>CM045906.1:5123060-5773997 GCA_025169955.1 Salix arbutifolia | reverse complement strand
CTTTCATTTTCATTTGGCTTTCTCAATCGTTTCTCTGCTCTCTGCTTCCATCCTTTTCCACTGTTTTGGTCTGAAAATGAAAGTGTTGCTAGGCCTGTCCTTATGGACTGTTTACGGAGGCGTTGTGGTGGTCGGTGCAGCAAGTGAAAGTAGTAGCACAACGAGGAAGCTTGATCAAACACCAACATGGGCTGTTGCTGGTGTTTGTGCTGTTATAATCATCATTTCTATTCTCTTGGAAAAAATTCTTCACAAAGTTGGAGCAGTAAGTTTTCTTTATTGTGTGTGTAAATGTTGTCTTTATTTTTTATGAGTTACTTGGATGTTCTTCTACTGTTTTGCCTTCTTCTTTAGCTCATTTTGATGGATACTACCATCACCAAATTCTTTAGCTACCTGCTTCTTCATTGTTTAAACCATTACTGCTATGTCAGTTTTATATATATTTTTTAAAATAATTAAGAACTCTAAGTCGTGAATAAAACTGTGCATATTTCTTTTCCTTTTTTTTTTTTGCTGCTTGAATTTTGTTGAATTTCTCACTACTGCTATGATAAAAATGTTTTTTTTTTTTTTTTGTCTTGCTTTATTCTGGTTTCTTCTAATGTTAACTTTACCTGGTTAAAATGATTGTTTTCTTTCTGTCAGACTTATGATTTTTTTTTTTTTAATTTCAGTCTTTAATTCCTAACGCGATGATTTTCTTCCCTTTTCTTTTCAATTCAGTGGTTTACAGAAAAGCATAAGAAAGCTTTGTTTGAAGCCCTGGAGAAGGTTAAGGCTGGTAAAGAACTATGCTTTATTTACTAATACTAATGTTCATGATTCTCTCCTTTAGCCTTCACTTTTTTTCAATGCTTTTTTTATGTACTCCTTCAGTGGGATTGTTATGAGGAAATTCTGAGTTTGGAATGATTATTGCAGAGCTGATGATTCTAGGTTTCATATCACTGATCCTGACTTTTGGGCAGACTTATTTTGCAAGAATCTGTGTTCCCCAAGATGTTGCAGGCACCATGTTGCCTTGTAAGAAACAAGGCAGTGAAAAAAGTAGCAGCAGCGAAGGGGAACGTCGCAGGGCACTTTTATGGTTTGATCATAGATTTCTAGCTGGTGCTGAGAGTGCAGCGACATGCAAAGATGTAAGTGTATACTCTGTAAAACTTGTTATTCTTGGTTGATAATGCAAGATTTTATTTTTATTGCTATAGGTAAATGTGCAAGTGGTAGACTATTGATGAAAGTTTCTGTCATGATTAGCATACAAGCTATGTGTGCTGTAAATGTATCAGTAATAGTCTTGTATAAACGGAAGGTTGGAAAGTTTTTGAATGACAACCAGATAAAGCATCAATTTACTGGAACCACAAGTAAGAGAATGCTCTCTAACTAATATCTTTTGGATAGTGGATGGTGGGGGAGGAGGTGTTGGCGTGCCAAAGCTAAATTATATGATATTTGATGCTTTTTATGTGTTTGCATGAGGCCCACCTATTTAGTTGCATTATTGGAAGTGCCACCACAAAAGAAAAGAAAAAACCCTGCCAGAGGCATGCCAAATTAGACACATGGTTTTTGGAATGAAATAGAGTTTTTCTGATGTTGAGAGTAATGGCTGTGGAACGTGAAATGCATTTTGATTCTGCAATAAGATATCCAGAAATTAATTGGTTGGTATCTAGTGCATTTTGAGATTCCTCGGTTACCTAATTACCTTCACAATTGAGGGCATGACATTTCAGAACTAACATTGAAGGAACAGAGTGATAAATATGTAGAAAATGTGGGGGAAAGATGATCGAAAAGAGACACAGTCTAGTGTTTAATGGGATTGATGATTGATGCTCCTGGGTATAGTGCAGAACTAACATTGAACAGGCTTTCTGCAACTAGTGATCTTAGAACATGCCAAGTTTGATTAAAAACAATATACATGCTATTGTGGGATCTTGAACAACTCTACAGCAACAGAAGAAACTGCTGGCTGCTAAAGGATATTAGTTCCTGGGTATTGAAATTTAATGTTATCTAACATTTAAAGGGAGCTGCATGATAAGTTGTGAGAATAGAAACCGCTGTTTATCCAAGTCTAAAGATCCTCTTTTCCTTTTATGAAATATTTGAAGGTACCATTACTTCATGCTTTTGAACAATATTTAAGTGCTGTAAATAGATAATCATTCCACTAATTAGTGCCATCATTCTGTAATTTTCTTGGTGCTGCTTGCTTTTGAGTAATTGATTTTTTTTCTAGCTTTTATTTACTCACATTGATCTGGTAGGATCCTAAAATCCCTCTTTTTCACCGTATGAGAGAATAACATCGAAACATGTCTTGCTCAAAATGATAACCGTTCTGATTATTTTCCTGCAGGGGTATGAACAGCTTATATCTGTTGAAGGATTGCATGAATTACACATCCTCATATTCTTTCTAGCAATTTTTCATGTGATATTTAGTGTTATTACTATGACACTTGGGAGACTGAAGGTATGGAAATGTTCTTTTTATAATACATTTGTTTTTCTATGCTTTTTACACACATCTAATTGCCTGAATTGGTTATGTGCATTACTGGAAAATAAGATCTATAGCAATGAATACACTAGAAAAAATAAATAAATTGTCTAAATCTAGGTAGACAAGCCAGTCGACAAACTATCTTTCCCCTGACCTATAATGTGATGTACCAAGTCAAATTCTTAGCCAGTAGTGATTAGTTACTTTTTACAGAGTCGTGCCTGGAAGCGGTGGGAGCTGGAGACTTTGTCCCATGATTATGAGTTCTCACATGGTACGCTGTCTTATCTTAAAGGCTATATTCCACCTTTGTATTCTAGCTTTAACTTTTCTTCATTACACCCAAACATCATATTTGTTTATCTGGGTTTGTATGCTCAATTGGATATTATCTTATGCACAGATCCTTCAAGATTCAGGCTTACTCACGAAACATCTTTTGTGAGAGCACACACCGGTTTCTGGAGTAGAATTCCGTTCTTCTTTTACGTTGTAAGAAATATATCACTTAACCATCACATGTTCTACATGCATGCATGTATGTTTGGTGTGTTCAGAAGAAAAGTATGATCTAACTTTGTATCTATTGCAGGTATGCTTCTTTCAACAATTTTTCAGGTCTGTTAGCAAGTCTGACTACATGACATTGCGCAATGGATTTATCACAGTGAGTCTTCATAAACACAGATTTCATTTCTTAAGTGCTGGATTGCCACTTTATTTTTGACACTGCCATATTTATGTAGGTCCATTTAGCTCCTGGAAGTAAGTTTGACTTCCGTAAGTACATCAAGCGGTCATTGGATGATGACTTCAAGTTAGTTGTGGGAGTAAGGTAGTGGTTCAACTTCATCTCTCTTCATGTTATCTCCTTTGTTTTTTCACAAGATTTCAAATATTTATATATCTTGATTTATTTTGATGTTTTGGCAGTCCTATTCTGTGGGCATCCTTCGTTATTTTCTTGCTCCTTAATGTTAATGGTAAGTTTATCTCCTTTGGAAATTTTTAGAGCATAAAGCACTTACAAGTTGTATTTGAGGACAGTTTAATATGTTGATGTGCTGTGTCCCTTTCAGGATGGCAATCTATGTTCTGGGCTTCAATAATACCTGTGATTGTAAGAAATCTATTCTCAGTGATCAATTTTCCAGATTGACTGGAAACATCATTGTTCTGATCATTCATTTTTGCAGATTATCCTAGCAGTTGGGACAAAACTACAGGGCATTATGATTAAGATGGCTCTTGAAATCACGGACAGACACGCAGTAGTCCAAGGGATGCCACTTGTGCAAGGCTCAGACAAATATTTTTGGTTTGGTCGACCTCAGTTACTTCTTCATTTTATCCACTTTGCTTTATTTCAGGTACTGCATGGCATCCTCTACAGATACTAAACCTTACATTACCTATAATTACAACGGAATTGTTTGCTTAAGATTCTTTGAATATCAAGGTTCTCTGCTTTATTCATAGTAATTAACTTAAGTATGCTAATTGCCATTTTCTCTATTTCATGGTGAGTGCAGAATGCATTCCAGATAACATATTTCCTGTGGATTTGGGTAATTCACTCTTTTCAGAAACTCTGTTATGCAGTAATGTATTGTCTGCTCCTGTTCCTTACTCCTCATATCCTTTGCCTAACATGTATGTTTACATATGCAGTATTCATTTGGGTTGAAATCTTGCTTCCATGACAATTTCAATATTGTTATAGCCAAAATTGCTTTGGGGTAAGCATTTTGTTACCCCCCATTTCCTGTGATAAATCCATTACAAACATGTTACAGACGATATCATTATCAGTCACCTAATTTCAGCCTGGAAAAGACTATGATTGGACTTTAGTCTTTATTTTAAATTGAACTGATAGACTAAATTTTCATGGCCTTGCAGGGTTGGAGCTCTATTTCTGTGCAGCTACAGCACACTTCCTCTGTATGCCCTTGTAACTCAGGTACTTTCAACTCCCTCTGGTATCTTTAGAAGCTCGAGATGGAACAGACATAATCCAGTAAAATCTTACAAAAAAAACTTCTGATTTCAAATTGTTTATTTGTTCCCAAAGCAAGCCCTTGATCAACCAACAAATCATGTCCCCATTACTAGAAACGATGGTGTCTGCTTCAATATCATGCAGAACTTAAAACTAAAATGCTTTCATCCCCTGAAAACCTATATCGTTATTCGTAAATAAACTTTGTAACGCTTATTTCTCAAAGTTTTCTATGGTTTCTTGGAGACTAATTTTATCATCGGCCACCTCACAGATGGGTTCGCGGATGAAGAAATCAGTCTTCGACGAACAGACGTCCAAAGCTCTTAAGAAGTGGCACATGGCTGTGAAGAAGAGGCATGGTAAAGGAGGAAAGACTCCTACTCGGACGCTGGGAAGCGTGAACCCGAGTGTGTCTACTGTCTCTTCCTCCCACAGATTGCAACGTTTCAAAACAACCGGACACTCAACCCGGTCGGCATACACTTATGATGGAGAAGACGCTTCCGATTTAGAAGCTGAGGCATTGTCACCCACAACAGCAACTACCAGCTTTATCGTCAGAGTGGATGATGATTCTGATGATGGTCATGGAGCTGAAGTCAACGAGCCACATTACGAGGAAGAAGAAGCAAGAAATGAAGACGAATTCTCTTTTGTCAAGCCTGCCCCTCCAAAAGATCCATAGTTTGCATAAACTGATGAATCATTCTCATGTACATCAATTTCCGAGGGGGAATTGTAGGTTCGGATAGTGAAATTCAAGATCTATTCTTTTTTGTATATTTATTTAATTGATCATATATGTGTTATTTTCTTCTTTGTTTCACTTGGCTTAAACTAGTAATTTCAAGTTAATTTCAAATATATAAAAAATGTATGGTATGGATATAGTTTTGATAACATAAAATCTGTTAAATAAAAAATGACGATGTATTCTTTTAATATGATCAATTGAAAATATATTAACCAATAAAATTTTAAAAAATATATAATGACTAATTAAATATTAAAATGAGAAGCTATTTTAGAGAAAAATTATATTAAGCTAACCTCGATTAAATAATTTGTTTTGAGTCCTGATTTGAATTTGAAGTGTAAATGATTTATCAATTAGTTAATATATTTCATTGTCCCTAGGGACATTAATTTACACAAGTTATTATGAAATTATAAGAATCATCTAAAAGATTTATTATGATTTTAAAAATATTTAAACTAAATAATTTAAAAATAAAATAAAAGAGAGGGTTTTAATTAAAAAAAAACTAAAAAATAGTGATTGCTAGGCCTAGAAAACTAAAACCCATGCACGTGTGCCTAGTTGTGTGTGTTTTTTTAAAATGTATTTTTTTTAACAGACAACTCATCATTAGCTCAAATATTTTTTTTTTTAATTAATCAGATCCACAAATGACATGTCGTTAATTATTATCTCTTATGATTGTAAAAACATGATTTAAGTGTTTAATTATGTAAAAAACTCAATTCTCAACTTATTTTTACTTGAAAACACCTACAAAACTATTTTAGAAACTCCAATAAATTTGTTTTCAATCTTAAACCACTCTCAAAACCAAAAACACATCATGGTCAACTGCCTTATCACTCCAATTCTCATCCTTACCACTCCTTGCTGTAGACTCAAGGTGTTGGTCGAAGATGGGTTATATGTTTAGTACTGTGCTCTTTAAAAAATCTTGAATCACTGAAGAGAAAATACAGGATCTACCAATAAGATCTGCTGGGAGGATTTTGAAATGGGGATGGCAAGAATAGCTGTTCAGGATAAGTTTAAGCCTCCCTTGATTATCACCGGACCGCGGCCAGGTTCAATTGGTGTTTTCCGCCACAGGTTTATCTTTTAATGCAATTATTATGGAAGGGATCGATGGAGTATTCAAAAGAAACTCCTGTCTATGGAAGAGGAATTAAGGATAATTAGAGGAACCGCATATTTTAGATATCGATCCATGACTGTTAAATCTGCAGGAATCGACACTTAAGATGCTACGAAACCAGTGTATGAAGACCGAACCATGATTGAAAATCAAACGAACGAGTCCAAGCAAAAAGTTTCGTTCGAAGTTTTACACTGTTGGGAGCCCTTCTTTTTTGTTTCTATATATATATATATATATATACACACGCACATATATATCTCGAAAAATACACAGAGAGAGGATAAGAAAATCACCAAACAGAAGAAAGAGGGGAGAAAATTGAATTAAGCAGCGAACACGCATCTTTTATTTAGGATCGAATACCTAATACATTTGCTTGTGTTGTAAGCATTGTGTAATAACATGATGATGCATGCAAACTAGTTAAAAGTGATTGAGTCCTAGAGGCAAGTAGAGAGGTGGAAAAGCTCGCCTAGTTTTTTCTGCCTCCGGAGCTGGAGGAGGAACCTCCTGCTTCCCATTTCCTTTTCCCCTCCTGCTCACTCGATCTGCAAATTAAACCCGTCAATGAAATCAGATTTTTTTCCAAAATTAAGGTTTGGAAAACAAAATTAAAAGGGGTGCAGCTTATTTATCAGAAAAGTCTTCCCGAGACCACTAAGATCCCATCCTTGTATTACAAAGAAATCTTCTTCTTCATCATCTTCTTTTTGTGATGACTGAGAAAGAACTTTTATGTATGCAGGTCAACGGATGGATCCCAAAGAACTAACCTGCATGGAAGAGATAATACTGTCGTAAAAGAAATGCCGCAGCAGTGAGGATGAGCACCACGAAATAGTTGAAGGTGAGGAAAAACATTGCTTCGTGTAGCTTGATGATCTCCTGCCTGAAACCTCGTTGCCTGTGAATCCCAACCATCTTAATTAGCTTCGTTTTTATAGACGAGGAATCATTAGGATTTACAGCAGTTAAAATTGAATTACTCGGCCGTAACCCAAATGTAAATAAATAAATATAATCCAATTAGTGTTGAGATCGTGGACATTGCCTGTGTCTTCTTCCTTCTTCAAACTTTTCGGTCGAACGCGTAGGAGAGAGTTATTGATGAAAAGGTACGTATTAAGAGCAACTACCACGTATTATGACGTATGACGATTGATTGGAAATGCAAGTTGAGGTTGATATTTAAAATATTTTTTTTATTTAAAAGTATTATTAAAATTATATTTTATAGTAGCATATAAAAGCGGAAAATAAAAAAGTAAAGTAAAAAAATATAAATATAAATATAAATGTTTTAAATAATTTTTAAAATAATTTTAAAATATAATGTTGAACCGACGCTTAGTTGACCAATATATCTTTTTTTTCCCAACTCATTCCTTGAGCTTAAATTAGCAACTTTGAGAAAAATAAAACAAAAAAATATAACCAAGAAGAACTCTATAACTATGGAATCCTAAATAAGATTTTTAACACGAGAATAAATAAATATACAACTCCACCCCCTAAACCTTAACTTTAAACCCTCAAAACATCTAACATTTAAATCATACAGAGTAAGAACTAAATTGCTTCCAATACTAGATTAATTCTCCTTGTTGGGATTCTAACCATAAATGTTAACAATATGGATTATTCATGAACAGCAAATTATATTAAATGTTGACTCAAATGCTACTTATCATTATAGTCAAAGCTAGGCAAAAGGTCGGAGGAAGTAAAATACATGTGAGTGGACGTGGAAGCTCAATTAATGATTTGGACAAAGTACTATGATTACGAATTCCTCAAAAATAATCAGAAATTAATTAGAATATAATCATATATATGCACTGCACGCAAACCATTGTTTTCAAACATGTCTTCTAATGTTTCTAAGTGCTCAATTAAATTACTTATAATTACCCAAACTCTACTTGTGATCTATCAAGGCAATCGACGATCCCTCAAAGCCATCCTATGAATGGTGGTCATTGCATGCAAATATGCATCTTGTATTATAATTTGAGAATTGGATTTGCTTACAAATGTCGATTTTTAGGAATCAAATCCTACTCCTAAGTCTTAACTTATTAAAATAGCTGATGTGGAATACAAACAGTAATATCAATTGGAGTTTGGTAGAATTTCGGGAATATCATTTCATTAGAAAATGGAGTCAGCCATTGCGGTGGTTATGTGGAAGTCACCTCTTGTCATAATCACAAAGTCATGTCTTTTTGTCGCTAATAAAAAATAAATCAAATCATGCTACCATCCTCTTCACATTTTGTCTTGGCACTTTGAAATTGCGTTTACATGTGTGACAGACACGGCAATGGTTAACCCTAATGAATATATAAATAAATAGTTTCGGCACTCAAGATTTATACAAAAGTTCGATGATAGCCCGTTGTCCGTTTCTTTTTATTGCTATTCTCGGATAATTGATTAAACGATCGAATTTAAAACTTTAGATATGTTCGAGAATAATATAAATTATATTCTAAGACTTCACCTATAAGCTTAAATTTTTAGGTCAGATGGTTTATTGACATGGTATCAGAGCCTTGTTGACCCAGCGGTCACGAGTTCGAATCTCATCATCGCATTCTATTTGATAAAAATCAAGTACAAGGTAGTGTAGGCATGTGCAAGTTTCAAGCCCAAAAAGTTTTCATTTGGGGGGTGTGTGTTAGAGAATAATATAAATCATATTCTGGGGTCTCACCTAATAGCTTAAATTTTTAGGTGAGATGATTCCTTAACATGGTATCAGAACCTTGTTGACTCAGCGATCACGAGTTCGAATCTCACCATCCCTATTCTATTTGATAAAAATCAATACAAGATAGTATGAGTCTGTACAAGTTTCAAGTCCAAAGAACTTTCACTTGAGGGTGTGTATTAGAGAATAATATAAATTATATTTTGAGGTTTCACCTATAAATTTAAATTTTCAAGTGAGATGATTTCTTGACAAAACAAATAACAATTGCGAGGAATTATAAATTAGATTTATCAAAGTCAGTCTTTTCATGATGACTATCAAATCCATTGCAAATCGTGGAGGACTGAATAGATATGAATATGATGTTACACGACTTCGTTAATGGAAGGGCATCGATAAAGTGAGTTTGCGCCCCCCCCCCCCCCCCCCCCCCCCCCCATTATGGTAATTTAATGATTGCTCATCTTTAAATCAATCCGTGAACATATATTTTCTCTTTCAATTTAAAATTTATTATACTATAGCAATTCATGAATTTTTTATATATAAAAAAATAGACGTTGACTAAAAGACAAAAGGAGTAAAAACACAACTTGAGGGCGGAAAAATAGCTCAAATTATTGGTAAAACGAATTCTAATGGGTGTACCTCAAATTTCTTGGACAAGAAACATATCGAGTTGACAATTAATTTGACATGGACCTATGAAAAAGTGGATTAGGTATGGTGTTCATGCATTCTTATCTTAATATTGATAATAGGTTTCCCGAACGAGTCACAAAGTTGAATTAAAACATAAAGACAAGAATTAGGTATTTTAATTCGTTAAAAAAAACATATACTTCATGTATCATAAATAAGTAGGCAAAATAAAAGAAAATTATGCAGCTCAACTGGCAATAGGATTTTTTGTAGAGGTATCGTGTTCGAGCCTTTATATATATTTGATTTTTGATTTACAGAAATTGAGTTGAAAAAAGTTGTATTCTTAGATTATTAAGTGCGTAAATATCTCCTGACCTTATTTTAATCGATGTGTCAACGTTGGACTGATCTGTTAATAGTATATTTCTAATTATAACAAATAAATAATTGTATTATGATTATGGTAAGCTTTAAAGTCATCTTTGTGTAATAAATATAGTTTTAATGATAGCTATCAATGTTAGTTGGCAGAGAAATTTGAACCGGCCGGGGATAACGTAGAGACTCTATGTCTTGTCTCAACTTTTTGTCAATTTAATCATCTATTAATCATTTTCATCACAAAGAGGATGACAATAAAACCCATGTATAGGATCTTAGTTTTGGCTGGTCATGTTAATTTATAATGTCTTCCTATAAATTATATTTGCATATAATTATCTCAGTAAACTATTTTTTTATCCAAAAGGTTTAATTAAAATGAATTAATGATCTATAAATATTTTTCACCAGAATTTAGCTCTAGAAAAACATCTAGTGGCAAAACCTAAAACAAAAGTTGGTAGTGTTTGATTAATTAATTAATATGGGATTATCGGAACATGTCAATGAATAGTAGTAGTTATGAGGAGGTCACCTTCATGTCAACTATCCCAAAGTCAGATCTTATCACAAACCTAAACATGAAAATGACACCCTCGATTATGCTTCTAGCCAGTCTTTCTTTCAAATTCGTTTGCATGTAATGAGTCAGAGAATATTTATCTTTCTAACCTTTAGTTACTCGTTTGAAAAATGAGATAGAGGCTAATAAAGAGAGAGACAATTGGCATTTCTTTTTTATTTTGATCATCAAATTGATCAATGTAAATGTCAAAGATTTTTATTTGGTAAAAGTAATTCTATTCATGTGTTTTTCTTTTTATTTTCTTTTTTTTCTAAAAAAATATTATTTATAGGTTTGCAAAGGTGTTTACGTTATTTGTTCTGAGTTAAAAATAAGTTTTTCGATTAACAAATTAAATATCTATTTTATTTTTTTGGCCACTACAATGGTCATAATCTAGAGAATTTCAGACGACGAGTTGTCTGAGATTTTTCTTCAAAAAAATATTAGAGTGGATGACTTGGTTACATTTTAAAAAAAAAGGATCGTGCGGGGTCTTCTCTTGCAGGCCTACACGCGAACCATTCCTGTAATTGCACTGTTCTTATTGTATTTTTTCCTTTAAAAAATCATGTTTTTTTTTACTATATTTTTAAGATTATATTTCGATTAATATCTCTTCTCTCTATTTTTTTAAATATTTGTATTTAGATTTTTTTAAATAGTGATTGTCTTTTTATTATTTTATTTATATTTAATTTTTGAAGAGTTATTTCATCTGTTTTATGTTATATATAGTTGAAATTTATTTTTAAGTATAAAATTATTATTTTTGTTATATTATTTCTAATAAGGGCAACCTTACAAGATTTTTTTTATTCATTCAATTTTATATATGTGTTTATTTCAACTATCATTTTATTAAATAAAAATGATAATTTTAAAAAATATAGTCATTGTACACGGTCGGATAAATAAATTGTGTTGCGAGATCAATTGGTCTCTAGATTTTTTTAGATACATATTTGAATATTGTTAATGACTTTTTCATACGAATTATTCTTGATTATTTTTAATAAGTTGTGTTCATAAGCTTTTTTATTTACACCTAATATTTCTCATGTAAAAAAACCATGATGGAAAAGGCTACATGTTTAGGATATCTATTTTCAGATAATATTTTTAATATGTGTGAACTTACACAATATTTCTTTTGCCTCTTATTTTATTTAATCAATTTCATGTATTTCTATTTTTATTATCATTTAACTAAACAAAAATTTCATTAAACACAACCATGTCAAAAATCTGATTTGCAATACCATATATCCTAGTCTATATTTGACTCTTTATTTTTTATTTTCATTTTTATTTATGACTAATGAATTTTTATTCAATTATGAACACATAATTTTTAATTTATTTTATTAGATGTATACATAATGTTTTGTATTTTTATTTTATATTTTTCATATAAAAAACATCTTGAAAATTCATATATATCATCCTTTTAGAACCCGGATGAAAGAGGCAGTCAAAACCATAACTCGATTTCATAAAAAAAAAAAAAAAAAAGTAAATGAGTTAGGCCCACGTGTACATAGTCAATAGGCCTAGAGTTGGAATAAGCTTTACTCCTTTCGAGAACCTATGTTCAGCCCAAGTCTATAAAAGCCTTGGGATCACATGCTGGAGACCCGCATGGTCAGGGATGAGGCCAAGGAGGACAGAAGGAGGCTATCGCTACTCCTGGGCCCCAGTAGCTATGTATGCTCTGTAGGCCCATGGATTTGTTATGTACGAATATTATACCACGCTCGACTAAAATGTCCGAGCTTTGCAGGTGCGCGTGGTGCTTCTGAAACTGTCTGAAGAAACCTGAGGCTGTACTCGCAGGTTGTCTGTGTGCCCATTGATCCCTCAAATCAAAAAGAGCCACTGTTACTTGCATTATTATCCATCAACAATAATTAGAACATGACAGCTTTTCTTCTTCTAACTATATAGAAAAATATATTTGGTTATTTATAGCTTTTTTATTCTTGTATTAGACTCCACGTGTAATTACATTTCAAATCTTAATTTTATAAAAAATAAATAACTTGTTTCTCATACATTTTTGCATAATCTTTTTTACCTCACATAACTTTTAATTAAATATAATTTAAAAACCATAAAAATATCCCAATACCAAATATACAATTAGTTTGATAGATGTTAGTATCACATTGAGATTAATAGGTTGAAATGGGTACAATTGGATTTTATTCTTGGAATTTACAGTTCAAAATTGGTAGTCATATTTGTTAGGGGGCTTTGATTTTCACTCTCTTTTTTTAAAAAAGAAATAAAAATGAGCAAAAAAATCTAATCAACAACTACAATCAAAGTTTTTTAAAATCATTTTATATTGTCTTGCAAAATTCGGCCAAATTTTAACATTAAATATAAACAGAAACAAATAAATGATTTAGTTTTTTTTCTCAATTTCTTAAAACACAGAAAAATGTGATATTTAAGTTATAATAGCACATTTATTTTTGCATTTTAAAATTGATTTTGAAAAAAATATATTTTATTTTTATTTTAAATTGATGTTTTTAATATTTTCAATTAATTTGCTAATATTAATAATATATATTTTTAAAATAAAAAATATTTTAAAATACAAACACTACTTTACTTCTAAATATCTTTTATATACATGAAAATAATATTCGTGCACCTGTTTTCAAAGGTACCGTCCCATAGTATTTAAATCGAAAGCGTGCCCGACATGAAACAACTGTTTATAATACGTTTCGATAGTATTATTTATTTTAAATTATTATTTTTTATATTTTTAGATTATTTTATGTTAAAAATAATTTTAAAAAAAATATTATTTTAATATATTTATAAACAAGAAAATATTTTAAAAATCAACTAAAACCTTATCCTTAAACATAAAGAAGAAGTCGTCAGCCTTTTCCTTCCTCAGACGCAACTGTAGATGCTATTTGTATTTATAAAGCTTGTTGCTACCTACGTTTTGTTTCTATATGCTTGTGGCATCAGTGACCTGTCAAGATGGTATTGGTCATGTCACACAATTAGGTCCCATGCATCCCTATCAAAATTTGAGCTTATTCTCCATCCCATTTATGTCTTTCTTAAATCAAGCCATCAGAAGAACTCATATATATCCATCTAGATACCATGAAACCATTTCGGAATACATTTAGTAAGGTTTTTGTTCGAAAAAACTTTATTTTCTGAAAATATATTTTATAAATTTAGATAAATAAATAAAATTATAATTGTTTTAGATTCTTATAAAAAATATATATTCTGATTTAAACTAAAAATCTACTGTTTATATTGCAAACCTTATATGATTACGTTATACATTTTGAAACACGTTTATTATCATGTTCCCCAAAAAATAAAACGTTTCTTCTTAAAAGGAGAGAAAGTCCATGTTTGCTGGTCGTTGCACATAAATAACAAGGTTATTTTTGTCAATAGCCTTGAAGTTCTGATAAGAACTCACTGAACCTTATCCTCACGACATGCAGATGGTGGTTTTCTTGCAATGTCATTAATTGAAACTGATTTTAATCTTTATATGTCATAGTGCAACTGCCAGAACCAATTTAAGGAGACAAATACAATTCATGTTTGCCGGGATAATTACATATGTGCCTCCATCAGACACTGAAGCAGCTCCTATTTTTATTTTTTATTTTTGGTGAAAAAGTGTTTTTTTTTCTTTAATAGTTTTTTATTTTATTAGATTATCTTGTTGGGTTGATATTTTAAAAAATAAAAAATATTTTTTAATGCATATTCAATTAAAAAATACTTTTAAAAGCAGTAATTATCTGAATATCAAACCTACTGTGAATGAATTATTACACATGATGCTCAAAAACGCGAAGCAAACAAGTTGCTTAAACCAGTAAGTAGGATATAATGACAGATACATTTGCTTTTCTTATTGGGATTTGCTGATAATTCCTTCACCGGATCACTGTGAATGGAGAATTGCATGAGTAATCTTTACGACTTTCTCCCCACCTTCCCCACCCCCTTTTTCTTTGAATAAAGATCATGATCCACGCCAGGCTGTTAATGTGTTATAATTTGGATTAAATTCTTCCTTTTAAAATACAATAATAGAACTTGAAGAAGAAGAAGCAACTGATTGACACTATGTTTTAATAGCATTTTGAAAAGAAAAAAAATTATTTTCATTTTAAATTATTTTTATATATTTTAAATGATATATCAAAAATATGTATTTTTTTAAAAATAATTTCAACCATATTATCAAATAGGAAGAAGTAACTAATATAAAAGTCGACAAAGAAAGGGTTTACACTAAGAAATTTTCTAAATAATATTCCAATAATTAAAACCATAAAAAGAAAAAGAAAATCGTGATCTAGGCTTAATAATTTTAATATTGGCTATTTTTAATTATTATTATTATTATTATAAGGGTACCAAAACTTAAAAAGATATTATCATCTCAACCAACTGACTGTAATTGAAAATGAAACAAATTGGTCCAACTGGGAAATCCGAGGGTATCTTATCCATAATAATAAGAGTAATAACAATATGTTATCCATAATAACAACAACAATAATAAATTAATAATAGAGTGAGGAGGATCTTCCCCTACTTCCACTGGCTATGTAATGGCTGCTCCCACCCCCCTTTCATCACCTCCCCCATGGAAACTGAAACTGCCTACCCAACTTTAAATATCTTGAAAACCCCAACCCACCCGTCTTTTTGTATATAAAAACAAGAACCTTCTCCAAGAATCCAAATTTTGATATCTCCATCTCCATCTACTTCATCAACATCCCGGTTCTTGCTCTACTTCAACCACCCATTTCTTGCTTCACTTCAGAAATTCATGCCTCGCTTTACCAGAACACTCAGCACCCAGGCGGCTGAGCCCCCAGAAGCTGTGAACCTGGAGTCGGACCTCGTCGTTATATTAGCATCTCTATTATGTGCATTGATATGCGTGGTGGGCCTTGTAGCGGCGGCTCGTTGTGCCTGTCTCCGCCGTGTCACCGGTGGAGCCTCCAATGGGCCACATCCTCAGGCCAAAGCTAACAAGGGCGTGAAGAAGAAGAACCTCCAGCTTCTCCCCAGGTTCACTTACTCCGCTGGAGGGGGTGGCGCCACCACCAATTTTGGATCAACAGAGTGTGCAATTTGCTTAGGTGAGTTTGTTGAGGGAGATGAGGTGAGGGTTTTGCCTCACTGTGGACATGGGTTCCATGTTGTTTGCATTGACAAATGGCTCGGGTCTCATTCCTCTTGTCCCTCTTGCCGTCAGATTTTGGTGGTGCCTAGGTGCCAGAAATGTGGCCATTTTCCTGCCTCCACCTCCTCTGCCTCGTGTGGTGGTGGAAAGGCCACTGAGGTTGAGATGAGCACCATTGAAGATGGCAATGCCAGTAATGGTAATATAAATCGTGCCCATGATGCAGGCACTTTCTTGCCTTGAGAAACAGAGATAACAGCTTTGGATTGTACTGTGAAGCTGCTTAGCATAACCCGAATTAATTACAGATCGTAAGCTGTGTGTGTATGTATCAGCGAATTTTAGTGTGCTATATCAATTTGTACATTTTTTTGGATTTGAAGGCTAATTTATCTCTCTCCGTATCTCTAATCATGGCTGGTTTTCGCCCCAATGAGATTAAACTATTTCCGGGTTTGGTCTTGAGCATTGTCATCCGTATCAGGGACGATGAGATACTGTTTTGATTCTACTGTTCTTGGACTAAACACTAGCTAGTTTTGTAATAATCTCTCATCAGCTCCATAATCAATCACCCTCTTCTTGATTGTCTTTGCGGCTGGATCCAAACTTCCACTTGCAATGAAGGAGATAGAGACTTCCACTTGCAATGAAGGCGACGGAGGTACTTCAAAGTCAAGTTCTTACACGTTTGCTTTTGAAGATCCATTTTCTATCAAGAAAACTTTCTAGGGGTCATTGACATTTGATACCCACCTTCCACTTTTTCACAAATCATAGCGATAATCAAGATTCTAGCCTGTGCAATCATCCAGCATCTTTTGTTTGAATATTGTTCTCTTTGCGTTCTAATTTCTTGCAGTGCGCGCAATTTCTTTATAAATTGTTCCCATCTCGATCCATCACCTCTGTCATCTATTTCGAATCCCGGCTTCTTAAACCCCCAACTCATTTTCACTGTGTATTTCTTTCTGGGTATGGCATCGCATCTCAAAAATATTGAATTGGTGCGGGGAAAAAAACAAAAAAAGAGAGCATAAAGTGATGCCCTAGCCCTTATCTTATGCGTTTTATCCAATCTAAAGGTTGGAAAGTGGTGAAATTCCAAGAGAGGTTGGAGAAGGGTGACTGTTCTTTATCCCACAGAAAGCTCACCATCTTCGCATCCACCACAAATCCGAGGTTATCCTTCAAGAAAGAAAGAAAATTGTAAATATCGAGGTTGAAGGGGATAAGCAATGTCTTTTTTCCTCGGAAGCATAATTGCAAAGCACTCAAGCAACGACTGGCGAGTCAAACATGGAAGGATACAGAGAACTCACTTGCTTAGCCCACCAGCCTTCCACATCCGTATAGTTCTCGCTTTAGTGACGAGGCCAACCTCCCCTACCTTTACTTAAATTTCGGCTCCAAAAGCATTTCGATTATTCGATCTGGAAATAACATTATCTAGAAATAAATATCGAAAAAAAATCATCAACTAGACATCACAGGAGATAATCATTTCCACTTATCTCATCACCACTATCAAATTTGATGGATCTCTTTATCCTATAAAATCAAAATAGACAGATGTCTCAATGCAATCAAGGTTCATGAAATCTAAAATGTCCCTTGTTTCGCTCAAATTTCTAAATAGTAAAGAAAATAAAATGAATATAAATCATTCAAATTAGTGGTAAATTCTCTTTATTTTTGAAAAATAATAATAATCATATTCAATATTATTGATTTGAATCAACAACTTGTATTTCTTTCTTTTTTAAGATTCGAGAAAACCACACTCCCTAAAAAACACATTTTGTGGGTCCAAGTAAGTGAATAAAACTCCGACTGTCTTAAGCTCTTACAAGAAATGCATACCCTGACTCGAACTCAAGACTTGCTGTACAAATCTCAGGTTCTTTGCCACACCCCTTGGGGACTTGTATTTACTTTTGTTTTGTGGATTTTCTTATTAACGAGGCATTCGTATCATTTAAGAATATTAGAGATATTCTCTAATGCACAATTTTAATAATTGAAGTATAGTTTTCGCTCCAACCATTATATCAAGGTAAGAAAGTTTTAGATAATTTTAAAGGTGTGTTATTATATAGGGTTAAACTCTTATAGTGATTAAACAAGACTTTATGATAAGTTCTAAAACGCTAATGTGCATGAATTGTATTAGTTTTAGTTTTTTTAGTTGATTTACGATTCTTTTTCTTATTTCATTTAGAATTCTTGATTATTTTGATAATATTTTTCAGGATGTGTTTACCTATTATAAATAAGATTATTTAGTTTGTATTTAGATTTTTTGGGACAAACTTTGGTTTTAGAATAATTTATGAGAGGATTCTCTTAATTTAGTTCTTTATTGAATGAATTATTTTAACTTATCAAAGAATTAAGCAACTTTTGTGGTGTCTTTTATACTTCCTTGTTCACATTTCTTTATAGGTACTACGTGGGAGTTCAGTTCTATATTCTTCATGTTTTGATACAGATTATTTTTATGTCAAACTCAATCACAAGATTGAATGAAGGTTTTTTAGAAAAAAAAGTAAGTTGGACTATCGATGGGTTCATGTTAGGTGGTTTCAAAGCAAAGTTCAAAACTATTTTATACCCTTTTATCAAGTTTTTCAGAAGAAAAAAAAGAAATTATTTGTGATCTTGATTAAATGAAATCATATAAAAAAAAATTACATGAAAATAATTTTGTAGGGTTTTGTGCAAATCTTGATTTGAGAAACATAAAACACGAATACTTTTGATTTAAGTCTAAAAAAGTTAGAATTAGGGAAAAATAGCATACCAAAACTAAGTTTACCCATCTATCTATCTATCTATATTGAAATATATTTTAAAAACCATAGCATCTTAATTTCTCAAGAACAAAACTCTTTAAGAATTTTACAGTACCTGGGTCTATTCTTTATGTAAAAAAAACACATGAAATTTTACGGTGACAAATGTGAAAACCAAGAATTTTCTTGTTTGCTGCTGTGCCTATTACAGAAATTTGATTTCCTCTCCTCTCCTAAAACACTGTCTGTGCCTGCGATACATCTCTGCTAGACTTCCATACCAGCCACTGCTGAAACAACGCCAGCAACTTCCCAACATAAAAAATGACAAACAAAAAAGAGAGGAGGGGAAGCACATTGACAGATCTAAAATGTATTTGGCGGTGGCCGTTGTTGTTCCACTTCAAGCATACTTCTAATTGTTTTATCCAGAACAGGGCAGCCAATCCAGCAGAAATAAAACAGCAGTGAAATTTGATCTCTAGCAGGTTGCTCAGGTCACTCATTCTTGGAACCCACAGCGAAGAACTCGGTGATGACTTCAAGGGGCATGCCCTTTGTCTCAGGAACCTTCAAGAAAACGAAAATCCATGAAACTGCGCATCCAATGGCATAGATCGTGAAGACACCAGACAGACCAAGGTAGTTGAGCATAACAGGAAGCGAATACGTGATCGTGATGTTTCCAATCCAATATGTCAAAGAACATATTGTGATGCAAATTCCACGAACGCGAGTGGGGAAGATTTCAGCACAAAGGATGTTTGGAATTACTCCGAAGCCCATGACGAAACAGCTCAGATAGATCATAACACTGCCAGTAGAGATCACTGCTTTCAAAGACGAGTCCATGTTGAAAACACTGCCGAGGATAAAAACAACTAGCGATACTACCAAGATAGGAATGGTGTACAGCAAAATGGACCTGAAGGAAGCGAAAGAGTCTGTTGGCAGAAGTGGCTCTCAACTAGAAATATAAAGAGCTCGATAGTTTGTAAATGAACAAAAAATTCTTAACTAGAAGACACTGACCTTCTACCAGAGACATCCATTAGTCTCATGGCAAGAAATATGCAAGGAAGCATCAAGAATGTGGTGAGGATGCTCATCAAGAAAGATGCAGAAGCTGAACTCAAGCCCAGACTTGACAGAAGAACCACCACCCCTGCTTGCTCAAGAATCTGGGGTGTGTAGTAGAGAACACCATTTATGCCAGCAACCTGTAGAAACAGGAAGATTACACGAGACATAATAAGAAAAAAGATGTAACATTTAATAATCTACGTTTGATATTATAATCGATGATCGATAAAACAACACTGATAGAATGTTATGCATCAGAGCAGGGGAAGGATTATTGTTGAATAACGTTCTTCAGCCGAATGATAAAACCAAATAAAACCGATGTTTTGTCTCAAAGCAGGCAGCTAGGAGAGTTCTGAAATTCAAAGAGAATGGTTGTTGAAATCCAGAAAGAGAATATTTTTCTTCAAGGAACAATCTCATATAAACAAATCAAATTGCAATATGCCCTGCTATACCTGTTGGAGTATTTGAAGCCCTACTCCAACAATCAATGCACGCTTAACTCCTGGTTCAAAAAGGTCACCGCGGCTTGACCCTTTAGAAGCAATTTCTGATGGGTGAATAGCTGCTAGGCCTTCTGATGCGTGACCCAGTATGTCCTTGGAACAAACAGCAGGTTGGCTAACCAGAGCAGCAGCCTGTACAAACTCATCTCCAGGAATGTCAAACCCAGCAGAGGAAGTCACTGAATGCAGCTGAGAACCAATCGTACCTTCCTGGTGCAAATATATCCTCTGAAGCCCTCCTTCCTTTCTACCATCTTTACCTATCTTCTCAGACCATTTATATGCCAGTTGCCATCCTCCACCAATACCCATAACACCTTCTTCCCCAGAATTTACGAGGCTGCTATTGCGCCTACTGCTGAACATGGAAGAATGGCTGGTGCCCTTTTCGATGCTAGAATGTTGGTGTGACAGTAACGGGCTTCGCAAATTGTCATCAGAATCAGTTCTAGAAGCTTCTGGATTAGAGTCCTCGCCATCCTTGTTGCCCTCTTCGTCCCACTGTTCATTTCTACCCTGATTTTCTCCAACACTCACCATGCTTGCACTGTTTGGAAAAAGCAAGCTGCGTGTGCTTCCCGTTGTAGCCATGTTCTCATGGACACTTCCAAATAGAGTGACAAGTTGATCCATCAAAGGCACGGATTGGTTTGCCAAACTGCCGTTACGGGACAGAACCCCTAAACTACTGAATCCAGCGGTGACGGGTTTGGCAATCCACGAGACACCTTCATCGGGCCCGTATAATTTAACGTGTTCTTTCGCATCAGTTTCACCAGTGATCTCATTGGCTGGACCAATAATGTACTCTTCTATTGTTGTTTCTGTCCCAACACCTAGACCTTCAAGTAGCAAAGCCAGCTCACCTGTAGATCATAGGAGCTTTATAAATTGCCACCAAAAATCTCAACCACAAGGAAGAAATAGAAGAGTTCAACTGAGAATGAAAGCTTATAAACAAACCTGATACATCTTCCCTACCACGAAGTCTCTGCAAAATCCTTTTAGCTTCAATCATCTTTCCTTTACTCACAAGCCACCTTGGAGATTCTGGGAGGAAAAAAAGAGTCAGTGCCAGATAAATGACAGCGGGGATTGACAGAGTCCCAAGCATCAGCCGCCAGCTTGGTGAATCCGTCATTGACATTAAAAACACCATGCAATATGACAAAAACATTCCTCCTGAACCCATAAACTGTGGAACTGTATTTAATTGCCCCCTCATCTCAGATGGAGCCGTTTCAGATATATATAAAGGAATGAGAGTGACAGCAAGACCAACTCCAAAACCATCAAGTAGTCTCGCCAAAAGTAGAACATAAACATTAGGAGCCCATAGTATAATTATACTGCCTAGAAAATAAAGAATTGACGACATGATCAGCATCGGACGTCTTCCGAAGCTATCTGATACTGTTCCAGCAAATGCTGTAATAGTAGTCCCACCGATAATTGACATGGCTACAATTAGCCCTTCCACTGCTGGTTGAGACTGCAAATTTAACTCCCCCTTGATGTAAGGAATGGATCCTGGAAACAGAAGGCTACAGTATTTAGTTCCACTATGCAATTCATATGAAGCCATGTTTTTTCCCCTTCTTCCGAATGTTCTTTAGACTTTACTTTCATTACTGTAAATCAAATGAGATTTCCATAAATCTATTCTTTATGCGGACTCAAAATTTTTATCCTTATAATAAGAGTTGAGGATAAGAAAAACCAAAAATACCAGCTTTCACATGAATCAAGAATCACAGCATGGATTGCTAACGACCAGAATGCAACTTTGACAGTAAATAATGCAATGAACAATAAAATAAAATAACCATAACTGATCTTTTCAGGTTACCTGCAAGGAAAAATAAATATTCTCCATCATTACTCTATTTTTTATGAGGTAAGCTTATATGATCGAGGTGTGTAATAAATCAAATTCATTTGGAAGTTCACTTGAGAAAACACAACCATAAGTCCATTCAATACCACAAACAACAATCACATACACATTTCATATGATTTTCATTCTGTTTTTATTTCTTGTACATTATTTTTTCTTTTATATTTACTAACTTAAGGATGAGAGAATCTCTTATTTTAATATAAAAATTGAATTTTAAGAGAGCGTGGAACCAACTAGGCTCAATCATATTTAGTGGATGTTTGTTTTGGTGGTGCAAACAGAGTTTGAAAAATAAACTCCCTATTTTAGTGTTTGGTTAAAATTAAAAGTCAGAAATTTTGTATGGGTCCTACAAGAAAAAAGCAAAGAAACTGTTGTGTAAGAAAAACACTTAATAGCTGTTTTTCGAAAGGATTTGCAACCATCCATACCGTCCCCTGCAAAGACCATCAAATTTTGCTTAAAACAAAGATTCCAACCGGAGAGTGTGGGTCATGGTGTCTAAAAAAAATTGGATCAAAAGAAAAAAATCCTAACTTTTTATATTATCTACCTTTTCTATTTTTTCAAATAAAAAATCCTAACTATTTTTTTAGTTTAGAGATTTTATTATTTTTATTTTTCATATTATATTTTTAATTTCTTATTTGAATGGATTTTTTTATATTATTTTATTATATATTAAACCTCAAAATCAATCACAGTTTTAACCAAACACTTCAATTTTAGTTATGAACTGCAGTTTAAAGTGTTTTTTATGAAACTAATTTTTTTTAAATCTCAACCACAACAACAATCATAATACCAAACAAATCCGTAAACTTGTTAACTAGGGCCAAATCAAGTCACCCTATTAGCCCATAAACCAATGATCAAGTTCAATTACTCTAAATAGCCCATCAAACAAATAACCTATATCTAATCCAAAAACCTTTTTTGAGTTCATTAATAGCCCATCAAACAAATTACCTATGGAAACTTGAACAAAAACTTGTTTATTCTAATTTCATATCTCATCATCATCAAAAGTAGTTAATTCTCTCAACCCTGGTCCCATATTGAATTTTAAAAGTACAATAATAATTATTTTTATTTATTTTAGTACATGTTTATTTACTTATTGTTTTTGTCTATTATGAGATATTTTAAAAATAAAAAATAAAAAAATATTATGTTTATAAAAATGTTTTTGCATCTCTTTTTTTATAAGTAAAAACTTTAACTAAACATGTATTTATTGTTTTTGTGTATTATGAGACAGGAGAGTAAGAAACTCTACTTTATATTAAAAAGAAATAATATTAATTAAAAAAACGCTTCGACTTTATAATACAGCATAAACACGGCAAGGCATAAACCCTTGAAAATTATTACAGAGAGTTGCTGTCAGATTCTCCTAGAAATTAACATCATCTGTCTTGTAAAATCCAAAACAACTTTCAGACAGCATTTACGATTCTGTGAAAGAGAAATAATAGGTATTTATTTTTCTACGTAATGAATGTTTTAACAATTGAAGAAGACAAGTAAAGAACAAGAGAACTGCTGACATGGTGGCAGATCAAAGGAGGCTGAAAGCACAAGACTGCAGAGCAGCAACAGGATACTATGCTCTTTGTGGTGTTAGTGGAATGTTAAGTGCTGGAACCACCCATCTTGTAATTACACCTCTTGATGTCTTAAAAGTAAACATGCAGGTGAATTTCTTGCTTAATTCTGTTGTGGAATCTATTATTTGTGTTTTTTTTTTATAGAAGGTTGGATTTTTATCATAGAATGTATGTTCTTTGGTGATCCACATCAAGTAAATAAGATGTATTTAGGCCTTTGTTTATTACTTAATTTAATTGTATTTTGGAGGGCATTGGACAAATAATATTCATGCTGTTTTGTTAATTTTGATTTGTAGGTGAACCCAGTCAAGTATTATAGCATATACTCATGTTTTACTACTTTATTGAGAGAGCAAGGGCCTTCTGCTTTTTGGAGAGGGTGGGCCGGGAAGTTCTTTGGTTATGGTGCTCAAGGTGGTTGTCGATTTGGTTTGTATGAATATTTCAAGACCCTTTACTCCAACGTGTTGGTTGATAGGAACAGGAGTTTTATTTTCTTTATGAGTAGTGCCTCTGCTGAAGTTTTTGCCAATTTGGCTCTCTGCCCTTTCGAGGCTGTTAAAGTTAGAGTTCAAGCACAGCCCCATTTTGCTAAAGGATTGGCTGATGGGTTTCCAAAGGTTTATAGAACAGAAGGGATTCTTGGGTAAGGATTTCATAACCTATGCCTTAATTCTCTTGGGTCCTTTTGGTGTCATTATGTGTGTGCTTCAAGATTAAATTTGATTCTCGATTGCAGTTTTTACAGAGGGCTTCTTCCGCTATGGGGTCGAAACCTTCCATGTAATTGCACAAGCCTTAAACTTCGATTAAATTACATTTCAACTAAACGCACATCACACCATTTACTGCATTCAACTTTAAGTGTTGCCTTTTTATGTATATTATCCTTTTCAAGATCACTTGAATTTGAAATATGGAGGTCTCGATAGTCTGAAATTTATGACCTTTATAGTTTCTCAATGCATGAGTACTGACTCTTGTGACTACTTTTTCCACAGTCTCTATGGTTATGTTCTCAACATTTGAGCATTCTGTAGACTTTCTTTACTGTAATGTTATTAAAAGAAGGAAAGAGGATTGCTCGAGAGCTCAACAGCTTGGGGTGACATGTATAGCTGGATACACTGCTGGTTCTGTTGGTAGCTTTATTTCTAATCCAGCAGATAACATTGTTGCTTCTCTTTATAACAAAAATGCCGATAGCCTCGTCCAGGTATTATCCGTTATTCAAATTGTGTTTTAGGATACTTCTCTTTGCTGTTACAGAACATGACCTAGACAACTTCCTTTCACATAAGCAGGTTGTGAGGAAAATTGGGTTTTCCAACTTATTTACAAGAAGCCTTCCTATAAGGATAATGCTTGTTGGACCTGTTGTGACTCTGCAATGGCTATTCTATGACACCATCAAAGTTTTAAGTGGACTGTAAGTGCACTTTTCCTGACCCTTTTCCTTTATTGAGAAATTATTGCTGTCTGTAAAATTGTATTGACAATCAATTATAAATAACTTTCTCGATAAAATAGCTAGGCTATAATTTGTAAAGGAACTTCTCTAGAAGGATAACTTCAGAATAAATGAACCTCACAGAGCACAACCTTCTAATGTGGTTTAATGACCCTAATCTGATATATGAAATACCATTTGAGCTTAGTATATGAGCCACTGAAACCTTATTTATAGTGATCCAATTTCTGTGATAGAATAAAATTGAGTTTGGAAAAACAATTCATGTTCTCGAAGGAAAAATGTCAAAGTTGAGAGGGGATGTAGAGTTTAACCCATAAATGAATGAAATTGTATGTTATGTTCATTCATAATCTCCAGGCTCTGAGTAATTAGAATCTTAAGACTGTTTACGAAATCAAAGTGTCCAACAATTTGCATTTTGTTGCTTCTTTACACTTGCACAGTGATAGCACATATCTGGAGAGGTTGCTGGTCTAGGGTATCCTAGATATGTCTGATTAGACGAATGCTTATGGTATCAAACACTGCTGAGGCTTGGACTTGTGTTTTGCCAGGATAACGTGTGCACAGGTTGACTTAACAGTGACTTAGAACATTTGCTCTCATGTGATCTCTGTCTTTTACTTGAGGTGTCTATTTTCTCCTGAATCTATCTCCTGTACATGAGCTGATTGGCCCTTCATTATAGATTGCTGGTCATTTAGCCCCCCCCCCCCCAAATCAACTCTCTAAGATGCGACAACTAATCTGCAGATTTTTCATTTAGATAAGCACTCACACTGTCATGCATTAGATAAATAGAGTTAAAAATTTATTTGGTTAAATGCACCTTGGGGTTGATGATACCAGAGTTAGAATTGTATTTCCATATCAAGTTGAAATCCAGCTGCTACCTAATCATCCAAGTTGCTGAGACCATGTTTGGAAGAAAGCGTTAAGAGCATAACTTTCTTTGTTTCTGACCATTATTTTCTTAAAAAATCATCCAGGCCTACCAGCGGAGAAATTATGTCTGACGTAAAAGTAGATGGAGCAGATAAGGCTAATGAAGCGAGATAATGCAACTACCATATGTCAATTTAACTAAAGTCTACAGATAGTTTCCCCATTCAAAGAAATAGAGAAGCACCGAATCTGTTTTACCTTCGTGGTTGAGCTCAAAACTTTTGGATGGCAGCATTTTGAAGCCCTGCCATCGGATTTTTGGCTGCAGAAATTAGTTAATAATATAGCTTGAGCAACTGCATTTTTTGTTCTAAGGTTTTGCAAGTTTTAATTCAACTTCTGCTGGCAACCTAGCATCATAAAGTTACAATCTGTAATGTATGTCAGCCCTGCCATTGTTTGTAGAAAGTTGAGTTTATTTCTTCCATTGTATGTCGATACCGTGTTTCTTTTCGTCTAGAGACAATATCTGCAAGAAAATGAAATAAATAGAAGAGCTTTGTGTCTCTATGTTTCGAGCCCTTTGCTACAGCATAAAGCATACAAGGCAAAAATCTCAAATGATCAGAATTCACTTGGAAAACAAATAAACAGAGTTGAGGCATCTATCCTAGCAATCCAGCAATATTGATGATACAAAACCAGCAACAGTTAGCCAACTTTCATGAAATAACAGAGCTTCTCCTTGTTTCATTACTGAAATATAGTATTTCAAACAATATCTTTCATAATTAAAACACGGATTATCAAGCGATTCATCTTTATATGACAAGATAGCACCATTAATGGCTATACATAGCTGTCAATAAATGAGTTTCTCGTCTCATTCACTATGGCATCTGGCTGAGCTTCCCTCAACTTGAAAACACTCTCGATCACAGAAAGTTCAGCAGCATTAGTGTCTGACCCACAAAATACAGGCCAGCCATTCACTGTCAGGCCAGCAGCTATCACTTCACTGCCACGGTTTATGGTTCGAGCCACTACAGGCACCCCAAGGAGGGTTGAAAGTTCATCCATGTGTGGGGATGGACCTGCAACACAAAAAGATCGGTTCAGAACACGATAAACATACTTGGATATTTCACATCTAGTTGCCTGAATACGCATCAGCCAAGTATATTAAACACCTTACCAAGCCACCTTTGTTGGAGAAACCAACAATACCAGCAATTGTCTGCCTAAAACCTTCTGCTCCTAGACCATCGGCAATCATTTCCTCTGTCCCCTGATCAAAAGAGTCAAGAAAAGGAATATCAAAACACCTGTAATTACAAAAAAAAAAAAAAAAACAAGAAACCGAGAGCATGAACAAACCTCTAAAAGCATGCAAGAATATAGTCATATCAAATCAATAGTTAACAAGTATATAGTATCAAAAACACAAAAACATGGAATAAAGGACGAGTTCTTAGGAAGAGCTCAAAATATCTTGTCCAAGCTTCTTTTTTTATTTCAAAGCTGAAAGAGTGAAAGAATCAAGTATTGCAGTAAGCAAAGCAAGCATAAATGAGCAATTTAGATATAATGAGGAGTGTATCATAAGTTTTAGTTCATGTTTTTATTATTTTCCAAATTAGTCATTTAAGTTAGTACCATTTATATCATAATTGATTGTTGATTTTGTTTCAATGTATGAATCCATTCTTTTCAAAACCATCACGGATTGGGTTTCTAAGAAAAATATTCATGTTATTTTTATTAGAGTTTGTGTAAATTTTAGTTAGGTCTCGAGTCTGACAATATTCTTAGCAGTCATATTAGTGATTGATCGACCAAGCAAATAAAAAAGGTGTACGTTTGAAGGGATTTGGGAAGAAAAAAGAACATAAACTTAGAGATGTCAAAGTCTAATCATACAAGACTAGAAGGGGAGTCCACATCTGGATTACAAAGCCAATCTGCTAGCTCGTCCATACCTATAAGCAAAAGATCTATAATATCCATCCTCCTCATGCTGCCACTTTCCATCATCAAAGTTCTTTGAATAACTACACATATCATAGCTCAAAAACACATGCCTTCCATTGCTGCTTCTGTTTTTTGCATTCAAGATCCTGCTAACCTTCCTCCTTAGCTTCACAGCACAAGCCAAAACCACCTTCCTCGCCATTCCCACCACCAACTGTATCTTTCTTCTCAGAAATCTTCCAGCCACCCTTTTAATGGATCTCCATGCCCTCTTTGTCGCTTTGGCATGTTCCATGTTCCTCTCTTCCCTGTAACGATCCCCATCATTGGAAGACAGCAATCTGCTGCGAGGAGAGTTTGTTATTAGCATCTAACTTTCTTGCTTCTTTGATTCTTGTTAATGTAGGTGCATTTATATTGTCTAGGCGTTTTGAGTGTTTTTTGTACAGAAGTCACGATCAAAGACATGGTAGATTGTATTTAATTTTGTTGTAGCGTGAGAGTTGCTGTTGCCTTAATTCTATATATATATATAAGGGGTTGTTTTTTCGGGATAGATTTGGTCACTTTGACCTAGCAAAGAGGCACCGCTCATGAGAATCCAATGCTTTTATTTTTATTTTATAACCGGCTTTCATGTATTTCGATTAAATTTATATATATCCACTAAATGTACATTATTTTCCTAGTCTCCTATTAAATCTCAGTTAATAACTATGTATATATATATATAGCCACTTGGCAACCAAATCAACACTTGAAGCGTTGGAGAATATCCACTGTTCAGGGTCTTAAACATTTGCTGATATATGGACTCTGGAGAGCCCTTTCAAAAAAATCAAAAAAAGAAAGAGAGAAGTAAGATGTTGCGATAGACAGTAATTCACGTCTCAGACGCATGATGATTTCATAATGGATTTCAGTTTTGTAATAATTTAATTTTAATATGTTAGGGCATGGCATGATCGAGGTGGTGGTTAGTGGTTACAATGGAGATGCTTCTGTCACTATCCGTTATGGTTTTAGAAACATCTACATTGACCCACCTAACTACCACCGTTATCCACTCATTATCTATGCCCTGCTCATTCTATACTGACCTTATAAACCACCGCATACTTGTCAACGAGGCCAGTCTTATAGCATCCCATGTTTCGTGTCTCCCAAGTCATTGTAAGAAAACAATAAAGTTTTATTGTTAACCCTAAAGGATACAACTCATCTAGTCAGATCCTAGGTTTACTCTATAGAGATCACCAGTTTAAATTTCATAAATTTCAGAGATTAATCAATATTCACGCAACTTGACCCGGACACTTATTATAAAAATTTAATTTTATATAGGTGACACGTACAAAAAAATACAGAGGAAAAGGGTTGGTGGTGGGTGGGTATGAGTTCCTGGTCTTGACTTGGCAGCCTTGAAAGTTTACTGTTTTAATAAAATAAAAAAGAGAGAGAGAAAGGGCAGGTCCTATCATCATCGTCAACTCACCATCTTACTTAGGCTTGGCTTCTCAATTTCCAAAACATATATAATAATCATAAATACCTTCGGGGAGGTTACATTAAACGAGCTCATGTTTGTTCTTTAGACTTTGTGAAGAGTCCCAAGTCAACGAGTGCTGTTTTGTCACAAAATGAGTTAGTAAGTAGTGGCAGCATATTCTACTTCTGTCATCAGATCGCTGCGAGCATTGATTATTGAATCTAACAGCGTGTTTGTGCTGTTTATAGTTTCCATGGCCCGAGACAACGCTGCAACTGGTTATTATAATAGTAGTGAGGGTTTCCTTTTTCTCCCAAGAAAGCTTCTTGTTTAAAGGAGAGGTCACTTCAATTTAATAATAAGACTCCATCCATCGGTATTTACAGTAGGAGGTACGTGACAGATATCATACAACTTCAAATCCAAGTTTGCCAGCTCTAATCTAGATTGATCATGGAAGTTGTACGAAGCCCATGAAATTATCAACTTCTTTGCCACAAAATCCTGCGATGCCTCCCAACTAACTGAACCTCCGAGGCCACTGATGTTTCCCTTCCGAACTAGGGATGGATAGCTGTCTCCCTCACAGATCACCAAAAGTGGTTTTCGGATGCGCTCTCATGGAGAATACACTTCCAACCCCTTTGATGAGCTGTAAAGGAGACAAACAGGGTAAAGATATCTCAATTGGCTCACGGTATTAATGGGCATGGCGCTCAAGAAGACGACGGTATTGTTAGCTCTGATTCGTTCATCGTTTTCTTCTCTTTCAGTATTTTCACCATATGATGGTCATTATTCCGAATCACAACTACGATACCACAAATACTAAGCAAGAAAATGATTAAGTAATGGCTAAATAAATTCCAAACAAATGTCATTTCTGTGAAATTGACATGTAAATATGTTATCATTGTAAGCATGCTAAGAATAACTATGTTCATCTTCCAACTTGTTAATTTACTCAGTCATCACTCAACAGTTAATTTCTATACAATCGGAAACACGAGAGGCAGTGTACGTAACCTCTTTTGTCTACCATATTCTGTAAAGAGTCCAGCAAATACAAATAAACAAAACTATATCCAAGTAGACTGCCGTTGAAGAAACACAGGCAAGAGGGGCTTGGTCAACTACATATTAAGTAAAACAAGATCAAGAGAAGTAACAGTATGTAAGTTATGGCGTGCATGATTTCGTTTGCACTCCAGAAATTACGGCATAGCATTAATTGATGCAGTTATACTCAATGAGAAATCATCAGGCACGTGAAAAAATGGACATGTAGCTATAAAAATGTTGGTTTATTAAATGTTTGGCAACAACGGCAGATGTTGATGTTTACTAGGACTGTAACAAAAGCATTAGACAAAATTGAATCAAAAATAGAGAAACACGTTGTATTACATGTGGTAGTGGTAGTAAGGTCAAACTTCTTCGTACAATTAAGAATACACAGCACGGTATTTTCCTCGCCCTCCTATCCGGCTAAATTGTACTCCTCATTACGGTTCAAGGACACAAGATACAGATGGAATAAATCGAAAAGACCAAACTATAAAAACAAAACAATAATGAAAATATGCAATTTGAGGATCAAGAATGAGAACCGTGTTTTATGAGCTGAGTCCCCTGTTTGATGTGTGGATTTGTTGCACTGACATTTCTGCTTAACAAACTGCTGAAGCCTCTGCAAGATGAAAAACTTGAATCAATCATACTGTAAGGATGCACTTAATTAAAATCTGCAGCGTTATAACTGCCATCATCAATTCAAGATGAAATAACGAAGGCACAATTTGCAACGTGATTTATCAAAATCTGCCTTAGAAGTTACTCCTCATTTTTATTACATGTCAACCCCCTCCTCTTTTAAGTTTAAGCCACCACAAGCACTAGAAATGATAAAAAAAGATCTCAGCCATGGTTTCAGTCCACTGATATAAGTACATGATGCTGAAGATGATTCAAAAACTTACCCAACATAAAGATCGTGATATTTTTCATGTTACAATTGTTTTGATTCAGGCTTTCATATAGTCTACGCCATTGCGCTTCCTTTTGTTAGACTTTGAAAAGAAGCAAATTTGAGCCCAAATCGTTTTCTGCTTTACAGGTTGTACTTTGACATCCCTCTTTTCCACGAGCTCAACCATGTATTGAACAGCAGCCTGTGAAAACAAAGAAGAAGAAAGAAGTGATCAAATCAGGCCTTAAAATAGAGATCAGATCCTACGTGAACACCAAATGCAAGAGAATATAAATTACCTGAGCACCCTTTTCAGCTATATGTCTCGGTGGTACTTCCAAAGGATTTTCTTCTGCACGTAAGATACGTAGTCGTGTTAGCATCCTAAAAGAATCTGGAAGGACGTGTATCTGGTTATTGCTAATATCCAGCTCTTCAAGATTCTCAAGGTTCCCAATAGACCTTGGTAGGGATTGCATATCAGCAAAATTATTTCCTATATTCATCTTGACAAGCGAGGTAGCAAAACACAAGCTCTCGGGCACTGACTCAAGCTCGTTGAAACTTACATCGAGCTCCTTCAAGCTTAATAGAGATGACATTGTTGTAGGCAATTGTTTGATGTTATTGTACCGAACAGATAGAACCTCCAAAGTCTCTATCTTTCCAACAGCTTCGGGGAGTGCCTTGAGCCTGTTATAGTCCGCACGGAGCTCCTTTAGCGAGGAACACTTTCCGATAGTATGTGGGATTTCTTCAATATCATTTGTCTCCACATTTAAATTTTTCAGACTAACAAGTGAACCTATTGTATCAGGGAGAGAAGAGAGCCTATTTGAGCTCAGGTCAAGATCCTGAAGTCGTACCAATCTGCCAAATGTGGCAGGCAGAGAGGATAACTGGTTACCCCTCACATCGACAACAACCAAACTAAGAAGATCCCCAATAGATCCTGGGAGTACGCCAATTCTATTGGAATGCAAATCCAACTTTGTCAATGATGAAAGACCTCCAATAGTTTCCGGCAATGCCACAATCCTGTTCTCAGACAAGTCCAGTGTAACCAAACTCGAAAGCTTGCCTATTGAATCCGGTAGCCAATCAACTTGATCCATCAACCTGTTTTGTAGATTAAGCTCTTGAGTTCCTTTTTTCGCAGACACTTCAATCATACTCGCAAGCTTAATTAGACTCAACTTCTCCCCATCTTGACCTGCACAATTCACAATACAAAATCATCATTAACATCGCTGACACTATGCATCTGGAAATCATCAAAAAACTAAAAAATTGCCCATAATTCATCAAAATCCTATAAATCAATTCAGCAACACAAAGCATAACTACTATTAAAAATTACAGTAACATGATAATCATTGAAATAACTCTTGGAGATTAAGACCACCAAAACCCGTTAAAGAATAAAAAACAAACAACAAGGAATTGAAGCTTACCTGAACTGATTGAACTAGCTTTTAAAGTAGAACCCACAATCTGCGGCGTAGAAGAAACACCAGTTCCATCAGAATAAAACGTAGATTTCGCCTTCTTCACATGACTATCATCTCTAGTAAACAATTCAGCGCTCCTCGTAGGCTCTTTCTCTGCATAATACAATCCGGGCGTGGTAGCCATAGATGATCTATCAATCGAAGAAAAACCCGCCGCCGCCGCGGCGCTCCCCTTAAACGATCTACTGCCCCCGTTGGCATTATTGGAAGAGGAACCAAACCCAGAAACAGAGGTAAGAAGAGAAGGAGGAGAAGGCGAAGAAAGGCATTTGGAAGCTCTTTGAATGAATTCATCGAACAGGTCATGAACATTTTCAAGATCAAGCAATTTTACAGCCTCCGACTTTTGTTCTTTGGTTTGAAAATAGCTCCACTGTTTTTGCATTTCTTGCAGGATCATGAACAACTCTTGAGGAACATCTGGGGTCTTTGTCTGGTTCGAAATCGCTTCTATTTTCGCTTGCTCTTCCTTTTCGACATTCCGAATCAATGTTTTTGCCGCTTCTACTTCCTCGATCCCTGGTCTTGTCGGTAAGGATCTGTGAATCCTCATAATTTCCTCCACCACTTGATCAACAGATTTCACATTCGTTATTTCCATGGTTGCTGTCTCAACGTCAAAAGGATAAAAAAATGATGTATTTCAAGAAATTGGAGGGGAAAGAATGGAGGGTTTTGGAGGGAAGGAGAAGGGAGGTATAGGTAATTCGAAGGTGGAGCTTTTTAGCGTCGTGTTGTTAGAAACCCAGCTATTTCCTTCCATGCTCTGCTTGTTCACTGCTGGTATCTTTGGGCTGTGGTTTTTATTAATTTTTGTTGGGATTTTTAAAAAATTATTATAAAATTTTGTTTTATTTATTTAATATTGGATGATAATGCGATAGAAATTGATTAATGAGCATGGAGCTTGATCGGTTATCGATGAGGATAATTGAGCTGCTGCTAATTACTTTCCTCTTTTATTTGTCTTATTCCAATTTTCTTTTGTTTTTCCATCTTTGCCCCTCTTGCTCTTCGTAGTATTCTCTTGCGTGAGCGCGTTTTTGGAAATAGTAAAATGTTTTTTATTTAAAATTATATTTTTATTAAAAATAAATTATTTTTAATATCAACATGTAAAAATAATAATAAAACCTTACATCCAGAATGACTAGAATTTAATTTAGTCATGGTAGCATCTCATAGACTCTCTATTTGTTATTGTTGTCCAAATAAAGGTCAGATAAAAATTAAATTAAAAGAATATTTGTATATTTTTTATCTGTTTGATATATTTATTTTTAAAATAATTCTTCAAACATAAAAAATATTATTTAATTTACTTTTAAATAAAAAACTATTTTAGAAAACAGATATTATCATAAGGGCAGGATGATGATAGGGCGGAAAAATTGTAAAGAGGAGGGCAGAAGGGTAAAACACCAAGAAAGAAAAAAAGGAGAGGAGAAGGGGAGAGTACTGACAGCAGGGAGGAAGGGGAAGCAGCTGTGGGGGTGGAGTAAATGCAGTGTCCACATGCCCGCCAAGTGATTGTGGACACGTGTGCTGTTCTTGAATTATTACAAAGTTATAAAACAAAAAGGAAAAAGTGTCTCTCTCCCTCACGCACATTCATTTCACTACACAACTGTTACCAGCTGGCAAACTCCAAAGCATCGCTACTCAAGCCATAACCTTCTTCTTCTTTTTTCTCTGTTCTTCACTTTTCGATCATTTTTCCATCTTTCTTTTTTCTTCCAAGTATCTTAATTAATATTTAAAAATCTGTTGAGGGAGGAAAGGAAATCTAGATCCTCTGCCTTTGGCGTTTATTTGGTATAGTGGTATGAGGATTTTTAAATTAATTTTTTATGACATCTTCATGATCTGCTGCCATCCATGGTAAACTTTTAAATAGTTTCTAACTCATAGCTTACGTGATTAGTCATGGTTTCATCACCATTGATTTGCATGATGCTTCGTAAACTCTGTGATTATTTCTATAAATCAGACGTACTATACTAGATGTTATTTGTTTCTGAGTGAGTGCAAACTTCAAGACCAATTCGGATATAACTATGTTAGGATATAGTTTGACTTCTATAGGATATACTAATTCTACATCTTACCTAATTACGAGATAGGGTTATGATGGGATTAGTGCCACCTCATACCGCTTCATGAATATTTTAAGTAGATCGATTGATTATCGTTCAAACTCGTTCAAGAAAAATGTTTGGATTTTAAATTTTTGATAAAGTTTGGTCTATTGACCTCTTCATCGAGTTTGAAAGAGCAATGTAACGAGTCTATCTCAAATTAAGTTTGACTAGTTTGATTCATTTTTCAGTCTTTTATTACAGTGTTTTTAGATCTATAGGTTAAATATATATTATATATTAAATGGTTTATATTATTGAAAATTAATTTTGTTCATTAAAAATAATGATATTTTCAACTTTTTTTCAATATATTTTTTCCGATTTCATCATATATACACACGATGGTGAAGGACCAATGTTATGTTTTATGAATTAGAGTTTGTTTATTTTTGTGTTTTTAAAAATATTTTTGAAAAAAAATAATTTTTATTTTATTTTTTATTTCAAATTAGTTTTTTAGTGTTTTTAGATTGTTTTTATATGCTATTGTCAAAAATAAATTTCTAAAAAAATATTATTTTAATATATATATATACACACACTTTAAAAAAACAATCACTACCACAATATTAAAATATTAAATGGTCTCACTAGTGCATTTATGTACCACATTCTTACCTATAAAAAATAAAAATAAAAAAACCATACCGGTGAACCTTAAAATGAATTATTTTTTTGCTGGGTTTAATAAAAATGTACTTTCGGTTTCGGGTCATTACTCTTGAATCGGAAAGTCGGAGGATCAAGTTTCAAAAATGATCGTTCATGCTTGAATCAACACATTTATGGCAGCATTTTTTTTCTGGGAAACCTTTCTTTTATTTTGTATCCAAGATGATAATGATGATGATGATAATCGAAGCATTAGCAAACATGCACGTGCATTGCATCAACTACGCAACTTAAAACAAGTAATTACCTATTTATTACCATTTTTTATAATTTGTGAAACCTGGGTGATAAATAAATTATGAGACAGACAACCTCACGTTCTATGCTTCTTGCCTGTCTGTGTGAGGTATTACAGCTTTTATTATGACAGTCTTTTCAGATCGATGTTGATGAGGACGGCTGCATCATATGATTCTTGAGTATGCTTCCTCTCACGATGTCGCCATGCAACCTAATTTTTTTCTTTTTTCGCTCCTTTTATTTTCTTAAAATATCAATCTTTGTTCTTATCCTTTTTCATATCACTTTACCTGGTTATTCTCAGGTGCCTAGAAGATTTTACATCTAGAAGACTGAAGAACTTCTAAAGTGATCTATTTCTCCAGGCTCTCTCCACTGCAGAAGAACTTTATATGGCCTATATCTAGTTCACTTAGCAATTTATGTCCTTTTGTTTATCAATAATACATGGGAAATAGTTATTTATTGATTATTTTTCTGTAATAAAAATGAAATCTGCATGTACAATCTAGCTCTCAAGTTCTGAATTCCGACGGGCGGGCGGGATAAAACATATCTCTCATCAATCCTCCTCCTCCTGTTCTAACCCCCTTTTTTCCGACGGGGCAATTTAATTTTAATATGTGATAAAATATATGGCTTTTTATGTGTAAATGATTTGATTAAGAAGTAATTGACCTTCTGTGTGGAAAAAATGAGTTAGGAGATTACAACTTGCTATATTAGTTGTGTGTGGAAATTGTTTCCAAAATCAGAAAACAAATCTAATTAATGAGACACTAGTTTGGCCATATCAGTTATAGATTTTCCCAGTTCTTGTTTTGTTTTTTATTTTAATGCAATATTTTAAAGTGTTTTTTTGTTTAAAAATGTATCAAAATAATATTTTTTTTATTTTAAAAAATATATATATTTTTAATATTAGCACATTAAAATAATTTATAAAAAATATAAATATTTTAAAAATACAGAAACAAATAATTAACCATGAACAGAAAAGGAAATGTTTTTTATTGCAAGTTTGCAACCCGAAATTTAGCCGGGGCCCATCAAAAAGGAAACAGGAGAGTTATCTCAGGTGCATGACGCGAAATCTTTTTCCGTCTTTATTTCTTTTCTTTAATAATGAAAGCAACAAGATTTTGATGCCTATAAACTTAACTGTTGACAACAAAAAGGAGTGACAGAGCTGCACAAAAACAGCTCTTTCGGTCATGTATCCAAATACAATTTTGTTTGCTAGTAAAAACATGACTTAGATTTGGAAAAAACTTTAAAATGATAAAAAAAAATTAAAAAATATTGAGATAATGACAAATGAGAACAATTTCAGTCCCTTAGTGACACGTGTCATGGAATTTATTGGGCTTAGTAATTTAATGTGCTTGCATTTTAAATGTTTAAATCATTGCATGACTTTATCTACCTTTAATTATTTTTACCTTATGAGTTTCTTTCGTATGTTGTTTCACATGCACTAATTACATATTACTCATTGATTCTTATAACATTGCAAAATAAACTAATAACCTTGAAATTTAATTCTACTTTTTTAGATCTTTTCATCCCAACCATCTTCATTTTTAACCACCATTTTACTTTCCGCTATCCTGACGAAAACAAGTGGGCCATTCATAACCACCGTTCATGACTTGTAATCAATTGGCTCGATGAATATTCTTATTCGAGCCCAATGTCTAACACCTGATGTGCACATCGTTATCCTCCATGATTCTTGCTTTGGGCTGGCTTTTCTTTTTACTAGCCATGGGTTGCAAGAGTAAGGCTTATGGCCTTGAGTTGATATGAGCTTTTCTTGGGCTTTGCAAGAGTTGTTTTTGCTAAAAAATAATAATATATTTTTGTATCTCGCCCGCACATCTTGTAGATTTATCAGGAAAACTCTTATGATTTACGATCATAGGGACTACAATAAATTTTAAGTTTAAAATATATAATCCAAAAAATCAAAGACTAAATAAATTCATATATTGAAATTTGTGAGATCGAACTAAAGATTTATGTGCAATATAGAGAACATGAAAAATGATATATTTTTTTAATTTTGTTTTTAACTGTAATGTTAATTTATATTTTGTAATATCAATAATTAATTTAATAGAAAAAATTTCTCAAGCACTTCGCATGCAAAAGAAAAAGCAAAGTGCTGATTTATATTACTAAATCATAAAAACAAAGAGTTTTGGACGTCAAAGAGTTTGTAAATAACTTCGCATGGAGTGAATCTGTAAATAACCAAAAATATATTACTACATCACAAAAACAAAGAGTTTTGGAGGTCAATATGAAAATAAAAGAAATAAGGTCGACTCACACCAAGTAAAATCCCTTGGAGTAGCAAAACCCTGAAATTGGCTACTCTTCTTTTCTCAGCAGCCGACACGGAAAACACAAACTCAACAAAGAAGAGCCAGCCGCACCCCTCATAAATTTAACCTCACTGCTTCACCGTCGGCTCGTCACCGCTCCACACCACTAATCCAAACACAAAGAGAAGAGAAAGCTACACACCAAGCTAAAAAAAGCAGGCTTCTGTAAGTTTTTTCTTTTCTTTTTATAGAGGGTCTTTGCTTGTGCCTCTTGGTTTCGAAATAGGGTGCCTTTTGCTGTTTTTATTTATGGGTATTGTTTTTTCAGGTTAAGTAGGGATTAACAGATGGGTGTTGAGTTAACCCATCAATATTCAGAATATAGAGCAATGGAGGATCAAGAGGAGGTAGAGGAAGGTGTTGTTCTTACTGATTGGGATATAGTTTATCATGTTAGAGATGCCCTTTTATCTGTCAAAACGGTAAGCTAGTTAATTATAAGTGGTTTAATTTATATTGTCTTTGAGGAGAATTTGTGTAAATTGGTTTTGTTTGAAACTTTAGTCCCTTTTCTGGTGAGAAGCAGTAGAATTGAACTCACATTGTTATAGGAATTGCTTATAGGCGGGGATGTTGAGTGGCTTGGTTGATTGATCAAACCAAGCTAACTTGGTGACCCTGTAGTTATGATATGTTTGAGGGCTATGGTGGGTTTTGCGATTCCCATTGCACTTCATCTTTTGGATTCCCAGTAAGGGAGAGTTGCTTCATCGGTTGAAAGAACTGGGATTCGTTGTTTAAATAATTTTAGAAATCGAATAGGAATGGAAGTTAGATTGAGAGAGAAGCATTGTGTTTGGTTGTGGAGTTGTCAGAGATTGAAAGACTTGTCTACATTTGTGTTGCACGCTGCACCATTTTTGTATTTCACTTGATTATGCACCTGGCTCCCTACTTTCTTCGGCTTGCCATTTATTTTTTTTAACATTTTCTTAAAGGTTAATGTTTTAGTTTTTGCTTGAAATTATTTTCTTGAATACTTAAAAAATTGAAATTGAGTGAACTTGAAGCTCTTGGGTTGACCGATCCATTTGTCCACTTCTTGAGCAGGAGTCCTCAACCCTTAAACAAAAACAAACTAAACTGATACTTTTCAGTTTGGTTTTCATTTTGGTCTTTCTTGAAGAACAGTCTGGTTCCAGACCTCAAAGTTATTTGGTTTTGGGTCCGATTCTGACTTTACCCAAAACCAACCAGTGAACACTAGTAAGGGTCAGAAGGTAGTTTTTCTAGCTAGCTGTTTCCAAAATAATAATAATGATGATAATTTCCTAACACAGACTTGCTTCAATTCTTAGTTAATTCATCTGTTAATTCAAGCATGCTGTTTTCCAATTCTTTGTTGCATTTTTGTAAGCAAGTAACACAAAGCTGCTAGCAAATAATAGAAAGCTGATTTTTGTTTGTGTGCTCAGGGCGACAGAAGCAGTTACCACCAGCTTGTAGCGGTTTTGCATCACAGAGATCGTTCTGCTCCTGACAAAGTTGCTTTGCTTTTGGTGGGTTTTTTTTCTGAATCATAGCTATATTTAGTTTCACATTGCTTATTTAAAAGTTAGCATTCATGGACTTGTTGATTCAGCATTTGCATGTCAAGCCAGCCATAGTCAACTAAATATTCCTTGATTTGATAATATTGTTTGTCCTAACTTTTCAGACGAGTCTTAAGGCACTATCTGGGGCAGTTTCTTACATAAACGATATTGACCATGTCTCTCTTCTTCAATCTGTAAGTTGGTTCTATTTGGATTTGCTATTTTCTAATTCCTGTCAGTGGATTTTTCTTTCTAATAAGTAGTTTTCTTGCCAGATTTTTGGAATGAGCATGTGGAACTGTATGCCTGATGTGATGGACGCATTGCTTGAACTTATAATATGCTTGGTATGTGTTCTTGAAATTGCTTGCAATAGTATCTCTAGAGGGTGAGGCAATCATCATTTATTTATATATTTCTGGTCTCTACAGGCTGCTTCAAATGGAAAATATGTTGATTTATGTCTTGACATGCTTGTAAACAATTTTATGCCACCAATGGAATCAGATATGCTCCGGCATCCGCGTGGTCAGACAAAAAAAGACCAAGTTCTTCCTCGTGTGCATACTGGTCTAGAAGTTATTGTTGATTTGGTGCCTTTGGCAGCCTTGAAATTGTCTACAACAGTTGTACAAAAGAGGCCTATGTTCTTCAGGAAGGATTTCAACATGGATCGTCTAAAATTTCGTGTGAGTTCAATTTTCTCTTATGGTTTGGATTCCTTTCCCTTGCTGGATGTGTTTGGGCTATCTTGGGATAGATGTTAGTAAGGTAATGGAAAGTTATTCTTATTTGTAATTTCTGCTTACCTGGCCAGCAATGTCCTATAGAAAATCTATCCTGTAATAGGGTCCTTTAAATAATGCCTGACAGCTTTTGCCTAGGATTGTTGTTGAGAGTTTGTTCTTATTATTAATTTTCATTTAACAGATGGAGATATATTTGAAGAATATGCTAATGTTGGAGGGTGGTGCTATAAGAGAATTTGTTGGGAGCAGCGTGCTCATGGAAGTGGTGAATATGATGCTAGAATTAGACGTAAGTGGTTGTAACAAGTAGCTTCCTGGGATGGTTCTTATTTTTGCATCACCTTTAATGTTCAGGAGTTTTCCCTACAGGTTGCAATTGGTTGGGATGAATTGTTAAGGGATGATCCTAGTAAAGGCATCTTTACAATGGAGTTAGAAGATGAGGAAGAGGAAGCGGATGATGATGATCAGGCAAATGATGTTGAGGTATGATTGTGATGCAAATTCCACAAATGATGGTTATAGAGTTCTATTAATTTCTGGAACAGAAAAAAATAGGTGGATGGTACTCATTCCCTACCCCCTTCAGTCTGTGTGCATGTTGATGATAGTCCAGTGAACTAAGTACATGACCATTTCATTCCTGAGAACTCTGAATGTTTCACCACTTTCATATTTTGGGCATGATTGATGGTTGTCCTGTAAACTGAATACATGTCTTCATTATAAGTGCTCTGTCAAACCGTGGGAATTTCCCGACACCTATGCTAGGGCTTGGGTGTATTTTATGCTCGTGTAAAACATTCTACCTTACTGTGAATCTACTAATACACTTGTAGAAGATTGCGAGTCATTGGTTGTTTGCCATACATGCTGTTGATCCTGTCTGCACATTTTCAATTCTGATGTGGTTTATGTGGAGGTTGAAGAGTTACAAAAAAACTTGAAAATTTTGCACCATCAAGCTGTTTGGTGACAGCTTCTATGTTATTGTTTTTAAAAATCAAACTGTCTTAGCCTTTACTACTTGGTTTTAATTCTTGATGGTGCTCTTATGCTTCTTAATTGTGAGATTGAATATCACCATCTGCATCAATATTCAAGATATAGTCTCAACAAGTGATTGTGTTAACCAATTCTCATTTTTTTCCAAGTGTATTGTTCAGCACGCATGATAGTTTCAAATTGTATTTCCACCTTTTTTTGCTGTCCTTAGGTAAATTAATATCCTTGTTATTTGCCAGCTTCCAATCACCTTAACTCTCAGGAATTTAGGCAAAAATGTCACTGCTGACTTGCTGGATACCTTGATGATACAATTTTTTGAGCATCTTGAAGCCTGTGCAGACAAGAAGCGTTTGAGTGAGGTATTATCTGAAGTCATATTCAACATGTCTGTATTTCAAAAGATAGCTTCATAAATAAATTTTTATCTGAAGTTATATTAGTCACGTTTGCATTTCATACGGTTGCTTCATTAATATTTTTCCCCCTTGATTTTATAGGTATTTGAAACTCTTTTGTCTTCATTCGTGGCAACTATTTTGAACACGTACAAGTCAAAGTTTTCTCAGGTAAGCACTTGTTGTTGCTTTCGTGCTTATGTAAATGGTTGGGTTATGTTAAGACTGCTGTGTTGTTCATTAGATGGATGTCTGTTCCCTAGATCAACTAGTAGGGTTCTGTAGGAACACTTCAAAAAGGGGGGGATGGGGTGGGGAGTGTAGAAAGTGGGCTGTCTGTTTGCATTTTTAATAGTGATTTATATGTTTTGTATTTCAGGAAGAGTGCTGTTCTTATTTGTGTATTTGTTTATGTGCTTACAGTTCGCAATTTTCTATGCCTGTGCGCTTGATCCTGAAAATTGTGGTGTGAAATTTGCACAAACACTCGGGGATATGTTCATATCGAATTTCAACCCACCGGTTACCAGGTACTGTTGTTTGACATGGTGATAGGTAGCCAATATTTTTTATACTTTGGTTTTGACACGGTTGTTCACTCTTGAGTGATATTCTTTTGAGGCACTTGGTGTGTCTACCTTTTACTCTTGTGCAATGCAGTCCATGCTTTTTTTTTACCTTCATCATTAAGTTTTAAAATAATGTTAATTGTTGCATGGGACATGATTGCTATGCTATGTTAACTGCTGAGTGTTATTTTTAAATGATTTTTTTTGCATGTTTGATACAGGATGAGCGCTGTGGCTTATCTTGCTAGCTATTTGGCTCGTGGGAAGTTTCTATCCACTGCCTTTGTCGTGAACATGTTGAAAAGGTTAAGAGATGCTTAGAATTCTGTTTTGAACTGCAAATATCAAGTCTATTTTTGTTAGTGTTATTGTTGCAACAACTCGATATAATATAAAGGAAAATAATTGATGATAATTTATTTAATCTTCTTCTTGTGTTTATGGTGTTTCAGGCTGGTGGATTGGTGTTTGAGATATTGTGAAGAGCAGGATAGAGACATGAATCCAAAAGCACATCAAGCTTTCTATTCTGCATGCCAGGTATATGGTGCTTTAATAATAAGTTCTAAAATTGTCTTGACATGGCTGATGTATTTTTTGACATGATCTATTTACCTTATTGGAAAATTTCATGGTGGACAATGCAAACTACTTTTTTGGTTATGATTTGTTTTCCTTTTTGGATGCAGTTGTAAAGCTGATTTATTGATATTTTTTCTTTACCACAGGGAATTATGTACGTGCTCTGCTTTCATATGAAATCAATAATGAATGTTCCTACCCTCAAATCACAGCTTCTCCTCATGCCTATAGAGCCAATATTGAGGCACAAATTGGGGCCATTGGAGGTGAGTGATGTTGTCTTAAAAATAACCACCACGCCATCCCCCTACTAAATTTTGGAAGAACAAAAACTTTGTTTAAGCAGGTTCTAAGCTTGATTTGGTCTCATTGGATTAATAGGTCTGCTTGCCATCAATTGTAAATGAATTTCTCAAACAAGCTAAAGCAGCCCATCTGTTCACCATCTCCAAAGCATTTATCTTCGAAGACTTGCTGGAATCAGATCTTTCTAGGGATTTTGGTGGGCTGGAGAGGCTGGACATGTTCTTCCCATTTGACCCATTGTTGCTGAAGAGATGCGACAGGTTTGGATTTTACTTCTGGAATGGACTTTCTTTTCCAAGTTTTTGTGACATGTTTTTCCCATTATTCAACATATTTGTAAGTTAAGTCACTTTAACAAAGTAAATTATGACAAGTAAAATATTCAGGGGTATGAAGGAAGTGATTTTTGCCTTTAAACAGCGATAAGGACATCCCTTTTATGTGATTTGCTGATTTAAGTTTCATTTTGTTTGTCCTTGGAATTATGTCAGAGGTTTCATCCGGCCAAACTTTATATACTGGAACCATGTCAAAACTACCTACGATGATGACGAAGAAGACAGCAGTGATGAAGACATTGCTGATGATTTTGGGGTTGTGAACGAAGAGAATTTCATGGAAGAAGGGATTGCAAGGAGTTTTGATCGAGATATTGATCTTGATGAATTTGACTTTGTCATGAACAAGATGTCCATCACACCTAAGACTACATCAGGTTTCCAGTTTGGGGGTGCAAGAATGCCTTCAAAGATAAGACCCTCGACAAGTCCAGAGTCCATGTGATATGCCTGAAAAATAGAAAAGGAAAACTTCATCTCTCAAGTTAATGAAAAGATTATTTTGCTTAGTTGCTCGGCTCACCAAGTTTGGGGCTGGGGCAGTAGTTTTGAATTTTTGATCGTGCTGTAAACTATTCCTCGTCTAACTTTCTCGAACACTATGTAAACTTGTCGTATTAGGTTACAAATTTTGTATCTGTTCTGTCTTGTTGTGTGCATTGGTTTTCATGTCTGATCATGAAAAGAAAAGGGAAGAATGTTACCAAGAAAATTTAAGAACGATCGAGCTATTATATCTTAACTGGGAAACGGCTTATGATTTCAATATGTAAACGCTTTCCTGTTTTAAAGTGGAATATAAAGCTTCCTACAATAACCTATCAAAACTTAGCTCATTTGGCCGTGTTAAGACTCAGGTTATGTAAAAAGCATGAAGATTTTTTTAAATTGTGTTATTAATTCTGGTTTAATGGTCAATCCTGATTTCTTTTAATTTATATGTCTAATTGAGTTTTGCAATTTAATTTATATTTATCGATTGATTTCATGGGTTTAAATTTATTTTTGATGTTTAGTAAAAATATAGTTTAACTTTTTTAAAATCTTCAACATTATATTTTTTTTCTATTTTTGTGTGATAGAAATACAGTTTTAAGTCTTAAAAAACTTTCAAAATGATAAAAAAAAATTAAAAATGTATTGAGACGACGAATTATATCAATTTCAGTCCCTCAATAACCTGTGTTATGGACTTCATTGAGTTTTTTTTATATAAAAAATTATAATCTATTTTTTTAATTATATGATAAAAATATATAGTCACAATTGAGCATCAACCTAAAAATAAAAATAAAAATATTAATGATAGTGATAACCCTATAGAAATGAAACAAAAATAAATTAAGCAATTTATTTTTCAACCAATGAAGAAAACAATCAAGAAAAAAAAACCATAAGAAGAAGAAGAAGAAAACATATATCTAGATAGTAGGTGAGTTCATCAAATTTATAAACCATGTAGCTCAAACCAACATGTCAAACCAATTAATCAGGTTATGAATTCTAGTGGGATTATAGTTTTTTTCTAGATTTATTATTATTTAACTATATAATAATAAAAATAAACCATCAGACAATCAAAACATTAATCAAAAACTAAGATGTTGAAAAGAATAAATAAGAAAGCAAATTCACCGAACTAGATCAACCAATCAAACCTGTAAATATAGACTTGAGACTAGAGCATCCAATAACTTGTGTTCCTTGTTGAGGCAGAGAACAAGCTTGCAACTTTAAGTCCAGTACAATTGGCTGTGGGAAAATAGAAAACAATTAAATGCGTCTTGAATGGAACAATTTTGCATGGATTTCTTACATGGTAGAAACGGAGGGGAGCTGAATAGGAGAGCTAGGCTGCTCCTAGAAACCCCGCCACACTACCACCAAGAATACTACCACCTGCCCTGGCTAATTAACACGCAAACCACCAGTTCAGTGGTGCTGGCCACTGATCTCTGAAATGAAAGAGGATCCGGAAAGTGACAAGATTTCGAAAATCCCTACACCACAGCCTAGAAAAGGGAAGTTATAGGAAGCTCAAGAGCAAAATTCTTGTATGAATCAAAATTCAGAATAAAAGGTATTAACTTGAAGTAAAAAGGTTGATTTCTTTGATCTTTATAAAATTAAATAGGTGAGTGATGAGGTTGACATTAGGGGGTGTTTGTTTTAGCTTTTTCAATCATGGTTGCCAAAAAAATTACAATTTTTTTTTTATTTTAAAGACTGACGGTTTAGTGTTTTTAGATCATTTTGATGTGCTGATGTCAAAAATAATTTTAAAAAATAAAAAATATCATTTTGATGTATTTCGGCATGAAACATTTTTTGAAAAACTACATCAACAGCTCTCCCAAACACCCTCTAAAAACCGCATGATCGAGCTCTTTTCACATTTGATCGGTGGACAAGGAGATTGGAACCTTTGGACTTTGGTTACATCAACACATGCAGAACAAGTCCTCTTGTGAAGACCTTTCAATGATTAAGTCAGTAAGTACACTTTTTATTTTATTTTTGGAGCCAAGATGGACTGTGTTCGTGCTTTGCAAAGAAAGAGATGATAAGAAGTTGAAAACAGGAGCGAATGTGAGTTGCTTGATAGCTCATAAATATTTACACGGTTATTTCACATAACAGCGAAAATTTAAATTATAGATATTTTTAATTATTTTTGCTTAAATTCTAAAAACAATCCAATATAACAATAGCAGCACAATTTCGAGAAAACTTATGATCTATGACTACTAGTAATAAAGTACATAGACTTTTATTTACATGTAAATCATAAACCCTTCTCATTAATTTATTAACTAATTTTCTCCCCCATCAAAAAAGAATATTATACAATTGATTCTCATAATTTAATCTCCATAATTATAAATTTGAATAAATAAGAACATGTGTGTCATGAGGAGTATAATAATAATTTCTCGCGTATTAATCCACGAGCCACACCTTCTGCTCGGGTTTTGTCTCATCGGTTTTATGGACATCCTAGGTCCATTTTAGAGATGAGCGTTGTGAGCCTGTTGGGTCAACTAGGGCTTACAAGGAATTAAGGTATCCCTCCCCGGTTCAAGGGAGAAATGGGTCACATGATGTGCGAAGGAAAATGACACCCTGACGGGGTTGATGACCCATCAAGGTTTTGGTCTTGTATGTTTAACGGCCTAATCCTATGTTTTATGTATAGTTCAGGTGTGTAAATCCTGAGCCCATCAGGACGACTGTTCTTTCTTTGGTAGAGGGTAATGGAGAATCGAAAGAAAGAAAACCAAAAGGAAGCCTCGAGACAAGCGTTGGCTTGTAGTAAACTCAGGCCTGTATAGTGACTTGTTTACTCCATGGAAGCACCATGAATAGCATTGAAGGCAGGGAACCATCCTTATACGATCGAGGAGAAGTTTATTTCACCAAAAAAAGAATTTGATTCCATACACCACGAGGAAAGTGTAATGAAAGTGGCATATGGTGTTTTAGAGTAGTCAAAAAGTAACAGCCCACCATGCCTTCAAACAAAGGAAAGCTAATGAACACAAAAGGTAAAGAATCTCAACTTAGCTTTGAAAAAATGCGATCGCATTCGATTATAAACAATCAGGGTTTTCGTTCTATTACCACATTGCGTTTATGTTGATCATCGAGCTCACTAAACATTGTTCAAGATGGCGAGCACATCATCAAAGACAGATGTCATGAAGCCATTATTCGTAAATGCTGGCATACCTTTGGCTCTTTCTGTTGCTGGTTTTGTTTTTGCCAGGATTGTTCTGAGAAGAAGCACAATAGCTAAACCTTTTCCTTTGCAAACCACAGTAAGTTCTGTATCAGATACCATTGATTCTAACGATGATTTGATAGATCAAGCGAGCATTCATAGTCCCCAATCTACATCTTCACCCATCAAAGATGATGACCAGGAGCACATGATCACATACTCTCGGGATTCTAGCTCCACAGAAGCTTCACATATTCAATTTGAAGAAGAGATATTAGGTCTAAAAAACGAAATTGAAGAACTCCAGAAGAGAGAACACAGCTTGTCTATGCAGTTTCTTGGCTATCGCGTTATGAAAGAGCAGGATACTGTGCTCATGGAGCTTAATAACATGTTGCTGTTGGAGACTGCTCGTGTCAAGTTCTTGGATAGGGAGATTTCGTCAATAGAAGCTCAGACACAAGGGCTTGAGAATTTCGTGGTGGTGTGTCGTAGAGTTCTTGAAGAGGTTGAATTTGCCAAAAAGGAAAAACGGTTGCTTGAAAGAAAAGTGAAGAAGCTTTCGAGAAGAACACAAGAGCAATCACGCATTGTGGGTGAAAAGAACGCAAAGATTAATGGTTTAGAAGCAGAAATAATGAGAATCTGTGATGTGCTAGAGATGAGGAATGATGTTATCAAGAAACTGGATGACGAAGTTAGGGAATCTGAAGCTGTTGCCAATCGACTGCAGGAGGAGAAGAATGATCTTCTGGTGAAGCTCATCGCAGCAGAAAGTCCAGATTCATTGATTTCAAAGGTCAATTCTTATCTTTTCCTTGTACTTTGGTACAGATAGAGCTAATATATAACTAGCAGTCTAGTCTAGATTGTTAGAGAAAAATATAAAATATATTATGGGACTTCACCTAAAAACTAAGGGTGAGATGATTCCTTAACATGATATTAAAATTTTGTTGACCCAACAGTTATTAGTTCGAATGTCATCATTCCATTCTATTTGATAAAAATCAAGTACAAGTTAATATGGGTCTGTGCAAGTTTCAAGTCTAAAAAGCTTTCATTTGAGGGGTGTGTTAGAGAATAATATAAAATATATTATAGGTCTCACTTAACAGTTTACGTTTTTAGATGAGAGGATTCTTAACATAGATTTCTCTGACTTGTGTGACTGATTACTATATGAATGGCGTTGGATTAGACTGGAATGTGATGAAAAGGTAGGTGTCTTTTGGTGAACTTTCTTGGTTATAGTAGTCTCAAATATTTCAGGTCTCTCAATCTGCAGATTGAAGCAGAAGGAGTAGGAATGGAAGATTATAACAGGCTTGTAAGTGAGCTAGAAAAACTACAAAAGGACAGAACAGCTGAAACTACAGAGCTTCTTTACCTAAGATGGTCGAATGCATGCTTAAGGCACGAGTTGATGAGAAGTCATGGACAGCTACAGCTACAGATCGAGGACAAGAAAAAGTTCTTGGAATTAGAACTTGCAGAACCTTGTCGAGAAATTGCAGACTGTGAGTTAGAGCAGCCGCAGCAGCATGAGGAGCCTTGCTTAGGTGTGGCCGGCAGTAGTAAGACCTTTTCAAAGAGGAAAAAGCTGCTAAAAAAGCTGAAGAAATGGGTGGAAGGGGGTGAAAGCATGGCATCAAATATGGATGAAAAAGGGAAGCATGAAATCAATTGCTGTGGAAAGAGCTCTGTTTCAGAAGGGGAAGACCACCTGATTTATTCAAGGAGGTCTTGTTCCAGTGTGTGAGAACTACTTCCATAGCAAGCTGTCTTGCTTGGAAAATGCTGTTCTAGCCATGTGGAAATAATTCATCATGTTTGATGAATTAAACTGACTCGATGTGGGTGGTGTTCATATATTATTTGCTATAATTGTTTTTCCTAATTCGACACATTTTAACTACCGCGATTTTTCTGAGACAAAAAACAAGACTAGTCTAATTAAGGGCGATGAATTTATTTTATTTTATTTGGAAATACTTTCTTTATTTTGGGGGGTAGGATTTAATATTGTGCAAAAAGAAAAGAGAAACGGAAAAATGGACTTTTTCTCCAATTATATTATTGCATGGGATTTCAAGAATTGAGAGAATATGAGGGGGGGAGTGGAAGCTCTGTTTTGAATAAAGAAAACAAAAGTAAAAATCGGAATTTTGATTTTCTATATTTTAAAATCTTAATTGCTTTCTTGTTTTTGTTTGCATGACCTACCCTTTTTCTAGGCTTCGCTTAAAAAGCAGCCCAATTATCTATCTACCGGGAAAGAGCGTTTTTGATATTTTATTTTAAAAGTATTTTTTTAATTTTATCTTTTAATTATAGATTAAATATTTTTGTTATTTTTAGATTATTTTAATGTACTAATTTTAAAATCATTTAAAAAAATATCATTTAATATATATTTAATAAAAACATTTTAAAAACCAACTCAACTACACTCTTAATCTGGCCTGAAATCTTAGCTTCCGGTCCATGACATGCATCCGGGTTAAAAAAAAGCTCCTTATTTCACTGGACTGTGCCCTGAGGCTTGAGTCTGGGCGGAAGATCATTGGGTTTTGTTTTGCTTCTTACATCTACTTTTTTAGGAAATTTGAGTGATGGGCTTTTAGTTTGATTAACCAAGAAGCCCATTTAAGTGTGAATTGGATTCTCTTAGCAAAATCCAAATTTCAAAAACATTTTAAAGCCCTTGTTGTCGAAGAAGAAAAAAATAAAACAAAAAAAGGAATCAAACCATGTCTTGTCGAAAAGGGCAGGGTACATAATTATTGATCTCCAAAGAAAACAAACACGAATTTTGTGCTGCCCTTTTCATGAAATAATTAACTAAAATAAAAAAAGTGAAGTGAATGAAAAAAGGAAGTTATAAAGAATTTTAAAATATAAAAATTATACATGTAGCTTTCTTAAACTATAAGGATTAATTAATTATTTAAGCTAAAATCCAAGCAATAAGTTATAATTAACCCCGGAATAATAATCTATCTCTTACATGTGATCACAGCAAGGCAGACGACACACGAGAAGAAAGAAAGACCCAACGGCCATCACCCAAGAACACATCCCCCGGCTCTTGGGAAATGGGGGGACTAAAAAAACTCTTAAGTAGTCAACAAACTCGCAGCACTTCCAAACCCTAACAACTCCCTCCTTCCTCCCCCCATCAAAACCTCTCTCTATCTCTGGATCTCGATCGCCTCAGAAATCCCACCTCACCTTTCATCTCCGTCAAATGTAACGCATCCAAAAACACACAAAAAAAGGGTGTCTTTTCAAGTTTTACAACAACATGGCCTCAGCTTGTGTAAACAACATGGGCATGTCCCCTGAAAATTTCCAGTCTAAAACTTACCAGTCTTATGGCTGGTTAAGCCCGAGAATCTCTTTCAGCCGTGAAGAGGATAGTAATAACACAACCACCTCTAAAACCACCACCACCAAATCATCATCATCATCAGCAGCAGCAGCAGCAGCCTCAGCTCCTCTTCCTCCACCTCATTCATGCTTAGATCCGCCTGAGACCCTTGATTCTGTCGACTTTGAATTCCGATTAGACAACTCCTTCACCATGCTTCCTGCAGATGAGCTGTTTTCTGATGGGAAATTAATGCCGTTACAAGTTAATACTGGTAACGCCAAACCATCTTTGCCACCATCTACCTCTACCTCGGTCGACACGTTGACCGAGGCGGTGAGGTTGCCGGAGACCGGGAGGGAGCCGGTGAGGTCTTGCCGGAGATTGGATTTGGAAATCTCTGGGACCGATCCATACTTGTTTTCCCCCAAAGCTCCCAGATGTTCGAGCCGGTGGAAGGAGCTTCTGGGGTTAAGGAAATTACACCAAAACCCTAAACCTGAAACTCAAAAACCATCAACCAGGACGGCATTGTTTTCTTCGTCCTCGTCGAATCCCAAGTCCCTCAAGCATTTCTTGCACAGGAACTCAAAAACCTGCAACTGCAACATATCGTCCTCGACCTCCTCCTCCTCCTCCTCCTATACCTTACTCGATCATTCATTGAGTCTCCCACTCCTAAGAGATTTGGATTGCGAATCGCTCTCCATTTCTTCTCGCTTATCGCTATCCTCTTCATCTTCATCCCATGAACACGAAGATCTCCCGAGATTATCCCTCGATTCTGATAAACCAAGCACCAATCTCAATCCAATGCAAAACCCAGATCCGAATCCATTCATTATCAACCGAAATCAAAACCAAAACCCGCCGAGAATGAGAATGGTGAAGCCAATACCAGAGAATGGAAACAACAACAATGGCAGCTCTTCAAGGGTAGGGAGAAGCCCAATGCGGAGGGCTGCAGGGGAGTCAAGCGAGGTTTCAATAAGCAGCGGGGTTTCAGTGGACAGCCCAAGATTGAATTCATCAGGGAAAATAGTATTTCAAAGCCTGGAAAGAAGTTCAAGCAGTCCAAGTAGTTTCAATGGAGGGCCTAGATATAAACATAGAGGAATGGAGAGATCTTATTCGGCTAATGTTAGAGTTACTCCGGTTCTCAATGTTCCTGTTTGTTCCCTTAGAGGGAGTTCAAAGTCAGGTTTCGGGTTCGGTCAGTTGTTTTCTTCTTCACCACAAAAAAGAGATGGCTTCAGCAAAATGTATCAGCAGCAGAACATTACCAGTACCAGCAGCAGGAAACAGGTCTGAGAGAGGTTAACAGAGAAGAGAGGCATAGAGAGAAGGGTAGCAACAACATTTTAGTGTTTTGATTGTTTTTTTTTCTCGAAAATTTGATGCTATTATGGGTTTTGTTTTAAGAAACAAAAAAATACCACATGACATTGATGCTTGAGTTGTTCTTCTGTACATAAGAGGGTTTCTTTCTGCTTTAGTTATCGTTGTTTCTTGTTTGTCTGGTAGCAGGAAGTATCAGAAGTGTAGTTGCTCTATTGAGGTAAAAGGCTAGCCAGCCCAGATGGTCAAAATGCAGAACGAAATCAATTTATGTGTTGAGATTGTTTTAGTGTTTTCCCCCACTGAACGTCAAATCTAATGGGATGCCTTGTTACTTTTTTCCGATCAATTTTTGCTCCAGCCATCCATCCTGTGCCCCCTCGTATCATCGGCTTCTTTTGTGTGTTTCGTTTTCCTGATTGAAAGATATGGAATCTATGACTGTCTCTGCCGGTGTTTCTTTTGAGAGACCTTTGAGGGATGGGACCTGGGATTGGGAATTGTGTGTTTGAAACGTACTCTCTCTAGAGCAAGTGGGGGACTCTTTGAATCCTCCTCTGGTCTATGGAGATTTTCCAGGCTTATCTAATCTGTCGCTGTCCAAGAAATATATATATTTACACACACATATATATATATATATATATGTTGTTTGTTGTTTTGTGGGAGAGCTTGGGAAATGATGCCAAGATTCAAGCAGAGGCGCCAGCTCTGCTGATTAATCTATTGCACGTCAGTCTGATCCAAAACCTCTCAGCCTCAATGGGCTCTTTATGAGTCACGTACTCTACTTGACCTTTCTAACAAGGCTTGGACACAAATTAGTAAATAACAGATTAAAAAATAAACACAATCTCTATTGATTTTGTGACAACTATTATTTCTAATAACAGTTATTGGGTAAAAATGTATATCTCAGGTATAAAAGTATTAGCTAAAAGTTTTATAAAAAAACAATAATTAAAAAATAAGATTAGATCGAGTAAATAAGAAAGACAGATGAGAGACAAGAATTTCCTTCAATTATTATTTATAATCGCATTTTTTATAAAATCAATATTTAAAAACATGATTGTATATAAATTGTACAAAACCTGTATCATCTAATTTTTAAGAAATCCCTTCAACTATCTGATTAAAATTAGGCGGTCGTCTGTGGACCAGGAGTCACCTTCTGAGGGACTAACATGTGGGTCAAGTCAAGAAAGTGTGTACGTAACTGGGTTCTTGAAATGCGGATCACTATGATTAATTACTTGGGTGGGGTTAGGTTTTTTATTACCCAATTTGTCCCCCTCGAGCTAACTGGGTCCTTATGCTACAGATCACCAAAATTTTATTCAACGATGATATTTATAATTTATTTTAGATTAGTGATTAAATTGTATGTTCCAAAAAAGAGGATGTTTTCAACGTAAATAAGTAGTCAATTACTGGAGAAATGCCATTCATTGCGCAAGTGGATCTCACTCGTGGATTCAAAAATTCAATTGGAATTTTCGAGGAAAAATAACATAATTCATACTTCAATTGGGCCTCCTAGACCCACAAGCCCAAATTTATTGTTTGATTTTTTTTCAATTATATCCTTCAATATTGTGGTTTTATTATGTTTTTTCAATTTCATCTTGTAACATTTGATTGATTTTCAATTGATCTTTATAGTCTCCCACAAGAATCTCACTATTTAGTTGGTGTCCAATTTTATGAGCATATAATTTTTCTGTTTTATAATTAAATAAAATTAATTTCATTAGAAAAGTAATTGAACCTAATAGAGTATATGACCTAGCCCGTAACTTTAAGATGTTAACTCGAGCTCAAACAAGTCTTTTTTTATTGAATATATTATTTTTAATTTTATCCTTTAATATTGAGTTAATTATGAATTGAAATTTATTTTGTTTTGGTTTTGGTTTGATTTTAACAGGTTTGAAAGCTTAATCTGGATCGATCTAATATATTATTATTTTGATATTTTAAAAAATAAATCATCCAACATGTCATCATCTCGATATTTAAAAAGATGATACCTAATATATATCAAAGTATGAATTCATGGTTAGATTTTGTGTTTGTATTAGAAAACAAGTAATAAAATCGAGATTTATTTTTTATATATTAAAAAAAATAACAAGTCACCAACGATCTAGTTTCAGCTAATAGCAAGGGACAAAACATGTGGTGGTCAGGTGAGATTCCATTAGGACGGCGTATTGATGGTTATTTTCTGAAGTGATGTTTGTTCGCCAACGTATTAAAATAGTATATTCTAAAATAAATTCTTCGTATCGAAAACAATCTAAAAAAATAATTTTTTTTTTGCAAAACTCCGGTTTCACCAAAACACCCCTGAAGAGAGGTGAGAATTACGAAGAGGGGTGAAAGAATTTGTGGCTAGCGTAGAGCTGTGTCGTTTAATTGATGGAAGAGAAACCAGAGTGAAGGTGCAACAGGCAGTCACTGCTCCTGGATGGCCTACAAGATTGGCCTGGCTTTTAAAACTAGGGAGTCCATGTGAGAGAGAAAACATTTAAAAGAGGCATCTCTGGTTTACCAAATTTCACGTTGTCGTTGTCCAATGGATCATCCTGCAAGCGTAACAATTAACAGGACTCTGCTACTTGCTTTGTCCAGTATAGGCACTCTCTTTATTTTATATTCTTATGAGGATGCCATGCCCTCCAATAATTAAATTCAAATTAAAATAATAAATAAACAGGATTGTGTTTTAATGTTTCGTTTATTGCCGATCAATAAACAAATGGAACCACGATTGTTACAATTAATTAATCAGTTACTATATTATATATCCTGCTTTTCACGGTAGCTATCAACATGGATGAGTCAGTATTTTTCAGTAGTGTCGCTTGAATAAAACATGATTTGATTTTGATGTATTTTTATGAATATTTATTTTAACTGTGTTCGGTTTTAATTTAAAATTTATTTTACCTATTAAATATGCGTTTTTTTGTCAAAAAGAAAAGAAAAGAAATGCATTTATAAAAAAGAAAATGAGATTTTGACAAAATATATTTTTTCTCCATAATCTAAGTATTTAAATTAATAAAAAAATTACAAAATTAAATAAAAACAAGCGTTAAAAACCACCTCAATATCTAATCTATATTTGCCTGGGATAACCATTTTCTTCTTCTTCTTCTTCTTGTCCCTCCACACTCGTTAAAAATATAAAATCTATTTTTTAAAAAGTAACATGTGCCAAGAAAATAATTGTCCACAATTAAAAGAATAATTAAATAAATTGTATATTTTATCGGTTGTGAACAAAGCAACCACACAATTCCATTGTTCCCAGCAACATGATTCAATGAATTTTAATTTTAATTTTAAAATAATACTCATCCTATATAACTCAAAATAATTATAATTTATTTATTGAACTCATTTTATTTTCATGCTAGTCATTTTAATTTTGAACAGGTTTTCCTAACTTGTAAGGTTAATAATTATGAATAGATAAATATGAAAATAAAAAATATCTTTGAACATTCTCAACTGTATTACTTTGTCAAATAGGTAAAAAAAATATGATTTTTTTTAAAAACTATGTTATTTTATGATTTTTTTTCTTAACAGTTCTAAAAACCAAATTGTTCTCCCACTATGCTATTTGTATTTGTTTGGTATTACATTTTAAAAATGCTTTTTATTTTTTTTGTTTTAAATAAATATTTTATGGTATTTTCAGATTATTTTGATATATTGATTTTAAAAAATAAAAAAATAATTTTTTAAATAAAAAATAATTTCAATTATACTCAGAGACAAGCTATTTGTTTCCATTGTATTTGGATTTTAGCCTCCCTCTCCTCCTAACCCTCCCGCCTACATGTAGCCGTTGGATGTATCCACATTTATTGTTGGAGTAATAATATTTTATTGTATTTATTTATTTATTTATTATCATCTCTTATAATGATGTGGTGTTTGACCAGTCTTCTCAGGCCAGCCAACTTTTGTCCAGCGGTGTTTTGGTACGTGACAACATCAAATCAAGAATCAGTCCTCTTGTTTTTAGTTCTGTGTTGTGGGAAAATTATTTTTTATTTAAAAATATATTAAAATAATATTTATTAAAATTTAATTTTCATATTCAAGCATGGAAGTAATCTAAAAATATTAACTTGAAACAAAGAAAAAAACAATATTATTTTTATAAACACTTTTCAAATACAAAACAAATACTATAAAAAAATGTCCAACCACTAATTTGTCCATGTTTTTTTTTTATTAATATAGATGTTCGGATCAATTTATATACACCTCAACTAATTTATGAGTCCTAAAATTAATAATTATATAAGCATCTAGTGATGATTAAATTAAAAATTACAAAAAAATAAACTTTTTTAATCTCGTAATTTTAATAATAGGACCAACTAATTTAACACTGAACCACCTATAATATATGATTATCATGTTCTTCTTTTGTTATACATGAGGGTTTTTGCGGTGAATTCTGTACTATATTCTTTGAAAGTCAGTAAAAAGAGTTTTTGTTTTGTTTTTGTCTGAGGAGCTGGATTATATCATGGAGCAATCTCTGACGCAAAATTAAGTTCAAATCTATAGTGTTCAAGTAAATCTAATTAAAAAACAAAAACTCTATGAGCATAACCATGACGAAAAATGCACACACATCCGGCGATGAAAACTAGAAAACTCCGATCAGAAAGGGACTCTCTGAAGCCGGAAAGAGCTAATCCCATCCATGCAAGGATGAGAGGTTTGATTTGAACTCTAATGATTAGGTGCCGAGATGATCTATGGGCTTATCACTTATGAACGACAAAATGAGGAATTCTAATTGGGTGTCCTTCCATTTCTTACCACCCATTTCATTAAAGCTAACACGAGTTTGAAGAAGTCAAATGTCTGTGATGTGAGAACTCATCAGAACTCTTACCAACTTGGTGGTAGTAGATGGCAATGAATGACGGGGGTGTGGATTTTTTAGTATGTATCTTAATTAATTATATAAATTTTAAAATTAATATCTATATAAACTATATAGAAAGCAAATCTAAAACCTGACAAGTAGAGTTTTTCTGTTTGTCGCTCTTGCTCTTGGTGTTAATACAGCTGGAAAAAGAGGTGGAAAATTCCTACTTAATAATGCAACGAGGCACGTTATTTGTACAGAGGAGGGAGGGGTATTGAATTTATATGCTGATATTAATTAAGAGTGGGTATTTTTGAGGCAGGTAAGGTTAGGCAAACAATTTGTATGGCGCCTATCTCTCTATCGGGGGGTGTGAATAAGTAGGCGCCTGAAAAGGCTGGAAATGAGGGCATCAATGAATGAACGTGCTCATCTTCTGAACAGATTCCCTACTCTCCAATCTCTTTACCTTTCTATCATATGCTATCTTTTATTTGTTTTTGTGCCCTTTCAATTCTACAGAACTCTTTTTTTAATTATTATTTTTTCCCTTTTTTATATTGTGTCTTGAAAAGGGAGTACATGAGTGGTGAATTATTTGGAATTGAACGCAAGGAAGTTATGTGATGCAATACAATTAAGAGGATCTTGGTCGCTTTAAAGTGAAATTAATTTCTTTTGTAAATCATCATATTCGATTTCATTATCTTGAATTAGTTAAACACTACATGGGTAACTTGCGTTTAAACGTGGGCTACATTAAATTTTCTATAATATAAAACGATGTCGAAGTATTGCCAATATATTTTGAAGAAAGTAAAAAAAATCCACCACTTCACACTAAAAAATATAAAAATAAAAATTATGATTAACAAAATAAAAAAAAATCAAGAGAATGAAGATCAAATTTGCAAAAAAAAAAAACCCAAGATTATGGATTCAATGATGAAATTATGGCCAAATTAAAATTTGATTAAAGGATTAAGAATCAAAATTTGAAATCAAAACATTGAGGGCATAGCCTTAAATATCTTTAAATTTTGAATTGAGGGGTAAAACTGAAAAGAAAAATCAAATTCACATAAGAATCCAAATTAAAAATAAAAATCAAGAGAATAAGAACCAAATCTAAAGAAATTAAAAATCAAGATTTTGGTTATAATAGTAAAATTATAATTTTATAAATAAGGCTAAGAATCTAATAAAAGAAATTTAAGAGTCGAATATAAAATGTGATAAAATAAAAGGATAAAACTGATTTTTTTATGTCCTTCGTGAAATTTAATGTGGAAGAGAGAGAGAGGGAAGAAAAAAAGGGGAGGACCAATGCCAAATCACCACAAAAAACAACCATACGTGCTGCCCCACGTGAAAGGGTGCGCGGTGGAGTTTAAAACGTTGCGGTGAAAGCTGGCTTTCTTTCAATTTAGTAATTCTAGTATTTAAAAAATAAAAATAAAAACCTTAAATAATTAAACTAAAATAAGTTTCAAGGCTAGTTAAGTACCTTTTCTTATCATTTAAATATGAGATTACTATAATGATCCTTGTGAATTTAACAATTACATTTAAACCTTATAAAATGATCAAACTACCCTCTTAGCAAAACGAGTAACTTATTCTAATTAGAGGTAAAATAGGAACTTCATTGTGCAAAATGCCCAGCAGAAATAGATTTTTAATTGTTATGTATTTTGCTTTAATTGTCTTTTTTTAATTCTTTTCCTCAGAATTTAATTTGATAAATTAACTTTGATAATCATTATTTGATTGTTGTTTGCTTTTCTCTCACACTTTTCTTAATTAGAATTGATCTATCAATTTGGTTTTAATTTTATTTAATATAACTAATGATTTTTTTTTTAATTTCATCATTTTCAACTTTTTTTTATCTATAAGATTTGATCTTCTTTATTTTAATTGTTATTTGTTTTATTTGAAATAATTTAAAAAATTATATTTGTTTTAATTTCTTCATTTAATGTTCTTATATGTTAGATTTAATCTTTATTCTTTTAATAAATTTGATTAAAAAAATATTAATAAGTTATTTTCTAATTTATTTTACATAATATAGCCAAACATTGAAAAGTGTTTCTTATTTATTTTTCATGACATTATCAAACATCGAAAGAAAATATACTTTTCATGAGCATTTTTTTTTATATAAAAAACACTTTACAAAAAATAAATTATTTTCCAACAAACAAATCCAAGGTAATTCTCTCAAGATGAATATAACTAAATTTTAAATTCAAAAACCAAAATGAAAAGGTTAAAATGTTTTTTTTTTTTTAAATCAACATATTTTGATAGTAAGTTTTGTATATCAAAATCGATCTCTTTATTTATTCCTAAACTAATCTATGAATTTTATTTGGCAGGTTTTTTCATTCATATCTAATGTAGTGAGAAATAAACCAAACCATCACTTAAATGGTTTTCCGGTGATGAATATCCTTTCACATTGAGTTTCGAATCTCCCTCCCTCCACAGCTATGTAATCTGGTGTTTTTGGATTGGACTTCTTTTGAGATCTGGGGGTGGATGAATGATAATAATAAAAAACTTAAAATTAATTAACGAAGATTAAAATTAATAAGCAGCCATGGAAGTGGCAAGGTGACACTCGGCCCTAAACCTCCTCCTCGGGAGTTCATCAGAATATACGTATCCATCTCGGTGCTGGCACAGTGTGGGGGCATGCGAACAACTTGAGTCCCATCGTGGTGTCTGGATGGAATTATGTTATTTCAAGAAAAATATGTCCTGCCATTAGCAATTCTGTCAGTCGCATCCCTACATCTCTGATTTCACAACCCAGTTTTCTGTTTCCAATGCCTCCTCTCTTCTTTTCCCGCCATGATCTGAATCACAGAGGAGGGGTCATGGACAGGTGTCATTATTACCAGTTTGAAGAAGGTCGGTCAACATTGTATGCTGTAATTTCCTCTTTTCTCTTAACACCCTTGTATGAATTAGGTCATGCCCGTCGTGAGTGTCAGTCAAGATCTTTGCCAATATTAGTATTTATTTTGTAATGATTTGGTTCAAGTGCAGGCTTCCTACAGATCTCGTGCATTCATGGCTTGAGTCAGAAATTGAAGATCATTGAACTTGAATGAATTATTATACCTCAGCTGACATTCATCTACTCCTCTTCCAAGAGATTTGAGATCAATCCTGCTCAAAAACCTATTTTTACTTAATTTTAAAATTACTATTAAACTAATTACTTCGAAGATTTAAATTATAATATATAAAAAACGTAATTATCAAGTTAAAATTATGTGTTTTTTTTTTTTTTTATCAACATCATGTTTTTCTTAGAACAAATACTATTGGAAAATTAGTGAATGCCTATGAAATATTTCGTACAAAATTCTAAATTGTTTGATGGTAAACAATGTCTTGTCTCTCCTAATCCTACATATTAATAAGAACCAACCAACCAACCTTGAAAACCATATACAAACAAAAGCACTGAAAATTTATACTTGTAGATTTTTTCCTGCTCAAAAACAAAAACTGGAAACTCAATCTGGATCAATAATAATGTTTTGTACACCAGTTCCTCTTGACATACTTGTAAGAAAACAACAATGCAAAAGAAGCGCAAAATAAATCCTATTACGATATTCAAAATCTCAAGAAGATAATCATCGACTAGTTCGGTTATGACTTGCATAATTTGTACCAACATTAACACGCACAAAGAAACAACTAAAATATGGTGTTTTACTGTTTGGAAAACAATTGCTCACGCTCTTCCATGAAACTGTTCATCCATGTGCTTTTGTCCTTGAAATTTATAGTTTCACAGTGAAACATTATTAGTTTTCAGTTGTTTTCTTTAGAATTATTGTTTTGTGGTTTTATGATACATTTTGTATTTTTTGGGGGACAGGAGGAAATTATATTTTTGGAAAATGTATTTTTGTGGGCTTAGTGAATAAGTAAAATTTTGGTTTTCTAGATTCTTAGAAGAAATAGCCGTTCTAACTCAAATTCGAGATCTGCTGTACAGATCGTAATTTTTTTTACCATCACGCTATATCCCTTGGGGACAATACATTTCATATTGTTAAATGTTATTACATTAAACTACCAATCAATTTTGTAATTTTATCTTCCTTTTAAGAATCAAATTGATAGATTAAGGGTAAAAATTGATAAAGTAAAAAAACATGATCATTTTAAACAAAGATCTATTTGATCTTCCGGGTTTCAATTTTTCCTTCAAATTTGTATTTGTTGTATTTTAGTCTCTAAAACTGTGAGAAAAAAAGAAAATCATAAAAAAAATTATGGAAAGAGGAAGGCTCAAATTGTTGGATTATGGTTAATAATAACTTTGATTTTAATGTTTATGAATTCATCTTGAAAAGATAAACTTAATAAAAATGATTTTTACCTTCATTGATTGATAAACTTAATAGGGTTATCGAGCTTTCTAGGATGATTTTAGATGAAAAAGAAACTTAAAATTAAATTTTGGAGTCCAAATATGTTAGAACCTGATTTTCATGTCGCCGAAACTAGATGATTTTTCATTGCCTAAATAAAAAAAAAAAAGACGAACAATGCCCACCACCTACTTGAAAAAAGAAGAAAAGAGAGCACCTTTAGATTTCTTCTAAAAGTCTGGTGCGTGGGTCTACCTTTCCAAGCCCAGACATATACTTTTTTATTTAGTTTTATATAAATATTTTCTTAAGATTATTATAATAAAATTAAAAAGAAGCCATCCAATTATATCTTACTTTTAATGTATTATTATTTTTATTTAAATCCATTGCATAATGTTTTTCTCATAAAATTGTTCATGAATATTCAATAAAGAATATTGTTTCATTTTTATGTTAGCTTTTAATATAATATAATCTAATCAAATTATTTTTTTTCTTTTTTTAGAAAATTATTTAGAAAAATCATGCAGGTTTGTATATAAAAAATTGTTTTTATTAAAAAAAGTACAGGTTGAAAATTGCGACCACATGTTTCTATCAAAACAAAAAATAAAACGCGTTTACAAAAATAAATAAATTTAGACTCAATAAAATACGTTCTTATCTACAATTTAAATTACTAATATATTTTAAATTTTTTATTCTGATCATAGTTTAATAAAAATAAAGGTTTTGAAAATCTGCAACGCTGGCATGAAACTACTTGGTTCTAACAATAACTTAAATGATATATTATCTGACCGTGTTCATTGATTATGATGCCTCCTGATGTGATAATTTGAGCAACAGACTTTTCTGATGCGTTATTTATACCACTTTAGAAGCCAGCTGGGTCCTATCTTCAAGCTTACTTTTCTAAAAATCAAAAATCCATCCTACATGATTGAACCTTAGACGTGGAGTCATGCCAAACCCTATCATGGAGGTTTACTGTAAATCACTTTAAAACCCTTTCACGTGCCTCATGAACAGTAGAAGTCGTGGCTCGTAGCCTACAAATCTAGGCCGAGGCTGGAAATTAAAAGCTAGTCGATGATAAAGGACAAGAGGGCTGCTAAGAATTCAAGGTTTTTAAATAGTTGCAGAAGACAATCCAACTCGTACTTGTCATTACATTTTGGAGTTCGGGAAAACCCCAAGACAGCACAGTTCATAACTCTGTTCCTTCAATTCTCTTGCCCACTACTCGGATCTTCCATGCCCACTACTCGGATCTTCCACAAATACTGCATTTTAATCTCTGTGTTTTTACAGAACTTGAACCAAATAAAATTTGAAAAATAGCGTGAAAAACAGTTATCTGCTGTATCTAAATCACTTGTGATTCACGTAAGGAACAACGCGAATCGAATAATCATTTTATTTACGTTTGTTTCAATCAATCTCATCAAATGAAAACAGAGGGTCACCGAGTTCTGTTGCCGTGCTGATAATGTGATTTGATTATCAAGAGTATTTGTCTTTTAAAGATAATAATAAAATGATTATTCAGATTTCTGTGCAGTGCGTAGAGAGGGCAGGGTACAGATACAAATGCATTGAGTTTTATGTTTTGGAATTTTGCGAATTTTCCCCCCTCTTCTCAATTCACAGTCCCCCCAACTTACTGTTGAGCGGGGAAAGCTGCAGTGCTTGTCTTGACCTCATTCAGGGAAATGCGTGAGGGCTCGATCATACGTTTTTTTGGTTTGTTTTGAGGCCAGATCTTGACAGTTTTGCAGATTGAAAACACAAAGTAGAGAAAACAGTACGTTATGTTCTGTGTTTTTGTCGGGTTTCTGTAATTTGTCACATGTTCTCTGAAATCTACTCATGCTCTGTAATAATAAAACATCATCGGTTAAAAGTTGTGTGAAAAAATTAAAAACTGTTTGTATATAACGCTCTATTCGTTTTTTCACATTTTACCTTGGATGTGCTCTGCTTGTAGTTTTATTTTGATCATCGATTTAAACTGGGTCAAAATCAAGAACAATTTGATTCAATCTATTCATCAGAACAAAAACATCATAGAGGAGTGACGGTTTCAAAGTTTGCACAAAATATTTACTTTAGTCCTTTAACTTTACATCTTATTATTTTTAGTTTTTGGTTTTAGAAAAGAGAGAAAGAAGTTGTCAAAATCCAGCATGGAGAAGGAAGTCATGGTTAGTTGTTTTATAATAAATTTGCATTGTAGCCAAGCTAATTGATATTATTGCTGGGTGATGATGAGGTTGTAGGTTCACCGGTCTCTCTTTCATTGTTTTTTTTTTGAAAGGATGGATAACATATATATGACTAAGAAGCTGTTTGGGACAACTTTTGAAACTGCGTGATAATAAAATCATTTTGATGTGTTGATGTCAAAAATGATTTTTTTAAAATAAAAAAATATTATTTTGATATATTTCGGCACGAAAAGCACTTTAAAAAGCTACAGCAATAATTGTTCCAAACAGGCCTAAGAGTGTGGAATGAAACATATATTTTTAAAATTATTAGTGGATGTTCGTCGAGTTAATAACAAGTCTCGTAACTCATGATTTTTTTTTTGTTAAAATCATTATGCTAGGTATTTGTTAATTTCTAAAACTAGAAGGCTCGTCGATCTAATTGTTAAATCCAAATTTAAACAAAACATGTCATTGACTAGTACCCATGCATGGATGGTAACCTGTTCCATTCTTGCATTTGTAAATAGTAACTATGTAAGAACCTCTAGGGAAAAAAAGAAAAGAAGGAAGGGATGCCATGGTTATTTATGGTTGTGGAGCGGTTGTGATGCCGATGGTCGAGGGTGGTTCTCTCAACCACTTCTATCTAGCTTGAGGTTTGTTTTGTTTCTCTTATTTGTTTTCTCTTTTCTAGTAACTCAAGATCACTCCTGCTTTATTTTCTCCTAGCTCAAGCTTTGTTCTCTCAAACACGTCTTTTGCTGTTCCTCTCTATTTATAGACAAAGATGAAGGTTCTGGAATCCTTATTGATGACATGATCTTGATAATTCGTTGTTTTTTATTGTCGCACCAGTGTGTTGCAGTGACGTGGAGGGTTAAAGTTGAGTTTGTTGGGTCGAACATGTAGTAAACATGCATGTGAAAAGTGGTATGTTTCATTGGTCGAGTGGCAGAGGATTTAAACGAGAGGTCAAAGCGATTTATAGTTTATACGCACAAGCCAATTTATTTTCATATATTATTATTCATACCTCCATTTTATGACTCATCGCAGACAAAGTGCATGCCCCAATTCTGGAGGCCGGCAAGTTTTCTCTTTCTGGGCCGGATTGGCCCACTTCTTGATTTTAAAAAATAAGAAGAAGAAATCACAAGGCCCGATGGTCACGAATAGAAAGAAAGAAAGAAACAACGTGGAAACAAGAACCACAAGATAACTAATTGGGCCTTGGGTTGAGTCCGGTTTTCCGTATCCCATCCCATTCCTGCTTTTAATCGGTTTCGTTACCATCATCTAGCTGGGTCCATGTTGTCGATGGGCTTGGTAGGTGCTGCTATCGGCCCTCCATTGTTGTTAATGACATTCTTGTAAATTTGTTTTCCCTCTCCCGTACAGGTAACCCTATGCTTAGATAACAATTGTTAGAATCCAACCCTTATATAACTTTAAGTAGTGACAAATTTCTTGGCACATGAATAAATAAATAAATATAAAATAAATAAATATTAGACGTTGTGTTTTATTCTTTATAAATTATCACACGTGTCCTTAAAAATCAATTGTGTGACTTAGGGTGTGATTGATATTGCTTTTGCTTTTATGGTTGAGGTTTTAAAAAAAACAGTTTTATGAAAATCATTTTATATGCGATTCAAAATATTTTTTAAAGTGTTTGGTTAAAATTGTAGTTGAGTTTGAGGTTAATGAAAAGCAATTTCAAGTGTTTGGTTACCAAACTTTTCATATTGCTTTCAATTTGTGAAATTACTTTAAAATATATGTGTGTATATATATATATTGTTTTTTAAATATTTAATAATTATAATAATAAAATATAATTAATAATTCAAGTAAATTAAACATTTATTTTTATTCTCCCATCAAACTACTTGTAATTTCATCACGAACTATAAATTCATACGTGAAGGTCTCTGCGATCCCGGAACAACATACAATAAAATATCATCTGAAACAAAATTAGAATTACGAGATAAAAATTATATTGTGATCTTCTTCTAATATATTTATTTATATTTTAATTAATTTTTAGATTATTTTAATATTAAAAATATATTTTTTATAAAAAAACTTTTAACAGAAAATATAATAAAAAAAACACTCCCCTCATACCTCCCCTGCAGCCCTCTCACACAGCCACACACAACAGCCCTCTCAATATTTGTACATTGAAAAGTGAAAAAGAGCAGACAAAACGCACAGAAAGAAAGCAATAATTTACTGCTTTCCGTGAACCGGAGCACTTGTACATTAATCAAACATCCAAATCAACAATTTTTTCTACACCTCCCTTCATTCTCAAACACCTTTTTAGTCGTCGGACGGCTCATCTTCGTCGATTATACGCGGAGTTGAGATCCTAGATGGGTCGTACATGTGCTCTCCATTATTGGCCCCACAATTTTTGTAAGGATCTGCATCCTTTTTTCTCTGTCCCTTCTATTTAGATGAATTGTAATTCAACTAATATACTTTTAAATATGTAATAAGTATTTGTTTTTATTTTTATTTATTTTGTTTTAATTATTTTCTACTCTTTTTAATAGATTTTGTTCTAAAAACAAATGTTGAAAGCATTACTCGCTATCTTACCAATGAATTAAGTTCGTCCGTATGCTCAAAAAAATTAGGAAGTTATGACTGCCAATAATTGTGCCACGGACACCTGTTTGGGAGTACGATTGTAGTAGCTTTTTAAAGTGTTTTTCGTGTCAAAATACATCAAAATGATATTTTTTTATTTTTTAAAAATTATTTTTGACATCAGCACATCAAAATGATCTAAAAATACCAAACTATATTCATTTAATATAAAATAAAAAAAATTCAAATTTCAGCAAAACACCAATTGAAACACACAACGAAATAGGCACGTGATATGTCATATTCATCTACGGTATAAAGACATAATTAAGTGGATAAACTGTTTTGTTTTGCGCGCTTATCACGTTTGTAGATCTTTATGTGAATATTTTACTAATAAAATTACAGATAAAATATTGGGGTAAAATTAAAAATCCTGACTGAAAGGTCCTTGGAAACTCCACTAAATTATTAATTAGCGTTTGAATCTGCTAACCTTTAGACGTCTCTGTTAACTGGCTGGACCGAGAGCGACATTTGTTTTCTTTCGTTTCTGTACCCCCCATGAATTTTCTTCATCTAATAAATCCAAGATATTGAAAAAATCAATAAATTCATACGACTTCTTCACGTAATTAATATTCATACTTTGGAAAGTCAATTATTATAATTCCAAGAGCAATAAAAGACTCGTTCTTGATGTTTATAAATTCAATTTACTAAAGGGATTTTTATTAAAGTGTTTTTCACCCTTTGTTTTGACAGAAAAAATAAATTAGAGTCGATGAATTTTTTCCCTATTACATTTTATGTTCTTGAACCAATTTCATTGAGATTCTCAAGGTTGTTTTAAGATGGTTTTAGATAAAATGGGTTGAAAGTGAATTTTTAAATAAAAAATATGTCTTGATTTACTTGCTTCATCTATCTATATATATATTTTTTATTAAACTCACTCAGGCCTATGATTAAGATTACAAGTTTAACGAGTTAACTCGAGTGATTGACTTGATCCAGAAAATTATTGTCATCTAAGTATATAAAATGAGAAGGTTAAAACAGTATCATCTTGAGATTTGTTTTCTTATATCAAAACGAGTTTTAAAAAGGTTACATTGAATCGACTCTCACTCTATTCAATTTGAAATTCAAGCTAGTAAGAAGCTTGGTCTAAAGGCTATAGGTTAGCAAAACAATGTAAGGATTATTCTATTTCTTTATTGAAAAACTACCAAGGAAAAATGAATTATTTTAACCAAATCACAGCGCACCGACAGTTTAGATTCAATTTGGTTATTTTATATAAACACGATCGAATAGTCATGCTACTGGACGAGTGACCCCTAACATTCCTTGTAGATTCTGCAGAGAAATGCGTGGTGGGGCTGCGTGCGTAGATAATAAGATTTGTCGAGACACCATGATTGAACCAGGCGAAGAAGAATGAATTTGTCACATCAGATATCGTTTTTCAAGCATCCAATCGTGACCCCCACTCGAGTCGGAACACCTGCTGGGGGTTGAATATTTTTTGTCATTTTAGACACCTGGTTTGCTATTACTTGTTTCCATTACTTGGTGGTTCGCCGTGACACAGCGATGAATTTAAAATATAATTTGCTCATCGGTAGATGACAAAAAACATTACCATCGCTGTATGCTGATCTTCATAGACAAGGGTTTAGCAGTAGGGATCATTCTTTTGTTCTCTCTTTCTGTTGTTGTCAATGGCAGAATTATTCAAAGGAGTGTCTGTGATTGCGTAGTATTTGATCTTTGAATGTGTTTTTCAAGACTACTTTGTAAGAAATAAATTTCATTCTCTATCAAATTCCAATTACAAGATAATTCTATAAATTAATACGAATATTCAAAGTAGCACAACAATTAGATATACTGATTAATTTAACTCTCTTTGATATTTATTGCATTACAGACAACCTCAGTAATATAAGTTATCTTAATTATTTCCATGGTTGATAAAACTCAAGCTACCTGTCATGTTTGTGAAGCCATCCATTTAACCTCACGATCCTTTTATATTTTCTAGTATTCGAGACTGGTGCCCTAATTTGAGAAATCCCACATGAATGCCTATGTCGTTGGCACTCCTTTATGAGTGCCTGTAACTCTAGCAATCCCTTATGAACCCTAATAACCCCGACAATCCCTCATGGACTTTGAATATCTCTCGCAGATGATAAAATCTTCAACAATCTCTCATGGATTCAAATAATTTGGGTGATCCCACACAAATGCCAATAACCCTGTAAATTTTCTTCTTAACATATCATCAATCTATTCATATGTATTAATCAAGCACAAGTTAGTAAACATACAAGACAATTTCACCACATCTTACTTGATCTAAACATTAAACAATTAATTTTTTCACGATTTTCTATCACAAACCCTAATATAAAATTAATAAATTTAGAATCAATTCTTTTTTCTTTTCTCCTAAGTTTATGTAGGTAGATCCAGAACTCTTTACCAAGCAAGAAAATGAACTTCAAAAGTATTCCAAGTGAGGTTTTTTCTTGCTCCATTTTCTCTCTTTGCCACCAGCCCTCTCTCAATTTCTCTTTTTTGTCTCGTAATCCTTCTTTTGATTCTTATGGCAATGTGTTTAATATCTCATCCTCTCCATATCCCAACCTTAGTTAATGATTTTTCATAACTGCTTTTGAACACCAAAAGCAAGAAATGAAGAAAACTTTCTTTTTTCTTTTTATAGTTTCTTTTGAAGAAAATAAACAAAGGATTTTATTTTCCTTATTTTTTTATTCATTTTCATCTCATTTTTTAAATAAAGGTGGCACATGACGGTCCATTTTTTTTTTTTTATTGTCTCTTTTCTCTCTCCTTAACTCAATTTCTTTTAAAAAGACCAAAGTGTCTTGCAAGTTTATTTTTATGTCAATTTTGAGCATCATTCTTTTGATTGCTACCTATTTTGTTTTATATTTATTTTTTAATTGATTTTTTTTAAAATTTTATTCCTTAGTATTAGATTGATTATGTTTCAAAATTTCTTTTTAATTTTTCTTCTATGAGGTAATCTTGGACTCATAACTTTGGTCACGAGTTTAAAATTTATTCTGGGCCGCCTTATGTTTTTTCTTTAGGTTAATTTTTAAAATTGATTTTTGTAGTTTCATGCTTAAATATTAGGTTAGTTAGGGATCGAACTTCATAAATTTCTTTATCATATATCTCATGACCTTGGTGGATAACCTAGGTTGACTTATTATCTTTTTTTGTACATTTTTTTTTTAATTTTTCCATTCTCTTTTGTTTTGGTTTGGAAATTGAGTTTTATAATTTTTTTGAGTTGTTTTCTATGAGATTATTTTGGTTTGATGACCCATATCATGGTTTTGACAAGCTAGCTTGAGTTAACTCAAGTCTTTTTTGTCCTTAAAAAACTCCAGCTGATAAAGATTGAGCTTTTATTTTTATTTTTTATAAATTGTCTTCTTGACCCACGTAATATGTTTGGTGGTTTAACCAAGATTAGCTCGAGTCTATACAATATACCACCTTCTAAATATTTTAGGGAAAAAAATGTTGTTCAATATTTAGAAAGGGTGTCATTGAATATACATTAATTGTTTTCCATGATTATTTTTTCCATAAGAGAATATGTTAGCAATGCTTTTATTTATTTATTTTTAAAATAGACGCGATCCGCGGCGTAATGCATGTAAAAGATGTAGTTTGAAACTATAATCTCTAGTAAATCCCTTGCTACATAACAAAGATGTAGTTTGAAACAAAGAGATGGCTCCAAGATGGTTACGTCGATGTCTTCCAAACCTCTCATCTACTTACCTGCTCTATATTTCTGCCTCTGTATTGGTTGTGACACTAACGGAGGAGCCCCGTGGCTACTAGAAAAGCAAATATGATTTTCCAACAAGAAGGTGCCATCTAATTATCAATATGATTCTAAATTATGAAGAAGACTTCGGCTTTTCTAATGCCCTAAGAATCCTCCTAAATTGCTTCGCAAACACTCTATCGAAAGTTTAGGCTCTTTCATAGTTGCTAGATATTGAGAGTTGAAGAGAGCACACGCACATATATAATATATGTACATATGGGACAGGCTTTGACAAGTTTTGAGAATGTTGGGGGCAATATTAATTTTTCATTATCCACAAAAAAAAATTGTGATGATCTTGGATGAATCAATTACTTGGCATTATGCAACAAGTTAACACGCTTCACTTCACAAAAATAAAACTACAGTTATATGCTTGGTTGACTGTATTTAATAATCTTTGATGTATTTCTTCAAGTGGTCATATAATAGTTGAAGATCTATGTTTATATGATATATACTCTCATTTTTCATAATATGTAGGTGTAACACCCTTTAGGGTTTGGCTCAAGTAGTAAGTAGATTACTCTCATCATCACCATTTCAGGCTTTTATCCCAGAGGTTGTCACGGTTTCTTTTTTTTTTTTTTCTTTTTTTGTGTGCGGATGTGTTAGTTAGAATGGAGATGTTATGTGTAAGACTTGACTAGATAAGGAATTAGTCTTGACAAGGCCGGAGCTAGGACTTTAGAAATGAGGATGCTAAAATGAAAATTCTTAGGATGCATTTATAAATAACATATACCTAAAATGGCTATTTGTCAAAGGTTTTGCCTTTGAGTCTTGATGTGTGTATGGGGTGGATTTCTTGGAAAATGAATATTTTTTCATGAACTTAGATGAATCGTCATGTTCTTTCATCTCTTTAATCTTGAACTGGAAAAAAATTTAGGGAGAGGTAATGAATTTTTCCCATGGACAATCTGTTTGGTCAATCTCCAATAACAATCAAGATGAATTCAAAAACTTTTTGCAGAATTGAGGAATATGGATGAGTACAAGAGGAGTCTGATGCCAAGTGAAAACAAGAGACCCCTTGAATAAGGAACTGTGTTGCTGTCAGCAGTCATCATAAATCTTTTGGCTGATTCCTGAGCCAAGGCTGAGCACCATCAATTCCAAATAGTTTGAAATCAAAGACAATTTGATCAAAGACTCTCCCATTAAAGTGTGCTCTCATCAGCAGTAGGCAGTGATTGGCCCATCTTATGTCATATTTTACATAATCAACCTTCCTTTTTTTATGCGGAACTACAAAGTTGACTTTAACTAGTTAATTTAACTTTATATATACACCCACTTGGCCTTGTTGATAGAGGGGATATTATATTTTTTTCTTCTTACTTTGTTAACTTTCTTGCTGGCAGTATAAATACCGCGCGTGTTTCTGTTCATTAGTGTGCCTTGCCAGTTGAAAGAAAGAGGAAAAATGAGCAATATAAGCTTTGTGGAGGCAAAGTTGCCACCAGGGTTTAGGTTCCATCCAAGAGATGAAGAACTTGTCTGCGATTACTTGATGAACAAGGCTTTACACTGTGATTCCCTTCTTATGGTAGAAGTTGACCTCAACAAGTGTGAACCTTGGGATATCCCTGGTGAGTTTTCAATCCTCATTATAAATTCACATCAATTGCACTCGCTATATGATTTTCTCACAACTTCACTCCCATTGAATCATTTCATTGTATTATTGATGATAGTCTAGTTAGATAGTATGGCCGGAAGTGATTGGGATCGATTAAGCGCTTCCAGGCACGCCCTGGGAAAGTGCTTCTCTCTTTGTAACCTGTAATGGGAGGGAAGAGCACTGGCGATATGATGATCTGAGTCACTAGATGACTAGTTCTTCCCACGAGTTATCGCGCTTCATCTAGACTGCTTTAGGTTCGGTCGAAGGCTTATAATAGATCCCGTCGAGGACATTAAATAAGGGACATGAGATTTTTTCTCTCCCTTTTGTTAAGGATAAGGATGATAATTGTGGTGATATTCCTATGATGTTTTGTGTTGGTTCGAACTAATTATCACATGATGCATGCTATTGGATATAACATCAGATTGAATCATTTAATTACTTAAGCTGTGTTGAAATACAAGGATCAATGGTTTTGTCATGGCAACAAAATTATATGTATGCCTGTCAATTATAAAAGGAGGAATTAGGATTGAATTTCTTTGTTACGAACTTTCTAAAACCCACTAATTTGTTTCTCAGCCAGCTGACTGGGTTTTTTTTAAGAAAAAAAAAAAAGGAAACCAACTTCTTGTAATTTCCGATTAAATTAGGTTCTACATGTGCTAGGAAATATATAAAATATCTGCCCAGCTAAATATTTTTCAAAAAGTAAAATGAAATAAAAATATCTCACATATATATTCGGTGCCCCCTTTTTTTTTTGTTGAAGATATTGACATTTTTGGCGCCATCCCAATTCACCTAAAATCATGAAAGTGATTGAAATAGCTAAGCAAAAACCTAAAGTCATAAATACCTTATTGTCCACACCTCGTTGCCACCACTCTTTTAAGACCACACATCGCTCGAAGTAATTGGGTTTCAACCTTCTAACTCTTACCAAATCCAACATGGCTTGTCATCCCTAACCTTCATCGAACATTAAAGTCCTCCATGGTGTTTTCCCACCTATTTATTTACCACAATATTCAACTCGAATTTGCAGATCACACGTGTCCCAGTCGTCAGCAAGAAACCTTTGTTTTTGTCACCATGTGAAACTGTTACCTTCAATAATTATATCAATACATGGACATTGACCTCTCAACAGCATTACAATTATTGGATTCCAGCCATCTATATATTTTAGCCACAAGGTGGGTCACTTTTGGTGTCATCACGTGCTTATCCATTCCAACTCATTGAAAACACCCTTGATATTAGCATCATTGTTGAGTTTTTTTTTTTATTGTTTCAGTATACAAATAATTAAAATGATTACGCCGGATCACTTCAACAAATATCTAAACTCCAAGTCCAGTTGATTTACGCTCATTTTGGTCCAATTCCAAATTAAGGCATAAAAAAACACAATTTCGACGCGGGAAGCGTGTTTTTTCGATCAAGTGATCATGAGAGAATGCCTTAAAATCCGGCAACGAACATGGCCTCAGGCTGCCGGATCGGACGTTTAATCATACAATTCAATGTTGACCTAACCGGAAACCAAAGTCTTGAAATTTATGCCTGACTCTTGAATGGTAAGGCCAACAACGTCTTTGGTTTAACATGATGGATTGATCATGAGGTTGACCAAGGGGCACCTAATCATTTACCTTTTGCTTAGAGTTTACGTTATTATACATATTTAGAGTCTTGCTGTTTGATTCAATTAGTTGAAAGCCTTGTGAATTTCTTATAGCCAGTCTCATATATACGTTTTTGTGGAAAATTTGGCAGAAGCGGCACGTGTAGGAGGCAGGGAATGGTATTTTTATAGCCAAAGAGATCGGAAGTATGCAACTGGATCAAGAACTAATCGTGCAACAGCATCTGGATATTGGAAGGCCACTGGGAAAGACAGGCATGTCCTACGTAAGGGCACTCTTGTCGGCATGAGAAAGACCTTGGTGTTCTACCAGGGTAGGGCACCTAAAGGGAAAAGAACTGACTGGGTCATGCATGAGTTTCGGCTCGAAGAACCTCTTGGTCCACCAAAAATTTCTTCAGATAAGGTGGGTTTATCGCATTCACTCTATGAATAATTCAATGATTTGAAATGTACTCTTGGTCTAGCTTTGACTTTTGACAAAGTTCCATGCTCAAAATTTTACTACATTTGTGCATCTTCTCCTTAATGTTTTGCAAGAATCGTGGCACCTCTTGTCTTCTACTAACTTTTTTTTCATCCCGTGTGTTGAATCATTTGCCTTCATGTAATTTATATTTGATGGATTTTCTTTTCACATATGAATTTAAATCTGTCCCCTTTTTTCTAGAAAATAATAATTTATAATAGGTATTTTATCCTATAGTCTAATGACACCTTTCTCTCTTTTGTAGAGAAAGAATATCCATCATGTAAATTACATAGAACCAAAATGATATAGTATTTTTATATATTATTAAAAATATTGGGATATTCATGAATATTGCAACTTCATGACAAGTGTGCTAATATAAAATTGCATTAGTAGCTAACCTAAGATGTGTATTTTATAATCATCTTATGTAAGCCTAATTAATATTTTCTCTCTCTTTTTTTTGTGTGTGCATGCAGGAAGATTGGGTTTTATGCCGTGTGTTCTATAAAAATAATAGAGAGGCTGCCGCCAAATCTAGCACGGGAAGCTGCAATGATGACACAAGTTCTTCATCTTTGCCTCCATTAATGGAGTCATACATCACTTTTGAGCAAACTCAACCCAATTCAGATGAGCACGAGCAAGTGCCCTGCTTCTCCATATTCTCACAGAACCAAAATCTCCTCGCTCCGTACATCACTCCAATGGAAGTCCCGAATGCACCCACTATGGATATTACCACTCCTTTAGACTCTGTTTCTTGCGACACAAAGGTGCTAAAAGCTGTTTTGAGTAACCTAGCCAAGATGGAAAGCTATGCCAGTTTTAAAGGGTCACCGAGCTTCGGAGAAGGTAGTTCAGAAAGCTACATATCTGGAGTGGGCATGTCAAACCTATGGAATCATCATCATCATTGATTTGTAGGTCTTGAATATAGGACTTGATTAGTGAAGTTCTTCTTCTCTCTCGATCGAAAAAGAGGTAAAAAAAAAGAAACCTCAACACCCTAGTAAGACCATATCTGCTGTAAAGAAATTTCTAGTGATCAGTAATTCACTTGTCTTCCCACATTATATATATATATTTTCATTTCCTGTATTGGAAGACATTTTACTTGTGAGATGTGATCAACTTTTGTATTGTGCATTGTGAATTTTATAGGATGATAAGAAATGAACAGTGTAAAACTTTTTTTTTGTAATATAAAACTTTTATTGTTAATTACATTTATGTTGCGGTTAAATTTGGATTTAATATATGTAGCAGGGGGTACCTCTTCCGGTGAAAATAAAAAATAGAAGCCACTACTTATTTTATAATATCATAATTGGTATTTGAAAAATTATTGTGTAGGAAATTGATTATACTAAGGAAAAAAAAGAAAAAAAATCAAATTAAAACATTATATCTAAGATAAATCAATTCATATTTATATTTTAATACAAAATACACCTATAATGCTTACATACTAAGTCTTTGTCTTGACATAATACATTTATGATAAATAAATAACTAATCTAGAATAATGATTTGAGATTTGAACGGACTATAAGACCCAATATCTTTTTTATTTATTTTGAAGTAGGGGTATTGGACCAAAATGGATGATAACAATCAATTGGATTTTAGTTTGTATTTCTTTTATTTAATTATATCCAAAATAAGTTTAGAGATCATCACTTACACTCAATGAGTCTTAAAGAAATTAAATCAACCAAGCCCAAATCTTCTCACACACACAAAAAAAATCATTAGCAAGCATTCATGTTTATAAAAAAAAAATTGCAAGGAAAATATTTTAAATTCCTTTTTATCCTTCTTGATTATTTGGAGTTGTATCTAAAATTCATTAAGCCCCTTTTTCCTCCCATCCTTATTATTTCACTTCCTTTTTCTTCCCTTTTGTTTTTCAATTTTTATTTTTTTTAAATATATAAAAAAGGTTATAAAAAGATATACTTTGTTTTTTTTATAAAAAAATTAATAGAAAAAGTTTTGTTTCTTCAAAGTCTTTATTAGATAACAATCATGATTGAACAATTAACTAATAAAATCACAACACAGAGACAATTTTTTTTTATAATAATTTTTCCACATTTCATGATTTTAATAGCGAATTATTAGATCTAACAAAATCAATAAATGAAGGGTTATTATTAAATAAAGTTTTGATGTATATAAATTGATTGCTTGATGAACCTTGTTAATTGCTTGAAAATAGGATACTCTAAATTCAAGAGTCCAAGAGTTTTTTTGATGGAAAAAAAAGTCAATGAAAGATCCCATTAAATTCATAAAACATTAGAGAAATTCGATAAACTATTTTGTATTAGTAGAAAGATGAGTTATTTCGAAAACACAATAAATATTGAATTTTGGTGATATGAATTCCAATTCAGTTTGTTATAATCAATTTCTTAAATTATTTTGAAATAGAATTAGAGTAAATCACACTTTGTAATTGGAATGATTAAAGAATTATTGTCCATACTATCATATTTTGGGATTGGTCTACGATAGAATTGATATATATGGAATATAGTATTTTTAACAAATCTCAAATTTGAGCTCTCTAATCCTTTTCTTATATATTCTTTACTAATCGAAACAAAGAAGTAAAGAAAAGAAAATGTACATATGCATTACTTGTTTATAAAGGATTTCATCCTTTGCTTATTTTATTTTATTTACCATTTGAAGTGGGAGGCTTATAACCATAAAAGTGATCTTTTTTATGGTGTATATGCTTTGTTTGTTAATGCGGTGCACTGTGTTAATAAACTCACATTAAATCACATATTAAAAAGTAGAAAAAGAGAGAATAAGGAAAATAAAAAACTAAAACTACCATAGAAAGGCAATTGACATGTTTTCATTAGAATTCATTAGATCTGATAGTATGAGGTTTACATCTTGACCGTGTGACCAATATCTCAATAACTTGAAATACAACCTATAAAAGATATAGGTTCAAAATCATTATTGGTCATAAAGCTTATATGGACATCCAAAACCTAAATAAAACTTGTTTTCATTTGAATGCAAGCATATCATATGGTCTAATGCTTCTCTAGAATGATGAATATCAATTTTCCCATAAAAACAATAATTAACCAACAGTCTAAAACATCTACAATCAGATTGGTCCTAAGATGTCTATAAAATCCAAGATAACTCTCTAAAAAAATAAAGTGTATTGATTTCTTGTGGAAACCAAACCTTGGGCTAGATAGATACACCCTAAAACCAATTGTCGCATTAGAAGCACTACAATTTAGTTAAATTTGGTATATTCACTTTTATTCACGATAATAAAACATAAAAAAATAAGAATATTGTTCTTGGTTGAGTTTCCCCTAAATAATGATTGTATTACCATCATCAATGATATATAATGTATAAAACCTAGGACTATATAAAGTTTTGTAGTGGCCCATTATCACTTTAGGTTTTTCCTTTAATAAACAAAAATTGAAGGTGATAGCCATATTGTTATCCTACATTTCCATGGATATGTTCATACGGGTTCAATATTTTAAGGCCACATAAATAGCTTTGACCTCCAAGTTAAATAATCTTATCTTTCAAAAAATAAAATAAAAACCTTTATATTCTTCCATTTTAAGCTTTACTTTGTAAATGTATATAACACAACCTTATAAAGTTTTTTCCCTTCATCATCAGTGCTAATTAAAGAATCAAATGGTTTTCTAAACCCACAAAGAAGACTTGTTTTGCATGTGGTATAAGTATTCTAGCCTAGCTTTCTATGCCTTCAAATCGATCATAACTTTGGAAATGTAGGATGATTCATATCATATTGATTGACATGTTCTAGAAACTCAGGCTACTTTTATAGCTTTGTTGTATGGTTCATTTGAGCAACAAACACATATATGAAACCAAGTTACAAGTATTTCTAAAAACAATACTAAAAAATAAAGATCAATTTAACATTAAAAAAATGTAATAAAGAGTTAGGTTCAAAAACCAATGAGAAGGAATATAAAAAAAGGTAGATAAAAAAAGAAGAAACAGTTATTAGAGCCATATTAGAGGACCTTCATCTTCAGATACTAACAAGTCATAAAGTCCTTGTTATGATAATCCCATTAGTACCATAAAGGGTAGTGTATATAGCTAGCTACGAGTCACACAAACTAGTTTATTTACCTTTCTAACTTGTTGGCACATGTGTTACACACACCTCATTTCTTTTTCTTTTTTCATTCAATCTAATTCTTGAATTGGTAAAAAAAAGTTGAATATTTGTTTTAGTTTTTGATTTGGTCTCTAGAACTTCAATAATTAAAAATCTATATCATTCAATATTATTATTCTTGATCAAGCATTAACAATGAGCCATAATTTCTTCAATATCTCGAGAGCCTCATATTAAAAAAAAAAACAAATCATACATTTAAAAATAATAACACATAGTAAAATGATTACAACAAAAAGAAAAGAAAAAGTCTTGGAGCAATTTAAAAAAAAAATTGAATGGAAAAAACAAGAAGAAAAAAGGGAGGTGTTTAATTGTTTATGTTAATAGTGATGTTGTTACTCATTTCAGACCCCACATATTGAAAATGACGTATATCCATTTGGAACCAAATACAAGAGTTTAGCTCATGGTTACTGGATGATGGATAAAAGTAGAGAATAAAAATGTTTTTTCAAACCCTGTCTTTGTTGCTTTATGCTTTTCTTATCCTCCTCATTTGCTACCAAAATTGTCAGGATTCTTAGATTAATTAATAACCTTCATAATGCTTAAGTCATTCTTTCTTTATCTAGTCTTTAAATTTGGATAAATCCTTTAGAATTTGCACTGATTTTACTATTATCACAATTCTATTCTAATACCAAAATTTTCTTCTAACTTAGATTTTGAATCTGATTTAGTTTCGTGCAATATCTGACTATCCCATCTATTATATGTTATTCATGACATGTTCAAGAATTGATCTGAACCTTTATTGGATCCTAGAAATCACTGTTCTTATGACAGATTCTCAATCGGATGGGGATGCTTGACATTGTCAGTTTCGGAATCAGATCAAGAGATTTTTTTGACTAAACAGATTGCGGGCAACTTCTGTTCTTCAAAATAATTTTTTGTCGCTCTGAATCCTTCATAAAACTTATAGTCCTATATGTATAAATGGCTTTGGATTTTTAAATAGTGTGATTTCGATACCGGAAGATCAAGATATTCCCGTTTGAATGTTTAATCCTGCTTGGTCTTTGACGAAGCATATTGAAGACATATTTTTTTCTTCAAAACGATTTTTTCTCGCGTGGGGTCATTTATAAAAGTTGCAATCCTATATGTATAGACAACTTTGAATTTTTGAATCACCTGATTTCGATAGTAGGAGCTTAAGATATTCCCGTTTGAATATCTAGTGTAAAAAGAAAAAATCATGTTGCGAGAATGATTTTGAACCAAGATTTGCAGGTTTTATTTGAGAGACCCAATTTGAAGTTTCAAGGATTTATCATGTTGATCAGAAGTTATTATTTGAGATCTATCTCAAAGGTAAAAACACAGTTATATATATAGCTAGAGTAAAATTAAACCACTATAGGAGAAAAGCTAAAAAAACAAAGCAAGTATAAAGACAAATAACCAAGAATCAAATTACATAAAAGAAAAGAAAAGAAAAGAGAGAGGGCTTAATTAGAAAACTAGCATATATTATTCAAGAATAATGTTAGAAATATTTAATTTTTTTTATTAGTGACAAATTATAAAAGATCATAATCATAATCATCTTATTAAATACGGTAAGATGTACATTCTATGATTTGAAGTTCTTTCCTTATAATAGAAGTTGGGGCTAATAAGCAAAACATGGTTAAAATACTAAGTAACCCTAGTATTATCCATAATTAATTGTTGAGACCAATACCTTTATGCATAAAGATTCAATTAATGGATGTCAAAAACTTTTCTAAATGAGTTTTGTCAAACTGGTTTCGGTGGAAAATCAATTAGAAAAATGTTAGTATACAAAAACAATGCTAATTATTATTTTGATAGATATTTTTTTATTCCATTTAACTCGTGAGGTAACCAAGTAATAAGTGTCAGAAACGTAGTTAATTGAGAATACATTTTGTTTTAACATTTATTGTTAATGGATAAGAAAAGGAAAATTCCTTTATCTCGAGCAAGTCTTAACGCTTTGAACTTGAGTTAATCATTGCTAAGTACGTACCTGTTAAGTGTTTTTAAAAAAATATAAAAGATTATTATTTTTATATACAGATATTAAAAATATCCTTAAACATACTTTCAAACATGCCTATATGAGATGTATCTATCCGTTCAAGACTTCTATGCTATTCTTGTTTTCTGATTTTAGGTAAAATCATAAAATTACACTGGCAGGCACAACAATCAACAATCATAAGAAAACAATGCCACGAGTCACAGATCACAAACACAAATTTATGGGGGAAAAAGATACAAATTCAAATTTAAGGAACTCAAGCACAACAAAGACGGCTGATATAATCACCACAAACACATACTACTACTAATAATAATAATATGATAAGCTTTACGCAAGGCACCATCTGAAGATTAAATATAGCATGATAACACACTGGAATAATTTAACGCGTACCAACTTCATCATAACACAACATGTGCGGAGTTCTGAAATGAGAAGATAACGGATAAAATGACTACCTGTTCCAATAGGACGACGACGACGACTAATCCACGGTAAAAAAATTTCAAAACATCACACAAAATGAAGCGGCTGCGAAGAACACCAAGCACCAAAAATGGCCCTTCTGCCTCATCATTTCTCATGGTTAACCAAGTTGATATAACAAGAGCAGCAAAATGCTTTAAAGCTTGTCCTCAAACTCGGATAGAGGAGTCATCTGCTCCTTCAAACCCTTTCGCTTCCTGATATCAGTAACAAGCTGAGCTGCCTGCGTGCCAGCCTCCAAAGGATCAGAAGACATCATGTCCCAGTGATCGAAGACGCATTGTGGGAAAGCCTGTCCTGATGTAGCAGCCCTCAGAGTGCCAGAAAATCCAAAAGACTCTACGACAGGAAGGTATGCCTTGATGTTGTACAAGGGAGTCCCGGGCCTCTGCATTTCTTCAAACACGTGACCACGTTTCTGGTTAAGAACACTGTAGATACCACCAAGAGCTTGCTCCGGAGCTTGGATCTCCACCAAATAAACAGGCTCAAGAAGCCTGGGTTTGGCAGTGAGCTGGGAAGCATAGATAACCCTCCTGGCAGTTGGGATAACCTGACCACCACCTCTGTGAATGGCATCAGCATGGAGAACCACGTCACAGACTTCAAAGCAGATACCTCTCATGTTTTCTTCAGCCAAGGCACCTTCCTTTGAAGCCCATTGGAACCCGGCGACAACAGAATCCTTGATTTCATTAAGGTACTGAACTCCCTTACACATATCTACAACCATGTTGGGGCCGGTTGTCTCAGGACCAAAACACCATATTTTCTTAGCAAGATCCTTGTCCCATCCGAATTCCTCCGACAAGATCTTGGCGCGATTCTTAGGATCATCTCTTGGACCAATACGGCCATCATCGATGGCCTCAGCAAGTCCTTCTTCCATGGGCCGTGCCTCCATGTAGAGACGGTTGTGCTTGTTGGGAGATTTGCTCATTACAACACGGCAGGACTTCTCCAGGACAGTCTCGCGAAAAGACACAACAGGATCAGACTTGATGATCTCAGCACCACCCATAAAGTCATCCTGCAAATCCTTCAAACAGATCTCAAGGTGGAGTTCTCCTGCTCCAGCAATGATATGCTCTCCAGATTCCTCGATGGAACAGACAACCATGGGATCAGATTTGGCCAATCTCTTCAGACCTTCAACGAGCTTTGGGAGGTCAGAAGCCACCTTACATTGAACAGCCACACGCACAACTGGAGACACGGAGAACTTCATAGCACGAATAGGGTGGGCATCAACTTCCTTCTCGTTTGTTAAGGTGGCATTCTTGGTGATGAACTGATCCAAACCAACCATGGCAACAGTGTTACCACAAGGCACATCCTCAACTGTTTCTTGCCTTTTTCCCATCCAAATGACAGTTCTCTGCACACTCTTCACATACAGGTCCTTCTTCTCACCAGGGACAAAATTGGGTCCCATGATCCTAACCTTCAGACCAGTGGATACCTTTCCAGAGAAAACACGCCCAAAGGCAAAGAACCTACCTTTGTCAGATGCAGGAATCATCTTAGATACATAAAGCATGAGGGGGCCATCAGGGTCACAACTCCTGATAGCATTGGCATAAACATCATCAAGTGGACCCTCATACAAGTTCTCCACACGGTATCTTTGAGCCGTGGCAGGAGAGGGAAGGTGAAAGATCATCATTTCAAGCAGAGCAGTACTTGCTGGCAGCCATGTCTGCATCACACGCTTCATCAAAGCCTTTCCCATCAAGTCCTTCTCTTCAGACTTCATGACAACACCGAGCTTTTGGAGCATGGGCCACAATTTATCCTTTTGGTCATTCATGCAAGTGTTAATAATCTGCTTTATTGGCTCATAACAAAACTGCACAAACCCACGCTTGCATGTGGGAGAACCGGTGTTCTTGCTGCTCCACTTCTTGGTAGTTGGATCGAAGAAGTTCTCACCCCACAGCCTCTCCATCATCTTAGCCTCATCCACTTTAAACTTTGAGGCATACATCTTGGCAAAGTTGGTCAAAGTGAAAGCCCAACCATGCAAACCAGCAGAGAAAGCAACAGTACCCTTTTCAGGGTAGACCTGACAGTCACCAAGGAGGGGATCTTCGTATGTTGCCATGATGACATTGGCATTCTCAATAACCCTAGAGAATGTCTGATAAGCCTCCTCTCCATCAACCTGGAGCTCCAGGAAACACCTATCCATCTTGTTGACAGTCAAGACAGGTCGGATCCTCTCACCCAAAGCCTGTCGAAGCACAGTTTCAGTTTGAACACAGACACCCTCGATACAGTCCACCACCACAAGGGCACCATCAGTAATTCGAAGAGCAGCTGTGACCTCAGATGAAAAATCCACGTGTCCAGGGGAATCAATAAGATTGATGAGATACTCGTTCCCTTGTCTCTCTCCCTTGAAGTCCTTGAGGGCTTCGTTGGCCATCTCATAGTATAGAGAGATACCAGTAGATTTGATAGTGATACCACGCTCAGCCTCATCGGCGCGGGTATCTGTCATTCGTACATCACCAGCAACCTCTTGGGCAATGATACCAGCAGCGGCAACAAGAGAATCGGTAAGTGTTGATTTTCCTGTGGGATAAAAATTACAAAGTTTAAATGCAGCAACAAAGAACTTTAAGCATAAGAAACCAATATAAGAACTTGATAGGAGCATAAATATTTTTTACAAAAAAAATAAGAAATAAAATAAGAATTTCAACGCCAATAGAAATGTCAAAAAAAGAGGGACAGCATAAAGCATTTGAAATATTTTCAACAAACAAAGGGATAACAATCCATGAACTTTATCCATGTAGCGACCTAACGTACCATTGGAGAGCATAGAACGACAAGAAATTCCCAAAAAAGAAAACAACTAAAGTATGCGCTTCAGAGTCGAATCAAGGAACAACAAGAATGACAGCATCTCCCAGTAAAAAACATAATGTGTATGCATCCAATTGGCAAATAACTCACACAAGTGAAAATAAATCTTACCATGATCAACATGAGCAATAACGGACATATTACGGATGTTATGCTTGAAGTCCATAATACGCCGAAGCTCCTCTGCTGTAAACTTCACCATCTTGACTAGTTTCTAAAAATCTCCTGACAGTAACAACACCACCTGCACAAACACACAAAAACAGCACAGGGTTTCATCAATCCCATGAAAATATTGAACAAAAAAACATACAAAACAATCATGTTTGATATAAGCAACGCAAACAAAGATACATTACAAGCCCAAGTGGTAATATGACCCAAGAGAACCCATCAAAGATAGAGAGGATATTAAGAATTCAAAGAGGAGAGATAGCTTACGGAGAGAAGGATGCGGGAAGGGGGAGCGAGAGAGAGAGATGTTTGTGGTAGCGCTCACTCTACCAAAGATGATGAGACGAAAGATGGGGGCATGTGGCTAGCTTTAGGCTATTTATTTGTGTGGTTCACTAGGGTTTTTCATTGTTGGTGGGTTAGGGTTTCGATTGTTTTGTTTTTATTTTATTTTTAGTGGGCTGGGTCGGGCTGGGCCTATGCTTGAAGTTGTAATTATAAATATTTACATGTTAATTTTGTTAAATAAAAAGGACGAGGGCTTGGTTAACTTCTCTTAAAAAAGGATAGGATAGGCTTCGGCATGTACCGGGTTTGTTGGGTTGGGTTGGGTTTATATGTCTAACATTGTTAATATGTTTTGGGCTATGATTTTGTTAATGTGGGCTATATATTTATTGGTTTGGGTTTAGCTTTCTCTTTTTTTTTTTTCTTTCTAATAAAGCTTTCTATAAAAATAACTTTATCATGCACCATGGCCAAATCCTTCCTAAGACTTATTTTTATATATTTATCACTTAACTTTTTTTATTCTTCATTTTTTAAAATCAGAAAAAAATTCATGCTCTAGTTTTTGATAAAAATATTTGTTCATTTACTTCCATGAAAAAAAAAGCAAAAAAGAATATTTCTACATATTTGGACTTAATAATCATTAGGACTTCGCCGAAGTTATAACAACCATTGGGCCAATATACCTAAAATCCCAACCTTGAATGTTAAGAGAAGTAATGTGTTCCCCAAATTCATTTCAAAAATCAACCACTCTTTACCCATATATTTTTGTTTTATTTTATTTTCACTGGCTTTGCAATACATTAGGTCTATTTCATAAAATATTTTTATTGTGTTTTAACACATGCATACGTGTTTAAAACTTCATTTTTGAAAATGATTTACTATTCATTCATTCATTCATGTATTTTTAGTTTATTTTAACATTAATGACATCAAAATAGTGTTATTATCAATTCATAAAACTATGTTGTTTTCATATGCATAGATGTGTAAATATTTATTTTTCAAACAAAAATAAAAATTATATTGGCAAGTCTTTTGTTTTTAATGATAAACATCAATTGTTTTATGAATGGTCTAGTTGACAAGTCTTCTTCTATTTTTAGCAATAGAATTTGAATTTCTCATGAATGGCCTAATCAATGAGTTTTCTATTTTTAGGGACACACATCAAATTTTTTTCATGAATGACCAAGTCAACAAGTCTTCTTCTATTTTTACTAGTTGACACCATTTTTTTTTTAAATATCTAGAAATAAATAAGTAAAATGATAATTAGCTCAAAACAATTAGGATAATTGATGACATTAAAATGAATATTTTTTTAAAAAAAAGAACACATAGCAAAGATAATCTTTTATTTGAAAAGTGTCATAAGAGTGATACTTATATTTTCTTAAACATAACTAACCATTTGCTAAAATTTATAGAACAAGTTTATGATTTAGACTCTTAGTGTTTTGTGTTTTGTTTTTAAAGCTTTTTTTTCTTTAGTGTTTTAATAACCAGGTAGTGGTAGAACATTATTTTTCTTTTCTTTATTTTTTGCCGTAAAAAGGTGAAAACCTTAGTCATGGTATAACAAACCTAATTCTAAAAAAAACTACAAGATACCATGAATTCCAAATACTTTATAAAATAGAGAAAACAAAATTCTATTCAAGTTTGCAATCAAAAAAATTAAGCCACATCAAATTAACACTAAGTTTATGCACCTAGAAACAATAAAATCAAACCACTAAGTTCATGCATGAAGAAAATTTCCTTATTTTCCCAAATAGGAAATAATAAATGATATATTGTGGTATCATATCGAAATATGGTCTACCATCAAAATAAAATCAAACCATACCTTAAGTTAAAATTTTATATGTGCAAATGATATATTAGAGAAGATTGCATCACTGATATATTGGAAAAGATTACAATTACGACTACAATTAAGGTTTTCATATTATCTATCCCTAAATTAAAAAAATTCTTTTGACAAATTAGGATGGATTTTCTTAGTTAAATAATAATAATAATAATAAGTGATAAAAGCATTACTTGCAACAAAGATATACAAAATCAATACAAATTAAGATCAGATTGGGATTTAAAATGTAAAAAAAAACAAAAAACATTTTTAGTGTTTTGTCATTATCCAATATCGTTTATATGTTGTGCAAATTGGATTGAAAGCAAACAAAAGAAAAGATTTATATGGTTCCCCAAATCAGGTACGTTAGTAAATTGTATATTATTGAATGAATGATACAAACACTCAACATAACCCCAATATAATCCCTAAAATAACAGTGTTTCCTCTAACACTCAATGTTTCTCTTAAATCTACATTTTCTCTCACTTAAAATTCACTTGCACTCACACACTCTTTATTGATCTCATTATCTATTATCAATTCAACAATGAAGGAAGCCTCCTGTTTATATAAATCAAATAAAGTCATGCAGTGGTTAAAGGTTAGGAGTTGGAGAGTTTATGCAGTGGTTGGGTTATTGGAAAACAAAAAAGAGTCAAGTTTGACACCACAATACACAATATAAAAAGGATTCTAGATTATATTCAAACAAACATATGGGGACCTTTATAGAATGAATCTATTAGAGGTAATTATTGATGATTCTTTAAAACGAGTATATATGTACATGGAGAAACATAAAGATGAGGTTCTTGATATCCTTTCTAAAGTGGAAGAAAATGATGGAGAATCAAACTAAAGAGAGAATTAAGACTATTCAATCAGATAATGGTGGTGAGTACACTTCAGATCCTTTCTTTGAAGTTTGTTGGAATAAAGGAACCAAATGACATTTTATTGTTCGAAAAACACCATAATAAATAAGTGGTAGATCCTATTAGCCATATATAGGTGGAAAAAGTTCAATGTATGCTATCACATCCAAGATTATAAAAAGCATTTTGGGGTTAGGCATTAAGTTATACTCATCATATTGATAATCGGTTACCTTTATCAACAATAAATGGAAAACCCTTCTTGAAGGTATGGTTAAGCTCTCTTGCAAATGATTATGAATCCATGTGCATATTTGGATGCTCAATATATTATCATGTTACCGAGTCTAAACTAGGTCTTAGAGCCAAGAAAGTTGTTTTTTTAGGATTTTATGAAGGAGTGAAGGGCTACGACTCTAGTGTTCTAAATCAAAGAAAGTGATTTTGAGTAGAGATGTCACTTTTGGTTAGTCTGGCGTGCTACAATAGAGAGAAGTCATAAGACAAGGAGAAATAACCAAGTGATACACAATAAGTGGAGTTCGAGACTTCATCTATTCATGCAAAAATTGTTTAGACAATTCTTGTTGAAAGATCTTCAAATAAAAGTTTAGATGGAAAGGATATTATGAATTTAGCAACCACACAGTAACAAGAATCCATTACAACAAGTAAACCGAAAAGGGTTATCACTAAACTTATCAAGTATTGTATCATAATGACTCATTTACCTCTAGTGATTGTTGATGAAATCCCCTACACCTATAAAAACAATTGAAAGTATAAAAAATATAAAAATATAAAAAGACAATGGATGAAAAGATAAAATCTCTTCATAAGAATCAAACTTGAGATTTAGTACAACTTCCTAGGAGAAAGAAAGAAAATATTTCCTAGTTGAACCCATTACTATTGAAGCTTTGATCATCGAGGTCTACAACTATTTTTTGTGGGAACAATTATATACTCTCCCTAAATAACCACTTCTTAAAGTGAAACAAGTAATGAAAAATCATATTCGAGTAGAAGAAACGAGCATGACCATACAAAAAAATCCTCATTTCCATTAATATATAGTATAATCTCCCGAGGACCATTTATTTCCTAGCAACCTTAGGGCATCTCAAAGGAACACTAAAGGTTCTATTCTTGACTATTTGATTTTCTTTGAGTTCCTGATAACACCTCTTATAACTATACATATCGAGATATTAATTGCTATCAAGGAACGCAAACATAAGAAACCTCAATAAATTTGTTCTTTTACTGTGATAACAATCATAGCTCACCCTTACAAACTCATTATCTTCACCAATCACAACATATACGACCACTAACATCATAGCTAAAACCTTCCAAACACAACAAATCCACCTCATCATATCTAACAAAACCTGATCTTTAAGTCAATAACTCACTAAAATGTTAAAGACAAAAATAGGATTAAAGAGTGAGCCGAGAAAAAAGATGAAAGGCTGGGGATGAAAGGCTGGAAAAGAGAGATTTCGAGGTTATTGCCAGCGATAGTAGTTGATGATAGCCTAATAGATGAAAGGCTGGGGAAGTCTTTTGAGAGAAAGGAGTATGGTGTCCAATCATAAAGGTAGTTTTTTTAGAGAGAGAGAGAGAGGCATATGATTTGCTTATTGGGTGATCAATTTTATGAATTCAAATCCATCTACTCGATCTCCATACAACATCCAGTAAAGAAATTGAAAAGCATGAGTACCTTCTAAAAAAAACATGAAGTCCATGGTAAAATAAATAGTCTTTTAGTGCTATGTATCTATATTACAAACCAACTAGTAAAGCTAATTTGGTCCGAATTAACTATATATCATTATTATAATCACAAAATATTCACATAAGAAAGGGATCTAAAGCATATTCTACTACTGAACTAAGCTCATCCCATTCCCCTTGCGTAAGAATCTCATTTCCGAATGGGTTGGAAATGTTCAGAGATGAAGCCATAAATGGTGGTTGAGCAATATAGCTCGACTGGTCCACATGCAGTGGTTTCCTTTCCTTGACATGATTAGCAGGAGGCTTACTATCGTAATGTTGAATGAGTGGAGCACAAAAACTGACGTAGCTTTCTTGAGTGTAACTAGATTCCACTTGACAAAACTTCTTGGAGCTTGTGTCGATTGGTGCTTGTTGGCGTTTAGTTGATAGTTGCTTCAAATCTGGTGTGTATTTTTTGTATGACGCATTTCTTTTGAAAATTCTACACAGTGTCCATACTTCCTATAATCCATCAAAATAACAGTTGCAAAAGTAAAGATGAATGAGCATCCCATTTACAATGATGAAAAGCTATATGATATATAGTGCACGAAGCCATTTGATCGGTCCATCATATAAATATTAAAATTGTTAGAGAATAATATAAATTATATTCTTGGGTCTTATCTAACAGCTTAAACTTATATGTGAGATGAATTCTTAACATGGTATAGGAGCCTTATTGACTCAACGGCCATGAGCTCGAATCTCACCACCCCCATTCTATTTGATAAAAATCAAGCGCAAGGTAGTATGAATCTATACAAATTTCAAACCCATATGACTTTTAATTGAGAGGGTATGTTATGAATAATATAAATCATATTCTAGGACCTTATCTAACAGCTTAAACTCTTAGATGAGACGACTCCTTAACAAAAACCACCAATATGATGGAGGAGCGACTTCACTTTGCACATGCCTAGTACTGAGAAATTTTTTTCTTTCCATTAAAAATACACAAATAAAAAGAATCATGATATTGGATGTCAAAATATGGCCGAACTAAATTTGATCAACAAAGACTCTATTACCATGTTAAGAGATTACTAAATCTAAGAATTTAAACTATTAAACGAATCCCCAAGTAAAAGCTTATTATATCCTCTGATAACCAATTTTATGTATTAATTAACCTTCTGTATTATATCCTAGAGGGTAGAGATACAAGAGTTTACTTTCCTATACCTCTCATTGATTAAATTATAACAATGATAGAATCATTGATTTAGCAAAGATCAATATCTGGTTAAAGATTTTGTTAAAAAAATCATAGCATCTCTAGCATCTATAACCTATTTATTGTAGTTAGTTTAAGTTCTTACAGCTTCTTGGTCAGAGATTTTAGCGTTGACAGTGGCCGCGGAGGTGCTGTTATCTGTCGTGGGAAGGCGAAACTCGTGCATCATCCAATCGGTTTTCGTGCCTTTTCCTGCACTTCCGCGGTAGTAAACAAGTGTTTTCTTGAGCCCAATGCAGTCACGGGCTTCTCCTTCGAGTGAATACACTGGCTTATCAATGCCAGTTGCTTTCCAAAATCCAGACCCTGTCACCCTGTTAGGTCTTATGCTGTTCCTATACTTTCTACCTCGTCTGCAAAAGAAGTATCCTTCCTTATCTCCCACGCTGCTTGGCTCTGCATGAATATATACCAGAGAAATTAGAGAGTGATTTGCAGCAAAATATGGAAGAAGATGACAGGCTGCTTGAAACAAGTGGTTTGTATGTATAAAAACGTTTCGCTATCTGTATTTTTCTGTAAGAGGAACTGAAATTATTCTCTCTCTCGTTATTTCTTTATTTTCATTCTTTCACAAGCAAAAGTCCATGATTTGGTTTTTAATTGAAAACAATATTGTTATTAAGCAGCTGATTTAGCTATTAACTCACTAAAATCAAGCAAAATATAACCATGCAAGTAAATCAGTTTCTCTCTGAATATGTAAAATTTATAAGAAAAAGAATAATTGAAATAATTAACTTCCTAAACACGATACTCATTGCATTGTTTTCTCTTATTTAAGTAATTGCAAAGACTGATAAATACCTCTTGTCTTGTTGTTTCATTTTTCTCAAGTGATCTCCTCTCTCTGACAAGTGTGCGTGTTATATTTAGCCATGGATAACGATCATAACTGATTATTCATATCTCTTCATACAACATATATATGGCTAGAAAAGTATATTATATTAGCTAGCTAGCTAGATTTATGCTCTATAACTTCATTAGAATTAACTAATGAAAATGATTGCTTTAAATATATATCAATAAATCCATGCACAAAATTCTTATGATTTTATTTTCTCAAACCCTAATATTATCCTTTTATTTTTATAAAAAAGAAAACTCATTTGAAAAAGCAAAAGAAATATTCTATGAAAACAATTAAGAGCTGGAACTTACTTGGTAGATCCCATGGATCATATTTGTAGATATCAACTTGTTTGATGAGTTCAATTTTGAGAGGCTTCTTGTCAACCATTCTACGGAGATAGAACCCGACGAGCTCTTCATCTGTTGGGTGAAATCGAAACCCTGGAAGTTGAACTTCTTCTTCTTCATCATCTTTATCCTTATAACCAGTACTCCTCATATGACCTTGACTGTTGTTCATATCGATGATCTTCTCTACCATTCGCTACAGCACCCCTTTCTTTCTGCTGTTGTGATAGAGAGAAAATGACGATCGTAACAGTTTGAAGTTTATTTTGAACATGGAAGAACGTTATTTAATGATGTCTTGAGGGGAAGTCTGAATTTTGACTCTACCAGGTAAACAGGACCCACCAAGATCTAAGAAGGTGGAAATAGTCTTTGCATTTGTTATTTAGTTGCCATCCACGACTTTATAAAATCAGGCACTTGATCCTAGAATCACAACTTTGTAATATATTTTCCATAGACTCGAATTTTTCAGTATATGAAATTATATAATTGTAATCCAAGAAGACTTGATGACCAAAACTAATCTCCCCCAAATTAATTATGTTGATCATGTTATCTCTATTTTTTTTACATTATTTTAGCCTACTCAAGTCAAAACATGTAATAAGTGCCGTGTATTTATGGTGAACCTACAATTTGAAACGATACTCATTTAAAAGATTAGTTAAATTAATCAATATTATGATGGGTAGCCCTTCCATTTCCCGTTAACTAACGGGTAAACTATACACACACACACATATATTTATATATTGTCTTAATATGGACAGAATAGTCAATTAACTTCGTACCTTTTCACACTTATTTGACTTTGTAAAACTTATAATAATTGTACTCATTTAATGTAAGTAATACTAATTTCCCATGCCCCCCCATAAGAATTGTTGCTCTCATGTCCCCAAAAAAGCTGTATGGAACCCAACTAATTAATAATGTTATTTTCATATCCCTCAAAAGAGTCACAATCAATACATAATTCGGGATATGCCCCTATAGGATACATTTTGGGGAAATTTGGAGTTTCTTTGGGTCCGAGTGAGTGCTTAGGGAGGTTATGAGCTTTGCCACTAAGTTTTTAGATTAGGGTTTTTTTAATGGCATATCTTTATTCGGATTAACTCCAATAAATATATTCAGATTTCAAACCTCACATAATGGGAAGCAGTCCATCGATCTGTAAATGGATGCATGTCATAGAGACGATATATATATATAATTGGTATAATTATTGGATGCGCCTATTTAGCTATGCATTGTAAAGGGGGTCAAGTCAACAAACAGGAGCATTTATACAAAACTGTCCCAATTGTTTATTTTGTCGTACCAGAGAATCATTCTGGTTCTAGATGTCGTATAAGAGCTTACTATTGTGATAACTACTAAGTTATTGAATTGCGTGAGGCACCGAAAATATTTTGAATAAAAAACAGTTCTATTGATTCCTTTTCTTCTTTCAATGATGTTTTGAATCTATGAATATTCATCTTTCGCATAAATAATTGAAATGGAATTATTTCTAGAAGTTCTCATGTGCGCAAACTTTGACTATGAAACCAGTTGACGATGAAATCATGCAATTATAAATTTTTGAATTACAAGTAGAAAAATATTTTGTTGTTTGCGTGACGTTTTTTTCCTAAACAGGCAATATACCATTTACCCATCATCAATAGTAAAAAACAAAAAACAATATATAAATCCAGGAGCCATGTACTTAGGTTTTTTGGTAGCGGCCCATTGATTATGATTTTTTTAATAGCACTGGTTTTTGGGTTTGAATTGTTATGTGGAGTTTAATTACAATGCAAAAGATTTGAGGATATTGTATTAAACTCATAGCGAATGAGCATAAACTGTTGATTAACTAATTTATTTAGTAATATGTTTATTAATTGACAGAAAAGATCATTCATTTATTTTATTAATTGTCTCCATCCATAGCGCGACCTAAAGAAATTATAACATATTCAAACATTGCGGTACATTCTATATCTCTCTCATTTTTTATTTGTTTTCTTTGACAAGCCAGGAATATCATTACAGCTGTTATGAATGAACTCAAATACGATACAAGAACCAATTGACAAAGAACAATTTAAGGACTTATTTTAGGACGTATTAATTTAATAATTGATAACTCACAGATTGGGAAAAATAAACCCTCACCCAGATGATTGTGGGCTGGGTTTTGCTTGCATCTTCCCTTCTCTAACTTCTTGTCCTGATAGTCTTCAATAGATCAAATTCTATTTGCAGCAAATAGTCATAGATAAAAGGTTTTCAACCCAGATGATTGTGAGTTTAGCAGATCCAGCCTACGAAAACAAAAGTAATCAAAGCTATCACAGGACTGCATAAACATATATACAGTCCTTCCCAATTCTATTTTCTGACAATTGTCATTTCCAGCACATATTACACCACAATAGCCATAAACAACTCCATATAAGAAGCAAACTGTTGAGAACCTAGCTAGGTAAAGCATCATCGAGAAGAAAGAATAAAGAGCTCATGAAATCTTATGGTTTAATAGATTTGATTATTCATCTAATTTATAAAAAGAAACAGAATCATTCTCAACAATGAATTTCCTTCCAAAGAACTCATTCATCCCTTGTAGAAGATAGGTCATGTGCTTTTATTATTGTTGGAAGAACAATATGAAAAGAATTCTGAGTATATTACTTAATATGAAACACATACACACACATCCTTTATATAGGAAAGGATCACACTAGAGTCACCATCCCATGTAGAGTTAATAACAATATCAACTGAGAGTTTCATTTCAATCACACACAAACGACATTGTTCCTTACCATTTTTCTCAAAACCCTTATTTTTCTTAAGATTCCCGACCTCACACACATTTCATGCAACAATTCTACCCATAAAATGTAGAGCATCTTTACCTTGGAGAAAGCTTTATTTAAGCTCTCTCCTGTCATCCGAAGTTTCGTTTTCCCTGTCTATGAATTTGTTCAAAGCATCCGGCCACCACCTGGTCTACATCTTCATCAAGTTCAAAGATTACACCACCTCGTGTATTGGTATCTAATATGTCATTAGCAGGAAAATTTAGGGCATATTAATTAATCTAAAGCATTTGACCAGGAGAATTTGACTTTGAGACTTCGGTTCTGCATGTTTTGTGTTTCCAAGCACATAATTATCACGCGGGGCTTCACATACTAAGCTTAGTAGCATAGCATTGACCTTCAGTCTTTGTTCCGCCATCGGTTTCAAATTTCTGGATGGTTCAATGGTATTGTAAGCTAAATCACATGATTTGTGTTTTAATTATTTTATCTTTCATCCCTATATAGTAATTAATACTTGAAAATGATTTATTTTTATATTAAATTTTATACAAACAAGCATAGTGATTGCTAAGCGGTAAAGTGTGAATCTCATGAGTCTTAAATGATTGTTCCTACATTGAAAATGATTTTGTCATATGATTCAAATCTTGATCAGTTTTATGATATCAAGTTTAAGTTTATAAACTCTTTCATTTATATCAAAGTTATCAAACCACGCATTACCACGATGAAACTTTGAAAGATTTTTTTGAAATTTTATTCGTGTTATGGAATGAGAATAGTTGGATTTAGGTGGAAAATAATCATATAAGCAAATATATTGTGATGTGATTCCCGATAATAAAACAAATTTTGTATTGCCCTGTGAACTTGGTCACAGAAAATTGGCCATGTATTTGGGTGGAGTGGTAAAACAAGACTGCCTTGAGAAGATGCCTAGCATTGATCGCAACTCTTTCATAGTTATAGACTTGCAAATTACAATCAAAGCAGATCGTTACCCCAGCTTGAGCATCTTTCAACATTTTCGGCCACAACTACGCTGTCACTCTTTTTTATATTTTATTTCTGCTTATTTGGTAATTTGTTTCTATTAATTTATAGTTTGGGGAAAATGAATTAACTTGACATGTTAGTGATTGCATTAAACTTGAATTCAATTGAAAAAAAGAGTAAGAAATATCTCATGTGTGTATGATCTAGTTAATAAAATCCAATATATAATTAATTTAATTTCAACTGAAAAATTAATAATAAGTATGCATAATGTCACGTGTAACCAATCAATAGACTACATGTCATATTAAAATAACAATTTTTACACCAAATATTAATAAAAAAATGTGTCTAATAACTTTTATAGGAACTATTTTAAGGAAATTTGTCAAAAGTTATAGCTGGAAGATTTTGATTTTTAAATTATGTTATAATATAAAAAAACCCGTATTATAAAACACTTTATATATATATATATATAATCAAATTGATAAAAGAAAATACTTTTTTTATTATTATTATTAAAATCAATTTTAATTTTTATATAGCCCTTGTGCTTTGCCTTCCAAACCCAAAATGAATGAGTGTAAATTCAATGAAGTACATTCACATATACCTTTCAATAATAAAATGTGAAAATTATTATTAAGATGGTGATTGTATCTAGAAGAATAAGAAAACACACTCAAATATAGTGGTTTAAATTCAACCACGAGGATACATATTCAATGAAAAGAAAAGTACGATCACGATTATCTTGAAAAATAAACTCGACAATTTGTTTTTAATTAACAATTGATTGGCTCGACTATTCTCAAGTCAAGAAGGATTTAATTAGCTTAACAAGTCAAGGGACAATTCATATCTAGTCAAGAAACAGCCATATCAGTAATTAATATATATCAAGATATGCTCAATGTTTTATTTTCTTTCGGTTATACGTGCGTCTCTCTAATAATAATAATAATAATAATAATAAATATATATATTTTATTCCTATCGAATTTTCATTTTTCCACTTTCATTCTAAAAATTAATCTTTTAGATGGAATGAGAGTACACTGCATTCTATACAAATTTATAGTTTCAAAAGGGACAGTTGAGTCGTTGACATTAATTTACTCTCTGTGACAGCGTATAGCAGATGTAAATTATATGTAAGCCACGTGTTGCCATGACCTTTCGTATAGCAGATGTAAATTATATGTAAGCCACGTGTTGCCAATTTTCTAGGGGATGAAGGGGCCACAAGTGACTCCGATTGATGAGACGAGGGTCTATACGCCCAAAGTTAAAGTATAGAGGCTGATTTAACAGCTCAGAAAAATAAGGACCAAAGTGAATTTATTCAATTTCTCCATCACTTGATGAAGTTTCTATAGATTGACCAAAGACTTTTTATTCCAAGAAGGCTTCTAGTCAAGCATCCATAATCCATTATATAAAAGAAAGAGACAAAGTCAAAGTCCTTGGTCAATTTGTATGATTTTTTCATCGATTGGTTTGTAATGTGAAGACAATTTGCACATGAAATACTGATAGAAACCCACTTCTGCACCTTAATGTCAGGAAACAGCATTTGAACAATTTCTCTTCTTTGTATTTATATGTCAGCATTACCAATGATCGACAATAAAAATGCTCCTGGGATGTAATAGCTTTACTTTCTAGAGGGTTGTGTTAGATATTTTATATGTAAAATGTTAGAATATTTAATAAAAAATACATCAATAATTAAATGATATTAATTATGTGTTGTTGCGATAATGTGATGGTTGGTGTTATAACCATACAAGTAGTTGTGATGAGACGGAAACAAACAAGTTGCATCAACGAGATTGTGATAAATTAATAGCGTGGGTGGTGCGACAATAGTAACAACGATAGGGTGATGATAGTAATTATTGAAATGATTAAATGATATTAATTATGTTTTTAAAATATTTTACAAAGTTTTATATAGAATAATTAAGTTGATTGTATAATGTTTTCTAATACATGATGTTTATAAGCTGACTTGAAAATATTTAGTCTTTTAAAATAATTTACAAAAACACATTGAACATGCATGCATACATATATATAAATTGAGATTTTTCAACCTTGGTTATTTCACAGATAATAACCATGTCCTGAAATGTCACATCTCCTCGTAACTTCTTATGACGGTTTAGTTAAGTTTATTCTCATGACCGAAATTACAAAAAATAAGTAATTAGATAATTATAAACCAATTAGTATAACTTTATATTATTTGAGGGCTACTGCATCCACAACATCAATAGCCAGTTAATTAAGAATAATAAAAACTCACCCTTATATTTTGAGAGATATTTTATGGTATTTAAGGAATAATTAATAATATTTTATTAGTTATTTTGTGGACTTTAAAAAAAAAATAGATATCAGTAGAGAAGAAATAATATACTAAAATGAGATATTTTAAATCATCCCAGTGACAATTGCACTTTGCCCATCTGATTTTTGAATGGATCAACAGCTCCCTATCCAACAGTAAATCCTGTCATGATGTTTTAAAGAATCTTTACAGCAGTCATACCTAGGATCATTGTTGTTAAAATCACGAGTCAACTTATCAAATCGTATCAATTCGGGTAAAAAAATTAATTTTGATCAAACTCGGTTAAAATCGGACAAAATCATAAAATCAGACAAACTCATTCCGATTTTACGATTCTGATGAAAAATTGCATTTGGCGCTCGGCTGCTCGCGCCCCGCGCTCCCCCCATTCGCGCGCGCCTCTGTCTCTACAATTGCAAGTCTGCAATATATATATATATATATATATATATATAATATTATCTTTCTCTCTATCTCTTTTATATATATAATGGAATTATTATTAAAAATTATTAATATTAACTTTAAAATTTATACTTAAATTTTTTTTATTTTTTTTATTTTTTACTTTAAATTAAATTTTTTTGATGTTTTTAAATCATTTTTATGTCGAAATAATTTGTTGGAGTTGGAGCTAGAACTGACAATATCGATGTTGGAACCAGTATTGGTACTGATAATCTTTTCAATAATAATCCTTTTGATGAATGTATTAAAAATAACTAGGAAAATGACGGTCATGAGACTTATTTTAATTTATTAGCACAACAACAAAATAATTATTTTAAATTTGTTAGTTTTTACCTAATGAAATTCTATGTACATAATTGTTTTGTAATGTATTTTTAAGTTATTTTGAATCATGTATGAACCTTAACTAATAAAGTTTTATGGCCATAATTATATTGTATTGTATTCAGAAATATTTCACTTACGATTTTACGATTTTTCTACCTACACGATTTTAGCTATGATTTTATGATTTTTGTACGGAAAAATTCAAGTAAAATTTTACGATTCGATTTTACAATCCGATTTTTCAAAACCCCTTCCGTGTCGTGTCAAAATCATGATTTTGACAACCTTGCCCGGATTGTATTCAGCAAATAAAGGGGATGCTCAATTAAGACACTTCGTCTTTTAAGGACTGTCTATACAAAGTCAAATCTTTGACTTTGTATCTTCATGGTGCATTGGGGTGTTTGAGAAATTGTTTGGAAAACACTTTTGAAGAAAAAAAATTATTTTTTATTTTAAATTAAAAAAATTGGTGTTTTTAAATCATTTTGATATGCTGGTGTCAAAAATAATTTTTAAAAAATAAAAAAAAATTATTTTGAGGTATTTTTGAACAAAAAATATTTTCAAAAATAACTTCAACTACACAGGCACACGTGGGCAAGACAATGGACAAGGATGAGTTATTATCCGGGGCTTGGGAGATGAGTTTGATACTGTAGTAGTGGTTTTAAATGTTCAAATACTTCTCCATTTCTTGAAGGAGTCAATAGCAAACTCTGATTTCAAACCAAGACGTATGTAGTAGCATCAACAACGTTTTTCAATGTTTTATTTTTCAAAAATCATGGCAGAACCATTACAAGAACTCGAGAAACTCTGATTTCAATTTTGTTCGTATCCATAATCTATCAGAGTCAGGGGTCCCTCTTCTGAAAACATGATTCTAGTGTTGATTATGTCCAAGAACTGAACAGCCATTTCAACCAAGTGATGAGCTAGCTCTTTTGAAATTGCAGCAGCACTATTAGAGATGACAGAAGGTTGCAGTAAATTAAATTTATAGCACATTCACTCACTGTGAAATCGACATCTGCTTTTGGAAGGCTGGTGATTTTTTCAGGTTCGAATCTGCAAAGCGAGACTAAAAAGACACAATCATTTTGAAACAAGTAACCATATTCTAGCTGGAAAATGGTTTCAAATTTGTTGATATTCTGTAAATGCATGCTCATTGAACTACAATTCTGGAATACATGCATAAAAAGCTAAGAGGTAATTATCTGACAGAAATAAATGATCTGTGAAGTTATCAGAATAAAGCAATTTGTACAAAAAAAAGAAAAAAATTCCACATGAAGTTCATATATCCTCCACTCTCCCTGCTCGTTGAATTCATCTTGTGTATGATAAAAAAAAACGGACAAAAACAACAGGTTACTCTAGGACAAAAAAAATTTTGACAGCATGAACAAGAATGACAACCAAAGAACAATTTTCCTAGTCATTTGTAATAGATGTACTAAAATTATAAGCAGAATTGGAGGTTAGCAGCATTGAATATAAGAGTTTTATTCGATAATTACTTTTTAGCCTTGATGACTTTCACTCTGCCCAGAAACTTTCTCAAACACAGCTATCCATCTACTACGTTGGCTCCATGATTTTCACAATATGTAAAATGTGAAGTCATTTAAGACTATTTTTTTTTCATATACATCTTTACCAGCGAGATAAGAATCCAGAACAGTCCTCTAAACTTATTAATTGGACTCTGTCAAATGCTCCATTCAATTCCATTTTGTACTACAGCTGATTTCCTCTACCAAGGTCTTGACAACATGCTGTAAGCACAGTTCAGTCAATTGTCGGTTTGAGAGCGGGACTAGCTAAAAGTTTAGTTACTATTGGATTATATTGATATTTTCCAGGACATGATCAGGAATTTCCCCTGTTTTTGTTGCTTCCCAATAAATCTGGCAGGTTAAGACTCTATTAGTTGATTGGTTGATCTATGAAAGACTTTTGGAGAACTTGCTTTATGTGCATCCAAATGCAAGTCTACGCTGCATTTCTTTCACGCTGTTCTAGGAACAGATGAGGTGTTCTTGAGTTCAGGTTTTTTGTTTTCCTTTTATTATTAGTCTTACTGCTATACAATATTACGATTACCGAAGTTATATTTGATTGTTATTGGTCACATCCTGTCGTTTACAGAAGATTGGAAGCTCATGATGAATCCAATAAGAAAGCTGACTAGGAAGGGCAAGTTTTGATAATACGGAAAGCAAATTGTAATTAAACTTAGATCAAGATTATTACATAAACATCGGGACATACTGGAGGACAGGAAGTGTTTTATTACTTGGAGACATACCTCACCAAGCTAGGCACAAACAAAAACCAAGACAAAGGACAAGAGCTTGAGAGAAAATGTTAGCACACAGGCAACATTAAAAACAAAAAAAGAGTTATTGCATCAGGCAGGCTATATATTATTTGCAAAATCAAGAGACTTCTTTCCATCATGAGCATTGCTGAAGAAATTGTTCATGTATTCTTCGAAGATGAACTCCCGGTAACGGGCAACTCCATCTCTCTCCACCAATTGAGGCAATGGTCCAATCCTCTCCTTTGGTTTTGGGATCGCGAAGATTGGGATGGACACTCTTGATTTGGTGCTTGTAGTACGCACTCTATGTTCAGCACTTTTGTATCTCCCATTGCTCAGTATCTAATACAAACATGGCATTTGCTTGAATTATTAAAATGAGCAGGTGAGATTTTAAGAAATGGGAGTCTTAATCTTGAATTTATATATTATCGAACCTGTAAGGTGTCACCAACATTGATGACCAAAGCACCAGGGACCGCAGGGATCTCCACCCAATCTCCCTGTCTCTTGCCATCCATCTCTTCTTCCATTTTAACATATAAACCACCAATGTCATCTTGCAATAATACAGTAAGCATGCCCATGTCTGAGTGGCGCCCCACGCCGACAGTAAGCTCTGGGTTAGGGCATGTTGGATAAAAGTTCATGTTAACCAGCTTTAAACCAATCAGGCCATCGATTCTTGAATCATCCAGAGTCACTCCAAGCTTCCCAATCAAGATTTCTACAACTTTCCTCACCATCTTTATTGATGCCCTCAGGTACTCCAGCGCCACATCCCTAACAACAGTTGAAAATATTTATCATCAGACAAGTTTTGTGGTTAGTCAGCAAAACTTGTGAAAGTAAATCTGTGGTTAGTCAGTGATAAAGAGTCCATCCCGGATTCTAATCTAACCTTTAGTCCCTGAAAACCAGAAAAACGAAAGCGATTGAATTTATTCAAAGAGAACTCACTTGCACTCCTGGGGCCAATATTCAAGAGCTTCAGCATCAGTAGTATAAGTCATGCTGATGTAGTCCTTCCACTCCAATGCCTTCTCTTTATCCGGCACAAAACTTGTACCGTACTTCACCGATGGGCTGGGGCTCACACCTTTACGGTAGACAGCCTTCTTTTCAGGAGGTTGGCCGAAGAAATTGTTCGCAGCATCCTTAAGTGACTCGAGCAGCTCCACAGGCACACCATGATTCATCACTTGGAAGAACCCAAGAGTCTCGGCCGCTCGAGCAATCTCCTCCACTATCTGGTCATGTTGGGGTCCATCTAGCTTTGACAAGTCAATTGGTGGGTTATCATGTGTGCTCGCGTTAAGCTTGTCTATTCTTTCTTTTGGCGGCTGCACATATTGTTCTGGCACCTCTGATAGACCAGAATCCACCATACCCTTGACACCATTCCCATCCCTGACAACAAAATTGAACAGTGAGTTTCCATCAAGAAAACTTGGGGCCATTTGCCGGTGAACTTAATTTCTGGAGATAAGTGGAAAGGTATTTAGATGAATATTGATGGCCCTAAAACCTGTAAGGTTGCAAATTTATATTACAAGCAGATACAATGGCAAGTAACAAATTTGATGGTTGCACAAATCATGCCTTATGATGCAACTACATAAATTCAGCCTGTAAAATGCAGAAAGACCCATTAAATTAGTATCGCACCTACCCCAAGGGCTAGGGTACTACCAGTAGGACCATCTGTTACTGACATTTGCTTGCTGATGGCACGGAGCAGGCAAGGAGGACAATAGTTCGGTTGAATAAAGTACAGAAAAGCATTCATTTTGCCGATCATCGGTCATTATCATTTGTACGTTCACATCTGTGTTTTTAATGTTTAAAGGTTCTTTGGTTTTTTCTTCTTTTAATAAGTAAAAAAATGTTTGGGTCTGAAATCTGTAACAGGATAATAATAATAATAATAATAATAATAATAATAATAATAATAATAATAATAATAATAAAACAAAATGAGCATTATTAATTAAAATTTTTTTTAGTAGAATAGCATAGTTTCAAAATTAATTTTTTGCTTTCTGCGATTTAGAAACATGATATTTAAAAAAATATCATAATTCTGAATCGCAATAACTTGATATATTACCATTTAGAAACACAATATTTAAGAAATATCATGAAATTTCAAACTACCCTCCCTCTCTTCTTCTATCTCCACTCAAATAGCTCTTTAACACTCCTCTCTTTAAAAAAAAACACTAATTAGCAGCCTCGTTCTCTCCAAAACACCTCTGAAAAGTTATATACTTTGTTATAGAACACCCCCAAAAAACTCACCCCTCTTCATCTCCAAGCCTCCATTCAAGTATTTTTCATCAAAAATCATCACCCCCAACATTGTCACCACCCGCCATCCACGACCACCATGTTGCCACCACTTTCCTAACTTTCTTTCATTTCCCAGGGACGCATCCTTGTTGTTGTCCAATCATATTGATCAATAAAAGCTGTAAACTTACATTGCATAAATTACAAAAATGGCGTGGCATGTAAATTTTTCTTGATAAATAGCCCACATCATCAAGCAAATTTATTCTTAGAACATTCATTATCGTTTGTCTCCATCAATATCTAAAAAAAAATCCTTTTTTTTTTCATTCTTTCAACCAACTTTAAAGCCAATTTTTTTAACTAAACCATGAAAAATGGCTTCATGTAATTAGAAATCTATTTCACGAACAATATAGAAGAAGAAGAAAACATTATAGAAGACAATATATAAAGCAATTTCCAAACACATTTGTTTTAAAATGCCACAGATGACCGATAAAATTTATTTCCAAACCGTTCATTTTCTATTACCTTCATCAACATCCAAAAAAAAATACATTTTTTTTAATTATCTTGACTGACATGAATAATGAACTATATATATATATATATATATACATATATTAAAGACAAACGAAGAAGGCAAACCACTCAAGATAAAAGTAGTTTCAACCCCCTATAAGAAACACAAAACCAATACCAATAAAATGAATAATCAATCAACCCAGAAGCACACAATTAAAGTTAAAAAAATAGCAATGGAGTAATGATACAGTCACAAGGTCGAAGAACAGCTGAAGGTTGTCAATACCGTTCTAGTCGTCGTTCCGGTTTTTCTATTGGAACAGAACGTTTTGGTTTCGGAGCGTTTCGGCGTGCCATTTCGGGGTTGTATTGTTCATATATAATTAATTAATTATATATATATATGAAAAAAAAATTAAAATATTAATTTAACAAGTACAATTTAAATTCAAGATAAATTAACTTTAAATTATACAATACAAGCACAAAATCAAACAAACATAATCTCAAAATTAGAAACATCTCTAAAATTCCAAAATATTATGATAGTAAAATATTATAAAATAAAAGAAATATTATGATTTTGAGCCGGAACGGTACCGAGGCGTTCCGGCCGGGATTTAGCTAGAATTTCCGGAACGGGCCGAAATTAAAACCGAGATGAAAATAGCACCGTTTTGTCTCGGGTTTTTTAATGGCACGGAATATTCCGGCCGGAACGGAACGGAATTAACAAGTCTGGAACAACTAACAAGGATCCTTTTAAAAAAAATACACAAATAACATAGAAGGACATGGAATAACACACAACCCTAGAAGCTAATTTCACACAAAAGGTTATATAACATACAAATTCGAATTGCATCTAATTCCCATGAAAAAATAAACTAAAAACATTGAACGAAGCATTGCCTATTATCCATAAACAATCATCACAATAGATGATAAAGACTAACACATAAGAAAAGAAAAACTATCCAAATTGTAAAGAAACCAAATTCAAAGGACAAAGTTGGGTCAACAATAAACCAAACAATCTAGTTAGGAACCAACTCTATAGAAATTCCCCATAAAAACCCCAACTTTATCAATGAATAGGAACTAGGCAATTCAAAGACTTTTTAAGATATGGTAAAACAATATTTGAATAGTTTGCAACTTAACCCAACAAAAACCTATCTTGGAGAATCAAAGTTATACTTAATGATTACTCTCTTCAATTCCTATAAAAATATGAACAAGTCATATAAAATCATAACAAAGTTGATCAATCATTCAAATAATTTATAAGTTCAATCAAGAATTTAGTACATGAATCACTCAACTACATAAAAGATAGTAAGAATACTATATTACAAAATCCCTAATAAATATAGATAGACCTCATAAATAATAAATAATAATAATAATCCAACGAAACCAGATTTAAATAAAGGTTCTAATATTTTTAAAAGGCTTAATAATAACTAAAAGAAAAAATAGCTCAATTAATTTAAATAAGAATAAAGTAAGTTTCTTTGTAAGAACATTCATTGCTAGCAAACCTATTTTTAGAATTTCATGGGCAAAGCATGAGAAATTTTCTTTCAAAAGAGTGTTTGAATAATCTTGTATAAACAATTGTAAAGAGAAACTGATAATAATACATTTTTTTTAGCGGGTCATTGGTGGAAATAATGCCTATAATAAATATTAAAAAAAAGGATGCATAGTCAATCGTAAGGATACACATCGATGGAAAAGTTGATCTAGTATAATTTGAGCGAGAGAGGTAGTCATTGGCGAGATAGAATGATCATTGTGGGCTACATGCATGGTTCAGCTGGTCTTTGCCTGAAGAGGGTTCAATTGTGTTTGAAAAAAGGAAAGGATTTTGTTGGAGATGAGAGGATTATGCTGGACTTAGAGAGGAGATGGTTTAATTAGGAAATGAGAGGGTTTTATATTTTGATTTTTTTTTCTTTTTTAAAATATTTATGTGAGCCTCAAAATGAGTAACAACATTTAGTATTATTGGATATAACATTAAATATTCTAAATATATAAATACCTTATTTCTCTTCTTCTCCGAGCAAATTGATTTCATTTACAGAATTAAAAACGAACTCCAATTTGTAACTCAAAAATTAAGGATGAAAAAGGATTGCCCTCGAAACTTTACCGTACAGCAGCAGATAATTATAACCGATAAAGTAACTAAAGATATGAAAATAGGTGAAAACAAAAGTTGGACAAGATATCGTCGTGTCGAAGTGGGGACCGAAACGATCTCATCGATAAGGATGTTTTGTCCAACAAGATCTAGTGACTCCTTTGGTGGGACCCTTCTAAGATTGCTTGCACATTTTCAGAGTGTATGAGATTGATGTGTTTCAGGTGGGGTTGAGTTTTTTTTTTTTTCTTATGGGATTCGTAGAAAAAATAATTTATAGTTTTTAATGAGATTTCGTTTGTGTTTTAAAAAATATATTTGAAAAAAACTTAAACTTATCTCATTTTTAAACATATATTTCGAAGCTTTTATTTTTTTATTTCAAATTACTTTTATATGTCAAAATCAAAAATAAATTTAAAAAATAAGAACTATTATTTCTAAATAATTTTTATTAAAAAATAATAATTATCAAGACATCAATTTAATCTCTCTCTTTATAACACCTACCGGCACTCCCTTCAAGCCTTCCTCTTCCCTCCCTCTTCATTTCTTTCTTGTAAAATATTTGTTTCTTCTGTAGTTTCTCCCAGCTTCTGCTTCTGCTTCTACTTTTCTGGATCTGAAGCATTCTTAAATTCCCAACTTCCAAACTTATTTTGATTTTGTTTATCTTTTAGCCAAAATTTTGTATTTTTGCTATAATATATAAAAACTTAAGCTGTCAGAACATATTAGACTGTCAACTATTTTTGTACACCGTGAAGAATGAAGGAGAGTGGTCGAAAACACGGAGCACTTTCGCCATGCGCAGCATGCAAGCTTCTCAGAAGAAGATGTGCTGAAGACTGTGTGTTTGCTCCTTATTTTCCACCTGATGAGCCTCACAAGTTTGCCAGTGTGCACAAGGTCTTCGGTGCTAGCAATGTCAACAAAATGTTACAGGTTCAAACTCTTTTCAGAAAGTTTTCTTCTTCTTTTTCCCTTCTAAATTCTCTTGCAACGGGTAGGAGCATCATGATTTGTTATTTGGTGCATTGGATTGTCAAGCATGCGAAGGGGATGGGGTAGTGAAAATTAGGGAGAAAATATATATATAAAAACTATGTTTACATCTCAAGTATGGCATTTGTAGTGTTATAAAAATTCAGAATCTTGACTTCTCGAAGTCTGAAAAATTTCAAAACACTCCATAAGCTTATTAAAGTTTTATGAGAGCCCCGTCTATAAAATCTGGTCCCCGTTTTTCAAAATCAGGATGTGATCGGTAGATTTTAATATCCAGAGAGAATCTTCAGCGAAACTATAATAAAGGAAAACTATTAATTGGAAGACTTTTATAATAAGCATTCCTCAATGACCAAATTATCCTCATCATCTCTTATCAGTAGTTAGTTTGAAAGAGAAAATAATTTTCTTTCTTCTTTTTGCCATGGACGGACGGCTTTGTCCTCGTGTTTAGAGGTTTACCAGGCTTCAGCAAGCTGTCTCTTCTTCTTCGTTCTGTAAACATTAGAGGTTTACTATATCTAATTATTTTGTCCACCAAACTAAAGGATAATTTCAGAGACATGGATATTTATTTAGGATAAAGCATTCAAAAAGTGAGAGTGGCATCTCCTGATCTGGATGTTATAGTACTGGTAGTTGATCGGTTGAGCAGACCCCACGATAAAGAGGATCTGATCGAGTTCCATATTCTATTACAACGTAGGAACTGTTTTAACATTTGATTCCTTAATTAGTACATAAAATAAGAGAATAAATTAAGGATCCCAATTCAGCTTTGGTTATAGATGTGAAATAAAGCGGGTGTGGCTATGCCGGATTTTATTAAAGTGAAGTGCTTAACCTTCCCTTTACGACCACAATTAGTTACCTTTTCGGAGAGGTAGGGATAAGCTTCTTCTTTTTCTTGGAACATAACTTAGTGCAATTTGCATGAGAAAAAGAAAATGGTGTTTCATCCATCTATGCTTTGTGCTTTTAAGGAAATGAAAGTTACATTGGTATAGAGATTGACAACAAGTCCGTCCAAGGAGAGATTGTTCCATCTAAGCAAATTAAGGAGTTTTTATCTTTTTTTTAGAATAAATAAATAAATAAAGTTTGAGCCCTTTATTATATAGGATGATGATTAAATATATGCAATGTAATCATGACATCAATATGGCCTCAATATTATATATTTACAGTATACTATCACTTAGTCCTCTACTCTTAAGAAACCATCAAATTAAAAAAATCTTATATTAAATTTCTATGTTTTTATATAATTTTGTATTTTAGTCATATCTTAGCTATGTATTATTAAGACGTTGAGCTCTCACTTCAGATTTAACTGCGAAAAATTGATTGATTTGTTAATAAGTTGATGAGGGTCAAATCTAAATTCACAATCAAACTATTAACGTGCAGTTTTCCAAACTGAAGAAACCATTAAAAACACGAACTAAGTTAGCATAATTTAATCTTTATTTTTATTTTTTATTTTTTATTTTACCTACTTTGAGTAGTAAATGGATTAGGATGTGCTTAGTACAGTGTAGAAGTTGTTTTTTCAAGTTTTTTTTAATTAAAATTATACTTTAAAAAAACATTTTCGATAATAACACATTAAAATATATTTAAAAAAAACACAAAAAATAATTTAAATAAAAAAAATATTTTTTTTCAAAAACATGCCAAACACCCTCTCGAATTTTAACAGCTATCACACATCAAAATAAAAGGTGGCAGAATCAAAGAAACAACAACAATGTTATTTGACAAACTTCTTTACACTAAACATAAATACAGAGGGTGTGTTTGGTAATATTAATATATTAAAATCATAGAAAAATATTTTAAAAAAAATTTCAATTAAAATTTTCCTAGACAAAAACAGTTCAAAGAATATAAGTTAGATCGCGATAATAAACACAGACATAGAGTAGGTGCTGATTTGGAAAGATTCACGCATGAAATAATGTCAAACATATCATACGCCTCAGCCCAGCACGCTAGCACGAAAGATCATTACAGCAAATGCATCAAAGAAAAAGTCTACTCATATTTAGGCTGAAATTTGTTTCTTGATGTTTACTCCACTTATTTGATGACCTATAATGCCAAGGTTCATTGCACAAACTCAATTATACAGATGTCATGAATAATTTTTATAATAGGGTTCATCAGAAGTCTATTTTTCATATAAGAAGAGAAGTTTTGCAAACCCTCTTGAGTGCTTTTTTGGACAGGATTTGTTTGACTCAGATTAGGTCAATGTCTTTTCAAACTATTACTTTGGCATGTAGTTGATTTTGAAAGTTAAGGCATATTCTTTGCCCATTTACCGTTTTTTTTTTTTTCATAAGAGTTATAGGCAACACAGTTAATTAGAAGTCCGATCCTTTTTCTTCATTGATTCCTAGCATTGTGATTGATTTTGAAGGTGAATTGATTTCATTTGATACAAGAAAATTTATATGCATAAATTGATAGAGAATAATATAAATCATATTCTAGACCTTATCTAACAGCTTAAGCTTTCAGGTGAGATGATTCCTCAACATAGTATCAGAACCTTGTTGACCCAGTGGTCACAAGTTCGAATCTCACCACTCCCATTCTATTTGAATAAAATCAAGCACAATATAGTGTGGGCATATACAAGTTTCAAGTCCAAAAGGTTTTTATTTGATAGAAGTGTTAGAGAATAATATAAATTATATTTTGGACCTCACCTAACGGCTTAAGTTTTTCGGTGAGATAGTTACTTAACATCAATATCATATAAATTTAAAGTAAACCAGCAAAATCTACTTGTAATCCATATCTTCATGTTTTCTTTTTGGTCATTTTTTGACCTTTTCGATTTCTATAATGGTGAATGTAAATTGAAGTTGCTTAGTATGATGGTGTCGCGCGACCTTTTTCATGATTTGATCCATTTTTCAGGAATTACCCGAGCACCAACGAAGAGACGCAGTGAGTTCCATGGTGTATGAAGCAAATGCAAGGGTTCGTGACCCAGTTTATGGTTGTGTCGGAGCCATATCATCTTTGCAGCAACAAATTCATTCTCTGCAAACCCAATTAGCAGCTGCGCAGGCTGAGGTGGTGCACATGAGAATGCGGCAGTTCTCTTCTTCTTCCAACACAGGAGGAGCCATGGACATGGCGGTCGATCAGGCCAACATGGGGGAGTCTTTGTGGTCATGCTAGCTAGCTTTTATCCAGCATGCCTGCCTGCCTTATCTTTATTCATACGTACTTATTGAATAGCATGAGCTTGTTTGCTTGCTTTATTGTCTGCCTGCCTTTATCGCAGTCTTTTTTCTTCCTTACATCTTCATAGTCCATCTCCACCTGAGCAGGAGATGGGGGTGATAATGTTCATCACCATATTGTAAATATTTCCAGACATATAATCATGAGTCACCATATATGTCAGTACTAGTGTAGTTCAATCTTCTTACCGCTCTCATTATGTTCTTTTATTTCTCTACTGATTAACAAGGAAATTATATAGGGTTTGATGGTGTTTGGGAATGTTGCAAGTGAGGCAATGGCATAGGTCCATTGTGATTGGAATTTGAGTTTGCAATTGCTACTAGATATATTATATTAAGTGTAATTTAGTCCCTATAATTTACAAAACTAATCAAGTAGTATTGTATAAATTACTTTATAGTCTTTTTTAATCAGTATAGAAGCTTCAATTTTTATTTTAAAAATACATTGATTATATTAAAATAACAACAACTGAGCTCAAGAAAGCACGCAAGGCTAACATATTCTGAGAAGAAATCTATTGCTGCCGTGCCTGCTGCTATACAGAAGACTCCTGCCATAGCCAAACCTTCAGGCTTGTTACAAGCCTGAGCGGGACCTCCAGCTGCTGCACTTGAGCCGAGTGTGATCTGCAGACTAAACTTGGCTCATAATTAGCGATCAGAACGAAGAAAAGGAGAGTTTACATTCTTAGATATAATTAAATATTATATATCTAATTTAGAACTGGATCAACTCGATTATCGAGGCGAAACTCTAATTTTTTTATATAAAAGAAAAACATTGCTTTAATTGTTTGCAATAGTTTAGTTAAGAGATATAAATTAGATTCAAATACAGTACTCTAATTCTTCAGATTTGTGTTTGAATTGGCAAACATATTTCAAGGACTCTTCACTCTTTCTCTTCACAGATTTTACATTATTTTTTGAAGAAGAAAAATAAAACAGTAAATATTATAATATTTTTATTTTATATACAAGCACTTTAAACGTTGTAAAATATTAAAATTATTTCTTAAAAGTTCATATTTAGTTCGTGTCATTATTATTTTATTATTATAATATGAAATATTTTTTAATTAACAAGTATGTAGCTTTTTCATGTAATTTTAATTCGAAAGAAATAAAATTAGTTTTTATAATTGAATTGTTACATATAAAGAAAGATGACTCTATATTTAATATAAATTAATTATATCCCTGACATTTTTTAAATGTTTTAGTGAATTGTTATTACACTCAACGTATTTTATAGTTTTTTATACTGAAAAACCTAAACAAACAAAAAAATAATAATTTTTATTATTGAATATATTTTTAGAGCCAGTAATGATACTTTTCAAAATAATTTTAGCTTGGAAATAAATTAAAAAAATATTTTGACTTCAAAGTAATAAGAAAATATAAAAAAATAATTTGAAAAAAGAATATTAAAAAAAACAAATATGGAGACGGTTGTGTTTTTAAAATATTTTTCACTTGTAAATATATTGAAATAATATTTTTACATTTTTGACTTAACACGTCAAACAAATCTAAAAATATTTTAAAAAATAAAACTAAAAAATAATAAGATTTAAAAAAAAAAAACACTTTAAAAATACAAAACCAAACAGATTGTCATCTTATTTGCTTCCAGCCGGATTTGGCTGTATCCTTTTTGAAAGAACACAATCCTTCGTTTTCTTTTCTTTAACCAAGAGAAAGAAGTCAATGATTCAATCAGGAGTATAAAGAAAAATTCAAGAGATATACGCACGGATAGAATACAAGGCATCTGAGCCCAAGTAGAAACAAAAACAATATCCAGCCTAAACATCGGCCCATGAACTAGAAAAGCATACAAGAACATAGCCCACCGAATCTCAAACTTCTAGTTCTTTCTTTCAAGAACGTTGTGGTCTAACTTTCTTTTGGATCACCACAAATGATCATGCATAGCTAGCTAGGTTATCTTTTATTTTGTATTTGAAATTGTATTCATTGAATGCATTTTAAAAATATATTTGATTTGAAAGAACATCAAGTTTTATATTAATTTTTATGTGTTTATGTTAAAAATAAAGAAAGCAATTTTCAAAAAGAAAAGAAAAAACAGTTAATTTGTAATACACTAAACATTAGTTGGGTTGGATTAACCTATAATAATGACCTCCTTTTCGTGGCTAATACTATGTGATGTTATCTCATATTGTGAATGAGATGGATTGCAATAAGATTTTCTCTAACACATTTTCTCACTGACCTCATCAATTTACAACTTGTTATCAATCCATCATAAGAAGATGGCCGGGGAAGGAGAAAACCCCACCAATTGATCCACATTTCCATGAATGAAGTTTGTAGAAGAACTAAAGCCACGACGATGGTGGGAAATAATGAGTACAACGGTGGAAAATATGCTCTCATGGCATCTTGTTTGACCTCCTTTTCTCTAACATATATTGTTTTTTTTGCTTCATTTACCTTGTAGTGCTCTTATTATTGACTTCGTTTTTCATCAATGCCATAATTGCGACATCGGCATGGGACCAGATCTTAGAATCTACTTGACTATAAAAGCATAAATATACAGTAGCACCAGCACCTATAAGACCCTTATCATGAGCCTTATTTTTTCACAATTTTCCTTTGTGATATTAACCTAATCTCTTATCTCAACTTCAAAAAACTGTTCGTGAAATTATTATTTCTTTGAAATATAGGTGTTCAGGTTGGATTATGTATACTTCAATTAATGTTACAGACCCTGAAGTTAATGATCAATTAAAACCTCTGATAACCCTGACGGATATGAGACTCAAATCGATGACATCCCTTGGGAGTGTTTATGAAATTACCAGTAAGCTTCGGAAAGGTAGGATAGGATAATATATAAATACAAAAATTAATGGAGGAGGGGAAATCATTGTTCATTCATTCATTGGAACAGTAACATGTATTTTATTTTTTCTTATGGGAGGTGGGAGTTGTTGAATAACAAGGCAATTGAATAGTAGGGGGGGAAGGCAATTGAATATAGATCAGAGACAAATTTTAGAAATTCTTAGTCCTCTAGAAAAGAATGGCATACAGGGAGTAATTCGTCGACTTTAGTTGCCACACTGCCTCATGAATGCTGTCCTCAAATTCTGAATTTGAAAGCTTGTCAGTGAGGGTCAACCAATACATAGTTCCCTCTTGTGATCCTGACCACAAAACTGTGGCAATTATGGCTTCTTATTTCTATTCTCTCTGTGTGGGGACATAAATGATGGAAGAAAAGCCTACTGTCACCGACATTTCTAGTGGAAATGATCCTATGATTGATCTGGTTTCGGACTCAATGGCTGAGATTCGTCTGTCATAAACGGTGTTATACATGGCTTGGCCCACTCTACCATCTCCTTACTCTCCCTCCCCTTGAAAGGACACTGAGTTCCGAATTTCCAATTTAAGGTGTGTTTGATATTGTTTTTGTTTTTGTGATTGAGGTTTTAAAAAATAATTTCATAAAAAATACTTTAGTTGTGTTTTAAAATAATATAAATATTGTATTAATAATCATAATTTCATAATGTAAGTAAATTGGATTTTTTTTTATTCTCTCATCGAACTATTTGTAATTTCATCATGAATTAAATCCATACGTGAAGGTCTCTGTGATCCCTGACTATTCAATCGAGGAACAACATCCGGAAAAATATCATCTGAAATAAAATTAGGATTGCGAGACAAAAAATATATTTTGATATATTTATTTATATTTTAATTAACTTTTATATTTTTAAATTATTTTAAACCCCCGTGAAACCCCTCTGCTTCTAATATATTATTTTAATATTATTTTAAATAAACTCTCCGCTTCTCCTCTTTCCCCTTTCTCTCTCTCTGGAACGCACCTAAAAAACCAAAATGCTGCTTATTGCAAACCATAGATTCGACTAATTTTTATGCGGGCCCCACAACTTTTCAGATTACTTTTGTTCATTACTAAACACAATAAAACTGATTCTTGCTTTAATCAGAGGCTGAATCGCAATGTCAAACGGACACTTACAGTATACTAGCTATGTGAACATATAAAAAAAAATTGAGCTAAACAATGATGTTTAAGTTCACATGAATATTTCAAAAAGAAAGAAGAGAAAAAACAGCAATTACAGGCCAAAAACACTCTAGACCACCCGGGTCAACCTTTATGTCAACTCTTGTTAGCTTATAAAATATGTGACTCATGTCATTTGATTAGAAGCACCCAGCATTGGAAAACCATAAAACTTAATTATTAATAAATCAAATATTAGCATATAACATGTGACCTAGACCATTTGATCGGAAGCACTAAACCTAAAAAACCATGAATCCTAGTTTTTAATAAATCAAATTTCATAGAATAATTCTTTTTAAAAAAGTCATTCATACAAAAGGATTCAAGAAAATAGCAATTAAAAGAATCAAAATCAAATTTGAAAAAATAAAACAAATGAGAGGATAGATAATTATGGATTGAAGGGCTAAATTGAGAAGAAAAATCAATTTCATAAAAGAATTTAAATAAGAAACCATAAAAAGAATGAGAACTAAATTAAAAAAAAAGTAAAATCTTTTTATAAAAAGATAAAATTGAAAACAATTGAGAGTTACAAAAGAAAAGAGAAAAATAAGACAACAAAATCAAGATAAAATTTGGGAAAATAAAAAACGATAAATTTAGCTTGAAGTATGGGATTGAAAATAAAATAAAAAACTTATAAAAATGCCAAGGAGAAAAATTACAAATCAAAAAATTAGGATTGATACTCAAATACACGTGTAGCTAAAGGGATTACCCATGGAGAAAGAGGATGCTACAAGAAATCCAAAGACAATGTCCTCTCAAGTGCTGGAAAATCAGGTGACTCGTGTGGAGAGTAAAAAATGCTTCTTATTTTAGTATTTAGTTAAAGTTAAAAGTCGGAAAATTTGTATGGCTCCCACAAGAAAAACAAACAAACCACCGGTGGAAGAATAATTGTTTCTCAAAAGGATTTGCAATCACTCGTACCGTTCCCTACAAAGACTATCAAATTTGCTTAAAACAAAGATTTCAATTGGAGAGTATGGGTCACGGTGTCTGAAAAAAATAGATTAAAAAAAAAATCCCAACTTTTTATATTATCTATGTTTTCTATTTTTTCAAAGAAAAAATCCTAACTATTTTTTTAGTTTTGAGGTTTTATTATTTTTATTTTTCATACTATATTTTTAATTTTTGAATGGAATTTTTTATTATTATTTTATTGTATATTAAACTCAAATTTAACTACAGTGTTAATTAAATATTTCAATTTTAGTTATGAATTGCGGCTTAAAATGTTTTTCCATTAAACTATTTTTTTTAAATCTCAATCACAAAAACAATTGCAATATCAAACAGATCCCAGGAGAAACATATATTGTGAACTACGATTTTCTTATTTTATTTCTTCAAAAAATCACAAATATTATATTTTCTTTTTCTCCGCGAATATCTTTTGAAGCGCTTCTCAAATCCAAAACCCATTCATCCACAAGTTTTTTCCACGTTGCTGTGACTCTATCTATGACTAAGTCAAATGCCAACATGTGGAGACTGCTCAAAACCCTAATGTCACTACTACATATGATTAAAGGCTTATAATCAAATTGTAAATGAATGTGTTGGGTCCGTTGTGACAATGACAAATTGGGGATGTTTCAAAACGATTTTATTTCAGGGTGAGTGCTTTCTTACGATTGTAAGAATGCTTGCTTGTGACACCCATTGCAATTTTTTTTTTTATTCTTAGTAAAACCTTAGTTTAAATGGGATAATGTAAACGAAGAAGCCATTATTTTCCCGTTGCTTATGTTCATTTTTTTTCCGAGAAAATTTCATTTTTCTTTAGACACTATTTACGGGTCCGGGTTGAGTGAGTAAGCTTTAATTATTTCAGATTCTTAAAATATAAACACGTCTTCACTTAAACTGAAAACCTGTAAATTAGATCTCAAATTTTTTTACACCACGTCACCCTACTTTCGTGTGAGTATCAAAACTGCCTAAACACTGACCATTTCTCCAACAAAAAATTCAAAGGATTAGAGTTTCCTTTCCGTCAACATCATTTGACTTGGATTCCACGTGCATGAGTAAAATTATTAATCTGTTAGTAGTAATTAGTAATCATAAAATAATTTAAACAAGAGCAGGTAAGCTGAGGGAGATTTGCTGGTAGTATTTGATCATCATAAACAATAATAATTAAAAAGGTGGCATCTTTAAAAAGTTTTAATCGATTTTATTAGAAGCAAACCAGGCGACATAGAACCAGTTTGTGTTTTTTGCGTATACCTATGTTTCTTCCGTTCTCATCTACTTTACGCTAATTTGGCTCCTTGAATATTTTTATTTTTTCATCTTGAATATTTTTTAGATCCATTCATGGCACATTCCAATGCTTTTCTTCAACCTAAATATTCCTCATGTCAATTTAAGGTATACTTTAATTACCATCCACGCATGTCCCAAACATTCTTTTCAATGTTTAATTCATAAGTAATTATATTTTAAATTGATATGCTAGACTTTTATACTTTGAATCTCAATTTTATGTTTAATAAATCTCAACTCAATAGCTACTATCCACCTCATCCTACTCCAATCACATTTCTTACATTTCAAAATAAATTCAGCTTCCATATATATCAATGATGCTTATTTATGCTCTATACCAATAATACTTTTTTAAATTAATTCTTAAAGCTTTCATATTAGTTTCTAGGTATTCAGTATCAAAACATTTATAACTACCCCCTTTCTCGAAACACTTTAACAACAAGGAATCCATATATTCCACACATGTTTTCCTTTTATTTATTCATTCATTTTAAACACAATTTAATTACACCTATTGCTTCGATATGACATAAATTTATGAAATTTCCTCTTATTTTTATACATATTTGGCCGATCATATTGTCACATGCTGACATTAAGGCGAATTAACATGTAAATGGGGGTAAACTTTTGAAAAACAAAGTTGTCACCAATTTTATGGTAATTAGAAAACCTAACTGGTATTCAAAGATTTTAGCATAGGATTGATTATATAGTAGAAAAGATAGACATCATCATATATATCTCATCTTAAATAAATTATTGTTGTTTGTTTCAAGAATAAATATTTCAAATGTGTCTATATGCTAAGAGGTCAACTAAAAAAAACTATTATCATACATGATAGTGAATTGGGACTAGAATTTGATAACAAGACTCAATCCTTATTTTTAAAATGCAATGAATTAGACCCGAGAAAAGAATGAACAAACAATAAGGCATAAACCTTCTCAAGATTGAAGAATTGCCCAAAGATCGCTATGTTAAAATATCAACACCAGACTTATTCAAATAAACTGACCAAGTCAGCAAAGTTGTCCTATTCTTTTGCAGTTCGTTAGTTTCAGTTCTTGTTTTGCTAATTATAGGAAGTTGTTAGTATTCAGTGGCTAGAATAATGGAAGCAACTATTAGTTTCTATTTTTACGTAACTGATCTGCCTATATAATGCATATCAGTCCAGCTCAATAAATTATCTCATTCATTCTTATCTTCAAGCGTGTGTGTCTCTGTTTATTATTGTTCAACATTTGGTATCAGAGCGTGGTTTAAGAGAGGTCTGTGTTTCTGTTTTTTCTTGAGAGCTAAACACGTGAGGAAAAGAGAGAGTGAGATGGGTGATCTTCAAGTCATTGGAGGGATTAAAAAGCTCAACAATCAGAACTACAAAACTTGGTCAACATGCATGATGTCTTACATGCAGGGCCAAGATTTGTGGGAAGTTGTGAGTGGTTGTGAAATTATACAACCAGAGGTTGAAGATGCAAGCGGTACTCTACGAAAATGGAAGATAAAGGCAGGCAAAGCAATGTTTGCTTTGAAAACTACAATAGAAGAAGATGTGCTGGAACATATTCGAGATGCCAAAACTCCTCATGAAGCTTGGAATACATTTGCCAAGCTGTTCTCCAAGAAGAATGACACGAAACTTCAACTACTGGAGAGTGAACTGCTGTCAGTGGCTCAACGTGAGCTTCCTGTTGCCAAGTTCTTCCATAAAGTGAAGACTTTATGTAGAGAGATTTCTGAATTGGATACAGAAGCTCCAATTGGTGAAACCAGGATGAAAAGAATAATCATTCATGGTTTACGTCCAGAATTCAGAAGCTTTGTTGCTGCAGTACAAGGATGGCAAAACCAACCATCACTTGTTGAATTTGAGAATTTGCTTGCTGGACAAGAAGCCTTAGCTAAGCAAATGGGAGGAGCTTTAACCAAGGGTGAAGAGGAAGCACTCTACGTCAGCAAAGGCAACAGGAATTTTAAGCAATATGGAGATGGTGGAATGAAAAAATATAGTGACAAGATCAAAAGTCACCAAGGTGCAGGAGGCAACCGTGCAATGGGAGGCTGGAAAAATCAAGGTGCAGAAGGCAATCGTGCAATGGGAGGTTGGAAAAATCAAGGTGCAGAAGGCAACCATTTAATGGGAGGCTGGAAAAATCAAAGCAACAACAAGAAATTTGAAGGAAAATGTTACAATTGCGGGAAGAGAGGTCATATGGCCAGAATCTGCAATTTGCAGAAAAAATATATGGAAAGTAACGTTGCTACCTCTAAAGTTGAAGATGAATGGGATGCAGAGGCACTACTTGTCACAGAGGAAGAAAATAATGAACTGGCTTTTACTGCAACAACGATTCTGTGTGAGGTTGTTAATGCCAGAATTGAAGCAGATTGGGATATTCAGACAATATCTACAGCAGGAGAAGATGATGAACAAGCCTTCACAACAAATGTGTCTGATCAAATTGATTATGAAAGTGACTGGATTGTAGACTCCGGCTGCTCAAATCACATGACTGGAGATAAGGAGAAGCTGCAGAATTTGACAGAATACAAGGGAAACCGTGTGGTAATAACAGCCAACAATTCAAAATTACCAATAGCTCATGTTGGTAATACAATGGTTTCTAACCATCACAGTGACAATGAAGTGGCACTGCTGAAGGTTTACCACGTTCCAGGTATGAAGAAAAATCTCCTCTCGGTGTCACAGCTAACATCGGCTGGACATTATGTTTTATTTGGACCACAAGATGTGAGAGTTTATCACAATCTTGAGGTTACAGAGGAGCCACTAATGAAGGGTCTAAGGCGAGAATCAGTCTATGTAATGTCAGCAGAAACTGCATACATAGATAAGACCAGGAAGAATGAAACACCAGATTTATGGCACTCACGGTTGAGTCATGTCAGCTATTCCAAGCTGGCTGTGATGATGAAGAAATCAATGGTGGAAGGTCTTCCTCAACTTGAAGTAAAAACAGATGCTGTGTGTGAAGGATGTCAATATGGAAAGGCACATCAATTGCCGTATGAAGAGTCAAAATTCAAAGCCAAGAAACCATTAGAATTGGTTCATTCTGATGTGTTTGGCCCGGTGAAACAAGCATCCCTCAGTGGAATGAGGTACATGGTGACCTTTATTGATGATTTTTCACGGTATGTATGGGTATATTTTCAAAAGGAGAAATCTGAAACATTCTCAAAATTCAAAGAATTTAAGAGTGCAGCAGAAGCAGAAACTGGTGAACATATTCAGTCCCTACGCACGGATAATGGGGGAGAATATACGTCGGATGAATTCTTCAAGTTCTTACAGAATAATCGAATAAGTCATCAATTCACATGTGCCAACACCCCACAACAGAATGGCATCGCAGAAAGGAAGAACAGGCACCTTACAGAAATTTGTCGATGCATGCTCCACGCAAAAAATGTCCCTAGACGTTTCTGGGCAGAGGCCATGAAGACTGCTGCGTATGTGATCAACAGGCTTCCACAGCAACGGTTATGTTTTCTTTCACCTTTTGAAAAATTATGGAACATGAAACCTGTGGTCAGCTATTTTCGTGTTTTTGGGTGTGTGTGCTATGTGTTTATTTCTGATAATTTACGTAGCAAAATTGATAAGAAAGCTGTGAAGTGTATTTTTGTGGGTTATGACAGTCAAAGAAAAGGCTGGAAATGTTGTGATGCTTTGACTGGAAAGTGCTATACATCACGAAATGTGGTGTTTGATGAAGCTTCTTCATGGTGGGCAACAGAAAAAGAAACAAAACCAGTTCTTTCAGACTCCTTCCACCCTATCCAGTTTGAACTGGAATCGGGTGAGGGAGAAATTTCAGTTGAGGACAAAGGCCAAACAAGTGACGAAGAAGAGAACAGTAGACATCCTTGGCAAACAGGTGTGTATGATCGTCCAAGTGAAGAAGAAAGAGAGCATAGCAGATCAATTGAAACTCGACGGTCAACAAGAACTAGAAGGCCAAATCCTAAATATGCTAATGCTGCAATAATAGAAGAAATTGCAGCAGAACCTGAGACATTTGAAGATGCACAAATTCACGTGGAGTGGAAGAAGGCCATGGAAGAGGAATTTGCTGCATTGGAACAAAATCAGACATGGGTGCTTGTACCAAAGCCGACAGATGTGAAGCCTATTTCATGCAAATGGATTTATAAAATTAAACGTCGCACAGATGGAGCAATTGAAAGATACAAGGCACGTCTGGTTGCTCGCGGGTTTTCTCAGCAGTATGGACTAGACTACGACGAAACTTTCAGTCCTGTTGCAAAGATTACAACGGTGAGGGTTCTACTTGCACTTGCAGCTAACAAAAGCTGGAACCTGTGGCAAATGGATGTAAAGAACGCCTTCTTACATGGAGAACTGGATCGGGAAATTTACATGTCTCAACCAATGGGATTCGAGAATCAAGATCATCCAGAATATGTTTGCAAGCTACGAAAGGCATTATATGGCCTTAAACAAGCTCCAAGAGCCTGGTATGGAAAAATTGCTGAATTCCTAACATATAGCGGCTATTTAGTAACATCTGCAGATTGTAGTGTGTTTGTCAAGTTCGTGAACACAAAAATAGCTATTGTGTTAGTGTATGTGGATGATTTAATTGTAACAGGAGATTATGAAGAAGAAATTCTCGTAACAAAAGAGAATTTGTCCATACGGTTCCAAATGAAAGAGCTTGGCCAGCTCAAGCATTTTCTTGGTCTAGAGGTTGATTATACTCATGAAGGGCTGGTTCTTCATCAGAAGAAATATTGCAGGGAGCTCTTGGCAAAGTTTGGAATGTCTAATTGTAAACCAGTTTCAACTCCGATGGAACTAAATGCAAAGGTCTGTGCTCTCGAAGGAAAGGATTTAGAAGATGCAACAATGTATCGGCAATTGGTAGGTAGCCTGATCTACTTGACCTTAAGCAGACCAGATATTTCCCACGCAGTTGGTGTATTGAGTCGATACATGCAAAATCCAAAGAAGCCACATTTGGAAGCAGTTCGTCGAGTATTAAGATATGTGAAGGGGACACTCAATGAAGGCATTCTGTATAAGAAAAATGAAGATTGCAGACTTGTTGGATTTTGTGATGCTGATTATGCGGGTGATCATGATACTCGCCGTTCAACTACTGGCTATGTTTTTATGCTTGGATGGGGAGCAGTTGCTTGGTGCAGCAAGAGACAACCAACGGTGTCTTTATCAACAACAGAAGCAGAATATCGAGCCACAGCAATGGCAGCACAAGAGAGTACTTGGCTCATACGGTTGCTAAAAGATTTACGACAGTCAACAAAAGCAGCAGTCACACTATACTGTGACAACCAATCAGCCATACGTTTGGCTGAAAATCCAGTCTTCCATGCAAGGACCAAGCACGTAGAAGTGCACTATCACTTTATCAGGGAGAAGGTCTTACAAGAAGAAATTGAGCTCAAGCATGTTAACACAAAGGATCAAATTGCAGATTTGTTTACAAAAAGCTTGAGCAGTAATAAATCTGAAGATTTCTGTCGACAGCTCGGGATGATTAAAAGAGAAGATGCTGGTGTTGAGAGGGGATGTTAAAATATCAACACCAGACTTATTCAAATAAACTGACCAAGTCAGCAAAGTTGTCCTATTCTTTTGCAGTTCGTTAGTTTCAGTTCTTGTTTTGCTAATTATAGGAAGTTGTTAGTATTCAGTGGCTAGAATAATGGAAGCAACTATTAGTTTCTATTTTTACGTAACTGATCTGCCTATATAATGCATATCAGTCCAGCTCAATAAATTATCTCATTCATTCTTATCTTCAAGCGTGTGTGTCTCTGTTTATTATTGTTCAACACGCTACTCATGTTCAATATATATATATATATATATATATATATAAGATCTATATAAGATTATGAAGATCAAGTCTAGATTTTCTTGTCACGTCAAAGAAAACAAAACCACAAATATAAATTTGTCATATGCGCATTTGAATGCAAGCATAGAAAATTCATATTCTTATGTCAAAAGAAATAATTTATATTTTGATAGTCATTAACCTAATAATTATCAAAAAATGATTCATTTATCTTAGATAAACTTTGAAGAAATGAATTTGGACGTAAAAGTTATTAACCTAAAATAATGATAGCAATTGATTCTTTTATTCTAGGTAAATTTTAAAATAAAATCTTGATTTAATTTTGATGTAAAAGTAGTTCACCTACAATAATGATTGAAACCGATTATTTTATTCTAGGTGGGCTTTAAAAAAACAAATTGGCATGATTTTAATATGAAAATCATTAATCTAAAATAATGATAGAAATCGATTCGTTTATTCTCTATGGATTTTAAAAAATCAAATTTTGATTTACTTTTGACATGAAAATCATTAACCTGGAATAATAATAGCAATATATAAATATATTTATTTTAGGTGATCTTTAAAAAAATAATTTAATTTTTACGTCAAAACCATTATTTAGAATAATAAATGAAATTGATTCTTTTATTCTAGATGAGCTTGAAGCAAAATTGAATTTTAGGTATAATTTTGATTCCAATAACGACCAAAAGTGGTTCGTTTATTACAAGTACACCTCAAAAAATCGAATCTTAATGTGATTTTAGCACAAAGGTCATTAGTCTAGAATAATAATTATGATTGATTTGTTTATTCTAATCGGACTTAAATTTTTTTTGATATTTTGATAGAATTTTAATGCAAAAGACAATTTTAGTCATTGGTTTGATTTTTCATGCGAGAGCTGTTGGAATGAGAGAGAATGGTTTTGTGTGGCCGGCGGCAAGCTTGGTTGTTTCGGGTCAGCCGGGGGTTTGCTGTGGGTCGCCGTGGGGAGAAGAGAATGATAATGGTGCTCTTGTGGGGTGGTGGAATGACCGCCGGTCCTCACGGTGTCGGGTGGATAAGCATTGATGGGGGAAGAAGGATTTTGTGCAATAAAATTAATTCCCCCCCCCCCCCCCCCGTGCTTTCTCTAAAAAAGATTCCCCTTTTCTATGATTGCTTTCCCTCATTCTAACCAATCAGAACCATTGTTTATAGCCAATGCACTGGCTATAGTATTCGAGTTATTTTATAGTTTGTTAGCTGTATATTAAAATAATATATTTTATTTTTAATATCAACAAAATAATAGCATTGAGTATACTTGAAATATATATATCAAGCTATTTTTCCAAAATCTCAATTCAATTTCACCATTTTTTTACTCACTTAAATTTCCTAGATTGCACACATAACTTTCCTAAATATATGATAGACCTATATTAAATCCTAAGTTTCATTTGTACTTATTCATCCTATAACATTAATTTTAATCTACGTACATTTTATATCACTAATTTGTAGCAGAATTGGAACCACATTTTTCAACAAAATATTCATCAAAAATCAATACTTGGTTAAATTCAATATTTTTAAAAATCTAGCTAGTATTCAAAATTATATTATACACTTGTTTCTATACATGCCACACTCTAATTATAAACCTTTATATATCATTTCAACACTTCTCATTATCTCCATAATATATAAATCCTTTCCCTTAATATACATATAACATAATTTATAGAATGAATATTAGCACTTGATTCAAAATATAATGGTTGATTCAAAATAACACTTAATAGTAAAGAGAAAGAAAGAAAGTGATGGCAGAGTTTGCTGAAATAGTGACCATTTTGGAATCTAATATCAAATCAAAGTAAGCATCTTCATTCAACAATTTAAGTTTCAATCTCAGTAGATGAGTTTTTATTACGCTTGTGTGCAACCAGCAAAGAAAACACTGAAGGATCGATGGTGTCGATGGTACATATTGTTTTAGCAAGGGATCGAAACTCAAAATTAAGGATATATTTGACTTCAACGACAAGAGATAAAATCTATGAAGAATGGCTCGGCCTTCGAGATGAAAAGACCTAAATTAAGAAGGTGTTTGGGAGAGCTGTTGTTGTAGCTTTTCAAAATGCTTTTCGTGCCGAAATATATCAAAATGATATTTTTTTTATTTTTTAAAAATCATTTTTGACATCAACACATCAAAATAATTTAAAAACACCAAACCATATTCATTTAAAAAAAATTACAAACCAGCGTTTGAAACGCCAGCCAAAACAAAAAGAGTGCCAAACTTGCTTCACAGATTGTGGATATTTCTTCGTCTCAGAAAAGTTGTAGTTCACTTTTAGAACCTTAAAAAATCACCTATTCTTTTAAGTCTTAATAATTCCTCGGGAGTTAACCAAAACTAGCTATATCGCCCAAAGTATGTCTTTTTTCTATTTCTCAGTCTGTCAATATATATAAATGATCTTGTGGTGTAATAATAAAAAAATTATGATCTACATAATAGGTTTTGAATTTGAGTTAAGGCTATATTTTTGTAAAAACTTGTGACAACCAGAGTTTTACTTATTCTTTTGAGCTTACAAGATAAGCTTTTCGGAGATAAAATTCTCTCACGTACTCTATCTGTCTATCTATCTATCTATAATCTATAATGACAATCAAGGAAAATAAATCCTTCCTCATTAATGATTTTCATCATTTCTTGGAAGTGATAATTTGAACATCAACCTCTTACGGATACAAAAAAGAAGAAGAAGATGCTATTGATTTAACACTTTGTTAATTTTGCGTAATACGTTATTGCTAGGCTACCCGGCCATTATATATATATAATCATAACTTGAAGATAAATTTTGCGTAATTCGTGGCATTCATGGATTCTTAAGAATGATGGGATACCACCAGTTGCCATGTATATAGCTCCATAACCATTTATTTAATTCATCCACTCATATCATAGAACTGGATCAGTTACAAATTAAGATAATCAAAGCACCCTTCATGTCCTCTTTAAGTGTCTCATCGCCCCTTAGCTTTCATGTCCTTGTTGATGGAATATCAGGGGAGACTATCGTGGTCATAACACTGTGCTCTTTATTTTTTATTATTATAATAATAGGTCAATATACTGTGCTATGGATTCCTTTTCAAATCCAACTAATTGCTAAGGTTTCACAACCCACCATGAAAGTGATGTTATGTTATAACAAATCCAGCACTAGTTTGGTTAGAAAGTACTTTTACAAGTTATAAAAACATATGCTACTCATATATTTCCAACATTCCTACATGATCAGTTTCTCCAACTACACACAAGTCATCCAGCAATATACGGTACATACATAAGACTTGCCATAGCCTCTTGCATCCACTGTTCTTCATCCTCCTCGTCATTCTTGATCTGCAAAGTACACAATAATATTTAGATTCATTTATTCATATATATATATATATCCAAACGGGTATTAATTTTAGGTTTTTTTATGATAAGGAGAAATTCGAAGTCAAGACCTTTTAAATTCACGAAAACGTGGTTTTTTCAGAGTTAAGCAAGAAGGATGATAAATTAAGGTAAAACTGCAATTCGAGTCTTGCACTTATATCATAAAATAAATAAATAAAATATAAATATTGTAGCCCAGAAAGTACCTGAACTGCATCACTAGTGCAATATGTATCTTTTTCATGATGGTGATGAGGAATATTATCATCATTCTTCTTGACCTCAGTTTCCTCTTCAAATGTTTCATTGTTCCTAGCAAATCTCCCACGAACGCGAACTCTCCGGTCAGCTAGGGTTTTTCGGCAAGCGTACTGTAATATTGATGGAAAAATTATAGTTTAAATTATTTTTTTATAAATATATATAGGATTAAATACGAAATGAGGTTAAAAAGAAACTCAATTACCTTGATGGTCTTGTTAAAGTTCCTCTGGTTTCTCTTCTTCAAATACCTTAGAATTCTATCTTTCCTCTCTTCCACCGTGTACCGACCAACCTTGACCATGTTGGTGTTTTCTTTTGCTGTTATTGGATTGTATTCAAGCCTCTGGAGAAGAATTTACAAATCGTGAACACCAAAAAGAAAACTATGTATGCAAAGAAATTGAGCAAGCTAGAGATATCTTTTATGAAAATCCAAATCAACATGCATATACAAGAGTCTTGAGAGAGAGAGAGAGAGAGAGAGAGAGAGAGAGAGAGAGAGAGAGAGAGAGAGAGAGAGAGAGAGAGAGAGAGAGAGAGAGAGAGAGAGAGAGAGAGAGAGAGACATACCCAGTTTTCTTCAGCATCAGGACACATCACAGGCGTAAATTTTGGCAAAATACCATAACAATCTTCCCCATATTCACACACATCTGATAACTGGAATCCGCCACCAAAATTCTGAATTTTGGCGATGCCACAATTAGACCCCATCTTATAATCCATCAATGTGGGCACAACCATATCCGAAATCCCAAATCTTTGATCAGGCAATGAATTCATACCCGGAGACAGCGACATGATCTCAGACTCCCCTTGAAATATATCAAGTGCGTAACCATGTTTATGATCATAAAATGTTGGAAAGTTGTGATCTTGATGATCTCCTAGCATTGCACCACCACTAGAGCCAGAAATTGCACCATTTGACACGATTGTGCTAGAAAATGAACCAGTTCTAGCATACCTATGATCTTGAGCCATCACAGATGAAATCTCTGAAAACTCATCCGAAGAGAATAGATAATCAGAATAGAAATGAGGAATGGAAGCCATTGTAGAGAAGAATTGAAACTGGTTTGTGGGGTTTAGCTTTTATTGCCTCGTCTGTCACTAAACCATTAAGGCTACAACTATATACATATATATATAGCGATGTGGACGGTGAAGAGGCTAGAGGCAAACTTGTTCTGCCCGGAACTGTACCGGGTAGGACAGAGGGCATCGCTTAAGACATAATTAGGAAACAAGAGTAACTACCTAACTAAACTGACACTGTGTGGAATTAGCTAGCAATACTGTTTTATTGAGCTGTAAACGCATAAATTTAGCAACTTCAACTTTGGTGATTTATCTTTGACCATATGCCCCTTGAATGTCCCTACATTGGTTTTTTTGTTTTTGTTTTTGTTTTTGCATCCCAGAATAAAAATAATATGTACTTTGATGATACAAGTTGTCCAATCACTGTGGGTCTGGTTAATTTTTTAATAGAAAAAAAGTATTCAAATATCATTTATTTTTCCAGGGAGATTTTTTTTTTAAAAAAATTAGGGTTAAATTGATAGACAAAAAGCAAAAAAAAGGGTCTCACTCTCATGTGAAATGGTGGTCACTATTCCTATACTGCTAAAGCTGGACACCATAAGGTACTGTTAAAGATTAGTCTACTTCCTAGCTCAAGAATCTAACACATGCGCTTGTAAGATTTGCATCGACAGGCAAGTACGAACATATATCCCCCAAATTCGAGGTTCATATAGTTACCCTTCTTTTTATAGCAATACTACAATGGAGTATGTTTCGTTGTTTTTTTATTTATAAATACACTAAAAATACTGGAAAATCTAATATAAAAATCAATTTATCTTAGAAAAATCCTAGACATGCCCTCCACTGCAATTGCCATGTAGAGTGAAAAGATCGATATGCCCTTGACATGATGTGCCCTCTAAATGACACGTTGAATGGATTGCCGCCCTTGTTTCTGAGAGTAGGATTCCGTTGAAGGGTCAAAATAAGCTGCTTGATAGGACTTCTGTCTTGCATGAGAAATGAAAGAACTTGTTCTTTTTTAATCATACGTACAAGAGATTCTTATTGATTTTTCATGTGCTTAAATAAAATAAAAACCTTATTCAATTCTTTGAAATGCTATAACCTTCCCCCTAGTCATTGCATATTACTATTTATGAATATTAATGAAAAGTAAAACAAGATAAATCAAATTATCTCAATTGAGTCGTGGCCCAACCAAGCTTGAGCATATTTCTTTTTTATATATATTATCAAAAATTTATATTTTTATCCAGCAATATATCATATTTGTTTGCATCGGTAAGATAGTAAATATCTGGAGAAATATAAGTGAAATAATGTATTTATGAATAATAGCGTATACATTACTATTTATAATTTATAATTATAAATAATAAACCGAGATAAGCTATAATAGCTCGGTAAAACCATAGCTCAAACTTTATCATACCACATAGCTCAATCAAGCTAGAGTTGAGGCTCTTAGGCTGACCGGCCAAGTTGAAGCATGAAATTAGAAGCAAAACTCAAATCCAGATTGTGTGCCATGAAATACTTGTGTGAATCGGATAGAAAAAAGCTCTTTACTTTTTAACGCTTTCTCGAAGCGTTTCATCAGAAAACTTTAAATGGGGTATCTGGTTCAAAACGATTTCTTTGAAAGAGGCAACATCTTGCATAATCATCTTTTGCTATCTTGAAGAGAAAAGAAAAAAAAAAAAACAGAGAGAGAGAGAGAGGAGGGAAAATATTCCTGGTTTTCCCATCTTAATCTTGACTATGCTGTATCAGATAACCCAGAAGGGCAACATGGGAAAAAAGAAACTATATAAGATAAACCAGAAGGGCAAAATGGGAAAAAATGACATGGGGGGGTTGCTTCTCGTTGAAAGGTTTATCTTTTCCTGAGCTATTTGCCACAAAAAGCAAAATGAGATAGCGAATGGAAGATTTTATTTTGGGTAGACAGTACTTGTAGTATCAGGTGCCTCTGCCTGCCATTCCCTTCATATCCCATCAGCCAGCTTAGCCAGCAATCCTGTGATTTTACGGCCAACTTGTGCTTTAAGAATGGTTCCCTCCTTAATTTCTATATTTTTATTTACATATATCAAGTTTTTATTATTGAAAAATCAATTTCCTTCTCTGGTTTTCACCAGCAATAGGAATGTCGACTGTGTACCATAATTGTAAATATCAGCAGGTTCAGAGGAGGTGGTGGAAGCCTCGAGTTTGAAGCAGGAGGAACACCCTGCAAAATCACCAATATCATAAGCAGCTAGAGTTATAGAATTTGTGTAAGCGCGGTCTTGGCATAGCAGAGAAAATGACTTGTTCTGCATCAATAAGCATCACCATGCATGTCTGTCACTTTCATGTGCTTTACTTGTTCATTGAATTTGCAGGATGTCCAATGAATTTAAGAATTAGTTGAGGTATGTATAAATTGACCTGAACTTGACCTGAACACCTCGATTATAAAAAAAGAAGTTACAGAATTTGTTGGTTCATGATGGAGTCTAATATTTAACAACAACTTTCTATACATAAAATTACCCTATCCCAATAATCGAGGGCTTTTCCTGAAAAGGAGTATAATTAACTACTTTACACGCCTTAGATTAAACCAGATTACTCAAAACCAAACAATAATTAAATTTCCATATCAAAAAACTTACATCAATCATAAAACCATAAAACTTAACCACAGATAACACCTCACAAAGCCCTGGAATTTTCAAAACTCTCTCTTTAATCACTTGTAAACCTGCAGAACAACCATGAACAAACCTTTTGGTAATTAACAGAAGAAGCAGTGGCCAGAAACTTTATAATTGGTTGGGCATTTTAATTATCTCATCTCCGACCACATATATTCTTTCAAACAAAGAAAGAAAGGAACAAATCCCTGAGAGAATTGATGATTGCTACAGTTTGGGGGGGGGGGGGGGGGGGGGGGAGCTACGATCTGACATAATTCCATCTGATGTCTTTTTATCTTCTCTTCCAAGTGGGGCTATTCATGGTCCAACAACCTCATGTTGGTGCATGAGGCCTGGAACTGAATCTTAGCTGATCTTTTTTTAAGCATAAGATCACGACAGAACTTTTCCTGTTCTTTGATTATTTCCACTCTACAAGTATTCTTTTTCCATAGAGTACACTGCTTTTGTTTCTCTCTTTCCCCTTGCTATAAATTATATTTTTTTTAAATTGTTTTTATAAAAAATGAATTCTTTATTAGTAAATTACTTTCTTATGTTTAGTAGTGTTGTAATAAAAAATAAGTTTCAAGTGTTGAGCCATGTCATAAAATATGAGATGCAATTTTATTTTTTGTAGATTTGTAAAGAGAACAGAGATTAAATCTAGCTGATAAAAATCTGGAGGATAAAATTGAAATAAAATCTAATTTCATAAATTATTTCAAATAAAACAAGTCAAAATTAAAAGAATAGTGATCAGATCTTGAAAACAAAATTCATAAATTATTTCAAATAAAATTAATAACAATAAAAAAAATAGACTAGATTTGATAGATAAAAAAAATCGATTAATAAATAAAAATAAGAGAAAAAATAGCAGTCAAAATTGGTATAAAAATCAAATTAAATCAAGTCTTGAGAGATAAAATTGAGAACAAAATCAAAATAAAATATATAACATTGAAAAGATTAAGGACCCTATTTGATATAACTAACGAGATATTTGTAAATCTTTTGCAATTTATGAAAAGTACTTTCCACCCAAAATTAAAAAAAAAATCATTTTTTTCTAAATACAAAAGCTAATTTTTTTATATGATTAGAAAGTGTTTTCTATTGATTAACTTTTCTAATAACAAGCAAATACAAAAATATATAGATAAAATCACTTTCCATAAAACAAAAAGGCCTTAAAGCAAGTTGAAAAATCCTTGTACAAAGATTTGTCAAGCTTTTCGTATGCAGGCAGCTTGGCAATGACCCCCTCAAATCAGGTTGCTTTTCCTGTGCATATCTGGTAAAAGATACGATTGAAACCGCTATATTCCTGGGAATTAAAAATATACCAAACAAATTTAATTATTTATCAAACAATATGCCCCTATCCTATTTTGCATTTGTGAAAGCTTTCGCAAGTTCAAATATTCTTCATAATGGTCAGGGCTATCTACGCTTAATCATCACTCAATTACTTTTAAGACTGGAAAAAAACAAAGGGTGCAAGTTCTATTTGAGATTCTTCTCGAGTGATTTATATTTATTGCAGGTTACTGTTGAAGTTACCAGAAGAGTTTCGCTGTGTGTGTGTGTGTGAGAGAGAGAGAGAGAGAGAGAGAGAGAGAGAGAGAGAGAGAGAAGGGGCGTGAGGTGATGGATAATGCAACGATGAAGAGGGAAAAAACCCTTATAAGCAAGCAAGTACAAGATACAAAAATCTTGCAAGATGTCAGCAAGCACTAATGGCTGAGCAGGTCATACGATTTAACCTCCAATTATTTACACAGAATAAGCCTTCTTATTCTATTTGCTTAAAATAAGCAGCTACTGTCCTTTTTCTTCTTTTTTTCCAATCAATTGCCTTGGAGAATTTACACCAAAGCAATCTTCATAGAAGATGGGTACAAGCCTGATGATCCACGACCTGCCAAGCAATCGTTGTCAGTTGAGGTAGAGTTCACCAATGTCCAAAAAAACCAGATGGAACTCTGTTTCAAAGTTTTGTTCAGGGGATAAATATTTTAAATGAGTAATAAATTTGTACTCCACAAGAATATGATCATGAATAATATTCTACAAAGGAAAAAAATTAGTGTTGACACAAATCCAGCAAGGCAGCTTAGAGCCAACGAAAGTCATTCCAAAGAAATTCTGTTCAGATCACCACCATTCAAAGACCTGGATGACGACAATCCTATGAGGTTTCATCTAGGGATAGTGACACTAAGACTGGAGACTAGGAACAAGCATACCTGATATATCTACCTAGAACCTTCATCGCTACATGGACAGCTTGAGGTCTAGTGTATGTTGCGATTAAGCAATCCTTGGAATAAAAGATAAAGATCTTTGTTATCTGTCCCAAATATCTCTTCTGCTTTCCTTAAAGTTTCCTGAAAGACAACGCACAAAAACAAGTTATTCCAAACAAATACAGCATGGGGCGCTCAATTGGATCAATATATTTTGTAATTGAAGGATGCAACGCAACCTCTCGAGTTTGTTCTTGACCATTTAGTTTCTTGATGTTAGCCAGAAATGCACTGAACTGTTCATATGATAGGCGACTCCTGAATTACAAATGTACTAAATCAGTTACAGAAGAACCCAACTAATAGAGCTATCAAATTGAAATAAATGTTACAATCAGAATACTAGACTTGCCTGGCCTGACGAAAGAACTCCTTTCCATCCATGCGTAGAGGACGACCTATACAAAATTCCATTATAAAATAAAATAAGAGAAAAATAATCTTAAATTGTGATAGGAGTGCAAGTTTCCATGGATTTCAATCAACAAATAACAGAATGACCACCAGAACAGATACTTGACTTTGTAAGCTGCAAGAGGAGATTAGGCTAACAATCAATAGCAGCAAAAAACCAGATTTGTTGCAAGCTCCAATATTGATTTGAAAGATATACAAAACTTTTTTGACGCCATAAAAGATTGCAGTGACACTCATAAACCTGGAATTGGACGACCACGGGGAGGAGAGTTTGCCGCTGATGATTGCTGGCTTGACGGGTACCATGAAGAAAGGGAAGCTTGTCTATCATATTGAGGCTTTGCAGGAGATGTTGCACCTGAGGTTTTCTGAGGAGATCCAGCAGCAGAATAACCTTTAGGAGATGCACTTGTAGAAATAATGTTTGGAGTTCCAGTTGGAGTAAGCCGTGGTGTAATATATGGGGTGATAGAGTATCTTTGTCCAGCATGCCTAGAAGCTGTTAGACCAGATAATCAGCTTATAATTCATGAATAACATGGACAATTGGCCCTCTTAGCAGTAATATTATCATTCGGTAATAGCCTCATATAATCACCAGAAACCACCCAAATTTCATAAATCCTAGCCTCTTTAACATCAATCAATCAACCAATAATCAAAAGAAAAAAAATGCTATTTACAAGAATAAAAAAGTACAGCAATGGGATATAAATCACTCCAAGGTGCATAATGCTGTCGCCATTTAGCAATAGAACAATTCAAAAAACTAATAGGATGGAGAAAAAAACCTGCTATACAAGAAGCCGCAAGCACTTTTGATCTGAGGCTTATTTCAGTAAAATTAGCTTTTATTTTTGGATAACAAGGTAGAGCAGAATACAAAGAGCAGTTTTCTTATATTTATAAAGGTTTTTTGAGAATCGAGATAAAAATCCAACATCCATGTCCATTTTTAAGTTTCACTGTGTTTTCAAGGCTGTTGTATTTCACCAAGACATTTCTCTGACTAATGACACGTTAATACATTACATCAACAAAGTAGAAAATGTAAGCTATCTAACAATGTCACAATCAGCAATAACTATAAGTTGAAATTGGAATGATTGTACATAATGCTCATTTGTGATACTCTTACTATGCTAGATGAAGTTAGTGTAAAGTGTTACTTTAATACATACAGTTTCTTGTTTATGTTTGAAAGTAGCTACAGAAACCTACCTACATCACTTGAAATTAATACTTTAATACAGGATACAATAATAGATGTTGGGACCTGTTCTAACAAAACATAAATAATCATACATGGAAGGATAAAAGAAGACAAGTCCAATACCCTTACCAGTACTATTGGTGATTCCGATGTCAGTACAGCTACTGAAAGAATGGTGGGTTGCGTAGCCATTCATCCCCTCATCTACAAAGCAAGAAAGTGTAGAGATAAGAATAGGTAATTTCCGTGAACAAAGAGACAGTTAGTAAGTATTGTCCTTTTATTTCCAAGAGTTTATTACATAAAAAATCTTTATCAAGCCAGGTTAATAGTACCTTTGTCGGGATTTACCCTAGGAACTGATTGATCACAGGTGCCAATATCCACGGATTCAGCTTGCTGCTAAAAAAAGTGCAACTAATTAGTGTCTTTTTGAAAATCCAAACACAAACTCGGCATGTATGAAATCAAGAAATTATAAAAGCAAATACAGCCTATAATAGTCAAATGTGGCATCTTACCAATGAACTGTCATCACTTAGTGACTGCATTAGTTGCCTCTTAAACGTCTCCAACTGCCAATACTCGTAACGTATTAGTTGTTTCATTTGGCAATGTCAGACATCAAAAGCAGCACACTAGACTAAATAAACAAAATGACTGCCTTTTACGAAGAGGAAAAAATGGAGGCTAGTCAGTAAACTGCTATTTTATTGATGTGTTTATGTGTAAGATGTTAACAGAATCCAAAACAACTCATGTAAGCAAAACAGAAATGAGGAAAGAAACAAATACAAGCACTTTGAGTTACTAGAATCTCCCACCTTTGCCAAATCACGTCCAAGTTTCTTTGCAGTCATTGCCATTGAATCCCTTTCCTTCGAAAGCTTCACCTTCATTTTGATGTCAAAAAAACTATCATTTAATTCTGTTCATCCATACCACCAAATAACATTTAAAGAAAAAGAAACACTATTTTCTATTTCATTCCAATAAAACAAATAACCCGCACTTCATTGTAAAAAAACATCACAAAAATCAAACTAATTAAACAAAATATTTTTCAAAACACCAGATATATAAAAATAAAAAACAGGAAAAAAAAGTTATGCCCTTTGTTTTCCCAATAAATGCAAAACCAAAAAAAAAATCAATATTTTCTCTTCCCCTGCAAAATACAACACCCAGCAATCATTTAAAAAAAAAAACCCTATCAAAATCAATCAAATTCTACAATAAAAAAGAGCCCAGATTGACAAAACCCAACAAAAACGTCACAAACTTTCTCTCATTTAAACCTTCAAAAACACCGTGTCTACTCACATTTTCATCGAGAGTCAGACTCAATTTGGACTCAGATTCCTGGCAGACACGTTGCAAGCTACCCAATTTCTCTTGAAGCTCAAAAATAATCCGATCCTTCTCTAACATCTTCTGCTTCATGCGACCCATCTCAGATTCCAAATTGGAGACGCGAGATGCAATCGCCATGGATGTAATCTTCCTTGCCAGATCCAGTTGTTCATATGGGTCCATTGGTATCACTGCTAAGATCTCATCTGGTAAGCTAAAATCAGTCCCTCCTGTCATAGTTGCGGTTACTTCAGAAATGATATTGTGGAATTCCTTTTGGTTTGTTTCAGGATAATGTTGTGTTTTTCTAGTGTACGAGAGGAAGAGGGGGGATTTGGACAATGATAAAAATGGGATTTTGTTTTTGGTGAGGAAAGGAAGAATTTTCCTTTTCTTTTTCTATGCGTGTCTTGGCTTGGCTTTTGCCTTGTCGTCGTCGTCGTCGTTGTTGTGGCAAGATAGTGAGGTGTATAAATTTGAATTTGGTGAATTGTTTGAGGGCTCGGCGACCAACTAGGTTTTGAACTTTGGAGGTTTCCCTCCGACGGCCAAAAGTTATAATCAAACTTGTGATTCTAATATATATATATATATATATATATATTAAAAGATACAATAACCCCCAACCCCGCATGCAAAAAAAAAAAAACTAAAGTGATCTTGTTTCAAATTCAAAAAAATATTATATAGGGTTATTTAAATAATTGTACTATAAAAAAACAACACTGTAGTGTCTTGGATGATAATATTCACATTTATTGTATTTTCCTATTCGAGAGTATGAATGAGGTTGAATTTAAAAATGTTTTTTATTCAGAAATATATAAAAATATTATTATTATTTTTAAAAAAATTATTATTGATATTAGCACATAAAAAATATCTAAAACACTAATTTTTTAAATTAAAATAATTTTTTAAATTTTTTTAAATTTTTTTTTTAAAACGCAATGTAATGTTTGCACGTAACACTTAAAAAACACGGACGGCATATATTTATTGGCAAGTATTAGACACGCGGTAACTATTTTGTAATTTAAATAATATATATATATATATATATATATATATTAAAAGATCTAATAACCTCTACCTCACATGAAAATAAAAAGAAAATAATTAAAGTGCTTTGCATCCAAAGCCAAAAGGAGATTATTTAAAGGTATTTAAAAATTATAATATAAAAATAAGAATCCAAAAAGTACATTGATAAAAAAAAATGTTTATTTTAAAGTAATTTAGTGACTATACCGTGTATTAAAGAGATAAAAAAAATTTGATTAATCCTCTCATGCCTAATATATCATGTAGAAAATATATGTACCTTTGAGTTCAAGCCAAATAAATTACCGTTCAAAAAGAATAAAATTACCCTTCAATCATAATAATAATAATAATAATAACAGTAATTTGACTTACAAAATCAACAATGAATCCTTGATTTCTTTTGTTGTATACTCAATATAAGCCCGAGATTTGTCGTGAAGTTGAGAGTTCAAACCTTATTCGGGTTCCTCCTTTCTCGTTTTAAGAACCCCCAAGTGATTTGGACAAACACAAGAATCAATCAACACCTTGAACTGAACCCACAAGCAAACCCAATAGATTCAAAATAGACCCATGCACGTAAACGTCGGCCCATTTTAACAGTACTCGACCCAAACAATTTATCTCGGATCCTAGAGGAACCCATTCGAGTTCGAGAGATGTCTTTTTTGTTTTCCCTTCTCAGTCTCGCTTCGCTTGCTATCTTTTCTCAGCAACCAAACACAGACTGACACAGAGAAAGAAAATATGTCAGTGCTAATAGTTACAAGTTTAGGTGATATAGTGGTGGATTTATACGCGGATAAGTGCCCGTTAACCTGCAAAAACTTCTTGAAACTTTGCAAGTAAGTCCCTTTTAATTCCATCATTTCAAACTGCTCTTTTGTAGCTAATTCTTTTTCTATTTCTTCATTTAAATCGTTTAAATTTCTGGGTTTCAAGAACTTAATTCTGGGTCTTAGCAAAATGTTTGTATCTTTGAGTGTTTTGGCTATGAAATTTGATATTTTTGGTTTTGTATTTGCTGATTCAGGATTAAGTATTATAATGGTTGCCTGTTTCACACAGTCCAGAAGGATTTTACTGCACAGACTGGTGACCCTACTGGAACTGGAGCTGGTGGCGATTCGGTATATAAGTAAGAGTCTTAAATGCATTTGATTATATACTTGAATGTTGACGACCTGTCTAGATTTTACTAGTTTTTTGGAGTTTTACTAGGCGATTCGGTCTATGGCTGTTTATGGTTTTGGAAATGTAGTTGCTTGGTAATTAATAAGTAAATCCGGTTTTTCATGTAACTCACATGCGGTGGTTATTTCAGATTTCTATATGGTGATCAGGCTCGATTTTTTAGCGATGAAATTCATCTTGATCTGAAACATTCGAAGATGGGAACTGTTGCAATGGCTAGTGCTGGAGAAAATTTGAATGCTTCTCAGGTATATAATTAAGAGTCTTAAGCAAGATAAGACTTGTTTGCCTGCTTGATGGTTAATGGGAGGCAATATTTTTCGCACTTCTTAATTTTTTTTGTGTTTTGGATGTATGATTATCAAATTGTTCTTGTTTTCAGTTCTATTTCACTTTGCGTGATGATCTGGACTATCTTGATGGGAAGCACACTGTAAGTACCCAATCTACCCCCAAACCACCACCAGCGGGATAGTATATGAATCACTGCAGACTATTAAGTGTGAAAAGGATTAAATGAAGTGGTTTATGAGTTGTTAGCTGTTATGGAAATAAGAAATTACATCAGGTGGTTATTTGGTCAGGGTGGTTCCTTGTGTACCCCTTAAGTGGAACTTCTCTCTGGCTTCCACTTCTCTAAGATAGTCACAATACTATTTCTCTGTTGTAGGTGTTTGGAGAGATAGCAGAAGGGCTTGAAACTTTAACGAGGATAAATGAAGCATATGTTGATGAAAACAATAGACCCTTTAAAAATATTCGGTTGGTTCTTCTTCAAAATGCACTTGCTGTTTAATGTTTGATTATAATTTCTGGATAGTAACATGTACCCAATGTCTTTGATCAGAATCAAACACGCTTATATACTTGATGATCCTTTTGATGATCCTTCCCAGCTGGCAGAAATGATCCCTGAAGCTTCTCCAGAAGGAAAACCAAAGGATGAGGTACTAGTTGATGCTCTTTGAAGATAAATGATTTTGAAATTTATACAAACTAGTTCTCGAGGTTGTATGTGGCTCAAAAGGATGGGCAGACCTAGTTTATTTAATGTTTATGCACAGTATCCAACAATTTATAAGAAATTTGTCTGTGACCTATTCACTGTCAGAGCGAATAGCAGCAGAAGTAAATGGCAATCCTTGAATTGAAAATGATGTTGATCTCATCTAATAACATCAATGCTTAATGTGAAGGAATAATGATTGCTAATCTGAATACTAAACAAAAAAAAAACCTTCTGAAGGCATATATAATTTAAAGCAAAATAAAAAGAAGAAATGGAAGGATAGATTTTTCAAGAGGTGAAGGTAAGGAAAGAGTAACATCAGCTCAGATAGATAAATAGTTTCAACCTGATGATTTAATATTAGAGATATGAGACAATTTTGATCAAATCAGGTTTGAACCTGCTTTCTTTATTTCATGTTCTTTTCAAAACCTTTGGTCTCAATGATAATTTTACTCATCTCACTAGTTTCCTACCTTAACAATGCATATTATTGTAACTAGGTTGATGGTGTGGTGCGGCTAGAAGATGATTGGGTGCCCATGGATGAGCAATTAGGTGCAGCAGAGCTAGAAGAGATTCTTCGGGCAAAGGAAGCACATTCTAGTGCAGTTGTGCTTGAGAGTGTAAGGATCTATACAAACAATCATCCAATTGTTCAAATTGCATCTGCATATTAAGTCATTCTTTTTTATCTTGTGTGACAGATTGGAGATATTCCTGATGCTGAGACGAAGCCTCCAGATAATGTCCTATTTGTTTGTAAACTAAATCCAGTTACTGAGGTGAGTCTTCTGTTTCCCATTTTTGTGGTACGGGAATCTATGAGTTAGGTTCTTGTGTCTTTTTTCTTAATTCATACTGCAGCTGAATCTTATAGCCTTGTTGAGTTGTTCCAACTTCTTGGTGCAGGATGAGGACTTGCATACAATCTTTTCACGGTTTGGAACTGTAACATCGTGAGTAATTGGAATACTTTAAAAAAAGACTAACATTTTTAGGCTTTCATTTGTGAGAAAAATAGAATGCTCATCATTTGGACTATGTGGACCATGGCAGGGCTGATATAATTCGTGATTATAAGACTGGAGACAGCTTATGTTATGCATTTATAGGTGAGTGGAATCCTGTCATCTAATTTTATCTGTTGGTGGGTGTGCCCTCATAGATAGACCATTTTGCTAGGAAATGTGTGTTCTTTCACTTGTGGGACATGAAGCATTAAGATTTCAGGACCTTTGTTTCTCATTCTCGTGTCCGCCCTGATATTTCCTTTCCTCTTCCTTCGGTCACTTGCACAAGTTCAAATTTGATTTTGAAATCCAATATTATAGGGCTGCATTATGACTTAAAAAATGACATGTAATAAAGTTGCTACCTTAAATGTTCTTTCATATGCAGGAAATTGCTTGTATATTACTGGTTTAAGAGGAGTTGGAATTTATTCAGATAGTCAGCTACCCTTTTTCACTTGAATCTTTAAAAAATGTAACCTTAAAGGCTAAAATGAAGAAAAGTGACAATGAAAGAATCTAGTATTTTCAGACTGATTGTTTGATAATTTGAATTTCATGGTCCTTTTTGCACTACTCTATTCTCAATTAATTAATTATGAGAATTTATATTGGTCAAAGTCAGTAATCTTAGAGCCATTTTCCAGGTCTCTTGGCAAGTTTTTCGTAACTTATTTAGTACTTGGATGAGCCAAAAGTTATATGCAGATGGGGAGAATTTTAAGAAATGAGCATATGCTGGTTTTTTTATAGTTCTAAAGACTCATATGCCACACACCAACAGTTTATGCAATTCTACTGAAAAGTAAAAATTTATTATGAAAATTAGCTTGACTAATTTCTTCATGCTGGAGAATGCTACCTACAATGATTAATAGCCTGTTTTTGAGATGATATACTGCTGTGTGATGGAATGCATCATTCATCATCAACATCAATCTTGTCTCATCTTTGTCCAAATCTGTATATTTGTTGCATATGTTTGGGTTTATTCTTTTTCTGTTGATGTGCAGTGATCAAATTTTATGTGATCTTTGTATGTTCTTTTTGGCATGTTAAAATATGTTCCTCATTTTTTACTTGAGTATAATTTGTTTTATTTTGTCAACCAGAGTTTGAGACCAACGAGGCATGTGAACAAGCATATTTTAAGGTATTTGAAAGATTGAGAAAATCTGTTTTTGTCAGAGAACTTGATTTGTATTATTCTTTCTGCACATCTGATTACTCTCGTGTGCCTTGTTTAAATAAGTTCATGGTTCCTGGTGTATTATGACAGTTAAAACTTGATGCAAACTTTAAAATATTTTTTTGTGAATGTCATAAACTAAATGTATCATGAGGTAATTTTTGTTTTCCAACTGAAAACAACTGAAACTTTTTATTTAATTGTTTCATGGCAGATGGATAATGCTTTGATTGATGATAGAAGGATTCATGTGGATTTTAGTCAGAGTGTTGCAAAACTATGGTCTCAATACAGGCGGAAAGACAACCAACCGGGTAAAGGTGAAGATTGCTATGTGATTAACATTTTGTGCATAAAACTTATATTGGAGCAAAAGAGGAACATAATAAAGAATAAAAACCCGAGTGTAAAAGAACCAGATGGGCATAAATCTAGCAATCCCATTTCAGATATGGAAGATTATAAAAAATGCAAATTGAGCTAGAAACAAAAAGTTGCTCTCAGTAGGAAATCTGCAAAATATAAATACTCATAAGCCCTATCATTGATGATCAAATAAGCAGAGGCTTATAACATGATTATTGCGTTTATATTCTATCTTATTGACAGCAGGAAGAGGTTGCTTCAAATGTGGTGCTCTTGATCATATGGCAAAGGATTGCACTGGTGATCCTGCGAGCACACATCAACCTTCAAAATACATCCTGAAGGACGATAATATGCAGCGTGGCGGAGATAATAATTCGAGGTTAGTAATAATCTTGCATTTTTCCCATTCCCTCCCTCCTTGTGTGTTTGTCTAACAGGGAAACAAACTTTTTTGTAGATATGAAATGGTATTTGATGGAGACACTCCAGAAAGTCCAAGACAAGGAAAAAGACATGAACACCATGATCCCGATTACCAAATTGACAGAGAAAAGAAAGATGGAAAAGAGAGATACAGGCAGAGTGACAGAGATAGAAGACACATACAGGACACTCGGTACCCTGAAAGTAAAGGAGGAAGTCGATATTCTGAGGAGCGACTTGATAAAGAAAAGTATATTGATCGAAGAAAAGACCGGGATGATCGAGATTACAGAAAGAGAAGTTCAGATAGTCAGAGAGATCATGATAGCCATAAAGACCATCGGGATTACAGAAAGAGAACTTCAGAAAGCCATAGAGATCATGATGGCCATAAAGGCAAGAGGGATGAACGAGAACATAGACGTCGAGGTGCAGAAAATGATGATGATCCTGAATATGATCGAGATAGGAGGAACCGAGATGACAAAAGGAGTCGAGCTCTAAGATGATGCGTAGTGGTGTTGTGGCGTTGGTTTTGTAGTTCTTGTTTCCGAAACTACAGCATTAATGGATGCTGAGGAGTTAGTTTGGGCAGCAATGCTCTCCCTTTTTCTCACGAACCAAACATAAAAATCTAACTTGTTCAATCCCTATTCTAGTTTCTTTTTACTGAGACTGGAATGTTTTTGTAGCCTCTGCTATCATAGATGTACGAATACTCGTGGTTTCTTTATGTCAAGGGAAAATTCGTGGAAAAAATACAGTTATGCATCTTCGATCTTCTCTCTTACCAAGAAACATTTTTTTTAAGAAAATAATCAAATTGAATATAAAATCTATTATTTTTTATTTTTAAAGATAATTATATAAAAAAATTCTTTATAGTTTGATTATATTTTTATATTTTAGAAATTATATATTATATTATAAATCAATTTAAAATTTAAAATCTAATAAAACAATCAATTATCCTTTCCCTTGTGTAAACATGAACACCACAAGTCAAATTTTCTTGTTTCTTCCATCCTAGTCTCCACCACCACCTTCCCTTTTTCTCTGTCGTCTGAGTATCAGCCTCACAGTGGTGTCAAGGTAAAGCTTATGCAAATTGACGCATTTTCCCCTCACTAGCCACCACCAATCCCAATCTCAACTCACCCATTCCCTAACTTTTTCGTATTGGAAACCCCAAAATTTTCCCAAGACACCAATTCTGTTATATTTTAAATGGAAAAGATGCCTGTTAAGGCCGGCTTCATGAAAGCAAGCAAGTTTAGCAAAATAGAGATGGATTTTGCCCAGTCATTGTCAGATCAATTCCCGTTCGTTCTTTAATGGGAATGTCATCTTCACTTGCGCAACGAAAGTGAGTTGATGGAGTAGTCAATGACATTGAGTTATGCACTGGCACTAGCCCTAGGCATGTCATCTTCTTTGATTGAAGTAATGGGATACAAAAGAACCAGAACCATATCCTTCACATTGGGTATAACTAAATTGTAGCAGCTTAGGTTTGGTGAAGAATTGCAAATTGATTTACTAAATTAAAAGGGTTTGTTCTCTGGATATTCTAATTTAATGGGTCTGATTTCTTTTTCTAACTATATTGAATATAATGTTTCAAAGAATGATATGACGAAAAAGATAAGTATAGAGCTTTTTTAAATAATTTAATGTAATACAATTTTTTAAAAGTTTTTTATTTTTTTTATTTTTAAGTAAATAATTTAGTATTTTTTATTGACATTTTTTTAAGCAAAAATATAAAACAACATTACGCTCATAAGAAGTAAAATTGTATTTTTTTTAAAAAAAATATCGAACTTGAAGATGCTCCATACTCGGTGTAATTTTCCAGATATATGAAACCGTAGGACCATATATAAAGGAAAAGAGAAGGAAACAGAAAAACACAAAAAAAGAAAGATGACCATCATTGAATATATAAATGACTTCCACCAGGGTTGTAGCTGAAAATCATTATTGTACATGAATAGTGATCGTAAGTATTCTACAAGGAGATCAAAGGGAAAGAGCTTGGTGCTGCCAATCAATTAAGATAATCCAAAATCCTCGCTTCCATTCTTATAAATTATGTGGAAGAGTTTGATACAACCATCAAATAGAAGATGGCTGCTATAGGGCTTGGACTTAAATAAGATCATCCTTTATTAAAAGGATCCACAAACGACTGACATATTACTTCAACCAACAGCAAAGGAACTGCAAAGACACTGATCTCTTGAGCAATCACCAGCATCTGACAGAAATTTTGATACCAAGGTGCTCTCCAGTAAACAGAAACACCTCAGGCGTGATTTTCTGGGACATGCCTTTTATGATCTCTCTCCATATAACCAAACCGGTTCGTCCTGTTTTGATCATCTGTAAGATCATGATTATAATGGTGAGACCCCGGGACATTATCAGTCCGATGTTCCCCCTCAGATTTTCTGTCAGGTGGACTTGATGCCTTGCGTTTGCGATTACTTGACTTTGGTGAGGGGAACCCCTGGTGCATATCATCAGAAGCAGACAGTTCCCCATCTTCAATATTTTTCCGATCTGGCCTTTGTGATAACTGCCCCCTCGTTCCATGTTGCTGGTCATCCCTTGCATCCATATTCTTCCCATGATGTGAGCTCTCATATTCTTCACTGTCCAGGGGCTTGGACCAGCTTTGTCTTCTATCGCGCTTGTTTTTTTCACTTTCAGCAGCTAGTTCAATTCCATCTTCCAGTTCCCTCTCAATAAGATCATCGTCGTCTAATAAGTCAGTTTTTCGAGCTATGTCACCTCGGGACTTCCTTCGTTTCTCCAAAGCTGCCTTCACTTTGTCTTTATCTATCTTTTTAATAGCATCTTGGGGTGATTGGCCTAACATACCCTCTTTAGGCTCCACAATTCGACCAAGATGCTTATCTTTTGATTCTCCTGAATCTTTTGTTTCACCTCTTGCAACATTCCTTTCTTGATCTTCATTTCCAAGCCGATCTGTAGCTCGCCTAAAGGTTTGCCCTTCCCTCATATTATCCTGGGAAGGAAACGTCTCTCTTTCATGGTGCAGATCATCTTTGGGTTCACCATCCATATTATGGTCAGAGGCACTTCTTATCTCTGCACTTTCATGATCATTGCCGTGATTTTGGCTGGTTCTTGGAGGACCAGCATGATTATCTGCAAGAGGTTGCTCGTGTGCTGGTTTAGACATTGGCTTTGAGGGTCTAGGTCTTGAACTAACACCTCCAGTGTGAGAATGACTATTAGTTGCCAGATGTTCTTCATTGCCAGACGAAGCTTTTGAAGAGGTCCGATGAGAAGCTCCACCTACTATGCTCCCTTCAGCTTCACTGTTAGCTGAAGGGGGCAACCGGTTCTGTTCATACAGTTCTAGCATCTGATTGCTTACCTCTGCAAGAATTAATTCCAACAATTAATGATGAAATCCACCGTATTCAAAGTGCTAATGTAATAGTTAACGATGTCACACAAGATTATTTGTGTTATTTATTTACATGTCTCAGTCTCCCACTCAAACCCCACACCTAAGATGAAACCTGCCATATTCAAGAGTGTTATTGTAATAGCTAACATTCAAAAGATTATTGTGTTACCTATTTACATGTCTCAATTCTCCCACTCAAACTCCTACCCCTAGGTTAGCTTCATTCCCCCAATATGATGATTTTTGAGTGAGAGAGACTGCTCTCAGGAACACATGTAATTATGAATAAAAACAATATCTGTCATCAATATTTCTAAAATGATTGCAAGAAAAGGGAAAAACACCAACCCTCCAATTGGCGTGGGGTGACATCAAACTCTTGCCACCAGACCTTCTCGCCATCTGATGGGAGCTTTACTTTGAGGAACTTTGCGGCAAGGAAAATGGCACCTGCCGCAATGTGGTGGGGCTTAAATTGCAAGCAAAGAGATGTACGCAGTCTGCATACAGCATCCCCCCCAATCAAGAAGAGACAGAGAAGAAAGGTATATAAACTAAAATAAGCAGTTTTGCATACCCATCATTTACAAAATTCCATGCAACTTGAGCAAGGGCATTTTGAGCAACCTTAAATTTCTTTATAGCATCAACAAGAGGTTTATATGGATGGAGCAAATTAAAATCAAATCCAAGAGTTGCAAGTACAGCCCTCTCTCCAAGTAAAATTATTTCCTTCTGTTGTTCATATACCTCCTGCAAGAGAAATGTGGATAATGAGTTAAGAACATGAAGAAAAATTGAGTGGAAAAAGGTAACAAATGTGAACAGAACAGAGGCAAGATTTACAGGACAACTGCATTTATGGATATAAAAAGGCAAAAGAAAACATGCTAAACACTGATTATCAAAACAGTTGCAAAAAGGAAAGTAATGTAAATTGTAATCTGTGTGGTCTAAGGGATTGACAGCAAGACAATACAGTTTGGCATTTTGAGCAAAGTTCAGACACGACACACTTGGGCTTTAGTTCAACTGGTGGAATGGAATGGAATGGGTAAATCATAGTCAAATCAGAAATGTGAAGTGCTGGTTGTAGGGATGCCAAACCCCACCAATGGGATGAATTGAAAAAAAAGCATAACAGAAGTGGAAAACATCCTTGCCAGGTATATCATGGAAATGGAATATACCTTTTGCTTGATTCTCTGAACTGCTTCAGGATCCTTTTTATGTATAATCTCATAAGAAACAAGAATAACATCTTTCAGTGGACGGGGAGTCTCCTCTACCTTCCCCGCAAGAAACATACAAACTGTGGCAATGGTCTGTGAGACATCGAGTGAAATTAGACATGTTCATTTAAGGAAATCACAATGTACTATTTACACAAGATGTGGGGGGGGGGGGGGGATATTTGACTTTTAATGAGGGAACATCGACTCACCCTCCTATCATTCTTTGCATGGGATTGACGAAGAAAGAAACGGTGACAGAAAATTATTGCAGTAGCAATTGTCACCTGGGGCCTGCAATTCAAGAAATATATAATAATCTCACATATAATAGTGTGCATTCGATGTGCCGTGCAAAAGCACATCAACTTTCCATAAACATTGACTTGGTATAAACAGAAGAGCCATAGCTCCTTTTAAAAATCTACCAATTCTGTCTCGCCATCTCTCTTCTTGTTTGACTTTTTAATTACACTTGTTCCAAAAACTCTACATATTCTAGATTATTAGGCCCCATATACTATTATCTAATAAAAAATCAAGAGATGAAAGCATAAATATAGAATGTTCTCCACCTATATAGAATGCACATAAAAATGCTGAGCAACCAAAAGGAACGGGCAACCATTCTATACTTGAAAATATAAAGGCATTTTAATTCAGTTTTTTTTATAGGAAAGGAACCACAAAAGAACACTCTATACTACCAAATTGAAAGCCCAGAGACATTCAAGCATTTAGTTTCAAGCTTAAGAACAAAAGGAACCACATAACATGTATAAGACTCACACTTTAAGTCTCATGCCCAAATCTTGTAGAAATGTACAGTATGACTTGCGTAAATAGGCCTCTTTCTTTAAGTCAATGCCATCTTGTTTAGATGGAGAATTCTCTTCAATTTCCTTTCTAGAAAAGTACCAACGGCCACCTTCCTCGAGTTTTTCCTGAGAAGATCTATACAGTCCGGCATTGTTCATTTCAGAATGGGATGACTCACCAGCCATTGAATTTTCCATATGTATCTACGACCACCAAATGTTATGAACAGTCTATCCAGGACCAGTATGAACTGAAGAAATCAGTGTGCTGCTAGGTAATAGCACCCTGCAAACTGATTGCCAATACAAATAAAAAACAAAATAGGTTACGAAAGCATCATCTTTTAGTAAAAAAACTAAAAAAGAATCATAAATTGAAACGCTGAATCAAGAAAAACAAAAGCTCAAAAATTAACTAATAGTATAAACTTAAAGCTTCAATTTCAATCCGAAAATTTTCCAAACAACTTGTAGTAATAGGAAGCTCAATCCCTTCTAAGCTTTACTGACTCTCCCACTGAATTAAAAGGCTACCATTCCATGGAATAAACTATAAAGCGAATTATAATCCCATACCCTTAATGATTATAGAGCTTTCACGCAACAGCCAAACTGAAATGTCAATTGCAAGGAAAATTGAAGCCAGGCACGTTAAAATAACAAGCTAAAAAAAAGAAAGTGAAGTCAGATTCCTAATCAAGAACCAATTCAGAACATAAAATTTAAAGAAAAAGGTGATTTTTTATAAACCCAGAAAATGAAAACAAAAACAAAAACAAAAACTGACCCATGTAATCTCTTTCAAATCTTTCTCAAAAAGGAAGTTCCCTCCAATCAAACCAAACAAAACCCAGATGCCATGTACAATTTCAAAGAAAAAAGTGAAGAACTTAAACTTGCATAATCACAAGAGCAGAGCAAACGACAAGAATAAAACTAATAAGCTGCCCTCGATTACCAGGAAAACAATATTACCAATAAACCAAAGCATGTGTCTGCGAGTCCAAATAAAAGAGAAAGAAAAAAGATATTACCTTGACAAAAACAAAAGGAAGAAGAAGAAAGTGTGTGCAGAGAAGGGATGATTGCGGAAAATTTTAGGGTTTATATATTGCCAAGCTATTTACTGAAGTCTATTGTTTTTATGTATTTTATTATTTTTATTAACCGAGTCTGCTATATTTTTATTTTTATTATTTTTTTAATGGTTCGTAATGCCTCCTCTGTTTTATTGCCCGGCTTGAGCTTGATCAACCCTAGATCTCTTGCTCCAGGTAAAGAAAAATACATTTTTTTATTAGAAAGATATTTTGTTCTCACGGGGAAAAGAGGACTAAATTTCATTGTCATCTGCTACTTGAATTTCTAAATTTAAAATTATAGTTTATGAAATTTATGAACGAATTTAGCAGCACATTTTCTTGAATCCAAGAGATGGGGACCCTATCATCATGGGTTTTGTATAAGATAAACCAATCAAAATGGATGGGGGATCATTTAATTTAAATGTGACCAACCATCCAATGATTTAGGTCATTTTTAGTAAAAATCATTCGTCGTTACAATTTCTTGCTATCTGTTTTTAGAAACATGGTTTTATTTTTATGTTGACTTTTAAAAATAAACGAACTCGTGCATGACCTTTCTTACAAGGATATTCCTTCGACCTCACTGCTATTATTATATGGTAGCGACATTGTTTTTTATTATAAAGATGTTTAAGTGTAGTAATGATTAATTTTTAAATTATGTGTTTATTTAATGTATTAAAATGATATTATTTATTTATTTTTAAAAAGATATTTTTGACATCAACCTATCAAAACAACTTAAAAACACAAAATAAATTATATGAAAGCAAAGACAAAAATAAATTTTATTTTTTAAAAAAACACCTCTGACAATACTATTTAATGTTGATCTTTGTATTTTTTATTTAGTCACTCACAATATTTTCTTTGCATATTCATGAGACCTTAGAGTATTTTATGAAATTGAATTAAAAGTCTTATTGCAAGAGAAAAAACAATATTCTTCATTTTGTGTTCCTATGCAGCTACACACGAAACACTATTTAATCACCTAATTATTGTGTTCACTAATTAATAAGAAAAATTAGTTTGAAGGGATATAAATCGTCATATTTGTTTTAAATATTAAGATTCATACCAAAATTAATTTAATTGTCTTTATTTTATTAAAAACATGCTACTGATAAAAAATACTTCTATGAAAGAAAATGCATGTACAAGAAATAAGAGAAGAGTATTTCATATAATAAAATACTTTCTCTTAAATATTTAAATCCTAAACTTTCATATAAATAACTATTTAATAGTAAAACAATTAAATAAAAATAGATTTTGAAAACTACTTGTGAATATCATACGATTAAGTAATTAGTTAACAAAAAAGAAACTAATATGGCTTAGTTTTTAACTATAGACCAAGACATATTTTGCTTGGATTGATTGAGATAGTAAAATGATTATTTTGTCTTTCTAAAAATATTTATAAATTAATTATGGGAGGTAATATGATTTTTTTTTTATAGCATTCATTAATCATTACCAAATTGATTGAAGAGAAATTAGTGTTTTAACATTTTATAATCTAAAATGACTATATTATCTTTAGGAGAAAATTTTAGTTATATGATAGCGAGTAGTTTTTTTGAATTTTCACTTTTTATAATATAATAAAATGACTAAATGACCCTTAAAAGTAAAAGTTATTACGTTGATATCCATGATTTTTTTAGTATTTTTCACCCTAGTTTTTTTGTATTTTATTATAATCAATTTGACTAATATATAATTTGATATTGTAATACATATTAATTATTATTTAAAATTTAAAAATAGTTGGCACAAGCAACAGGCTAACGAGTAAAAGACATTATACATTTCAAGTGGAATATGTGACATTTTCTTATAGTCAAACACCACCTTTTATGATGGCATTGAAAGCGTTTTGATGTGCTTTTTTCTATGATCAAGCATGTGTACACGATGATCTGGGTTTCATTTTACCCTTCCAAAAACTAAATGTGTTATGTTAATTTGTATTTATATCAAGAAAACAAATCAAAACAATTTAGAAAATACAATCTTTTACAAACCCAATATTAATGAATACACACACGCACACAATAAACATTATTTCAATGAAGGTAATTTGTGAGAAGATGGGCAGTGAAACAACCGGATAAATGCTTCAAGATTATGATACATATACAAATGATGGATATCATGTTCTCATAGAAAGTTGAATGTTACAAACTGGTATTCTAAAAACAAATATAGCTCAACAAGTTTTCAGTTGACTCCTTGCCCCTCCATCCTTGCAGGCTGAAACCAGGGCTGGGAAATTCTGTAATTTGCAAAGAAAGATGCAAAGCACATCACCATCAATAAGTACTGAACTTCTTCACCTGATCATTCGGGAATGTAGAACATAAGAATTACATCACCATAGCTAAAACAGGGAAACTTGCTCGAGTAACAATCTCTTCTTTTAGTGCTTGAGCAAGTGCCATAACAATCTCTTCTTTTAGTGCTTGAAGTGTTACCAAGCGTAAATGCATGTCAGACAGATTATCCCCATTTTCAAAGTTTTGGCATGATAGAGCCAACAGAGCTTCTGCATCTGCCCCTCTCCAGTTCCAATATCTTCTTGACTTCTCACTGTGGTCTAATGTTAGTTAGAGTGACATTTCTGTCATATACTGTGCATTCCCCCCTTTCACTTCACTGATCGCACACCATATGTTTTCACACGGAATCGATATTGAGGCTGAGAGTCCTCCTCCTCCTCCTCGTCATCATCTTCACTAGAGTCATCTTCAACTCTGTCCCAACGTGCATAATCCAGAGTCGAGTGTCCCTTTGGTTTTGGGATTGCTTGCCATCCAATGGAATTCTGTTTAATTGATTCTTTTGTCCTCACATCAGCTTCAGCAGGAGCAGTGTTTCTAGGCTCAGCCTTCCGCTGTGCTTGAGCAATAACTTCAGCAGTAATAGTTTTTCTAGGCTCGACTTTCTTCCTGGCTTGAGCAATAACCTCAGCAGCAATGGTCTTTCTTGGCTCGGATTTTTTATCTGTACTTTCTGCAGATATCTTCTTGATGTCTGGTGTCTTACAAACAATAACTTCAGCATCATTTGTAGTCTGACAAGGCTCATTTTTCTGATTTATATCTACTAGTGCAGTTGCTGCATCTTGTTTTTCCACTTGTCCACACGGTTCTGCTTCATTTTCATCTTCTTCCTCTTCTTCTAACTCCACTTCAGATTCAGGTATTGGAGCAAGAGACTTTCCTTGTGCGAAAAAAACATATATTTCTTTAACTCACATTAAGGACAATAGTATCTAAAAAATCACAATCTTTACTACAAAACATTAATCAGATTAGTCTCAATAACACATTTTGCAATTTTATTTAGGAATCTGGTCATATAGAATCATAACCATTTCCATGGAATGCAGAGCTAAAGAAGTTCTTCTCCAGCCTTCCACATGCACAGCTTCAAAAAAAGAAGAGGAAAAATAGGTTTATCTACAAGCAAGCCCAACTTGTAATTCCTGAACAGCCCCCAAATTCCAACTCATATAGAGCACAAGTTTACCATCCTTGCACAAGCACCAAATCTAAACAAACTTGAACCTCTGCTTGTCATGTCAGACAACGGTGGCATACCTCTATACAAATACGTAGCATGATAGATTAGTTAACAATGATCAAAATAGTCCTTCTAAGTAGTTTAGGTAATCTCCCAAGACAAACGGAGAATCAGTATAAAGACAGGTTGTGACTAAGGAAAATGACCACTTGTATTGCAGATCATTAGTAAAATTCACCACAATGGGGCGAGCAGAAGGTATACCAATTGTGTCCTCAGACGAGCTTCAAGATTCTGGTAAACTTCTGATGAAGGATTCAACTCCATAAGCCTATTGACATCAAAGAGTGCTGAGGTGTACTCCTTAAGGGTGACTAGCGTCTGCGCCCGCAACATCAATGCTCCTGTGTGATTGTGATCAAGCTCAAGCACCGATGTACATTCTTCAGCTGCCTAAAATAAAATCATCAAACAACAGTAAACGTTGGTTAATATTCACCAAATACCAAGTTTCAAGGAAGCACTTCCATACAGCAGAATAAAATCCCTATCCACTCATCCAACCTCTTACCACAGCCATCCTATTCCATTTGAAAAAACATTTCTCATTATTAAGTTCTCCCAATAATAGTCCATAAATAAGATTTCCTCCCTTTCTTTCCTATTTCTCCTATAAATTCACTTTCAATATGAATAACAGATACGAGAAATTTTGGCAGAGACCAAACGATTTTTTAATTATTTGATATTGATGAATCCAGGCATTTTATGTCTCTCAGACATTGAAGACCATTCTAGATCGAAATCTGGTTTCAAAAAATCACATAAACACTTATAAAAATCTCTAGTCTCCTCCTAATTCCCATCAGCCCAGTTCAAAAATCTAAATAAAAAAGATTATCAATATAGCTATTCTACATCAAATTCAGTGGTAAACAATCAAACCCAGAACTAAAATATCCAATCTTCACATGAGATAACAACTTCTTGCATCAAAAAGACGCCAACCATCAAAAATCAGAATCCAATCCAAAATTTACATCATAAACCACTTCCTTGCCATATAAAACAAGAACCCTATGTTTCAAAATCATTAAAATATAATAGTTGATACCTTTTTGAAATCATGCAGTTTCAAATAACAAGCAGCTCTATTACTATGCAAAGCAATCTTTTGTGGCTTAGTTTTAGCCATGGAAAGTGCTTCTGTGTAAAATCCAAGCGCTTCCTCGTAGTTTCCATCTCTGTACATTTGATGTGCTGTCTCAATCTTGTTTGCCATCACTACCATCAAAACCAACCAATCTGCACCCTTCACAATCAAGAACGAAGATATTCAAAAAAATAAAAATAATGATGACAACTTTATAGAGATTTTGCTAAGATGGGACTGTTGAATTTTCTTGGTAGAGAGAAAGAAAGGAAGGTGAGACTTTAGGGAGAGAGAATGAGATGAGCAATTATAGGATGATGATTTGTGAAGCTTAAGAAAGGGTTTTAATTTTAAAATCTACTAATTTCTGTGCTTGAAATCTAATTTATCAATCAGTAATTAACGAGAGCGAGAGAGAGAGAGAGAGTCCGTGGGGTGTTTCATGTTTTGAGTTTGAAATTGGTGGCAAGTAGAAAGCCAGGTGAAGTGACCGCTTAATATTATATTTGGTCCCTCTTCTCTCGACGTTTTCCTAGTTTGATCCCTTACTCTTATTTGTCTCTATGAGTATGCGATTCTTGGTTCTGTATTTATAAATTATAATTATTAAATCATCCTTAGTAGGAGTTATATCACAGGATTGGCACTATTAGGTGAAAAATATACTTGTGCCAGCGTTACTTGGCACATCCGTATTTTTTCCAGGCAAAAAAAATGATGTGTAGATATCTTAAGAGCAACTCCAAAAAATTAAAACAAATCAGTAATTTTGTTATAATATCTATTGAGTGAAATAAATTAATTTTAGTTTAATTAAATAATAAACAAATATTTTTTTAAAAAAATCACATACCTTGAAAAATATCTAAAAGTACAAAATTGAATAAAAAGCTAGCTCGATTTAACCCGAGATAATGTTATAGACATGTAACCCAAGTAATAAGAGATCAAACAACCCGAATTAACATACAAAACTCATTACTTATATTATAAAATTAAGATAACCTAACAAAAAAATTGAAGAAAACCTTAAAAGAACTTTTTTAAAAATAATACTGAAAAATGAAATAAAATAAGTAAAAAAAAAAGAGTTGACTTGACTTTTTAAATTTATGATCCTGGTCACTAGACCGTGAACAACATACATGGAAAAACAATCAAGCATAATTCCTAACAAATTAAACGTTAAAAAATGAAGCCAACAAAAAAATTTAATTAGAGAAAATGTTTAAAGAGAAAAAACAATATTAATTAAACAAATGAGGAGAAACTCAAAATAAAAAATAATTCAAAGAACAACTATTTTTTATTAGAGGGTTGAATTGAAAAGAAAGTTAACCCTGTAAAAAAAATCAAAAGAAAGAGAACCAAATTGAAGAAAATAACACACCATGGGCTTTAATTAAAAAGCTGAAATTGAAAAATAACAAAAAAATTTATAAAAAAGAGTCAAGAAAAGAAATCAAAAAGAAATAAAACAATACAAAATGATCAATGATAAAAATTAAAAAGACAGGTCAACTTGGTTGGTTGATGTGAAATACAAAGACAGGTGCGAGTTCTAAATGGAGACAAGCAGCATATTGAGCCTCTCCGAAAGCTCTTCAACCTTATCATGGTCGAGATTGCTCTCTCCAACCAGCACCACTCCCTATATTGTGAAAAATGGTCATGTTTGTTATTTATCGATGGAAACGTGGTTGGAGTTTAATTTAGGAAATTCAATTCTTTTTTTTTAAATACACAATAATAAGAGTATCACTATCAACAAAAGGACATTTTCTTCTTCTAAATACAACTTTCCTATATAATTATAACTAGACCAGAAGTGATAACTTGGCAATCTGATTGTACAAAAGTTAATCGCACAAATTAATCCTACTACAAGATTTTTTTTTCATTTAAAACATAATAACTATTAATAAAGATGATTTTCTTATCTTTAATATTCAATTATATTTGATTAATGAATCTGGAGTATAGATACAGTTTATGGAACAACAATGTTTTACATATGAAATTATAAAATTCTTATTACATCAAAATATTGTTTCTAAATATTTTTTGTTAATGTTCTATTAAGATTTAATATTAATTAGAGTTGTTAAGATCGATGTATATTATATTCTTTCTTTATGAAAGGAAGTAGGTGCTTTTCATAAACCGAAATATGAGAAATACTTTGAACAAATATACAAGTGCTTATCATTTTGATTTGACCATTAGTTGCACAATACTTCAATGATGGAATTGCTACTCTGACTGTTTGTATCTTTAAAGTCCTTAGATCTTGCCCCAAAACCCTGTTTTGACCATGTTGTGATTTTCCTTGTGAACTAATCAACTAGTTTAGTCTTGAATTTAATCAATATTATAGTTATGAACCGTGATATTAATTATAATGTTATCGTAGTCCCCTAGGACAACATTTAATTGATGTCATTGTTCAGAAATATGATATTTAATTAAATATCATTGTTTAGAACTGTAGCATCCAAAATAATGATATTTCACCCCAAAAACAATTTGCTACCATGTTAATTCACCTTTCTACAATAATTTCCCAATTTGTCCAGGATTTTTGGGATTGTTTTTAAATTATCACTTTTTTTTTCAATAACCACTTCCAATTTCCAAACACCCGCCATATTTTCCCTAAACAAAGGCACCTATCGTATTTATTCTACAGTTAAATCTTAAAAGTGTACCTGAGAGCGGTGAAGGGAAATAATATATATGTTTTTTTTAAATAAACAAAAACGATGTCGCTTGTCATGCTGTGATCAACACTTCCAAAATATCAAAAATACTGACATCAAACTCCCTTCTCTCCACTCTTGATACCTCGTCTCGCAGTTTTTTTCTTTTGCTTCTTATATTCTTCATACAACTGCAAGGCTGACGTTGTACGATCCAATTCAGTCCTCAATTTCTCATTCTCCTTGAAGTCACGAAGAAGATTGAAATGATTGGAAAGTTTCTTTCTCAACTCATCTTCGTCGAGTGAGCCTGTGCTGTTCAGGTTTTCTTCTATAGTACCCAATGTCGAAGGCCCGCTTCCTCTTTTCCTCTTGTTATTTGATTTTCTCAAATCGGAATTTGGGTTGAATGACTCTTGTTCAAGTGACAAATCCCTAAAAACTTGTTGAGGAGATGTGGAGGAGAGATAAACCTGGTTATGAGATGTGTTCATGGTTGAAATGCTTGAAGCAATTGTTGAAATGGCTGGCTGATAATGCTTGCACAGAAGGTCGAGTTCCCAAAGAACCGAAGCAAGCGCCCCACTTAAATTAGGATCTGTTGCATATGGCTGAAACTTCTGCACGGGGGAGGGGGGAGTCAATAGCAGAAGCTCAAAAGCATCATTTGAAATGAAGTAGGGGCATAAGAGCACAATCAAATTAGAAACTCGTGTATTGTTGCACAGAAACAGAAAGAAAGCTTACTGCAATGGAGCCAGAAACAGAGCCACCTCCTGCATCATTTTCCAAGAGATTCCGGCATTTGACATTTTTCTGAAGAAGTTGCTTTAAAGTCACCAAAGCTTCATAAATTGCAAAAAGACAGGCAAGAAAACGAGAAACAAAATCAGGGTAAACTATTTTAGAGACAAGTTCACATGTTTTATCAAATAATAGCATACCAGCCATGGACTCCGCTGATCCAAAGCACAATGAAAATGTGGCCAATCGTTTTACAAATGCAGCTGCCTTTTGCATGTCATGCTGTCGGTCTTCACAAAGCATAATCTTCAAAGCTTCAGCTAGCACTTCACCCTGATCTCTGCAAAATACGTTACAAAGAGAATGAGGAAACTAAAGATATTGATGCATGAGCATATAAAAAAAGCCCTATTCTCACTATCAGACAATTTGAATACATGCATTTAGTCTCATATCCCCACTCAAACACATGCAGATGACCAGAACAGCGAAAGCCCAAATAACATGATAATAAGCTAATGAAAGAAGTAAGATGTTCTTATATCTGTCAAGGCCATTTCTTAGACTGGTCAACTGAATAAGTTGGTGAAACCCACAAAAAAGCTATATAAAGCTTGGGTAAAATCATATAAGCTGTATGACCACGCATTTGTACCCAAGCATGCAAGACATTCTTTATTAATGCTCTCAAAGAAACTGACATAGCATATAATTTCCACAGCAATGTTTTGCTATCCAGTATGCAGAATACAAACCTTCCAGGACGGTACTCAAGTATGAGGTTGTACAGCTGCACAAAGAATCCCTGTAAATCCACATTCAGGGCATCAAGATTGCTCCTCATCACTTTAAAGGCGACAATGCAGCACTGGAGGCGTTCAGATACAGTCAGACCCTTTGCACATTTCTCAGATGAATTGTCAGAGCTACTACCACCACCAGCAAGCTTTTTCAGATAGTTCATAAGGTCTCCCATGTAATCTAGGTCAATGAAATGAGTGAACTTTCCTAATCCATTCAGACATGGAGCAAGCAGCGGGTGGGCCCCAGATTCACCATTAACTAAAGTACCATTTGCTTGAGAACTGGGAATAATGAAGTAAATAAAACGTGAGGAACAAGTTTCACAAGGAAAGCAATCAAAGTTACATACTAAAAATAGTGTTCAAAACAATGCCATAACCATCATTTAAGTGAGTTGCACTTGTCAACCTTTTAAATTGCAAGATTTTTAAAAAGAGAAAGAAATAATCGGTATATGTAATGATGTCATTGTGTAATCCATTCCCACACTTGAAAGCTATTTTATGTCAAAGAATCAACCTAGCTGCGGTTGACTGCATGGTATGCTTCAAGATGCGGAAATATGTTTCGAATAAAGCAGAAAGCATATCTGACTGCATCTTCCTCTGCTCCTTCACATCTGGGGTAAAAACAGCAGACTTATAATCTGCAGTAACCTGTGTAAAGCAATATATATGTGAATGTCTCGGCATTTATTAATGCAAAACAAGAAACAACATGTCACTGTTTTTAATGAACCAATACCTCTTCTCTCATCTTTGCCGTCAATTCTTTCTTACTTCTTTTTCTGTCACTTTCTTGCAATTGACTTGGCTCCTCAGCATTCTTTCTCTTTCTGTTTTTCTTATTTTTAACCTTGCTTTCTTTGACTGGTTCTCGAGGCTTCCTAAGATCTTCATGAAATGACAATGACATGAATACCTAAGAGGGATTGACAATAGAAACAATTAGGTAATGATTGGATAATATGGAACAGGAAACCTGGTTCTGGTACTGGCCATGGTCAATAATGTATCTGGAACTGCCCTTTTACAAATCATCAAATTACATCCATAATTCTATGTGTGAAATAGCACCTACGACGTGTTAGCTAGTTTGTTATTGTCCTTTTACACATCATCAAATTACATCCATAATATTATGTGTGAAATAGCACCTAGGACATGTTAACTAGTTTGTATATTTTCCAAGGTAACTCTCCATGGACCATGCCCACTTCATATTTTCCTCCACAAAATCTATTATGCAAAGAATTGTTCCATAAGAATCATCAAGCAGAACTTAAAAAACAGAAGATTTTTTTCTCATGTTAAGTCACATTACCAGATCATTCGAGGGTTTGCCAGATAAGATTATTTTTCATGTTAAATCAAATTAACAGTGTTTCCACTATGGCCCTATGCTTCCACTAATGTGAGTGAAAGATTTATAAAGGCTCCATCTATGACTTTCAGAGAAGGGACTTTATTTCAGAACCAGGTCAAACTATGGAAAACAGAGTCATTAAACTTCAAAACCACGTCAAACTATGTAAAACATGATAATTAAACTCTTTTGCATTTTTACTCAATCCCCTTATATAGCTATTTCCCTACTCCCCCCCTCCCCCCCCATGACCCAGCTAAATGCTGGACTTAGAATTATATATGATCAATTGACACAAATCAAAATCCAGTTCAAAAGACCAGCCAATAAAGAGCTGATTAATGAAATCAAACAAAACCTGTTTCTGAAACAGAAACACTTCAGACAATTATTTAATCATCCAAACAGGGAAAGGACACACTTCATTGGTAAAATGATTCAGTGGAGGAATGCAAAAACTACTAAGAAAAGCCACCACCTTACACCTTAACAAAAACAGAGTTCAATTTAAAATTGTGAGCCTTACATGATCGCATATCATGCAAAAACAAGCCATAATCTTATACCTCAACAGAGTCAGGATGCAATTGACAATTGAGAGCCTTAACATGATCAGCAATCAATTCGACAGCCTCAACGGTAGCAGCACCACCATGTTTTCCCTCATTCACAAAAATTGACTTAATTGCAGAACAAGAAAGCTTCCTGCAAAAAGCATAAAATATAGAAATTGTCTTCCTAATGGTAATTACAACAACCTCATTGGTAAAGGGAATAGAGATAAGAAATAGCAATTAATAACTGAATGAATAAAATGTTATATTAGCACTTTAATCAAGGCCCCCCTTCTTCTGTGATTCTCTGCAAATACCAGCCTTCTGTTTCAGCAAGTGTTTGATTTTACACCATCTTAAAATTGTAATCTTATTACTTTAGTGGCCCCGCATTATAGTACAGAGAAGATTCAGACAATATGATAATAAAAGAAATAAGAAATATTGTGAAACCTTATGACATCATCTTGGGAGCCTATGTTTTTTACAACAGCAGCTAACAAGCTCTCCCGGAAGTTGAAGTGTGGAACAGCTTCAAGCAGAGTACAAATGCAGCGAACAGCCACATGCTGAAACTTGGACTTTTTTTCTAACAGTACCAGCTTTTGCAAGTATGCCTGTTAAATAGTATCAAGCAGAACCATTAGGAAAACAATTCAAAGTATATCAACAAATATTCAGGTTCAAGCAAGAAAAGTCAACCACCCAAATTTTGTAATAGGAATTATAGGAAAGAGTCCGACAAACCTTGTACACAGATAAAAGTGTTGATTCATAGAATCGCATCTTCTTAACTTCCTTTGAAACTTTCATTTCTAGCTCTTTATCAGTGGGAAGCCTAATCCGATAGCTGTTCACAACAATAGTAAGAAGTTGCATTAGTTTTGCAGGCTAGGAAAGAAATGTTTTAAAGAAATCAATAAACCACAAGAAAATAGCACAGGCCTACCCTGGAATAATATCTTTAAAAACAGCCAACAAGGATAGCAGTCCAAGTTTAATAAGAACATCATCACCATCAAGACAAAACTGTAGCATCTCTTTCAGAGATTTTATATTGGACTCTGGGTCTGCCAGCAATGCTATTCCAAGCTCTGCAAGTTTTCGTTTCTTAGTTTCAAATGTAGCTTCAGTTGTGAGATCTTCTTTCACCTCAGCCTAAGAAAAAACACACAAGATGAAACACAGATAATAAGTACAGGAAATCCAGTCTGCACCAAACAATATAACTAAACAATTATAATCTAGAACTAGAATGGTTGAGGTTCCAACATGATCCTAATAACAAATACTAAGTCCTCTTAGCATGACCAAGAACATACAAGTTTTAGGAGGAGAAAAGCTTTTCCATAGAATTGCATAAGAGATTCCATACAGGAAAAAAGAAAGAAAGAAAGAAAGAAAGAAAAGGCAATGTTTCCATTCTTTTCAGTAATTCAATTACTTTACTTTTAGAGAGAAAATACGTTCAGGAAGTAGGAATGCGAAGTATAAGATACATTGTTAATATTAAGACAGGTATTCTACTAAATCAAAGCTAAAACCTCTAGTTCTCAATAGAAATAATGAAATATCTTGTGATAAAATAAAGCACACATAAAAACCATATACTATACGCAAGCAATCACAACATAACAACCTATAAAATGAAAAAAAAAAAAAAACCAAATACTTACAAAGCAACAACCAAGCTTACTTCACAGAAAGATTATACATTAGTTTATAATCATTATTTACACATGATAGTGAGAGAGAGAGAGGGAGAGAGAGAGGGAGAGGGAATACCAGCACAGCGGCTTGCGACGTTGCTTCCACTTGTTCAGTGTTCTCCACTTGCTTCCCTAATTTCTTCGCCTCCTTCTTACTCTTCTTCATTTTCGCCCTCCTCTCTGTTTTTGTCAACCTCACTATCCCCTTATCCCCGCCACCATCCTCCTCCTCCCCATCTCCGCCTTTTTTCTCCGCCACTGCAACAAGAACATCAAGATTAACAACATATAATAACAAGAGAAGCTTCTCATGTAAATAAATAAATTAGTTAATTACGCGTCCGGTAATAAACTTGTCCGTCCAAACTCTTCACCGGAAGCGCATCAACACGATCGACTTCTACTTTTCTCTCCTTCTCCTTCTCCTCCTCTTCTTTCTCTTTCAACTTCTTTTTCTGTAACCGCCTCTCGTACAATCTCTCCAATGCATCTTCTTTCAAATCCGCCACGCGCGTCACATGCCTTACCATAATCAGTTACTAATTAGAAAACTAAATTGTAATAACAGTAATGATAAGAAGAGAGATTCATCGATCAATTACTTGGTGATGGAAGTGGTGTCTAGGCCAGAAACGAAGCCGGCGTAATCGACATTCTCGTTCACGAATTGTAAGTCTTCGTCGGAGACTTCGATTTCATCGTCCGGTACTTCCGGAGGGAGTTCTGGTGGGAGAATTATTTTCTGCTTTTTCTTTCCCATTGTTTTAGCAGAGAAAACGGCACCGCTTTGGTTGGTGGAGACTTGAGAAATCGAGTAAAATGAAGAAAGAAAGTGGGGTTTAGGGTTTAAGAGTACTGCTGGAGTTAGTTAAGGAAGACTGGTATAGAAGGAACCATGGAAGTGGTGATTTTATTGTGGGCTTCATGGCCTAGTTATTCCAAGAAACTGTAGGCCTGACTAAATTACTTTTAAAGCACTCCCATCGGCCCAAGGAACGATTCTCAAGTAGGCCCACAAGTGAGTCTTTCATGGGTCTTGAAACATCAACTCAATTTTTCACGTTTCAAATCATTTAAAATTGTCTTCTCATGACTTTTTTTAATGTATAATCTAGGATTTAATAATTTTATTTTTCACTGTAAATCAATTTTTATTTAATTTTATAATAAAAAATGGCTCTAAAATATTAAATATTAATTTAATATTGGGATATTTATTTAAAATCATAATAATTTTACAGAAACAAAACTTGAATAAAATCATGAATCCTAATTTATAAATACATTTCAGATGTTGACGACTTGATCTCAGAGAACTTCACAATCTCCCCACCAGATAAATGGGTTATTTTGGATCTATGGCCTTCACTGAATAGGCTGCCACATCCTCCTCATAATTCAAGAAAGCTTCGCGTGGATGGCCAGCAAGAAGTGAACAAAAGGAGAACCAATCAGCCAGACAAATGCTATCTTAAAATACCGTGAATAACCCTTACAATTTCTATAATATATAGCCTTTGACAGTCTCCCAAAAAATCGATGTATGAATCGATCATCACCAAGCTAAGACTCTGAAACTAGGGGTGAGCAAACCGAACCGAAAAACCGATTTAACCGAGCAAACCGGAAAAAAAACCCCGAAAAAACCGAACCGAAAAAACAAACCGATTAAACCGAGTACAAAATTATAAAAAACTGTCCGGTTCGGTATCGGTTTTGTACTGACAAAACCGATTGACCCAAACCGAACCGGTTCGGTTCGGTTTGAAGTGTTAATATAAATACAAGAAACCCTAAATTTAAACGCACAGTCTTCTTCTCGCCTCCCTCTGGCTCCCTAAGTCTCTGCAACTAAAGTTTACTAACACCTTAGCAAGCAACAAGCAGCCTCTCGCCTCTCTACCTTAGCAAGTAGGCTCTCGCCTCTCTGTCTCTGCAAGTCTGCATCTTAAAGGTAAGTAAATGTAACTAGTTGATGTTAGGGTTAGGGCTTGTTGTCCTTGGAGTTTAGAATATTTATTTTAATTCTCGATGTAATTAGTTGATGTTAGGGTTAGGGCTTGTTGTCCTTGGAGTTGATATATGCTTGAATATTTATTTTAATTCTCTGCGCTTATTTATTAAACAAATCATTGTAAAAATATTGATTTGGAGGTTAGGGTCTTCAATCTTCAAAAGAAATGTTTCTGTCTTTCTGATTTGGATGCTGTTTTGTTGGAACTTTGTCTTCGGCTAGGTTAAGTAGTAATTAACTAATTATATGTTCCTCTAGTCTATGACTCTATGTTTCTGTCTTCGGCTAGCTTTGCATCAACTTGCAATAATTTTCCCCCTAGTATAAGTCTTGCACACTCTTGAAAAGGTGGATAGGAAATTAGGAATATTAGATGAAAAATCAGTATAATGTGACTAGACCATGCTGCAAACAGTTTGAGTGGTTTTTTCATAACCCACCTTGGCCGACATAGTGTGGAGCTTGATTTAGGATCGATTCAGCTTTGAAATATTTTGTTGCCTGCTTCATGAATTAGGGCTCCGAAAACTATATGATAATATCATTAAAGTTATTTTAATACCATGAATTAGGTAATCTTCTTGCGAGAAATGTTTGGTAAAGATGAATTGATAGATGATCCGTTCTGTGTATTTCCCTTGAGTCATTTAATTTGCTTAACAACAACTCTTTTCTTATGGAATTATTATGAATATATGCTGCGAATATATTGTGCATTCTTAAAATATATATTATTAAATAATAATCAACTTATTTGCAATCTAACATTTCTATTTTTTTTTTTTTGTAGATTTTGGTGGAAAGTTAAATCTAGCGACGGATGATAATTAGTTCAAAACCGACTGTATTTCTTGAAGTTTTTTATGTTAATGTTGCCTGTTTATTTTGAAGCCCTTTGAAGGCATTTTCTGTAATTTAAATTTAAATTTGTTCACTTGTGTAGTATTAATTATTTCTCATCATGTTAAAATACACAAAACAAAAGTATTAGAAAGGTTAAAAAAAAACTTAATAAACACTATATTAACAATTTAATACATTAATATTTGTATTTGTTGCAAAAAAAAATTAAAAATACTTTGGGTTCTGTTATGAAAATAGTTTTTCAAGCCCATCAGAAAATTTATTAGAAAACCCATCAAAAAGCCCATCAGAAGGCCCATCAGATGGCCCAAAAACCAAATTCGGTTTTATGATTTTTTTAACCAAAAAAACCGGACCGAACCGAACCAAAAGTGGTCGGTTTTGAATAGTTTCGGTTCGGTTTCGGTTTGAATTTAAAAAAAAATTTGATTTGGTTACATTTTTGACAAAAAACCGGACCGAACCGAAAATACTCACCCCTATCTGAAACAATTGCATGTAACTGAAAACCCGAAGAGGATAAAGTAAGCTAGCTAAAGGCTTCCCCATCATTTTATTTTATTTTATTAATGAAATATTTGATTTGATTTTTTAATCTAATTTTAATTCAAACAGCTAAATAAATAGTGAAATAATACATATTAAGTCAATATTACATACATGTAAGGTTGGTCCAATACGGTGTTATAAAAAGACATATTAGGACAATGTATTGGCCATTACATGTGGTTAGACTGACTAACTACTAGTAGAAAGCATGATGCCTATAACATGCAAGTATAGACTAGAGCAATGCTATATTGGTTTCTAGATATAAATAAATAATATCACAAAACTTATCTATATAAAATAGATAATCACATAAAAGCAAAAGACATAACAACCACATTATTTTCAAACAAGCAAACTAAGACAACCCTCGCAATATTCCTAGCGAAGCTATCATTTTGTCATGAGGGACATCTCGACAATCTTAATTATTTAGGATTGATATGGGTAAAACAAAAGTTATGATTAATTACTTAGTTTTATGATCCTAAGAGCCCTAACTAACCTTTATAAGTTTTAGGTGAGAGATTGAGTTATTTAATAGAGAAGATAACTATCACACTATACATCATACTATGATTTATTTTTAACGATAAATGTACTTATTATGCTCATGCTAAAACTTGTTACAACTAAGACTTATGATAATGATTTGAGACATGGGCCTAACAATAAGGCCCAGTCCTAACTTTCGAATCGTTGATGTTGAACCTTGGATAATGATGAATAACAAATTTAGGCCTTAAATCATTTATTAGGTTATGTTTATAATGGGGTGAAAGCCTTCACTCATATTTAAAAGGATCTTTATGAGGTTACATCAACCTAGAAAGAGTTCACTTGCAACGATAGATAATCTCTTATCACATGAAAAATATAAACAATTGTTTTCCATGCGTGATAAGATATTTTCAAATGAAGGATAAAACACAATACACATGGTGTATTCTTTTTTCTTTAAAAAAAATGAATGTCATCACCTCAATACAACTTTATCGATAAATTAATTGTTTATTGTATGATAGAAAAACAAAAGAATATTCACATTTATAGCTTTTAAAAACATACTTTCAAATAATAAAGACCCGGTTAAACATCACGCTCCCCCTAGGTTGAACACAAATCACATTAATAAATCAAAAACTTTTTTATATTTTTTACTATATGAAAATAGCAAAGTTTCAACATCCGATTGACTGGACTTATTATACACATAAAAGAATATTCTCATTTTTTTTAGAGAAAACCATTGAAAATCAGAGATTAAAAACTGTCCACATCTAAACAACCATAAAAATCATCATATATGGCAATAAGAAAATCCACATCATGATCATGCTAACCTCCGAAATTTAATCCCTAATTAGTCCATACCTATGAGGTTTCCATACAATGACGTGGACCACAATCGATTTAAATGTTCATGCTTACAATATATACATAAAAAATAATAATTGTGCTATGATTTATTCAGAAAATGAGAAAAAATTATTCTGGGATCTGAAATATCCTTCCAGGGTTATCAAGGTTGAATGAAATGTCCTGGACCGAGGTAGAGTGGTGTCCTTCACATGTGTGTGGTTCTAGCTTTTAATGCACCTATTCTTGATCCTAAGAAACAACATAAAGAACAGTGGGGTTTTAAGTGGTAACTGGATCTCTAATTTCTAGTTTTTTACAGAGTTGAATTCGAGTGGATTTATGACTCAGTTTGGTTGAGATTTTCGGTGGTTTTTACCTAAAAATGTTGGAGATTTGAAGGGACGAGACTGAGTTTTCGAGTGTGATGTCTAATTTGTGATCGCAGGTATATAGCAGGAAGAGAAGATCGACTTTGATACGTGTAATTCTAAAGTCTAGCTCGCTTACGTCCCCTCATGGGTGTCATTTGAGTCCAATTTTAATTATTCACATTTTAACTATATAAAATATTTATATATAAATAGAGTTTTGGATGGTTTTGAGTTTTTTCAAAACATATCAATCAAAGCTTATTTGAGATTATTTTTTATTCACCCGTAATTATTTTAATAATCCACGTTAAAAATTTTATGTTGAAAAATAAAAAAGATGAATAGAACTTCTTTGTGTCCAATGAGAGGGAATGGTTTGCTTGAAGCTATATGAACTGGGTTTGTTGGCATGATTAATTACACATCACAATCAAGGCATTGAATTATTAGCATTCAATTTTCAGACTCTCTTTCTCATTTTTTCTCCAAGAATAATCAAGTCATGATCTTCGACTACCATTCGTGTGCTGTATAACTCTTCCTAGTCTTTTTTCTTTATAAAAAAAAAATATGGAAATTAAGTTCCGGTTATATTTTTGTTTATGTTGTGCAAGAGTGACAAGAAATAAAATTCTAATTTCTTTTTATTAAGTTGTGACAACAAGTAAAATTTTAATTGCTTTTGAAACTCTCTTGTGCTTCTTTTTAAGTATATCACTAATTGGTGGGTGTAAAACCAATATTTCAATACTATATAATATAAATATATATATATATATATAGTAACAAGTAATTATGACCCAACAAAAAAAAATATAGGTAAGATGTCACACCAATAGCTAAGAGAAATGAGTATTATCGACGGATTTTTTTCTCTCAACATGAAAAATCGCGATGTTTGTATTTACCCCCAAATGTACATGGTAGGTCAGCAACTTTAAAGACAATCGAGGCTATCATAATTCAATTGGCATTCAATGAATGTTAGGTGTACAACTCAATTGCTCTTTAATTGCCGTGAGACCTCTAGAAAAAAACAATCATAAAACAAACAATTATAGGTAAATGCTCCTTTCATTTCATTTATTAGTTTGGCTAGAGGGTTTTCCTTCTTTTTCTTCTTCTTCAAATATTGTCTGTTTATCATTGTATTTTAAAAATGTTTTTGAAAAAAAATTAAATTTTTTTATTTTTATTCTTTACTTGAAATTAAGTTTTGTTGGTATTTTTAGATCACCTTGATGTACTAATGTTAATTTTTTTTAAAAAAATATTATTATGATACTTTTCTAAATAAAAATACTTTAAAAAATAAACTCAACCACATTTCCAAACATGATCACACTGCCTTAGCTAATCATTTTTGTCAATGAAATAGGCTAAAGATAAATAATTGAATGCTTAAGGATGGTCGATAGTTTCTTTACTCGCTCGTTGATAAATCTTATTTTTATTTGAGTGGAAAGAAGAATTAAAATAAATCAAGAAGAAATCTAAGAGCTCTGCAAAATATACCACGCCATCCATTGTGCACAAGACTCGGGGGGCGTGTGTGTGTTTTCTCGACTATAAATGGGCAGCAGTTATTTTTCTGTTCAAGTGAGTCCAGGCATATCCAATGCACTGCTAGACCAGGTGAGTGAATATCTGATCTACCACACCGAGTTCATCAATTGGTTGGCAATAATATGCCTTGCCTGCAAAAGTTAAAAATGCTGCCATTAATTCGCCAGGTCCCTCGCATTGAATTGTTTTCGTCTCGATCTTTCAAGTGTTTATTGAGAGTTGTTTTTTGTTATTTTTTTAATGGAATAATCCAAATTCTATTCATAACCTTTGAATTATTAAATAAAATCATTAAATAAAAACTTTGATTCTTAAATTTTTAAGGTTACAAATCTAAATAATAATAATAATAAAAAAATCCTACCTATTTATAAAACAGTCTCCAGAACTGACCTAAATAAAAAATAGAAATAAATAATTAAAATCTAAAAGTATGGAGGAAAATAACTAAAATAGTCAAAAACAACAACTACAATGTGCTAATTGAGTTTTCTTTTATCATTGTTTTATGTCAAGTTGCCAATTTAAATATTTTCTTTGACCCTTTTTATTTATTAATTTAAACCATAAAATACTGGATAATTATTGACATGCAAATCCAATGATATCAATGACAACACAAATTAAAAATTAAAAGTAAAGGCACTCCATTTTCAATTTTGACTATTGATAGAGTAGGGCATCGATTTTCAATTCTCCTCAGAGAATATCTAAGACTGTATTAAAAAATAAAATCAAACAAAACCTTTGTTATGTAGCCGGTTGATGTTATTTTTATTAATGTGGGTGTTCGGGCCAGTTTTTGCATTTCTCAACTAATTCTATGAGTTTTAAAATTAATAAATATAAATTTTCAGTAATTATTATATTAATAACTACAAAACTTAAATTTTTAATCCAAAACTTTTACCTAGTGACTGTCCCCAGCCTCCCAAGCCTCCGTAAGTAGTTGATACTTGATAGGCCAACTAGAGACTGCCACTCATGGAAATAATAATTAAATTGGTTGAGGAAATAAGGTTAGCATTAAAATCACATGAAAAGGTAGGTTGGGAAACTTAGAGCCCATTATGATAAAAATTAAATTATCATTTAATGCGAGTTAGGTTTATTAACGAATTGGTCTAATTAATGCCATAATTAGGCCCCTGCGGTACCGTGAATCTCATCATTTGACAGAAAGTGTGGGTGGACGCAGTTTTCAAACATTTAGGACACAACCATTTTTTTCTTTTTCACATCGTTATCCCTTTTATTGTCTACGGTGGAGAGATTTGACGAGGAGAAACTAGCAACTGCCCTAGCTACGTGAGATGGTTACATTGTGGAGCACACAATATTTAAGGATGTACGGGTACAAGTCACGATATTCCCATTAATGATCATCTGTTCATTTTAACCTAAAATATCCCTACGTGACGACTTTTTTTTTTTTTTTTTTAACTTAAAAAATCCTACGTGACGACTCTTTATTATACTGGTTGAATCAGATTCTATTTAAGAGCCTGTTCATTTTATTTATATATACTGACCAACAGTCATCGATCATTTATGACATCATCTTGGGATCATCATGCTTTGGATTTAGAAAGGAACTAGTCAAATGCCCGCACTACGTTGCGGGCGTAGTGCGGACGGAACAAATAATTTTTACCATTAGTGAAATTAAAATATAATATTTAAATATATAAAATTTAATATAATGAAAAAGATCAACATACTCTATCATAACAACAGTAACATCGAAGTCTTAACTTCTAAAATTATTATCACTATTACTGTCAAAACAATAAACATTATTAAACAAACCTGAGAAAAAAAATGAATAAAAAAACATGTAAGAACAAAAACTACAATTATTATTATTATTATTCTTAATATCAATATTATTATTGCTTTAATAACGTGAAAAAACGAAATTAAATCAAAGGCTGAAAAGAAGCCTAAAAACATTAACAAAAGAGCAAAAAAAAATAAATGATAAATACAATAAAAATGATTGATTGACAAAAAAAATATACCTGGGAAGAAAAAATCATGGTGCGCGTAAACTGACCCGGACACCTCGGTTAAGAAAAAAAATATAAGTGGCAAAACAAAATAGGAAAAAAAATGTAAAAAAAAAATGGATCCGGAGATTAGTCGTGGTGCGCGTAAGTTGGCCCGGACACCTCAGTTATTAATTTTTTTTTGTAAAAAAAAACAACAACCAGTTATTTAAAAAAAAACAGTTTTTGAAGAAAAAAAAACCAAATCAGAAACAACAACCAGTTATTAAAAAACAAAAGACCCTTAACTTCTAAAATTATCATCACTATTACAGTCAAAACAATAAACATTATTAAACAAACCTGAGAAAAAAAATCAATAAAAAAAACATGTAAGAACAAAAACTAAAATTATTATTATTACTCTTGATATTAATATTATTATTGCTTTAATAACGTGAAAAAACGAAATTAAATCAAAGGCTGAAAAGAAGCCTAAAAACATTAAAAAATAGCAAATAAAAAAATAAAATAAATGATAAATACAACAAAAATTATTGATTGAAAAAAAAAACCTGGGAAGAAAAAATCGTGGTGCGCGTAAACTGACCCGGACACCTCGGTTAAGAAAAAAAAATATAAGTGGCAAAACAAAATAGGGAAAAAAATATAAAAAAAAAAATGGATCCGGAGATTAGTCGTGGTGCGCGTAAGTTGGCCCGGACACCTCAGTTATTAATTTTTTTTTTTTTGTAAAAAAAACCAACAACCAGTTATTTAAAAAAAAAACCATTCATTTTTTTTAAAAGAAAATGGTTCTTGAAAGAAAAAAAAAAACCAAATCAGAAAGAACAACCAGTTATTAAAAAACAAAAGACCTTTTTTTTGGAAAAAAAACAAAAACAGTTCTTTATATCAAAAAAAAAAAAGCCAAATCAGTTTTGCGCCTGGAGTGGTTCGAACTCGCGCGCGCCAATGCTGGCAGCACGCGGGCAACCGCTCGGCCACAGCCTTTGCTTTGTCTTTTCCACCATAAAAAATACAAAAAGAAGGCCTGTGTAAAAAAAAAAAAAAAAAGGCAGATGAACGCCTGCGAAGCACGGAGACAAATAACCAATCTACAGTGCTGACGTCAGCTGACGTCAGATCCTCCTTTAGTATATGTTAATTGGGCCACCAATTGGGAGAGGATAGTATCAAAACCAAGATTTTCAATTCCATTGATTGTTGATTTGTTTTTTAATGAAATTTTAGTTGTGGAATATTCCAGCGTGTCGTTGTTTCAGAGTTATAATATTTATAATTAAATATATTAATTCAAAATTTTTTTAATTTAAATTCAAAAATAAAATTATTTCAATTTGTACAATTTAATCTAAAAAAACACAATAAAATAATTAAACCAAGAGCGACTGGAGGAGGTGTTCAAGCATCGATTTGTTTGATACAAATCTGATAAATTAACGGCCTTAAACATGAAAAATACACGAGTCTTGATGTTCAAGTAATTTGTAGCAGCCATTGGGATGTAATGATTGAAATATCTACACATGTTAAAGCACAAATATAAGAATCAGAAGGGAACATGAAAACTATACACATTGGGCTAGTAATGGGAACTCCGGGTGTTTGACATTGTGTATCAAAAATATTTTTGAAAAGAAATTGAAAATATTTTATTTTTTTTACTTTAAATTATTTTTTATGTTTTTATATCATTTTTCATGTGTTATTATCAAAAATAATTTTTTAAAAATAAAAAAATTATTATTTTATTATATTTTTAAATAAAAAAATATTTTTAAAAACAATAAAATAAATTCACTTAATTCCAGAAGAAAAAAAAGCCGCCATCACTCTTGGCAAATGGAAGATCATGTACGCAGCCGCCTTCACTATTTGCACGTGGAAGATCATATGATGAGAGAGAGAGAGAGAGAGAGATTTTTTTTTCTTTCTATTCGGTAAAACCATAAAAATCTTCTTTACTTAATATTTCTATCCTCTTAAGCCGCTACAAATATCCCATCTATCATTTACAAAATAAAAAATTAACTTCCATTTAATCTCAATTCTTCATTGACTTTCGACATCAATCTCAAATTGATATGTTAAGATCAATCCTAGGCTTCTTCATCACTGGCATTGGAACAACGGAATTGCATCTAGGACATTTTGGATTATTTTTCGTTATTAAAACGTAGGATAAGCAGCCGGGACATCCTGCCGCCACCGGGGACGCCGTTACTAGCTTCTCTTCGTTTTCTTCCTCTCGGATGTCTCTTACTGAAGACGACGATGATGAATAAGGCGGCGACAGTGATGATTTCCAAAGCGACGAGGATTGCTTCCTGCCCGGTTCTTTCTCAGCTCTTTCGAGCGCGGATTTTACTCTATCCAGTGTGCAAACACTCTGGTAATTGCTTGACAATGGCGAGGATACTAAGTTCAGTTCCAAGTTGCCTTCATCGAAAAGGTTCAGTGTGATCTTGGAAGGAGAAGGTGGAAAATCTAAATCTTGAAGCTTTGCCACTGTGTGATTGGTTTGGTTCCTGTAATCTGAGGATGATGAGGGTGAACTTGCAGAGCTGCATCTTTGCAAGTAAACCTTTCCCGACTGCATCCAATGAAAATACATGGGTAAATACACGAGGCAAACCATTGAAGTAATTTTAGTTGAATTAGAAATTACAAAATAAATAAATCGGATTTTCTCACCGGCCATGACATTAATGACCGATTGAATTCTGAAATTGAAGAATTTATTAAAGAGAGGGTAGAGGAAATAAGTTGCTGAGCATTGAAGAGCATTAATGGCAGAATAGCAATTGATTACCAAGGTTGAAACTATGCACAGAAAATTAAACCTTTTGTTGTTTGTTAAAAAAGAAAAAGAAAAAACAGAGGAGTAATCTAAAGCTATAAACTTAGATGGTGCGATCAAAGAATTTGATGAATCCTATATATAAGTAAGGACTGTTTGGTTGCTAGAAAAGTTAGGGAATTTATCAATGAAGTATCCATCAAAACCAAAAGCAGCGCTATTGTACAAGAAAATAATTTGATTGGACTCTCATTTCCTGTTTCTACAATTTCTCAGAAATCAAACGGAGTCTATTAAACAGAGCAGAGAATTTCAAAGTAAATCTGGAAACATCTAGGTACCAATCATTTAATAAAAAGATGGTCTTCGCAGCATTAGAGATAAACAACAGGACCCTTTAATTTCAATTCAAAGTAAACGAAAAAAATAATGATCATAATTTTAACAGGCATGAAAAACATATAAAATCTCGTTTTGAGCATCAAAAACTCTGTTTCTTATGACAAAATCATTTTCCTGGAATATCTAAGAAGATATTCTTAAGAAATTAAACAAACATAAGCCGTATATGATCTCATGAAACCTCAAAAGATTAGGATGATCATCATAATATTTAGAAACCCTTTGATGCTCTTTTCCTTATTATTTTCTCAAGAATCAAACGAAACCCAGATGGAACACCAGTTTACCTTCAAGTCCAGGCGCTTTTCCCACCCACTTGGCACTTGCAAATCAAGGTCCAATTCTTGAGACTCACTCTCCGCAGAATCACCGCCGCCGCCGCCAAGAAGGTCCCTAGTGATCAAAGTTGATTTTGCCCCTCCAGGTTCACTCCCAACTTTCCTATCATCGTTGTATCCACTCAAAAGCCTTACCAGAGAGCTCACCTCAGCTGCCATATTCACAAAAAAACTCCTTTTCTTCTTCTCCCTCTTCTTCAACAACAGCAGCTAGAGAGACAGGGAGAGTGGGGTGATCCGTGTTAAATATAGAGTCGTAGGTTAATGAATATGGGAGGGGAGTTGGAATATAAATAGAGGGATAGATGTGCAGCTAGATAAATGCCGCGCTATGAAAGTTTAGAAAAGTTGTTAGTACTTATTATTATTGTGTTGAATTTTGAATTTTCTAATACTTCTTTGATTAATTGTTTCATTTATTGTTTTAGTTAATGTTTTAATTTAATTTAATTTAATTTAATTTAATTGTGGTATGCGGATGAAGGGAGGGAGGAGAATTCAAAGAAAGGGAGGCGCCTAAGTAAATGCTAGCATTTAATGCTTTGATATACCAGTCGACATTTTTGGCTCTTGATTTTGGATATTTAAATACATCCCATTGATTAAGATGATATTTGATATTGTATTTTAAAAAAAACTTGAAATATTTTTATTTTAAATTATTATTTTTAAAATATTTTTATATGCTGATATCAAAGATAATATTTAAAAAATAAAAAATATTATTTTAATATATTTTTAAATACAAATACAATTACAATTCCGAACAGAAACTTAAGAAATTATCCTTTCACCTTTTTTAAGTTTTTAATATAATTTTATTAAATTATAGGATGCCAAACAAAAAAGTTTTTTTTGTTTGTTCTTTAACTAATACGAGATGCATAGATAAGCTAATTAATCACGCACAAAAAAACTGTTATTTGACAAATCCCGAACTCAAAATTGAATATAGAAAAAAACCCACTAAATATTGCTGAATAAATTATTATTGGAAGAGTGAAATCTATGGATATATTTAACAGGAGCCCTTAATTATATGGTAATGGAATGAGTTAAACACGCACATTTACAGCTAGTTTGAGGTCGTCTCAATAATTAATTACGTGAGTTTACTTTAATAATAAATTCGTAAATTTTGTAAAAGACTATTGAATAAACTTAAATTAGAAAAAAAAAAACACGTTTATATATTTTGGTGTGATTTACAAAATCCTTATTTTAGATTAATTGAATTTGATTCTGTATTAAATCACGCCTGCCAAACATAAAAACTGATTAAAACTTAAAAGTATTCAATTGAAACAATCCTACACAGAAATAAAATTTCCAAATTAACTCCTCGCACATGAATTTGAGATGGATGATATCTTGGATAGTACTTAACTAGGTTGAAAGAGATTATTTCATTTTTGAAAATCCATTATCTTCTTTTTAATTTTGTAGCGATTCATTTCATGATGCCTCAAAATTAAAAAAGAAAAGAAAGGCAAATTGATCTACCCCTATACTTCAATTTGAAGAACATCAACCCTCACATTTTCAATTTGTGATGAGATATGACCATTTTATCCTCTTGTCATTTTAATAATTGGAAAGAGTTTGAAATTAAAAAATTTGTTCTTCTTGTTCAAGTCCCATGATTGCTAATTTATATTCGCTGGAAGCTCACATGATCGTTAATTTCAAGGCTCGTGAGATTAATCGGTGTTTGCGCAAGCTGCCTGGACATCAATATTAATAAAAAAAACATGCAAGTTAATAACATGTATAGATTAGAATAAAAAAAATCAAATTGATAGTTATTTAAATGTTATTTTAAAAAACACGAAACACATCTTTACAAAAACACGACATCGTAATACCAAACATACTTATAACTATAATCATATGAATGGGTTGGGATGGGATGAAATTTCATCGTATTAATTAGTTAGATGCGGCCCGGTGCAAGGAAAATAGTATGGGAGCCAAAGAGGCTCGTTATTAATGATTTGAAAGCGGCATTTACTTCCCTTATCATATATATATATATAGAGAGAGAGAGAGGGAGAGAGAGAGAGAGAGAGAGAGAGAGAGAGAGAGAACAAAAATTGCTTCTATGCAAAGGATGGTCAAGCTAGCGTTTAGTCTAAGGATACATTTATTTTTGTCTCCATATTATTGTGTTTTTCATTCGAAGGAAGGTGTAAGCATTTAAGAGAGACAACAAAGTCTTTAAGACAACATTAAAAGTGCTGTGAAAACCCTTAAAGGTGATGACGAAGTCATGATGCAACCTGAGCATAGCAGGATTGAATATATAGAAATTATTTTATGGAATATAGTATTCATTTTCATATTGAGGCTTGGTATATTATCAAACCAATAACCAAAACCTTTTTCAGGTATTACGAACCTCTTTTTAGCTTAGTCTATAGAAGAATTCAATCTTTTTTATATTAATGTTTTGTAAAACATAATGTGTAAAATAATGTTATAGGTGCATCCATATATGTTATTATTTGTCCTAATAATATTAATAAGAATATATATATATATATATATATATATATATATATTCTTATTAATATTATTAGGACAAATAATAACATTTTAGCCCCTCTCCTCATGACCATGTATAAGAATAAAAAACCCATTAAAAACCTAACTTTTCTTGGACTCAAATGGAAGAACCCACTATTCTTTGAGCTTAGCCAATGGAAGAATCCAATCTCTTTTAAGTATAACTATATTTTGGATCGTAGTCTCCTTACAGCTAATAAGTGTAACACAAATATTAAAGATATTTTCTTTATTAATACTATTAGAATGAAATAACATTTTAGTCCTTTCACTCTATAAAGACTCATGAACTATAAATAAACAAGAATTCTTTAAATGTTAGGTTCATAATCTTTATTATCTGTTGTATATTTATTTATAAAGTATCTCTTTGTAATATTATTTTATTTTATCTTTAAAAAATCATTGAATTAATCACTAAATAGTCTTTAAATTAACAAAAAGAGACCTCTTGCATGTTAAGGAACCATCTCACCTAAAAGCTTAAGCTTGTAGGTGAGGCCCTAGAATATGATTATATTATACTCTAATACACCCCCTCAAGTGAAAGTCATTTGGGCTTGAAACTTGCACAGGCCCACATCACCTTGTGCTTTTAGTTTTTTTTTATCAAATAGAATGGGGGTGGTGAGATTCGAACTCGTGACCGCTGGGTCAACAAGACTCTGATACCATGTTAAGGAACCATCTCACTTAAAAGCTTAAGCTTGTAGGTGAGGCCCCAGAATATGATTATATTATACTCTAACATTGCAGTTATCAAACACTCGTCTCTAGCCACCCTGACTATGGATAACAAATTATATTTTTAAAAGTAGCTAATTATCCAAAATGTAAGACTAACCCTGAGCTACTTGAATTCTGAATATCATCAATTAGTTTCATCTATGAGAAACTAATTAAAAAACCATCATTTTTTTCTAATGACATTTCAAAGTCATTTTAGGAAACACTTGGATTGGAACATTTGATGAATCTACCCACTATCATAAGCATTTATGCATATTTAAACTTTTAATAACTCATTAATCAAGTGCAACCTGTCACCCGATCTATGTTGGCTATTTAGGAGGAAAATCAAAATTTTCCAACTCACCTAATCTTAGCACCCATAACATCAAGGCATTGACTAGGGTCTCCCTAGTGCAATAACATCACTCTCTAATGGATGGATCATATGGCTCCCTAAAGCCCAACAAATCACCTCAAGATTATTATCCTTAATAAGAATTTTTTTTTCAAACTAAAATAATTTTCTATTTAACATATATTTTTTAACTACTAATCTGAGTTTTTGGATTTTTGAATAACCATTTTGGAATGGGTTCTCCTTTATACGATTACATAATATTCTTATAAGGGGTTCTTTCTAGTATGATAACTCCAACCTCTCTAATAACTTTACACGACCAACATCAACAAGGCAACAAGACCCTCATCCTATGTCCAAGTATATACCAACAAGGCCATCTAGAACCAAAAAACTTACACAACTCTTCATAAATACTCTCAAACCTTGTGCTCTCTCTAGGTATTATCTTGAATCTACCACTCCCAAGTTTAATCTCTCTTTAGTAAAGGGATTTAAGAAGCCACAAACCTTCTACTCTTTAAAAACTAAATAACTCAAAAAAAAGGAATTAACTTGATCATCCTAGTGTAATAACATCACCCTTTTGGGTTTGTGATGCATACAAAATCCTAGTGATAAAAGTTATAAAAAAAAAACATAGTTGTTTTATAAGTGAAAAGGCTATAAATATGAATCTCAAATTCATAAGTTTATTATTTAGAATAGCATAAAATAATAAGAAAAATCACAAAAATTGTTATTATCAGAGCCCTGATATGAGATTTTTTATATCTAAAGATTTGAAAATTTGTATAGTGATATAATAGCTACTATAAGGAAAAGGTCTTCTAAATCCTATTTAAAAATTTATGCGCGATACAATGATTCCATCAAAATTTATGGCTCTTTTGAGCCATTTTGTAGTAAAGCCCCCCTCACCTAGGCTTAAAATTGTTCCAATAGCCTATAAATACTTATGCTAAGACATCTACATAATTTTTATTGAACAAATCTTCGTATAATTATGGCAAAACCATACCCGACTACATCAGTTCCCTTCAACCTCTTTGAATACTTTATAAGAATGGCTTACCCTCTTAAGTCTCTTTTGTCACTTATAAATCATCTCAGTACAATATTCTCCTTCATGAATTTCTTTATTTATTATAAAACTTTTCTAAATATATGTTTTCTCATGGTATACCTTTGCACATATTTAGAAAATTTTGTAGATGTTCCTTTTGTAAACATGATGCATACCCCTGCACATAAGCTCTCTAGTATATTACCCAGGATCTCACCCTGATTCTCATAAAAAAAACTTTTTGACAAACTCATTGATGGGATCCTTTTGCAATGCTTTACATGTAAATATTATAAATGCTTAGAAGGTTTTATTAAACCTAAGTTTAAGGGGTCACACCCCCACCCCCACCCTAAAAAACCTGTTCTCTTTTGGGCTCAACCAAATAAAGAACTAAAACTCCACTACGCTTAACTATATTTTGGATCTTACTCTATCTATACCTATTAGGTGTATAAAATTCCTCCAAAGACCCACTCTATTTACATATATATTAATATTGTGTAAAATAATAATATGTAAAAGTATTTTGATGACCCACCTTATTTTCATCCATATTAATACAAATGTTAAGGATATTTCCCTCATTAGTACATATATCAAAAGAAATCTACTTATTAATACTATCAAGTTAAAATTACAATTTAACCCCTCGTTTTCATTGGACTCATGTGCTATAAATAGACCATGAATTCTTTAAATGTCAAGTTCAAAATCATCATTATTTACTACATATTTATTTTTAAAATATATCTTTGAAATATTGTTGTATTTTCTCTCAAAATGTCATTAACTTAATCATCTAAGAGTTTTTGAATTCATCAAATAAAACCTTTTACAAGTATCAAACACCCAGTTCCAACCATCTAGGTAAGAGAGAGTATATTAGATTATGATAACTAAGATATTAATTAATCATCCTAAACATAACCTTTATCTTTGAAGCTATTTGGATTTTTCTGGCATCATCATATACCATTATCTTAATTTACACGTGAACTATATTAATTAATCATCCTAAAAATAACCTTTATCTTTCAAGCTATTTGGATTTTTATTGCATCATCATATACCATTATCTTAATTTACACTTGAACTACAAATAATAACAAAGTAATAAAACTCACTAATTATTCAAGTAAAAAAAGAAGAAGAATTGCGGGAAGAAAGGTATTACTTGAGCCATGTCTTCCCAAGTTTGTTATGGCTAGGTTGTAAATTCTTAAATGCAACAATACCTTTCATGCAGGCATTAGATTTTTAGAAGGATGTTATTGACATTAAATTTTATATAACCATAAGTAATTTACCAATACCTTTTCCATAACATGAATCGACTTAAGATTTTAAGAAATGATATTCGACAAGAACAAAACAAACAAGACTAAGTTTCAAGAAATAACATCACTCTTAAGACTTTTGATTCTTTAGAAGCATTTAAAGATTGATTATACATAATTTAGCGTCATCTTATCTACCTTGAATGAAAAATTATAATTTTAGATGAAATGGAAAGGAAATAAAATAAAATAAAATATTTTTTAAAATTAACTCAAAGTTTTTTTTCTAAATATATTCCAACCATCATTATCATGTTGCATGCCAATGCTAGTAACAGTTACAGTCATATCATTTTTTTTATCTTCTTCTTTTTTTATTAAAAGAAGTTTATGGGAAAAAATAAAAATAAGAAACTCTATGAAATGAGTATACCATTTATTCTATCATAAAAACATTGTTACGTTCCAAATGACAAAATTAAAAATTATAATCGGGAGGGTCATTTGAAAAACCTAATTGGTAAAAAATTACCGTGAATAATTAGTCAATATAAACTTAGTCCCTAATCTTTTTTAAATTCAATTTCGGTCAATAACCTTTCTTTTTATCTATAATGTCATCCTTTTGTCCAATTAAGTTTTTATTTTTTTAGTGTAGGTTTCAATCCATTTATCACATTAAAAAGTGGTTAGGGATCTTAATAAAATTAAAACAAGATTAACGACTTGTAATTATCTCAATGTTTCGATCTAAAATTAACCCTATAAGAGTTGTCACTATATGACTTGGTTGACTTGATAAGTTCAAAAACAATCTAGATGACTAGTAAAAAACATGGTGTAGATTAATAATATAATTAAGAATACTATTTTTTAATATGGAGATGATGATATATTAGATCGACCCAAACTTCATGACTTAACTCATTAAGCCCGTGATCCTGATCATGGATTGCGTTGGGTTAACAACTTTTTATAAACTTATCTTTACTTAATGGTATGATAGCAAAAATATACGCTAATAAAATTGAGTATAACCAAATGTTAAGATTGTTTTAGGCTGCTATAACCTTATAGAAAATAACATAAACAAATCATGAAGACTAATTCAAAATAGAGTAAATATTGAAGGATAAAAGTGAGTAATAAAATAAAAGAAAAATGATTTGATTGAAAGAAAAAAATATGGACTTTTTAATAAAAAAAAACTATTTGATATTGTTATAACATCGGATTTAATAAGTCAACTTTAAAAATCCCTGACTTGGCTCCATTTCTAGCTCAGGTTTAAAATTAACTGATGTGAGAGTTGACTTTAAATGATATTGTTAACTTAGCAAGTGTAAAGATAACTTGAATAACCAATAAAAACATGGTTTGACTTTTAAAAAAATCACAAAATAATATTTTTTTTAATATTGAGACAATGACATGCCTGATCAACCTAGGCTATGCAACTTAATTCGCAAAACCATAACCCGAATCATGGACTCTATTAAGTTTTAAATTTTTGTTTTTAAATTTATTTCTTATTTAAGAATATGGTTAAAAATAGCAGTTTACAAAAATTGGGTTCCAATCAAATTAAATAATGTTTGTTTGAAATTGTAATAATTTTATGAAAATAAAATCAAAATACATTATGATGACCATCTAAAAATCAATAAAACATTGAAAGAACAAAGTTTGGAAGGTTGAATTCTAAAGAAAAGAGAAAAAATCAAAGTGTTTCATTATTATTCATATAAACAACGAAGCATCATAACATGCTCTCTCTCAATCTCTCTCTCTCTCTCTCTCTATATATATATATATATATATATATATCAAAATACATTACTTTTGATCTAATCGCTCTAGTCAATTTGCACTTGACATATATCTATATAGAATTGATTATCTTTTATATTTTTTAAAATTTATATCAAATAAAAAAAATGAAAAGTTTTTAAAAATAAGATTAGATCTTTATTTCAATTATAATTCCTTAAAGTACACCTTCATAAAAAAAAAAAACTCAAATAAACTCAAAATAACTACCATATAAAATCATTAAAAATATGAAATTCCATTCATATTTATCCAAAATAAGAAGAAGAAACAAATAGTTACAACATCATAAAGTCAAGTTCTCATATAGAAATTGTCTTCAAGCATTTTCCAACAACATTAAAATTATATCTTACACCATGAAATACCACTGCATAAAAATTACAAACTAACAAAGATTTTAAAACATGATGGTCTTTTACTATAGTAATCTTGTTTATCCTTTCACAAATAATAATAATAATAATAAGCTGTTCAAATTAATGAGTTTTTTTATTCCTAATTGTTGTTGGGAAGGTTAGAGTAGCAAAAGAAATATTGTATATATATTGAATTTAGACTATCCAATACTTCGATTTTGCTATGATGAGCTTGTTTTAGAGACAAACTCAATAAAGGTGTTTTTTTTTTTCATACATGTTCTAGGGTGAAAAGGTTTAGGCCCCGTTTGTTTGCTGGAAAGTGGTTTTTTTTTGAAAAGTGAATTCCGGGGAAAGTGAATTCCGATGTTTGGCAGTGTTATGAAAAATGGACTGGAAAACACTTTACAGTGTTTGTTTGTGTTATGCAAAATGAACTGGAAAATAATTTATTAATAAATTAATTTTTTTTTCAAGTTTATTAAAATAATGAGGAACAAATCTTACAAATTAAAAAGTTGAATGAGAATGAAATTGAAAAAAAATATAATTTCATAAATTATCTCAAATAAAATAAATAATAATCAAAATAATAGAGTTTCAAATCTAAAAATTTTAAAAAAAAATAAAAGGTGAATAAATGAAAATAATAATAATTAACATTTCATAAATTATTTCAAATAAAATAAGTAACAATAAAAAAAATGAGGACCAAATTTGATAGATAAAAAATTTCAATAAAAAAATGATAAGAAAAAAGCAAATAGCAATTATAAAAATAAGGACCAAAATTAATATAAAAATTAAATTTTAAGAGATGGAATTGAAAAATAAATATTCAAAAACAAATTATATATAACAATCAAAAGTTTGAGGATCAAATTTGATATAATCAGTAAATAATGACATTTCTAAATTTTTCACAACTTCCGGAAAGTGTTTTCCGCTCAAATTTTCCGGAAAACAATTTCCTGAAAACCAAGCCAAATTTTTCTTTCACTGGAAAGTGTTTTCCGTTGACCAATTTTCTAGAAGTCAAACAAACATAAGAAAATTTAGAAAATGATTTCCCGGAAAGTGAATTTCAAAAAACAAACACAACCTTATTGAAATATGGATTTTTAGATCCAAAAGCTTGGACCTAGATTTTGTGATCACTTGAAATACCTTTGATGATTGAAAAAGACGATATGTTGTTTGCCAGAGACGGAAGTGATGCATCGTCCACTAATAATAAAACAAAACAAAATATATTCTTTCTCAGCGCATCAATCAGCAGCTCCACTGCTTTATCAGCAACATCTGCAGAAAAAAGCTTTCAGTATAAGCTATGGATACCCCTCTCCGACGACACTCTCGCAAGTCGATTTGGTTGAGTCCAGCACTTGTGAAGATCTATGTGACAATAAGCCCCAGAGAGTTGAAGATCTAAGAAAGGTTTTTTCTCTCCCCATTTTGGAAAAATAATTAACATTTATGTTCCTAGATTGAACTGTTGGTTGTGGAAATCTATTTTCATTAGCTTTGAATAAGGTAAAATGGCGAGGAGATTGTTAATTAAAACAGAAGAAAGCAATAATCACAATAGCAAAAATAACATCAAAAAAGGATATCTGGCATCAGATGATAAAAGAGAGAATAGAAAAAGTTAAGCATACTTGTAGCTGTTCTTCAAGACCATAGAAAAAGTATATATTCTTCTCATTGCTTTTGGGTTTTTATTTATCTATGAAAATAGCATTTCATTTGAAGAAAAGATATTTTAGCAATTTGAATAACTATCCCATTGGAGCTGTGAAAATTTAATGGACAGATTTTAAGCTTTGGATCTCCATCTGCGTACTGCGTTGGAGATGCTCTTATCAGTAAACATATCTAAGAACATGCCGTTTCCAACACAACTCAGGAATATTTATGGGGTCCACCATTAACGTCGTGCAATAAATAGAAGATCTCTCCCCCTCCGATATTCCGCGATAAATTAATCACTTTTTCACACATCACAAAAATTTGAGCCATTCTTTGTTAAGAAACACCTAATCTTTCTTTCTCTATCGAAGAAATCCAGAAAATAAAACAAAGATGCAGATCTTTGTTAAGACCTTGACTGGAAAAACCATCACTCTTGAGGTTGAGAGCAGTGACACCGTTGACAACGTCAAATCCAAGATTCAGGTAGACTTCTTTTCTCTGTTTCTTTTGGCTTTCGTTTTAATGGGTTCTCTTGTGTTTCTCGTTATATAGTCTTTTATTGGATATGGCTCCTTTTGTTCTGATAAATATTCCGCCCTCGATGATTGATTCCTGGGAAAAGCTATATTTGGTGCTCTGTATTTGGGTTTATGTGTTGAAATGAAATGGAAATGATGGGTTTTTTTCTCGTGGAATTAGTTATAAAATTTAGAGCTTTATGTGGGGTTCCTTTTCTACTTGCAATAATCATAGTGTGATTTGGAAAAGCCTTTTTAACATTGAGTTCAGCACTGAATTCTCAATAAGAATGAACTAGCAAAAACTTTTGTTGGGTTTTTGGATCTGTTTCCTTCTGGTGCTTGACAATTAGTGATGTGCTGCATGGTTCAGGACAAGGAAGGCATCCCTCCAGACCAGCAGAGGTTGATTTTTGCTGGGAAGCAATTGGAAGATGGCCGGACTCTCGCTGATTATAACATTCAGAAGGAGTCAACACTTCACTTGGTTTTAAGGCTCAGAGGAGGAACTATGATTAAAGTCAAGACTCTCACCGGAAAAGAAATCGAGATTGACATCGAACCTACCGATACCATTGATCGTATCAAGGAACGTGTTGAGGAGAAGGAAGGAATTCCTCCTGTGCAGCAAAGGTAACCATTTAGATCTTACGGAATCCATTATCTGTCTGTGGATTTTCTTTCTTGTTGCTTATATAAATTATCAAAGATGGTGCGTTCTGTTTGATTTCACTTCACTTTAGCTGCAATCCTAAACCATCCAAACTATTTTGTCTGGTAAAACTGTCAATATATTTATCAAAATAGTGAATACAACATTGCCAAAGCTAGGTGAGGACTTGTTGGTTTGATTCAGTAATGGAATTGCCCTGTTGCTTTCTTATGTTTGAATGATGATATGGTACACTATCACCTCATTCTACTGGTTGCAGGCTTATTTATGCTGGGAAGCAGCTTGGTGATGACAAGACTGCTCGAGACTACAATATCGAGGGTGGCTCTGTGCTTCATCTTGTGCTTGCCCTCCGGGGCGGTGGTTTTTAGATTTTGCTTGTATCATTTGGAAAATCTACTTGCCGAGACTTCGTCTGTGATGTGAGGATTAATTCTATGGATTGTTACCTCATTTGCCTTACATTTTCTTGTTTGATTTCTACTTTTATTTTATGCCTTATAGGCTAACACATGATCTCCTGAATATTTTCAAACTGGTAGGCGTGCTTATGCTTCTTATATTTTACTGGGAAAGAGGGAAGAAAAGATTAGAGCTCGACTGGGATTGCGTTTCATATAGTGTTTATTTTTTATAAAAAAATTGATTTTTTTTAATATATTTATGTTAAAAATAATTTTTAAAAATTGTTGAATTATTTGGGCTTTGATGAGGGCAATATTGTCTGTGAGTGAAGGTTGGAGCTCATAGAGTGAAAGAGTAATTGTATATGGAAGAAAATGGGATTTATACTGAATACCACGAGGAAGGATTCTGAACTTAGATTTGAAATAAACATCAAACCCAATAACTAAATCTTTTCCAGGTAAATGAGATCCAAGAACATGGGTTTTGACTGAACATTTTGGAAGGATTTGTATGGTAATAGGCCTTTTGGTTTTGAATTGGGTGAAGAAGATTTGATTGTCAGCGGCTCGGAAGTATTCTTTATGGGTGACCCAACAATGAGGAGGAAGAACTTTAGGGTTAAGAATGGTTCTGTGGGCTCCTGTATCAAATAAGGCTATGGCTTTGATGGACTTGACATATGTGGATGTGAGAATATTAACAAGGGCTAGATGTATTGGGTGTGAAGGGGGGCTGGTAGTAGATTGGGCTTGGTAGAGTTCATAGATCTTCTCATCAGAACTTTCATTAGCAACAATAATTATGGTGTCAGGAGTGAGCTCATCCGTGAGGGAGAATAGGGATTCGACTTCATTAGCATCAGGATTGAACTTTGTATTTTGGGCCAGAAAATCAATTAACTTCAGTGACTGGGTCTGCTTCTTTGGACAGGTTTTTGCAAAGTGACCTTTGCGTTTACAGATAAAGCATCTATTGGAGCTAGAAGAGGAGTGCTTGGGGCGTCTGGTGTGGCGTTTTCTGAGGAACTCCTACAGAGTCATCATGGTCTTGTGAAGCCTTTTATGTTAATAAAAGGTCTGAACAAAAGCGCGGCAAACTCAGGTTGGTAATTAATTATCAGCCCTTGAATCATTTTTTACAAGATAAGTTCCCCTTGCCAAATACCATGACATTATTTTCGAGCCTCCACAATGCCAAAGTATTCTCCAAGTTTGATCTTAAAGCTGGCTTTTGGCAACTTGACATTCATCCTGAAGACAGATACAAAACAGGTTTCTGCATACCAGACCATCATTACCAATGGCGAGTCATGCCCTTTGGTCTCAAAGTAGCACCTTCCTTATTTCAAAAGGCCATGATTAAAGTATTTGAACCTATACTTCAATCAGCCTTAATCTACATCGATGACGTGTTACTTTTCTCAAAAGACGAGGAGTCACATGCTATGCTGTTAAAGCAATTTGCAGAGCTCGTTCACCATCATGGTATTATGCTCTCTGAATCCAAGATGCGTATCTGCCAAAAGGAAATTGAATTCCTTGGTATGATTTTTACAGATGGTGCTTACACACCTGGCACCCATATAGCTGAAGAACTCCAAAAAATTTCTGATGGCCCCCTCACTAGAAAACAAGTCCAACAGTTTCTGGGTATTGTCCAATATCTCAGAAATTTTCTTCCCCGAGTTGCACAAATGACAAGGCCACTCCAGCTCATGTTAAACAAAGATGCAGACCTCTGGACAGAAAAACAGACACAAGCAGTCAAATAATTAAAGATGGCCACACAACACTTACCTGCTTTAATCATTCCCTCAACAGGACAACGCATCCTTCAAACTGATGCTAGTGACAAGTATTGGAGTGCTGTACTACTTGAAGACAAAGACGGCCACCGACACATATGTGGCTACAAAAGTGGGTTTTTCAAGGAGTCAGAAACCCACTACCACTCCACTTTCAAAGAAATCCTAGCTGTAAAGTATGGCATCCAAAAATTCGAGTTCCACCTGGCAGCCTACCACTTTAAAGTCATCATGGATTGTTCCTCTTTTCCCAAAATGCTACAGTTCAAACGCAAGATGCTTCCTCATCCACAGCTTCTGAGACTAGCAGAATGGTTTTCAAAGTACACCTTCACCGTCGAGCATATAAAGGGAAACAAGAATCTAATCCCAAATATGCTCACCAGACCACCTAAATCACAAACACTGCTCCTTCCCTTGATTCTTATGGCCTCCTTTTCCGATCCACCTCCACCTGAGCAAGATTTCCCCACAGAAGATTTACCTCCTCTCGCTCAAGAAATGATCCTTAACCATACTCTTAACCAGCAGGCCAATGACAAACTATTTAGCCTCCAAGATCACCTTCTTCTCAACTATGATACGTCCTCCCTTTGCTTTCAAAGCCTAGGCATGCATCTGAAATACCATTTTATCCACCTATTCACTTTCAAACCATCTGGCTTGTTCTCTAAAAAACTCTACTTTTTCTTATGGTACCTCTATCACTTGTACCATATTGCTATAGAGTTTCCCATCGATTACTTTCTTGCCAGCTTTCTTAGGACTTCTTGGCCAACGAATTCTTAGTACTATACCTTCAAGTTCCTCACTTGGTTCCACAACCCCACACAATGGATCTCCCCTCTCCAACATGAAAAATCCCAATGGCCTCATCCACACCCTTGTTGGATTGAAGTATATCAAAACACAGCTCGACCTAAGTCTGTTAAACAAGCTTTTGCCCATTTGTTCTCTATTTTCATATTCCACAGGCCTTTCAAGGCCTCAACAGACAATTTGGTTATGAGTTTTCCATAAGCTACCCTCTACACAACACATCCATACTCCCTGTATGAACAACCCCTCACAAACCTCCCGGAGCTCAGGACCATGCAAAAAACAGTGTGCCTCAAGAACAATATTATTCCCGATGAATTATGGCCTAAAAGCACAGATCTTGATGAAGAACCTGACAATGATTTTTATGACCCTCACTATTCCGATCATCTCTATGACCTGAGAATGAAGTACAAAAACAAAAAAATCAAGCAGATAATTTTGGGAATCCCAACACTTCTGAAATCACATGAGATAGAAATGATCGCAGATGATGATTATGACTTGGCCCTACAAGTCCAAGATAACCTATCAGATCAGAATCTCTCTCCAGATCATGAGCCTATTGCCGGTTGATACTTATCACTTGTCTTGTCATGTAGTGGTGTATTATTAGGTGAGTGCTCTATTATGAATCAGTGATGTAAGCAACTTGTCTTGTCATGTAGTGGTGTATTATTAGGTGAGTGCTCTATTATGTAATCAGTGATGTAAGCAACTTGTCTTGCCATGTAGTGGTGTATTATTAGGTGAGTGTTTTCTTATGTAATCATAGGCCTCAAAAACTTGTATAAATAGAGGCTGTGTGTAATGTTACAAGGCAGAAGCCGAAGAGCTTGAAGCACAGAGAAATAAATAAATCGGTTTTTTATTGAAGAGGCTTCACCTTTTTCTTTCTCAGGGTCTATATGGCTGCCAGTAGAAGCTTGAAGAAGTAGATACTCATGAATGGTGGAGATCCTTTATTGAATTTCAGCACAATTTTTCAAGATGTAGAATCCGAGAATCAATAGAAACTGTCATCTTCTTCAGATTAGTTTGTACCAGGTCGATCCTGGATTCAATTCGATGAAGAACAGAATTTTGAGCAATGGCATTTTGGCTTTGCCAATTGAGAACAACTTCGCTTGGGTAACTTGTTTAGGGCGGTCATCAGCATCAATTGCTGGAGGGTTGTGGACTTGGGGAAGAGTATGGACTCTGTCTTTATCTTGTTCTTGTAAAGCAGGAAAATCATCATCATAAGGTCTTGTGGGTTGATACATAGAAACTGTGGGGACTTATTCTGATATCACAGTTGCATAGACAAAACTCTGACAGAGTGGCTTAACACAGCAAAGTTTATGGGCACTCAATAGCTATTTACTGGAGTCGTGTCTATTCGGTGATAAACAAAGCTTCTAGTTATAAGGAAGAGCTTGAAGCACAGAGAAATAGATAAACTGATTTTTTATTGAAGAGGTTTCACCTTTGAGAATAACTCTCTTCGGCTTCTGCCTTGTAACATTACACACAGCCTCTATTTATACAAGTTTTGAGGCCTATGATTACATAAGAAAGCACTCACCTAATAATACACCACTACATGGCAAGACAAGTTGCTTACATCACTGATTACATAATAGAGCACTCACCTAATAATACACCACTACATGACAAGACAAGTGATAAGTATCAACCGGCAATAGGCTCATGATCTGGAGAGAGATTCTGATCTGATAGGTTATCTTGGACTTGTAGGGCCAAGTCATAATCATCATCTGCGATCATTTCTATCTCATGTGGTTTCAGAAGTGTTGGGATTCCCAAAATTATCTGCTTGATTTTTTTGTTTTTGTACTTCATTCTCAGGTCATGGAGATGATCGGAATAGTGAGGGTCATAAAAATCATTGCCAGGTTCTTCATCAAGATCTGTGCTTTTAGGCCATAATTCATCGGGAATAATATTGTTCTTGAGGCACACTGTTTTTTGCATGGTCCTGAGCTCCGGGAGGTTTGTGAGGGGTTGTTCATACAGGGAGTATGGATGTGTTGTGTAGAGGGTAGCTTATGGAAAACTCATAACCAAATTGTCTGTTGAGGCCTTGAAAGGCCTGTGGAATATGAAAATAGAGAACAAATGGGCAAAGGCTTGTTTAACAGACTTAGATCGAGCTGTGTTTTGATATACTTCAATCCAACAAGGGTGTGGATGAGGCCATTGGGATTTTTCATGTTGGAGAGGGGAGATCCATTGTGTGGGGTTGTGGAACCAAGTGAAGAACTTGAAGGTATAGTACCAAGAATTCGTTGGCCAAGAAGTCCTAAGAAAGCTGGCAAGAAAGTAATCGATGGGAAACTCTATAGCAATATGGTACAAGTGATAGAGATACCATAAGAAAAAGTAGAGTTTTTTAGAGAACAAGCCAGATGGTTTGAAAGTGAATAGGTGGATAAAATGGTATTTCAGATGGATGCCTAGGCTTTGGAAGCAAAGGGAGGACGTATCATAGTTGAGAAGAAGGTGATCTTGGAGGCTAAATAGTTTTGTCATTGGCCTGCTAGTTAAGAGTATGGTTAAGGATCATTTCTTGAGCGAGAGGAGGTAAATCTTCTATGGGGAAATCTTGCTCAGGTGGAGGTGGATCGGAAAAGGAGACCATAAGAATCAAAGGAAGGAGTAGTGTTTGTGATTTAGGTGGTCTGGTGAGCATATTTGGGATTAGATTCTTGTTTCCCTTTATATGCTCGACGGTGAAGGTGTACTTTGAAAACCATTCTGCTAGTCTCAGAAGCTGTGGATGAGGAAGCATCTTGCGTTTGAACTGTAGCATTTTGGGAAAAGAGAAACAATCCATGATGACTTTAAAGTGGTAGGCTGCCAGGTGGAACTCGAATTTTTGGATGCCATACTTTACAGCTAGGATTTCTTTGAAAGTGGAGTGGTAGTGGGTTTCTGACTCCTTGAAAAACCCACTTTTGTAGCCACATATGTGTCGGTGGCCGTCTTTGTCTTCAAGTAGTACAGCACTCCAATACTTGTCACTAGCATCAATTTGAAGGATGCGTTGTCCTGTTGAGGGAATGATTAAAGCAGATAAGTGTTGTGTGGCCATCTTTAAATATTTGACTGCTTGTGTCTGTTTTTCTGTCTAGAGGTCTGCATCTTTGTTTAACATGAGCTGGAGTGGCCTTGTCATTTGTGCAACTCGGGGAAGAAAATTTCTGAGATATTGGACAATACCCAGAAACTGTTGGACTTGTTTTCTAGTGAGGGGGCCATCAAAAATTTTTTGGAGTTCTTCAGCTATATGGGTGCTAGGTGTGTAAGCACCATCTGTAAAAATCATACCAAGGAATTCAATTTCCTTTTGGCAGATACTCATCATGGATTCAGAGAGCATAATACCATGCTGGTGAACGAGCTCTGCAAATTGCTTTAACAGCATAGCATGTGACTCCTCGTCTTTTGAGAAAAGTAACACGTCATCGATGTAGATTAAGGCTGATTGAAGTATAGGTTCAAATACTTTAATCATGGCCTTTTGAAATAAAGAAGGTGCTACTTTGAGACCAAAGGGCATGACTCGCCATTGGTAATGATGGTCTGGTATGCAGAAACCTGTTTTGTATCTGTCTTCAGGATGAATGCCAAGTTGCCAAAAGCCAGCTTTAAGATCAAACTTGGAGAATACTTTGGCATTGTGGAGGCTCGAAAATAATGTCATGGTATTTGGCAAGGGGAACTTATCTTGTAAAAAATGATTCAAGGGCTGATAATTAATTACCAACCTGAGTTTGCCGCGCTTTTGTTCAGACCTTTTATTAACATAAAAGGCTTCACAAGACCATGATGAGTCTGTAGGTTCAATTAATCCTTGAGCCTGTAATTGAGCACATTCTTCTTGAGCGAGCATCTTGTGCTCAAGATTCATTCTGGAGTGACTAACTTTTGTGGGATTGATGTCTTCATTAAGCTTGAAAGAAAGCTTAAGAAAAAACTATGGATTTTGCCATAAGGGATGAGAACATTTAGTAAGAAATTCCTGGTGAGAGTTTGAACATGAGTGTTGAATGATTTGGGCTTTGATGAGGGCAATATTGTCTGTGAGTGAAGGTTGGAACTCATAGAGTGAAGGGGTAATTGTATATGGAAGAAAATGGGCTTTATACTGAATACCACGAGGAAGGATTCTGAACTTAGATTTGAAATAAACATCAAACCCAATAACTAAATCCTTTTCAGGTAAATGAGATCCAAGAACATGGGTATGGTAATAGGCCTTTTGGTTTTGAATTGGGTGCAGAAGATTTGATTGTCAGCGGCTCGGAAGTATTCTTTATGGGTGACCCAACAATGAGGAGGAAGAACTTTAGCGTTAAGAATGGTTCTGTGGGCTCCTGTATCAAATAAGGCTATGGCTTTGATGGGCTTGACATATGTGGATTTGAGAATATTAATAGGGGCTAGAGGTATTGGGTGTGAAGGGGGGCTGATAATAGATTGGGCTTGGTAGAGTTCATAGATCTCATCATCAGAACTTTCATCAGCAACAGCAGTTATGGTGTCAGGAGTGAGCTCATCCGTGAGGGAGAATAGGGATTCGACTTCATCAGGCCCAGTCACTGAAGTTAATTGATTTTCTGGCCCAAAATACAAAGTTCACTCCGGAGTAATGAGTTTTGCAAGTTAATTCGGTTAATTTAAGTATTTTTAGATCCTTTGCTTTTTTTTAAATAATTTATAATTTATTATTTTGTTAATTGAGAATCAAGCTTCATAATTGATTTAAACTTGGTTGACTCAAGTTTTTTTTGTTTTTTAATTGATTTTTTTAAATTTATCTTTCAATGTTAAATTGATTGAGAATTGAATTTTATAATTTAATTTAGTTTGCTTTCTATTAGGTTATTCTAATCTCATGATCTAGGTTTGAAGGGTTAATCTAGATTGAATAGGGTTTTTTCTATATGTATTAATTGATTTTGTTTTAATTTCATTATTCAACATTGAATTGATTAAGAATTAAATTTTAATATGTATTTTTTATTTATGAGATTAATCACTACATAATTTATTTTTATTTTTTCTTAGAAACATGTTAGTAATTCCTCAATACATCTTTTTATTTCTGAAAAAACTTTTGATCATTCCCATTGTGTAGAACTAATAAATTATATAGTATGTTTAATGGAAAGAAAAGGTTGACATAAAATATTTATTGATATGTATATACATAAGATCGGATTGGTTGTTAAACTTGATGTTAACAATAATTTTCTCCCATTACCGCTAGAATTATGCTTTCTCAAATCAAACAAATTGATTTTTGAACGAAAATAAACATTTTTAAAAAAATAAAAATTGGAGGGATTGAATATTTATAATTCAAAAAATACGAGGACTCTAACGAATAATTCTATATTTTTTTCTACTTTTTTCTCTTTATTCCGTATCTTTTTATCATATGCTTCTGAACAAAATTACTTAAATTGGCTCAATTTGGTCATACAAGAACAAAAAAAAAGGTTATAAGATGAAAAAAAAAGTCTACAGCACAACGAGGTGATGAGGAAGCGAGTGCTGCGGTGATTTTCCAACGCTGTAGTGTTTTCAATAATATAATATAATAGCTAATAAGAACTACAGTAACTAAAAAGTGCTTTCTTGAAACTATATTTTTTATCCAAATGTATGTTGGGGAAAAATTATTCGGCATTTTATTTTGTATTATGTCAAAATCCACTTTTTGACATTTTGAGTTGGTTGTGATTCGGTTTTGTAAAATAAACCAAATTTGTGTATAATTTCCAACATTCATTTTATTTATTTTCTTTATCTTGGAAATTATTTATGTGAATTATATATACATATTCATAGATTTTAATTTTCCCACTTTACCTTAATTTACCTTTGTGAACATGGCCTTCATTTAGTTTTTGATGTTGATGTATCAGTGTGTTATTTTTGTCTAAAACACATGTTAAAAAAGGACCAAAGACAAGGTAATGACCCATTATTACTACACTTGGCTACGCTTTAAGTCCAAGTAAATATAGGTCTTATAGACAATTCACTAAACCTAATATTCTAAGCTCAAGTACATACACGTCGAGCCCATATAAATGTCAAATTGGTTGTCTTTTTAGACCCCTCATTACTGGTCACAATACTCCATTTGTTTTTATCATGACAAGTCACACGTCAAGCTTATGAATATACTTGTTAAGTCTAGATGGATGTAATATTGGTGATCTTTTTACCCCCTATTAGGTTACAAGATTCTATTTGTTTTATCGTGACCAATGCTGTTAAAATTATGATTTGTATGATTTTACGAGTCAAAAACATAAACTTGATAAAATCAAGTAAAAAAATTGAACCCCGTTAAAATTATATATGACTCAATAAAATCAGTCAGAATCATAAAATTAGACCGGATCAGTCCAATTTTACGATCCTAGCTAATACTCCGTCAATTGGTCCGTTAATTACTTTACTTTCTTTTTCCATGTCATTATGTTTTCTTTCTGAACCAGGACCAAACGCAGCTCAATGAGACAGCCAACTAGGTCATGCCTTACTCTCTCTCTCGCTCTCTCTCTCTCTCTTATAGATAGATATTTGTTTTGACATATTAAAATAAAGATATTAAAAGACATTAATATAATATTTTTTCAAGAAAAAGTATATTTTTAAAAAACATTTAAAAATAAAAACAATATAGCAAAACACACCTTATCTTATCTCAAAACTCTTCAATTTGGGGAGTATTTGACATTGCGTTTCAAAAAAAATTAAAAATTTTATTTTTATTTTTTACTTTAAATTAAATTTTTTGAGTGTTTTTAGATCATTTTCATATGCTGATGTCAAAATAATATGTTGGAGCTGGAGCTTGTACTAGCAATATTGATGTTGAAACCAATAGTACTAGCAATATTGATGTTGAAATCAATAGTAGTACTAATAATCCATTTGATAGTAATGTTTTTTATGAATGTCTTAGAAATAGCGAGAAAGGTGACGGTAACGAGGCTGATTTGAGTTTACATAGCACGCCAGCAGAATATTTGTTTTAAATTTGTTAGTTTTTACCTAATGAAATTCTATGGACATATTTTGAAATGTATTTTTAAGTTATTTCAAATCACGTATGAACCTTAACTAATAAAGTTTTATGGCCATAATTGTGTTGTATTGTATTCATAAATATTTTACTTATAATTTTATAATTTTTCTACCAAAACGATTTAAACTATGATTTTATGATTTTTGTACGAAAATATTTTACGTACAATTTTACAATCCGAATTCAATGGTCAATTCCGTATCGTGTCAAAATCGTGATTTTGAAAACCTTGATCATGAACTTTAACATAGAAATTTAAGGTTGAATATACTTATCACTCTATATCTTTACTTGTATAAAAGTTTTCAGAAAAAATCTCATGCTTATCTCTCATTAATAATATATAAGAGATATTTAATACATTTTCAACATTATCAGAGTAAGAGTAGGATGAACAGGATCACGGGTTATATAATACTATGAGTCAGTTAAAAAAATAGAAAAGTTTCTTAATTTTCATTCTATATTGCATATTTATTTTCAAAATCTTTATCTTTACTATGAGTCCATTCAATTTCCATCGTTTTCATCTTTTTTATCCCAAGATAATAACCAAAAGAGGTGAGGAATTTAATGGCGAATACGCACAATGCATGCATTTAGGGTCACCAAACATAAATTGCGTGCGTTGAATGCATCTAGGCATGCACCATGCATCTGGGCATGCACTGTCAAAAACCTTACCTAAAGATTTTTTTTTTTTGAAACACAGTATTCCTAGCTTGTTGTTGATGGGTTGTGTAGTACCAAATTCTATGTTCTTAGGATTTAAGGAACTAAACAATATGGCTCCATACCCTATTTTTCTGTTGCTTTCTAGCTTCATTAATTATTATGAATTTGGTGCCGAAACCAATATCGTCAAGCACCATCATCACCAAACAACTTGTACACGATAGCTACTCCTTTTGATCTTTTGTGATTAAATTCAATTTAAATTAGTGCGACTTCCCGTCCCGTGAAATAATACCAGGAAAAAAAGATGACGAAGGCACTTCAAACTTTATTAATTTCTCAATTTGCTATCTATATGATGTATATTTCTTTCAATAATTATTATATAAGGATACAGTTCACTATGAAAATTAAAGGCAACTCTCTTGAAATCGAACAAAAACTATTTGAATTCAAAATTATTTATGTTATTAAATTTTAATAAAAAGAGAAAATAAAGGCCATAGTTTTGAGGAATCAATCAGCCCATAAATTAAAACTAAAACGTAAGGGTTATTTGTATTATATATATATTATATTAAACCTTCCAATAATCATTTGAATGAATTATATTCCCTAAGAAAAGATAATTTAAAAGTATAAAGATAAAACTCGGAGAAATAGTGCTGGCTAAAGCCAGAGAAAGAGGTTGATCTGCCTGGAAATGTTTCCTCATCTGTGCTACTAATATTTATCCTTTAAATATTATTTTAAAAATGGCATGCAGCATGCTATTATTTTGGCAACATCACAAACAACAATAATAAAACATGGGAAATATATTTTTGTTGGTGTTTTTTATTATTTTTATGTGTTAATATAAAAAAAATCATTTTAATATATTTATAATTAAAAAACATACTCTGCTAAACATAAAGAACCGCAAAATTGCTGTCATGCATTAGAAAACCGAAGATCTCATGCATGTGGACATATCGAGCAGCAGCAATGTCTACTATTAAAAAGTCACTGTATATTTTCTGCCAAGAATTTGATCAGAGATAAAATTAATATCAACTTTAGGGGCATGCCACATGGCTCCAAATGCATGTATATAAGCAGGACGTCATGCATATGCTATATTAAATAATCAATATATTTTTTTATTCTCATATGATCTTGGACTCGTCTAGTTGGTAAGTCTTCAAAGGTTAGTGAGGCTACTAACCAAAAGAAAGATGTCAAGATTAGGTGGCCACTAAATGGTAAGAGGACTTGTAATGTTACTTTCCCTAACAAAAGACTTGAGAGAAGAACTTAAATAATTCTCATTTTCAACTGCTAGACTTTGAGTAGGTTTGCATGGGGCAGGGGTTTGGCATATAATACTTTGTGTTGCTGTCAAAAGTTTTATTTTTTTCTTTATGATCATATCAGTGTCAAGAGTTTTATTATATTCAAAAGGCACTAAACTGAGCGGGTGACCTAGATACTAAGCTGCTTGCATTTTAGATTATCAAGAAGGTGTTTGACGCTGTGTTTTAAAAAAAATTGAAATTTTTTGAATTTTATTTTATTTTAAATAAATTTTTAGTGTTTTTAGATCATTTTAATGAGTTGATGTCAAAAATAATTTTTAAAAAATAAAAAATATCATTTTAATGCATTTATTAATAAAAAAATACTTTTAAAAACAATCACAACCACGTAGTTGATAAATCTTCCAAACATTCCAGTTGTTGCACATGTTTTATAATGAAAAACACTGCGTGAGAAAGAGCTTATAACATGTTATGTGAAGTGGCACCCTTAATCAATCGTAGCTGTTAATTTGAAAAGTTTTCATCTAAGCCCTTAAAATTTAAGAACATCCTAGATATAATAATAAATATGTATAGGGGAAATGAGTGAATTTAGGTAAGGGGGCATTTTCAACCGAGCTTTAATTATATTAATTGTTAATTCAAGTTAAAACTCCAATTAGATTTGGTCTCAGCTTTACTAAATACAATGAATTAAGAAGGGAATACGTTCACTTTCTGTATTTGAGAAGACAATGCCTCAAATGGCCCTGGATGACGTGATGGCTAATAGCTAAATGTCGTGAGCATTAATGTAAGCCTGCAAAGTCATTTTTTTGTTGCCGAACAAATTGAATTTCCTACAAGCGCAGGATAATTAATTTCTAACTTATTTGGAAGATTCCCTGTTTGAATATTGTGATCAAGAATTTGGAAAGATCAAAGGATTATAATTATAACCTCGAGGTTACTATAGAAGATCAATTTTAAAGTTATTTTTGAAATTTCTTTTCATTTAAAAATAAATTAAAATATTATTTTTTTTAATTTTTTATATTAGTACATGAAAATGATATAAGAACATCAAAAAAATTTAATTTAAAATAAAATAAAATAATTCAATTTTTTTATTTAAATATAATGCTAAACACCCTGAGAGTTTTGACTCAAATTGGGCACAATACACTTTTTTCTCACGATGGAGGTAATGTACACACGAATCATTAGATAATTAATCTCGTCCATCTTTAGCTCAAGATGCATTTGTGTACCAAGCATGCATTAAAACATCGCCACACAAAATCTCCCTTGCTAGTTTAGAATTTTTTTAAAAAAATAGATAGAAAAAAATAATCTAAAATGGAGTTTCGCAAGGAAAACGAATGATCAAGCAAACTTCATAGTATATAACTAGTTTGTATATCCTCGTTGCGCTGTGAAAAATCTAAAACCAATTTGTGTATAGCTTGCACGCACTATACTTTCCTCCCCTTGTATTAGTCACTCTAGTTGGTCCCAACCACTTTCAAAGGTCAATTTTGTACCTTAATTCGGTTTTTGAATAATTTTAACTAGTTATTGAAAAGGTCAATTGATTGATTGTTAATTTAATATTAATTATTATTGATGATATTTGAAGTGTTGAGATCCAAATTGATGTGTGACAACTTTAGGGATATGAAATTGCCAATGAATTTATTTTGAGATGGGAAAGGATGGAAATCAATACCTTGGGATGAGTTTGAGAGAATCATAATTGACTTTGGTTTACCCAAGATGTAATAGTTTGGTCTCGATATGAAATTTGATACATGTTAATGCTATCTTTATATTGATGTGGTGGTGTGATTTTTAAGTTATAATTTTAATTCATTGTGATGTGACACTTGTTTTAATTTCCATGTTGATGTTGTTTTTAAATTGTTATTTAACGAGTGAAAATTTTATTTTGAATTGTTATGTGTTGATGTAATTTTTCACTAGTTATGTTGATATTGTTTTTGACTTTTTGTATTAATGTTTAAATATGTAATTTATTGCACAATAATAATTATAGATTCGCTTAATACATTAAATTATAGTATCTAAAATATTTTCCAATGTTGTTTTCCTCCTATTTTTTCATATATTGATGATTTGATTTATATCGAATCTTTTATTTGAGATAGATGCACCATCATCGTGCAATGTCATAGAGTAAAAGTAGTCATAATAAAATCACTTAATATGTTATATTATTAAGTTTAAAATATTTATTAAGATTTATTTTTCTTGTAATTCTCTCATGCATTAATAATTTTATTGTTCTCTGACTTTGCCCATGTTAGATGTATCATTTTTTATTTCTCATTATTTTTTAAGAAAAAATACTTTTTATTTTTATTTTTTGTGAATTTGTATTTATGGATTGAAGTATGATCCTCAAAATACACTTTCGAGTCACTCTTCAACTATCAATCAACCACCTGAAAAAAATATTATCATTTAAAGTGACCACATTTGTTTTAAAATGGAAAGTGTAATTTTCTAGTAAGACCTTAAAAGTTAATTATTATTCTAAATATTTATTTGATAATTGATTTTGTTTTTCTCTATGTTTATATTGATGTGTGTGAATTTATTATTGTGTTCTTATTTATTTTTTATAAGCAAGCAATTTTGGCCTATATCGGTGTGACACCATGCATATAAGTCTATTGAGTACGAGTGAATGTCTTTTGGCCCAATTCAATAAATATATTTTTTAAAAGGGTTATGTTTATAATTTGTTTCACTATTATTTGGTACCAACACACCAATGTCTCAAAAGTGAATTAAATTTTTTACCAATATCAAGTTTTAAATTCTTGTCTTAGATCTTAGTATTTTATGTTGGAAAAAATACACTATATAACCTAAAATTTACTCAAATTTACATTTTATCTTCATTGTTTTGTACATTATAGAAAACACCCTCGGTCAATAAAAAAATAATTCAAATCACATGAAATGATCAAACTAATCTTTTTTTTATTCGAGGAAATCTTTATTGGAAAACATACTTTGTGGGCTCAGGTGAGCGAATAAAATCTCGATTGTCCCAGACTCTTACAAGAGATGAATTGTCTGTGTGTGTGTTGTGTATATATATATATATAGTAAAAGACAAACACAACTTTATCTGAATCTCTCTCTCTCATATACTTATTATTTCTATTCTAAACAAAAACTTTCTAAAAATTGTAAAAAAATCTCAAATCAACCCTCATCACTCACCGAATTGTTGAATTGTATGACAAAAACTTTGTCTTTCCAATTCTTTTCTTTCCTGAGTTAAATACAGTAATTTTATTTTATTTTTCTCTCTAAATTTTTGTTTTCTTGAGGGAGTTTTTTTCTTTTCTTGTGGGGCCTTTGTTTTGTAGTCGCCATAAAACTAAATAACAAGTTTCTTCTTTCTATCTCCAACCTTTTCTTGCATACAGTTCATCTCAATGTCTCTCATTTAAGGCACTTGTAGTTTCTTTTCGTTTTCTTTTTCTACCCTATTGTTCTATTAACATGATCAACAAATTGGTTCAATGAGAAATGCATGCGAATACATGCCATTTCTCCATTAAAAAAAAAATCAAATCCATGAGGTCTACCTCATTAATCATGGAGCAAGTTAACCTTATCTTGTAAATGAAATGTGAAAACTGGGAGCGACAGATATAGGATTCCTACTATATATATATATATATAAGACGCGCTTGTAGTGTTCAAAAATATAATAATTGAAAAAATAGTAAATCATCTACACACCTTTATAACCAATGATAATCATGAAAAAATCCAAGGTATTTTTTAATCTTTTTCAGGGGTTATTTTTTTAGTTTTGTTATGCATGAATTTTTTTTGGGGGGGGTCAGTTCTCATGGATAAAATAGTAGTTTTATTGTGCAAAGAAATCAGAAATATCATCCATGTCCCATTAAAATGTCGAAAATAACCCCGGTCTCGGGGATTAAATTTTTTAGCCCTGGGATAAAATAATAATTTTACTGTCGTCATCCACAGTAATTTGTATCTATGTGTATAGTAAAAAATTCTATAGAAAAAACGTCATTTTTTTATTTTTTTAGATAGATAGATAGCATTCTATTGGCAAGAAATGCTGTTGTAAAACTTGCCAAAGATGATTCAATCGAAGATATAAGGATGTTAAAATAAAATCATGTGGCCTAAAGTGGCAATAACGAGCATTATTAGGAGAAGTAATGCTTCACAAATATGGGTACGCAGTGTATATGATATATAGTTGAGAAACATGTTTATCCTTCAATAATATTTTGTTTTGTAAAATTAAATTTTAAAAGTTGCTAAAAAAGATAAAACCAATATTTTTTATCTATTACAGAAATCACTATACTATTGGCTTGCGTTTTGTTGCGAAAGATAAGATTGAAAAAAATAAAAATTACAAATAATACGGAAAAGGGATGCACTTTGCCTTAGATGGATGGCCAGCATGATGCACCCATATGGACAACCATAGTGCCTCCCTCACCGAATTATGTGATCACTTGGGAATAAATTCTATTCTAAAAACGGACAAGTACATGAAAGTGAGCTTATTGAAATGTGATAGTCTGCATTAATACAGGATAACAAACAGTAAAAACAAGAGTCGGAATCATACATATACAGCCATCATTCTGGATCTCCTTCTATTTATTGCCCCAAACAACAGCTTATAGCGTTCCATGAACTTGGGGCAGTAGGCCACTTGATCTCTCTCTATATATATCTGTCCTCCGATATATAGAGATTAAGAGAGATGGTGATGAGAAAGAGTCTCCAATTCATTGAATATTTTTCTTGGTTTTGCTAGCAAATTTGGAGGAGATCACGTCATGGGTAAAGGGAGGGCGCCATGCTGTGACAAAACTCAGGTGATTAGAGGACCATGGAGCTCTGCAGAAGACCTGAAGCTCGTAACTTTCATCCAGAAACATGGCCATGAGAACTGGAGGGCTCTTCCTAAACAAGCTGGTCAGTCTCCTCTCTCATCTTCTTGTATCATTCTCATTGTTTTTACAGACTCGGATCTAGTTTTAATTGTGTGATCATGCCGACAATCGTTTGTTTACTTGCATTCAACATTCCTTTCTGATTCATTAGCTGGGGGGTAGGAAAGGACCCTCAAGTTTGTCTCCCTGGCTGTTCCATGCCTGTACTGCTAAAACCAGAAACATTTTTTCTGCATTGATTATTGTTCGTGAAATGCAGATTCCCTTGCAGAACTCAAATCTTTTCCCATGACACTTATTAGCCCTTGATTCATGTGCATATTTGTTTTTTTCATCAACTTGATTCAATCCAACAGTTCTCTCTCTTTTTTATTCAAAGAAAAAGTTTGAATGCGAGATTTGTTTAGAAGATGAAAACGTGAGTGCTGTTCCAGCTATAGTGTCAATCCAACAGTTCAAGTGATGTTTTCGTCGATATTAGTTTTACTTTTTGCTCTTTTTTTTATTTTATTTTTTGATTCCCGTCTTTATCTTCTTTTTTTTTGGGTAGATTATGACCACTTGCACTTCGGATGAAGTGTGTGGCATCAACCGTACGTTTTATTGTGTGTTGACTATTGATTATATTAATGCTGTAATAAAACAAAACAAGGAAGGCAACTTTGAAACGCTTAAATATACCATCCAACAGGTTTGAATTTCTTAGCACCGAGATAAGGGAAATCATTTTCATTTCCAGCCTACAATATATAGATTACTATTCTATACAATGAATCCTTCCACCATTTGATTTGTCATAGCCATCTTAAATTATGAACTAGGTTATATGAAAGGTCAACACTCCAACTTCGATACCATTCCAATATCATTCTAGATGCAGAAAATCACCTCTAGAATGCATATATATCATGTACTTCTAAACAGAACCTGAAGAAAATAATGCTGAGATCGAGCAGTGTTTTCCAAGGCACGGTCGTGTGTGGCATTTTTTTTCTGTAAAATATTGAGAGATTTATTTGTTTTTTTAGGGCTGGCCATTCTGCGGTCTGATTTTCAGTTTGTATTTCCATATCCTGCCAAGTTGGATAGCGATCGATGGTCACTTAGAAATGCCATAAGAGCTTAGGCTGCCAAATTTTCCCATTTTGTTGACGAAGATGCAAGATGATATTGTTAAATAATCCAATTCAGACTGAAGATACCGGTTAGTAAATGGGAAATAAATACTCAAATCACTGAAAGAGTACTTTCAAGAGTTGCACAGCTAAAGGTACTGCATGCCTAAATGCCCCATCTAACTCGCCGCTTAATTAGACTTTGTTTGCTCTCGCTATCTCATCTAGACACTTAGAAAAAAAAAAAGTAGAGGACCAGAGGGAGGGTAAGATTTCAACCTCCAAAGCGTTGGTTGAACAAGGGAAATTGAATTCCTTATAGAATTAATTATATATGCACTTTCGTTTTTCATTTTTTTTAATCTTGTGGCTTTGTAGGGTTGTTGAGATGCGGAAAAAGCTGTCGATTGAGATGGATTAATTACCTAAGACCTGACGTGAAGCGTGGTAGCTTCAGCAAAGAGGAAGAAGACACCGTAATAACACTGCATCAAACTCTGGGAAACAAGTAAATTACTTCTCAACATAACACCCAAACTCGTTGCTGTATACGCACATACTTGTTATTTTAATTTCTAATTGCAAATTATAAACTCGCAGGTGGTCAAAGATTGCATCTCATTTGCCAGGAAGAACAGACAATGAGATCAAGAATGTGTGGAACACTCACTTGAAGAAGAAGTTGACATTAAAAGATGAGGATGAACGTCCTAATGGAGATGAATCGAAGGAATCCTCCTCAATCTCCTCGTTCTCATCTTCATCCAGTACGATCATGTCAAGTGGAAAAAGAAATCTGGAAATGGAACTTGATCACCAGAAGAATCAAGGGTCCTCGACGAAGAGGCCTCGTATCATAGAGAATGTAATGGATTCATCGCCAAGGGAAGTATCTAATCAGTGTAGACCAACTAATAAACCGAAGGAATTATCAAGTTCCTCTTTCTCATCTAACAATTCCAACATCACCATCTCCAGTCAAGTTGACGTTTCCGAGCCTGAAGATGAACAGATAGGTTCGTTGTTGAACTTTAGAGGACAATATGACGTTCACAATTCATCAGAGGAGGTGAACAAACCAGAAGAAATCACGTCCGAAATCCCGTTCGAGTCAGATTATGATTTTTGGAACATGTTGGATAGCTTAAGTTCCTTTCAATCTAATGAAGTTCAGTTGGAAAATGCTGAAGCTTGCCAGAGCTCAAACTTTGGAGATGCATATAGCAATGGAGAAGAAGATCAAAATAAGAAGTGGCTGCGTTACTTGGAAAATGAACTCGGTCTAGATGCAACCAAGGATGAAAACCAGGAAAGTTCATTGAACAACGCTGCCGAGACACTAGTCCCTGAAAGTTTTCAGTACGAGATACCATTGAAGCCAGCCGAACTCCAATCAGGGACAATTGGAAATTTTCATTTGTGGCCTTCTTTATGAATTTAGAAAATAAAAAAGGTCCATTATGAAAACCTATAACAAAGTTAAGTTAGGTCTTTTAATCCAGGGGTTTGTAGAAATTAAACATGTGAAACTATTGACTTCTCTTTCAATACACAAGTAGTTGGTATTACTTTTTTTTTTATAAATATATACATATATATAATAAGCAGTCGGTATTACTGATCTCTTGTCAGTAGCGGCTTGTTTGTTTTTACTGTAGCTTTGGGATTCCCTGTAATTGTAAATTGTGGGGTGTCAGAAAGATGATTATAAAAATGCTTTTTCAGTATTACTATTAAAATGCATTTATGTTAATTAAATTGTTCATAAAATTCCAAATTTTGTGACTCATCAAACTCGTGCTAATTAAAAACTCAATCCGTGTAGTTTAGCAAAAATAATTAATTAATCCTCATGGTTTCAAGAACTATATATTCAGTTCTTATATGTTTAAATATATTTCAGCTCTTTTCTAATCCATTTTTATTTTTATTTTTATTTTAATAAATATAAAAGATAAAAAAATGAAATGAAAATACATTTAAATAAATTACTTCTAAGTTAAATATGATTAAAACTAATATTTAATTATTTTGAGACTACATAGACTAACCAAATAATTCTAATAAACTTCAAGAACTAATTAAGTGATAATCAACTGTAGGAAATCAGTTCAATAAATAGTGAAGTAGGTCGGTATGGATGGAATGACATAGACATTCTTCAAAGTTTAAGGAAGGGCAATTTATATTAATTAAATTATTTTATTTCGACATTTTAGTGGGTTGGTAGCATCTTCCACTGTTTAAAATTTGTGACGTTGGATTCCTTCATTTTGAAAAAATTGTGGACAATATACGACTCTACCTTAACAAGTCGCATGTTTGACCTCTCGAATTTGTTGACAAACATAGTGAAACTGGAAAAATTATGCCAGAACTCAAGAAGTAATTAACTAGAAATAGCACCATGAGAATATTAGATAGAACACACTATCTAGCTAGGGTGGTGTTACCGGGGACAGAAATGAATGTTTACGAGGAAACCTCAATTTTTGCTCTTAATGTTTTACATATTTCTCAATTAGGTCCCTGTTCACGTTTTTATTATTGTTTCATTTCATAAAATAGGCAACTATACTCTAGGTACAATTGATAAATTCAAAATCTTTTCTTTTAGTATAGCACAACTAAGATACAAGAGCAAGATCAATTTTATTAAATTACAAACAATTTCATATTTCCCAGATCACAAACAAACCCTAACATAGAAATCAAACTTTAATTCTCTATAAAAAGTTTTTAAAATACTTAAACAGATAAGAAAACTACGCTACAAATACTAAAAAAAATATAACAATACATTAACTTAAAATGTAAATTGATAAGTTTGTTTACTTTGTGTAGGGAAAATTTAGAAGAAGAAAAAACAAGATAATGATGTTGATGCTTGTGATGATGATACCTATATTTGTTGGTAAAATAGGGAGGGGAGGGGATTATTTTGACTCGCTAGCTATAATATTCAGCAGTAAAAGCTATAATCTAGTTTTCATATGATATTTTTCGGACTAGTTTTCGAGGGTGTTTAATATTGTATTTCAAAAATATTTTAAAAAAAATTTATGAATTTTTTTTAAATTAAATTTTTTTGGTGTTTTTAAATCATTTTCATATGTTGATGTCAAAAATAATTTAAAAAAAAACATAATTTTAATACATTTTTAAACAGAAAATACTTTATAAAACAACATCAATCACTCACTGACAATTCATATGTTGAAACTAAGTAATGATGGATCGATGGAGTCTTAGAGACATGAATTACAAGGAATACCTCACTCCCACGAGAGATATTTTCTTGCAATCTTTCTTTCATTCGAGCATGAGATGATAAAATAGATGGGATGATGCACATCTACCCCAAAGGTCAAGCAGATCATCTCACCAAAATCATGATGTCGGCAAAACAAATTTCTCAACTTCCGAGTGATCTCTATCAAATGTCTCTTAGTGGGTTGGTAATCTTTGTTTGCATATTAAGAATCTATTTCCCCATGTCCCCACACCTTAAAAGAACATGAAGTTGAAGCTCCTTCAGCTTCAAAATGCATCCATCATTTCCTCTGATCTAACCTACGCATGGACTTTTTTCCAGCGAAATTAGATGGATTGAAATGGACAGCCAACCCTAATTGAAAAAAAAATAAAAAAAAATCAAGGAATTTACAGGGATTCTGAGCCTTAATTAAATATACACATTCAAATAGATGAGTCCATGTTGGTATAACAAACCACCAACCTGGATCCTGCGGTCTCATTTGCTCCCGGATTTTGTCAATTTGTCTATGAAAGAGAGAGTTCAGGAGTCTACCAATCACGGGAAAAAGTAGCAGCGATGAAAAAATGTCATCATCATTGCTAAGCCGTCAGGAATGACGACATCAAATCCTCTCTTTGCAACCGCCATTTATCCTCCTTTCAAGTACGCTTTTCCTTATTATCTGTCTCGTTGAAGTTTTAAAGTTTGGATCTGTTTAACAGTGATTTGATTGATTGATTTTGAAAGTATTTTTTTAATATAATATTTAAAAATTTTAATAAAAAATATAAATATAAAAAAATTTAATTTTTTTTAAAAACACATTGAAACTCGATGAAAAACATTCCTCGGAATGACATGCTGCTTTCCGATCTAAATTGATCAGAATCGAACACACATAAAGGTGCACCCTGTACTTTAGCTATAGCTTAAAAAACCACAAAAAGAAAAAAGAAATAAATCTTATTCACTATTTCATGACTGTGAAATGTTGAATTGCAATAAGGGTGGGTGAAGATTAGTTGCCCATCATTTACACATTGCACGCTTAGTCTTCAATGAATCAGAGGCGGCGCTTTTAAAACACAAGCGAACAGGCACTGCCTGCACCTTTTCTCTTGAAAAAAGAAGAAGAAACTTGATTATGTAACAATTACTCATAGATTGCCTTGACTAAGCCTTTGTTTTGGCAGGTAAGGTATCGCAATAATGTTTTATTTTTAGGGTATTATTCACAAGTTTTGCTCGGATTTCAGAGCCTGAGAAATGTGTTTTGGCAGGTAAGGTATCACAATAATGTTTTATTTTTAGGGTATTATTCACAATAATTTTGCTGTTTGGTTAAATATGAACCGCAGGTTGTGGTCATGGGACCCGCATCAAATTGAGTTGAAACCGCAGCTTGGAAAAAGCACTCGTGAGCTGCTTTGCCTGCGTCTCAACACTCTCACGTCTCAACCCATCAACTGTCAACATATTTGCGCCCTCAGTGCTCCTGTTTTTCTTTCCGGTGACCATTTCCGCGAGTAAGTTTTTAGTTTTAAATTAGTCTGTTAGAGAAAGGAAGGGACAAGAGAGCAGATAAAAAAAAATTAGTTTATTGAGTTTTATACGCAGAGACAAATTAGTGGATACAAGACAAAGGGATCGAATAATTTCCTCTATTTGTCAAACAAAAAATTAAATATTTATATATTTTGAATATTTATTTATATGCATTATTCAAGTATTATTTATTATTTAATATAAAATAAAATATGTTCGTATTATGTTAATATTTAATATGAATATACTATATTGGATTAAAATACAAAAATATTTTATGTGTGTAAAATACAAATATACAGGATGAGATTTCAATGATATTTTGATTAAGTTTAACAATGTTAATACATTAGTTCGTGATGAAATTATAAGTGTTTTGATGAAATAATAAAAATAAATATCTAATTTATTTGAATTATTAATTATATTTTATTTTTATGATTATTAATCTATAATATTTAAAAAACAATATATATTTTACCAAGTATAAATCGCTTGATCATATCGAGCAGTAACATGCATTGCAAGTACTTGAAGTCATATGTGACACTAAAAACAATGTATTTCCTTGTTAGCATCCAAGTTGTCGCACAGAATAACTTGCTTAATTATAATTAAAAAAAAAGTTAAAATAGAAAAACGCTGTTACCTAATTTTATGGTAATTAGGAATCTTAATCGCTCTTCAAAGGCTTTAGGTAATGAACTGATTTTGTAGTTGAAAAGATAACAATCACCATGTACATACTATTTAAGGTAAACCGATTCATGTTTGTTTTTAATGATAAAAGGTAACTAATATGCGTTGTAGCTAATTGTTGACCCTCTTTTTCTATAAGTTTTTTTCAAAAAAAATACAAACAAATTAAAATATATATATACACTTTCGATACATTTCAGTCATTCACATGCTCATTTTAAAAAATTTAATCGTTTTACTCTTGTTGATGTTTCCTTGGAAAAATAAGAAATTGAAAAAATATTTTTAACATGTTTGAATTATTTTCATGTTTTTAATGTTTTTTTTAAAAAAAGAAAAGAACAAAATTAAAGAAGGAGAGATTTGGTAGAGGTGGAAATTGGGAGAGGTTATCTTCTTTTTCTTATTTTATTTATGTGGCACGAGTAATAATTTAAAACAGAAAATATAAGTTTGTGAAAAATGTATTTTGAAACATAATAATATCATGTATTAATCATTTGTTATCCATTCATTAATATCTTAATACAACAAACAATGAAAAATCATTTATCCTATGTAGATTTATGAATAATAAAATAATTAATACATGAAGAGTTGCAAGGAGAAATATTTTAATGTTTTGAATACAGCGAGCACGGCATGTTAGGCAGCACGAAGGAGCTACTAGTTCACGCCTTGCATGATAGGGGCTGAGATTAGTTTTTCTCAATTTATAAAGACTACTTGATATACAATCTGCATGTCGGCCCATTAAGTTTTTCCATGATCCATTATCTTGGATTGGGCCTGAAAGGGTGTTGGCAGTGCCCAGAGCTGGATGCTGGGTCTACACATCACTTCTGGAGGCCTCCTGTCTCAATTGACTGATATCCATGGGCCCGTGCCCTCGCAGATGCAATGCACTATTTAGCCTATTGCTGGGTCTATTCAAAGTTTCTCCTAATTAATCTTTTTCAAAACATTCCTCTTTGCATCGAAATACATTAGAAGCCCAAATCATTAGCTAGCTATAACTTGGTCCTTTTCAATTATTTATTTTATTTTATGAAAAATAGAAGAGAGAGACAGGATGGGAAATTCTTACCAAGAAAAAAGAAGACAGCATGTCCGGAACTTATAAAGATTAATGAATTGAAGACGGTCAACGAGATTAATAAGAAATAGTTTTTTTATATATTCTTTCTGATAATACAATAAATATTGATAGGTCTACTATTAAACTATACATAAGCAATTCATTAGGCCCATTTAGACTTCTAAGGATCTTCAGTTTAATAATCTCAAATATTCTGATTCTCCTGCTTTGAAATATTTTTAGAATTTTTCCAACGGTAAGCAATTATAATATAGTTGAAAGCTTGAGAGACTGAGTTCCTAGAACATGTGAACTCACGTATTGAATAAGATTAGCAGATGCCCCATGCAAGTGAGTTCCTCGGAGCTATAGCAGCATGTGCTGGGAACATGGGAGGGAAGGAAGGGTTGATTTTAGAAACTAAGGCCGTCGTTGATGTAGAAAGATCTCCTAATCAGGATAATTAGTCAATGAAGATCTCAAATGTTTGACCATCAAGCCTTGGGATTCAGATCATACCTTCAAATTTTAGTCTTTCTTGCAATACATATGTCAAGATATCATCTCAGCTAAAAACTTGAGCTAATAGGTGAGGTCCTAGAATCTGATTTTTATTATTCTCTAATACACCCCCTCAAGTGAAAGTCTTTTATGCTTGAAACTTGTACAAACTCATACTACCTTGTACTTGATTTTTCAAAAAGACTATGATATCATTTGAAAAAAACATCTTATCTAATAACTTAAAATATTAAATAAAATTTCAAAATATAATTTATATTATTACCTAAAATACAAAGACCAATCGGTTTTCTTGGATCTCTTGTGTGTGCCGATGAAGAGGAGCGAAAATTCCTGGGTTTCTCGAAATAATTAGACAAAAGTGCTTGAGATATTAATATAAAATTAATTAAGGTAGGAACGTGACTCTACATGCTAAGCCATGTTCCATCACCACAAATCAAGGGTTTCATGGTACTGTACTATCACGCGTATAAAACAGCTACTCCAACTTCATTCTACGAATAATTTAATTTTAGAGAAGAAATAATATGATTCTCCCAATATTTTTAATCAATTTCATTTATCCAACAAGCTGTATAACACCTTACATGCTGATTCAACCTCATGCAAAAAAATAATCAATAAAAAACTAATATACACTATCAAATGCTGACAGAATATTTTGCCAATTTCGTTGGAGATTGTAAGGAAAATTTATTTTATTTTTGCCCATTATGATCCTCAAAGCCAACGATTGCTTGCTCACATTAAACCCACTACCACAAAAAAAAAATCCAAAAATTGACTTGTACAAATTTTACAGTCCATATAAATAGTTCACAACAATAAATAAACATAATTTTATGCACAAAAATTATTAAAACAAATGTAGGTATGAATAACACATTATAATTCCTAAATTGTAAGCATTAAGAATCTAATTAAAATATAATCAAATTAACAACATGAAGTTTATGTACCTATTACATCACGTAAGAGGTGCTGAAGAAGATGAAGAAGGAAGGGCGAGGAACGGGTCGTAAACCATAAAGTCTAAAAGGGGAGGAAAATATACCCTTAAATTTGTTCTTATTTGAGCCCAATACATCATATTTCATTGTTTAAGTTCTTCTCTTATATTTTTGAATGTCAACTATCATTGTTAGGGAGGACAACTTTCTCTAGCAAACACTTAATCAAGACTTCAAGAAAAAATATATAACAATAAGCTCTTATACGACGTGTTACATGGTTGATAAATGGAATCACTGCTCTAGTGTGTTTGTTGATCAAATCATGAGTGCTTTGTAAAACTCTTTTAAACCATAAGTTATTGGTACAATGCATGATTATTTTCTATGATAAACCTTGATTTATTGATTTTTGGAGTAAGCTTTTTTAGATTTTTTTTATTTAATGTCATCGTACCAAAAATTATGCAACCTAGTATAAAAAAATATTAAAGGTCAATTAGGTTAGGAAATGAAAGAATACAATTACACAATAATATAACTTTAACCTATATAAGCTTACCTAGTTGTGTTGAGGTATTTTCACACTCCTAACAAGCATCTCATTTCTCTCGTCCCATTTTTTTTTTTAAATGATTTCATACATTATTTAGCTTTTACAATTTTAAAAACAAATAGCTCGAATTAGAAATCATTTATATAATTTAAACTTCCCACACCAAGTACATATCATATACATCCATTCACGATGGTCATGAAAGATTATTCCTTTGAAAGAATGGTTCTTCAGATGACTATTTCACTATAAACATGATGAAACAAGAAGTTTTAATACTAGTAAACTTGAAAATCAAATTAAGCAAGTCATTTTTATGTAATTACAAAACTTAAAATAATTTGATCCATATAAATAACATGTGATAAAACATTAATTACATAAATAGGCAACCTTTCCATCTTACTACAATTTTTTCTTAGATGTTCTTTATCAAAGAAAGAATGTTTAAGGCCCCGTTTGTTTCCCGGAATTCACTTTCCGGGAAATCACTTTCCAAACTTTTCTATGTTTGTTTGCTTTCTGGAAAGTTGGTTAACGGAAAACACTTTCCAGTCAAAGAAAAATTTGGCTTGGTTTTCAGGAAAGTGTTTTCCGGAAAATTTGGGCGGAAAACACTTTCCGGAAGTTGTGAAAAATTTAGAAATGTCATTATTTACTGATTATATCAAATTTAATCCTCAAACTTTTGATTGCTATATATAATTTGTTTTTGAATATTTATTTTTCAATTCCATCTCTTAAAATTTAATTTTTATATTAATTTTGGTCCTTATTTTTATAATTGCTATTTGTTTTTTTCTTATCATTTTTTTATTGAAATTTTTTATCTATCAAATTTGGTCCTCATTTTTTTTATTGTTACTTATTTTATATGAAATAATTTATGAAATGTTAATTATTATTATTTTAATTTATTCATTTTTCATTTTTTAAAAAGAATTTAGATTTGATCTCTATTATTTTGATTATTATTTATTTTATTTGAGATAATTTATGAAATTATATTTTTTTTCAATTTCATTCTCATTCAACTTTTTAATTTGTAAGATTTGTTCCTCATTATTTTAATAAACTTAAAAAAATTAATTTATTAATAAATTATTTTCCAGTTCATTTTCCATAACACTGCCAAAAATCGGAATTCACTTTTTAGGAATTCACTTTCCAGGAATTCACTTTCCAAAAGAAAACCACTTTCCAGCAAACAAACGGGGCCTAAATTGTTCTTCTTAATAATTGAGTTTTGTCAGTAACTTTTACATTACATGCCTCACCATTGTCACCTATATTTATTCCATGATCATCGACACTACTACTTGAAGAACCATTAACGCTTATTTGGACTTAAATTTATTTCTTCTTGAATAAATGGTATCTAAAATGAAACAATGAAGACAATTAAAAAACTTAAACATAAATCAAACATAAATTCAGTTATTTATTAAAAATGAATCAAAATTAACTTAATAACTCATAATACATCATCACTTAATCATTTCACCTTCTATTAATAACACCAATATAATTATTAGAACAACAACCACTATAATCAATAACACCATCGCATCACTATAATCATCATTTTATAGCCATCATCAAAATAATAATCATTATATCACTGTTATCATCACTAAATTTTGTTGTCACCCTATCACTATTACTAGTACATGTCACATCATAATAAATATTAATATCGTCATTACCATAACAATCATCATTATTATCGCTAGTCATTGTTGTCACCCTACTACTATTACTACTACATGTCACATCATAACTACTATTAATATCATATTATTTGTGATACTATTACATCATAACCAATACCAACAATACACTAATTGTTATGAACTGCATATTAATTTAATTTCCCGCATTTTCTCAATATAAAATCATAATTAAGTAAAACTAATTGGTACCCATATACCTATTCATCATTTTTTTTCAATTCGAACCAACTCAACCTAAGCTAATACCTTTAATTACTATCAATTTCACCCTAAATAAATTTTCTCCAAATTTATAATTTAACCCTAAAATTGATACAAAATAATCGGCACCCATTAAACTACCCATCATTTCTTTAATTTTAACACACCTAAGTTATAAGTCACTCTTCTCATAATCCTAATCAAACCATAAAATAAAAATCATGATTGTCAGGTTTTAATCCTTTTAAAATTGTCAATAAGAATTTCATCAAAACTCTAACACATCAACAATGCTAACAAACTTGCCAATTAATTTTTTTTAAGTTCATCATTGATTATGAAAGAATTACAGACAATTTTTTTGTTGGAAAAAGCGATATAATCTTTTTTTTTTTTTTGTCAGTGATTCCATCCTTTTTCTTTATTGCTCTAGTGGTGATAGGATTTCTATTATAATTCAATGCATTAATTTTCTATTATAATTTTATATAATATTATACGTAGTGATATATGTGTAGGCCGCGTCTTAGTTGGCGAATCTCACGTAGTTTATGTTTTAATCTCTGCCAAAACTGTATACAGCTTATATATATATATATATATTCTTGCATCTCTACTATAGATCAGAAGATCTTATTTATTTTTCTAGGGTTTTGTTTTTCCCTGGCATATATGTTTATGTAATAAGCTTCTTTTTTTTAATGAGACAGACCGAGTTCACATTCTAGGCCATCTCAAAGTGGTTTTCTAGAATAAATTAACATGTACATTAAAAATAACAAATATTTGCCAGCGGGTGTTAAATCATGTTGTAAATCATTCTGAGCATCTCAAAATAAATCATAACAGATATCATGAATGCTTTCCCACACTTCCATTGATAAGAATTCTGTCGTGTATACACAATTGTTGAGAAGCTAATTTAGGAATTATACAGACGCTAAGCTATAGAATTCAAACCGAGAATCAGTTGCAAATAAAAAATTAATTAAAGAATATTCGACGTCGTATATGATCCTAGCAAAGAATCATACCTTTTCTTTTTCATCATTCATACGCGTCACTGAGATAACTAGTTATCTAATCATCAAAATTATACTCCAATAATGTTTGTCGTCATTATCACAAATCTCCCATCAGAGATTCGTTTGGATATACTCTTAACTTGCTGTGGAGAGTGATTTAGGTAAAACACTCTGTCATTCGTCGTATCAAGACTCTACTCTCGCTCGCCCTTATTTTCTTCCTCTTAATTTCTACCCGAGTATGGCTGTGTGTCATTATCATTTAAGCTGTGCTTGCCATGAACAAGAAGTGTTTCTTGTGTTTTAGTGTAAGGAATACTATTATACTTTGAAAAAAAATGAGAGTCAAGATAAATTATGCTTCATTTATTGGAGATAAGAGAGATCGAGCAAGAAGAATTAATGTAGGCTTGATTACCATCTCAACTAAATCATTATTGTCAACAACAAAATGAAAAAAAAATACAAGCTAGCCTAACTATACGCAATAAAAAGAGTTAGTCGTATATTTCAGTCGAGATTCCGAGTTGACTCGTTGAATTTTCGATAAATTAATTCATGATTTAGGAGGTGTTTTAGAATGCGTTTGGAAAGTGTTTTTGAAAAAAATAAATTTTTATTTTTATTTTAAATTTAAAAAAAAATTATGTTTTAGATTATTTTAATGTACTGATATCAAAAATAATTTTTTTAAAAAATAAAAAATAATTTTAAAAATAAATACAAACACACCCCCAAGCAGTCAACTAATATTACGTAATTACATCAAAAGATAAAGCTATATGTGCTTACTTTGCGGCTTAAAAGATAAGTCATGTGACGCCACACTTCACCAGAGCTAAGCCTAGGATGCCGGAGTTCTTGATTTTCACAACATATGTATGGTATCCATTTTCCGGTGCCTTATTATAAGACCGTAATTTAATGCCAACTTTCGATTTTGTTTGTCCGTTTCGAACACCGTAGATGCGAGGCAAAAATCCGCTTGGGAGGCTCTTTAATCAACTTATTTTTATTAATATGGTTGCTTAATCAACACTCTTCTTAATTAATTAGAGATGATAGGCTTTGATTATTAGTCATCGATTGTTGTTTTGTCAAGGCTAGGCTCAATTAATAAGCCATTAATTTGCTTGTGGGATCATTCTATCACGTTAATAGCCGAAAATCTTTTGTTTGTGACCCCCAACATTTAAAAGCAATATTTATGTTCAAAAGGGTTAATTATAGAAACCCATATCTCTTCAATCAATTATACCCTCTTTCCTTGTTTAGTTTTATTCTGGTGAGATGGAAAAATATATAATTAAAAAAGCTGATATAAATAGCAAGTGAGAGGCTAAAATTCTAGCACAATATATAAAAAAATGCTTGGGCACTGAATTCTAGCAGAAGAACAGCAAGCACCAGAATGCATATGCATACCTGCAACTGGCCTAATCATTTTATTAGGTGGCAGAGGCTGATGTGTTAGAGTCATTGATGTACTTTTGTATTTTAAAATTATTTTTATGTATTGGTATTAAAAATAAATTTTAAAAAATAAAAAAATATTTCAAAATCAATACAAAACAGTCAAATCATCATGGCAACGTTGTGGAAGGTGAAGATCTAGAAAGACCCCTCCCCCTGAATTTTATTGTAAACAAATTTAAGATCATTAATGATTTCATTGTTTTCTTCGAAGGTAACCGTTTTGACAGTTTTCTCTTATCACTTGTGTTGCCAGATTAACTGCCGGATTAGGTGCATGCTTTGCTCTTCTTTCCACGCAGGCCGCTGCTTCGGCGGTTGTAGGGCATGTTTGTTTTTAATTTTAATAAAAACAATTAAAAAATTCAACACTGTACGACCGTTCAAGAATATATTTTTTATTTTTTTTAAATTATTTTTGATATTAGAATATTTAAAAACACTGAAATAATTTAATTTTTTTATTTTTTAAAAGTTATTTTTTTATATTAGAACATTAAAATGATTTAAAAATACTGAAATTTTTTAATTTAAAAAAAAAATATTAGCATTTTCCCGTGCTTACCAAATATAAACTTAGAATAAAAATCTAATATTATATTTAAAAATACAGTGAATATTATTTTATAAAATAATATTCACTTGAAAATATACTAAAAGAATAATATTATTTTGTATCTTTAATAGTAGTAGTATATCAAAACAATAAAAAATATAAACTAAAAACAATTCAAAAGTTTTAAAAAAATAATAAACATCACGTAAAACTAAAAAGATAGGCAGCAGTCTCAACAATTTATATACCAGAATATTCCACATTCCATAAAATTACAGAAGTAGCCTCATATAAATCATTAACCCTAGATTCTAATCCTGGCCACACGCTGCAAAGGCCACAAGAATTAGAACACCGAGATGCTCTGAGGGATTTTCCAAACGGTAATGCTGTAGCCAGAAATTAAGAGCCCATTCAAATTCAAATTTAAATTTAATCCCTGACATGAAGCTGATCATATTGTAATTAATATGTAGTCGCCTTTGACCCCCAGACTCTATCAAATTTTCCAAGTCTTTGATCATAAATTAAAAGATTTAAAATAATTGAGCAGAGGGATCTCAACTGAGGCTTCTTATACTAAAGTTCAAAAGGCACTCTTTCAATTTTCAATATATATATATATATATATATATATATATATATATATATATTACCATATTATCTCAAGAAAGAAATCACATTAAACTGGTTAAAAAAAAGGAAAAAGATTCTCTATTTTTTTTCCATTGCTGTTCCAGTCCCTGTTTTTACAACTGATAACATTTAAGAGAAAAATAAAAAACCTAAAATTTATCTCTACTGCTTCACCTTCTCCCTTCACTGCAGTCTTCATCACCACGAAAGATCGAAAAAGGTGTATTTACACGGGAAAAACGGTCGCGTGATATTCCCAGTATCACTCCACAAATTTCAAGGATCTAGAAAAACCTCTCAATATATGTGTTTGGCAAAAGAAAAAAATAAAAGCTCGGCCCCGCGTAAATTCACGAACAATCCTCAGATGTGAAAAAAGAGCCAAGGACATCCTCGAGATCACGTGACTCGAGCCCGAGTCTCAGAGACTCCATAACTCGTTCAAAAACCAGCACGTGACAAGGAATTCTCAGCACTCCTCTCTGCTCATACCCGTATTCTTGAGCCGACTTGTTCAGAAGCCATATAAAAACCGGATGGTTCAAAAGCTCAGCACTCACCGTAAACCGCTCCATCTCATCGCCAACATACACCGGCACGTGACCCTCCGGCACCGGCTTGTCGGATCCTCGCCGGCGAGCCGACCTCAAGCCGCCGGAGATCCGTCGAGAAGCAGCTGAGGTGGATTGGGAGCTCGAGCGCAGAAGACTATATTGAGAAGAGTCTGCCACCCGTGAGAGACGGCGAATTAGTTGCTTCATTCTGAAAAGATCGATCCAAATGGCGTCGAAGACAAAATGAAAAGAATCTGTGTAAGATTGGGAGCGGGATAGTGAAGAGCAAGTGGGCTTCACTTGGTGAATACGGAAGGCCGGAAGATTTGGGAGTTCTAGAGAGAGAGAGAGGAGGCGGGGGGTTGTTTGGGGAGAAGAGGGGGAGGGGAGGAGGATATATAGGCAAGAAAAGAAAAGGGTAGACATGGAAAGGTGATGATGGAAGGGAGAGTGAGGAGGGGGGTACAGGTAGGAGTACTTGCAAGGTACAATTACTGAATAAAGAAAGAGAGATATTTTTTTAATAATAAGTTTCTGTTTTCTGTACTTATTTATCTGTCGCTCCTACTTGCTTGTAATGGCACATTGGGGTTTTCCCATTTCCTTGCCAGAGAGAGGGAGAGAGAGGGGTGTTTTAACTATAATTTTATTTTATTCTAAAAAATAAAAATAAAAATAAGAAATATCGTCAATCATTCAACCAGAGCGATGCCTCTAATCTTCATGGCATGTACTTTTTAGCATGCTCGTATCAAGCGTGGAATTAATTAGATGTGAACCGTCGGAGAGAGGAAATGGGCGACTGATCATCCTTTACTCTTTTTTTTAAAAAGAAATATTAGATATCCGGATCAGTTTATATACATCTTGACTAATTTTATAGACCCTGAAATTAATTAACAGTAAAAATCTCTAGTATTCCTAGCTGATGTAAAACTCAAACTAGTAATCTCTAAAAAACAAAATTAAGACCGGACCAATTGAAATATTCATACATCACACTAGTCTCCAACTTAATTATTGTACAATGGAATTTCAACTATTCAACCACCATTTATCTTGTATTTCAATTAATATTTGAGTATGTTTTATAAATATTTTTTATAAAAATAATATTTTTATTATTGTTTTTGATAATTTTAATGTTTCTAGTTAAATAAAGAAAGAAAGCAATCCACTTCATGGTTGCGTCCTCTCTCTCTCTCGATTCATTTCTTAGTTTTTCAATTGGCAATATTAATAATTCTAGATCGTACTAATATTTTCTAGATTAATTAAACTAGACCATGTAATGTTTGTTTATGTACCCACAGAAGAAAAGATTTTGTTTTCATCACATACACCAACCAAACGTACGACCCAAGGCGTTCTCGATGATGGCTTTTTGTTTTTTACTATGAATAAAATTAAATTTCCAATGATAACATTCATGTGGTCAAATATTCCATCTAAACTCTGGTAAGGGTTGATCATCACGAATGTTGATGTTTCAACACAAATTTTTTCCTACTAACCACTAACTTTTTTTTTTTTTCAGTTTGACTAATTATATGAACTCTAAATTTTACGACCATCTAAAACTTTTAATATCTTTGACTGATATGAAATTCAAACTAGTAATCTTTGAAAACCAAACTCAAGATATAACCAATTGAGTCACGCTCTTCGACACTAAATATTCATACATCATTCTAGTCTCCAGCTTAAATATTGTACAATGGAATTTTAACTATTTAACCACCATTTTATCTTGTATTTCAATTTATATTTGAGTTTGTTTTATAAATATTTTTTTTAAAAAATAATATTTTTATTAATGTTTTTGATCATTTTAATGTTTCTTGTTAAATAAAGAAAGAAAGCAATCCACTTCATAGTTGCACACTAACTTTTTAATTTAAATTTTTTCAGTTCTAAAACTGCATATTGATTTTAAAACATGTATGATTTTTTTTAGTCCTTAAAAACTAAAACTAAACTAAAAAAACTAACTTGGATAATCAAGAGATAAAAAGTGTTTATTGAACTTTTTTTATTAATTAAAAAAATTTCTTTAAATTAATTTTGTGTGTGTTTTTTTAATGTACTGATGTTAATTTTTTTAAAATAATAATAATAATAATTTGATATATTTCTAAATAAATAAAAATATGTAATATGTTATCGAACAACATGAAAGAAAAAAAACAGTAAAGGGAGAGGGAGGGAGAGAGAGGAAGGAGAAGGGACAAAAAAACGAAAGTGATTTGCAATTGCGCAATTACCGGGTGGGAGACTGGGAGTCACGTCCATAATCCGTTGCCAGTACAGCTCCGTGACTCGAATTCCTCACTTCCTATTTTTTTTTTGTTTAAAATAAAAAAACGTATTTGCCTTTATAAACTTCTTTATTATATCTTTATTCCGTGTCACACACGCCTCCCCGTAGAAATCCATCTTTAAATGGTGTGTCGTTTGCTTTCCTTTGAGAATTTGGGAGCTGATAAGGATGTACCCTTAAAGGGAGATGGATAAAAAAAGATGTGATTTCATGTTTCTTTCTTTTCGGATAAAAAGTTGGAATCTACGCAGCCTGGATCATCCACCTTGCTGGTGTTTTCATATTTGTGCATGCAGCCACAAATCTGGCCGATGTTTTTTTTTTTTTTTTCATTTTTCATTCGATAAAGAGAAGCATGCCCAAATCTTCTTTACGTTGGAAATTTTGAAAAATTTAATTTTATTAATTGATGGGAATGAAAATGAATCGATGAGTTATACAAGTTCGCATTAGAATATGATTTTGAATGTTATCTAAATGGACATGCCACGGGAGTCAATTGTTCATTGCAATGATTAAATCTCAGTGCTGATCATGAAAAGACACTCTAAATCATTGTTGATTTAGAGAAGATTTGTTTTTGTGGTGTAACCGGAGGTTGTAAAAAAATTGAGGGACGGGGTATTTGATTAATTTTAAAAAGCAAAAATTTAATATGGGACTCACCTATTTTATTGCAAAACTAGAGTTTCACGGAAAACAGTAAACGTTGCGGTCTGGGGACAGGGGGAAATTGTATTTTAGTTTATTATTTATTATATTTTCTTATAAAATACACACACACTTTAAAGTAATTTCACAAGTTGAAAGCAATATGAAAAACTTGGTAACTTTGCACTTGAAACTGCTTTTTATTAACCTCAAACTCAATCACAGTTTTAACCAAACACTTAAAAAATTATTTTGAACCGCAATTAAAGTGTTTTTCATGAAACTTTTTTTTTAAAATCTCAACCATAAAAACAAAAATAAAAACAATATCAAACACACTCTTAATAGAGAGACTACATGTGTTTCGGCTCATAGAGAGACTACATGTGTTTTCGAATTTAGGCCCCGGTTTTTATATTTACATACGTGTGTGTGTGTTGAGAGATGGTCCAAGAAGGATAAACGACTTCTCTTTTTATACTTTTTTTCGTCATTTTCACTATGTAACCATGTTATTTGCGTGGCTGGGATTATCATTGCGCAATGTCGATCACGGAAAATAAAATAAAATAAAAATAAAAAGAATGGAACACAAAAGTCCTGCTTCTTTTTGATGGTTAGCATATGCAGAGGCGATAATTACTGGGATTTATAAATTAAAGAGACCAGTTTCAACAAAGACAAAAAAAATTAGTGAGGGGGTTAAATTAGGCAACAACGAAATCGTGGATCACGAGGCTACATATACGATTGTTGAAGAAAATACGAATAATGTTGCTATAGAAATCATAGTTGTTAAATCCATTCCGTTTTGGCCGGAACGACCAGAATATTTTGTTCCGTTCAAAAAACCGGGACAAAACGGCGTTGTTTTTGTCTCGGTTTTAATTCCGGCCGAAATGCGCCGGAATCATGCCGGGTGTGCCGTTTCGGCCATGAAAAAAAAGAGAAATTAAGTTAAGCCTTACGGCTTAACACAATAACACCCCAGCACCCCCTTTTCCCAAATCAATTCAACTCAAAAATCAAAATCTCAAATCAAATCCCAAACGCTTCTCTTCCTTAGTCCTCTCTCTCAATCGATCAATATTTTATATTTTAGCTTGATGGGTTTTCGTCGTTGCCATTGCCAACTTCAACAACTACAGTCTTTGTCGTTGTCTTTGTCACTGCAGGAGAGAAATGAAAGACACAGAGATTGAAGGGGGAGGAGGCGAAGAATGGAGAGAGTTGAAAGTTGAAACTTGAAACAAAGATGTAAAAGAGGATTCTCCACTCGGGCAGAGAGTTGAAAGTTGAAACTTGAAACTTGAAAGAGATATGTAAAAGAGGAATATTCTCAAGGCATATTCTCAATTAAATAATATTGTTCCTTCTTCACTCAGCAGCAAATAAAAATAATAATCGAAGTAAATTATTATAGTTAAAAATAAAAATAGCATAGTTTTGTTGTAAAAAAAATTGGTATAGTATGATTTAAAATTAATTTATCTTAAATTTTAATTATATTTATTAAATTAATATTTTAATTTTTTTCACATATATAATTAATTAATATATATATATATATATGAATAATACAACCCCAAAACGGCACACCAAAATGCTCCGAAACCGGAACGTTTCGTTCCAATAGAAAAACCGGAATGGTATTGACAACCTTGATAGAAATAGACTTAATGTTATATCATTTCATCAGGTAAAAATCTTTTAAATCATTTCTAGTCACCATACCTAGTTGCTATGTCATATATTTCAATATATATTCCCAGTAATTATAGTCCTTTTTGTTTCAAGAACTTCACTTTCTTTACTTTTCAATCTCTTAATTAACAAGCCAAAAAAGTCATATTCTAGTTGAGCATAAAGAAAATTATTGTTGACTTCGATTTTGACTATCAAAAAGGTTGATCTTAGTGTTAACAAATTCCATTTGATGAGAGAAGTTTTATCTAGGTGTTCTTTAGACTTAACCTTGCTTAAGAGGATATATAGATCTGGGGCTGGAAAGTTTTTTTATTTTATTTTTATCGAGTTTTGAGTTATTTGAGGCTATAAATGAATTTATTTGTTAAAAGTTGTATTGATCATAATAAATAATCAAAATCGATGTAGTAATTGGATGGTGAGGTCCGTCCTGCCATGAATTGAATTTGTCTAGGAAGGACAACACAGCAATTTAATTCATGGAAATGCGATTTCTCCCATCCTCTCGGCCCTATTTTGTTTTAATTTCACCAAGAATTCCATAATCCATGGCATCTCTTCCAAGTTGCGCGGTGGATTTGACAGTTGATTTTTCAGGAAATTATTTCGATAAAAGTCTGTTTCTAATTAAGCTTTTGACTCGGCTATGCCACGAGTCTGTTTCGTCACATTATTTAATTAAGATAGCATTATTGTTCAATTAAATTTTAAGGAACACATTGCAGCTTCGATGCCTTCTGGTGTATGATTTATTCTTCTTTTATTTACAATATTCACAAGAAAAACCTTACTTCCACGTATGGCTTACATAAAAATCATTAATTAATTAATTAATTAATTAGTGTTAAAGCCTATTCATAATCCATTTTAAAATTTCATTTTCACACTACTCCAAACCGCGTACTGTATAGCTGTGTGTCCTCAACCACGCATGATTGCTCTCTTAGCTGTCAAATTGAGTGTTGAAAGGGTTGGTTTCTAGAGCACCGTTTTTTTTATTTCAAAATAATATATGGATGTATTATAAAAATAAACTTAGATTAAAAAATATTAAATAGGTGTATTTTCAATGTGTTTTTTACGGTTCTGATATGCTGAAATCAATAATAATAAAAAATACATTTAAAGCTCTGCAATACAGTAACGAATACATAATATAAATCAAGGTGTAAAAAACCTACGAGCTTAGAATGTCAAGATTTCCTGACTGGACAGACCAGAGGCTTGTTAATTCCATTCTGTTATGGTCGAAATGGCCGGAACATTTTGTGACATTAAAAAACCCGAAATGAAACGATGTCGTTTTCGTCTCGGTTTTAATTTCGGCCCGTTCCGAAAATTCTGGCTAGAACGCCTCGGTATCATTCTGGCTGTGCCATTCCTGCTCAAAATCATAATATTTTTTTTTTATTTTAAAACATTTTACTATCATAATATTTTGGAATTTTAGAGATGTTTCTAATTTTGAGATTATGTTTGTTTGACTTTGTGTTTGTATTATATAATTTAAAGTTAATTTATCTTGAATTTAAATTATACTTGTTAAATTAATATTTTAATTTTTTTCATATATATATATATATATAATTATATATGAACAGTATAACCCCGAAACGTTCCGTTCCAATAGAAAAACTGAAACGGCGATCGGAATGGTATTGATAACCTTGGGACAGACTGGTTTAGCATGTTATGGTTTGGTGCATTGATTTATGAAATAAATGAATGTTTTTGTTCGGCAAGTTGCCATATTATTATTTTTTTATTGATTTAAGCACATAATTGGAGGCTAGGCCACAATTTCCCGTACTCTATCTACTCACAATATTCTCAAGAAATATTGAAAAACTTAAATTAAGAACAAATTAATCCCTTCTCGAGTTGACAAACGACTGCTGACATGTAGTTTATTCTTATAATTGAAACAATGCAGAGACTTAATGTCAGAGAGAGATAAAATAGGACTATTCACATTTTATAATTCCACCCTTTTTCTTTCAAAAAATAGAATAGCTCGGAAAGAAGGTGGTTTCAATGAAAACCGAGGGCTATCGCAGATATAGCTCTATTAAAATTATTTGGAGTATACATGCACTCCCTTTTTTGATTTTATTTTTATTTTTCGTGTCATCTCTTATTTATCCACGCTCAAGTACGTAGCCGTACAGTTTCTAGTCACGTAAAATAAGACTAAATTATTTTTTAGAATTCTAAACTTCAACCTGTTCAACTGTAGGATTTGGATTAACTATAGAATTCTAAAATATAATCCAGTGCTCACCCCATCTCGTTCCTTTTCCTAAAAGAATGGTTTTCTCTCTCTTCTGGTTAGGTCATGCATGACAGCAACATGAACTCGATTTCCTTGCAAAACAAAGCAACAGGGTCCTTTCTAACTTTAAACATTTGCTTTCCACCCAGAAGTCGTCGGTGCAGTTTTTCTGGATTCCTTTTTATTTATTTATTTTAAAAAAGAATTATCCATTAACAGATCCTATTTTTATGGGGGGAAAAGAAAACAAAGCCAACCAGAGATTTCATAAAATTTGAACAGGCAAATATCATCTTGTGAGATTAAAACCTTAAATCACAACTGCCAGCTTACCCAGAAACACGCCCTTATATATGTTTATCAATCACACACATTCGAGAACATTTGACTCTAACGTTCCTGTCATTTTAACCCAAATATTAAGTAAAGAAATTAAACCTTTTTTATGGAAAAAAAATCCTCCCAGTGCCTGATAAATAAACAGAAAAGGTAATAATAATAATAAAAAAAGAGGAATATTTGCTAGTCATGAAATCACTCCAGTCAAATCCGATCGAAAATTACGCACAGAATCAACCTAAAATTAAAATATCATTGGTGGATTTATTTTAATGATTTCTGTGGGTAATTTTCGTAGTGTTTATTTTTGTGATGCAACCCTAATTTTCTTTAAAGAAATTAAAAGTTTTTTTTGAATTATTTTTTAACCGTTTTGATTTATTGATGTGAAGAATAAATTTAAAAATAATAATTAATAATTTAATAAATTTAAAACAAACTCTAATACAAACATCAAAACGCTCTTAAACTGTATAACTGCCAGCCATGAATCAAATTGTTTCCATCCATTGATAAACCTAATATAGAAATTAATATAAAGAGAATGAGAGTAGGGTCCACAAACCAGGCAGGCTATGAGCCACGAAATTCGTATGTCAGCTCCACAAACAATCGTACAGTCAATCGTACCGAGGGACCACCCCCACCGACCCCATCAGCTTCTTTTTAATAATCTTTAGCCTGTACGAATTGGCAGATCAAGAAACAAAAGCTTAAGAAATGACGTGTCAGTGTGAACAGACAGCCTCAATGTCATGGAATTCCACGAACTTCTGTCTCCGTGGGCCCCCCCTCCTTTCTTTCACCTGTCAAGTATTAAAGTTCCCCTGTCAAATTTCATTATTTTTATGATTATTTTATAAGATCAGCCTGCGCTAGCAGCACTCGATTTCCATTGGTGGAAGGAGAGTCTCGTGAGGTACACTTTCTCCATGATGCTAATGGCTTCGGTTGAGCTGCTGCATTGAAAAGGAAACAATGGCGTCCAAAAGAGAGGTGCTATCATTTTCTCCACTCCAAGTTAGCATTATTTATCATTATCATTGTCTTCTTTTGCTTCTGGATGTAAAAATCTAGTCAAATAAGCTGAAAATCCTGTTAGTCCAAGCTTGGACTAGTCAGGAATTAAATTTTAAGAAAATAATCTGGTGGTCCAACCGTACTATGGTCGACCACGGACTCCACGGTTTATTGTGTCTGTGAACCAAATTTCTTCGTCATTTAGGTCCACAGATTAGGCACTAGTCGGCAAACCTGGCTTGTCCATGTCATCGCCCATAAAAAAACAGTCATGGTTGCCTTCTACTTTGGGTTGTGGGTCACCCATATATATATATATTAAACTATTGGAATTTTGTTTGACATTGTATTTTAATTTATTTTTTTTTAAAAATAAATTTATTTTATTTTTGTTTTAAATTAAAAAAAATAGAATTTTTAGATCATTTTCATGTCCTGATATCAAAAATAAAAATAATATCATTTTGATATATTTTTAAACAAAAAACACTTTAAAAAATATTATTAAACTAAATATAAAAATATAATTTTAACATTTTGCATTCCTTAAAAGTTATTATGTATAGAATAAGAGATTCTATTGTTAATTTTTTTTCTTCATTTAAAAGTTATTATGCATTGAAAAACTGTGAAGTTTTTGAGTTATATTTTTTAAACTCGCAACAAATTTATAGAACTAGAAAACTAGTGTTTTATTTTGTATTTTAACAAAACAAAATAAAAAATTTATTTTCCTGAATCTAATATTTCTTTTAGAAAATAAGAGTTTACTCTATTAAATAATCTATATACAAATAAATAAACATCACATTTTCTTAAGAGTTTTTCTTTTATATACAAGGCATACTCATAGAAACCCTTTGACAAATTTATTCATCTAGTTTGATTATCTACAAAACTTCTGCCAAATCCTTTTAGAAACAAGTTTTGGGTTCTTTAGCTTTACATTCCCTGGATGATCTTCCTCCTCTTTCTCTTACAAAGAAAGGTCTACCCCTGCGACATTGTTTCTCACACTCAGCTTTGTTTATCAATCTTGTTCCAGCTACCCCCTGCAATCTTCTTCTTTTTTATTTTTCAACTCATGGTTTTAAAGAGATCCCATATGTTCTTCAGCTGTTAATCCCTTCAGGTCTTTTGATTTTCCACTGTTACCTCAACATGATCAAAATTGGAGTTGAAAGGCCTCAAAATCTTCAGAAATCATTGTACTGTATACTCCATAATTAAATTATAGTTTTGTTTTGTGAGGCTGGGAATTTGTGATTGAATCTGTCAGGCTACTTGCTTGAAAAAGCCGAAGACACCAAAAGAAGGCGATGGGTGCGATTCCAGGAAAGTTCTTCCAGTGACAGCAACAGTTAAGAAAGTGAAAAGGGAAGAAGAAGAAGTAAGAATTAAATGCCACTGGAGTAGGTGTGGCCGTGCACGAGGTATTGAATTGACTAGCTTTTTTCCTCGCCAGACATCGATAGAAAACTGTAGGGGAATTATGCAGCCATTGACTGGTTTCTTAATTTGACGTTTCCTTCCGATATCTATATTATTATATCATTGCCTATACTAATATTCCGGTTTTTTTTTAATTTATCTCTTAGCAAAAATAAATAAATATAGGAATTAATATAATATAATCTGGTTGACTCGATAGATATTTATATGTACTCAAACTAACTCGGATGAACCTATTAAATTTGTTATCCAAGTCATGAGACACTAATAATTGTATGGAAAGTAAATTATTAAACTTCACTTTCAATCAATTCAACGTTGAATAATAAACTTAAAAATAAAATTCAACTAAAAAATAAAATTCAACTTAAAAAATAAATCGAGTTAGCTTGAGTTAACTTATCACATATTGATCATAAGACTGAGATAGCTCATAGAAAACAAATCAAAATAAATTATGAAACTTAATTTTCAATCAATCTAATATTGAATGGTGAAATTAAAAACAATCAATTTAAATAGGACACAAAAATTCACTTGAGTCAACCAGGCCCAAGATCTCGAGTTAGAAACTAAGATAATTTCATAGAATCCAAACAAAAATAAAAATATAAAGTTTAATTCTCAATTAACTTAATATTGAATGATAAAATAAAATAAAAAATGACAAAAAAACATGAGGAAACCGACTTACCTTGGGACCGGGTCATAAGTTTGTGATAGTCCCATAGAAAAAAAATATAAATTAAATTTTTTTCAATCTACTCGATATTAAAGGATTAATTTCAAAATAATCAAATAAAAAAATAATCTTAATCAATATGGGTTAACCTACCATATTCAACTTAAAAGATTAAGATAATTATATAGAAAACAAATAAAATAAAAGTTTAATTCTCAATCAACTCAATATTAAATGATAAAATTAAAAAAAAATTAAAAACAAGCAAAAAACAACTCAAGCAAACTCTTCTAACCTAAAAAAATTAAAATAAATTATATATATATATAAACATTCACTCAATTGGTTGATGCAATACATTTTCTCGTTATTTTGTCATGTAATTGTAATGCACACTCATTTTTTAAGTAGTTTATGAAAGCAATTTTATTTTCTAGTTGAACCTATTTATCAAATGGTTTTTTTCTTGAATAATATTACATTGAAATTTTTAGTTATTTTTAAATGCTAATATAAAAAAAATATTTACAAAAACGCGTATTATACAACGAAATCACATGCTTGGATAGCTAGCTAACAAAAAAAGTCATCGGTCATCATAAAATTTTCAAATTGTACAGCTGTGGGGATATAATGATTCTCATCACCTGCTATTATTCCTGGTAGATGATTTCATTGGTCCGAAGCTAATAATATTCCCCTGACTTGTCTTCACAAAACGATGTGTTTCCTTCTTAGGTCATGCATGAAAACTACTTTCTATCCTTCGTTCCAAGCAACCACGAACTTACAGGGAACGCCATTTTTACAAGTTAAGAACACCTTTTCAAATTTTAATTCGGCAGTACTTCTATCGGAAGATTAATGGGTGACTGACTATGTGAATTTCAGTGTCTATTTCCATTTCCAGCTAAGAGATTTATGGATTAGTGCTGATTGATTTGATAAATGTAGGTACTATTTCAAGGTGATCGCAAATCAAATTTCTTTTATAATTAGATTATATCATTAAACACCTTACCATCTTGTAATTAAATGAAGAAATTAGCCTTTTCTAAAGGAAAGCGAGTTCTGTTTTAATATCCGGAGAGCTTTCCAAAACATTTCTCGGTTTTTATGTGGAAAAAAATACCCAAGAAACCTATTTTGTATCTATTTATCAGTAACTAATTTTAATATAAAAAATTATTTTCAGTTTTCTTAAAAAATATAAATTCATAGATTTTACTTAAAAAATATTGAACAAGGTTACATGTATGAAATATTAATATTATTTGTATAGTTACATTTTATAAAATAAGCTTTATATAAATATATGATATGGTAATTGTTTTTTTATTGTTACACTTTTTATATCTCATTCTCTTATTGTAAGTGGTCAAATATTTTTTAACAATACTAAATACAAAGAATTATTTTATATGAAAACACTTAGGGAGTGTTTGAGAGTGCTTTTCAAAAAAGTTGAAAATTTTTTATTTTTATTTTTAAGTTTAAATTAATAAAATTTAGTATTTTTAGATCATTTTGATGTGTTGATATCATAAATAATTTTATTTTTTTAAATATATAATTTGAATGTATTTTTTAATAAAAAAAATATTTTAAAAAACAACTACAACTACACTCACAAACAGACACGTAATAAATAAAAAATGTGCAAAATAAAAAAACATTTTGGAAGCACGACAAAATAGAGTGGAGGTAGATGGGGGCCAACACTAAGCCCAACAAGCTACGAAATTCAAATCCGTCAGTACCAGAGAGAGCATGGAAGCCACTACCAGCAACCTCTGATGCTTGTTTTAGTTGTTTGTTTATGTGTTTTAAAAATGTTTTTGAAAGAATTTAAATTTTATTTTATTTTAAATTGAATTTTTAGATATTTTTATATCATTTAATGTATTGATGTTAAAAATAATTTTTAAAAAATAAAAAAATATATTTTAACATATTTCTGAACAAAAAACACTTTAAAAAACATCAATCATGCTCCACTTACTCCTCCTCTTCTTCTCAGTGTCGTCTGTTTTGCGAGTAGGACGAAAATTACCTAAAATTGTATGACAAGGCAAACGACAATCATGACCTAGAACGCCACGAATAGCTTACTGAGTTGCTGTCTCGGGTAAACAAAGATAGCTTGCAAATATTGTCATATGATCCCCTGCGCTATCAAAGGACACTAACGATTGATTAAAAACAAATTAAGAGCATCTGCACGCCACGCAGAACACAAAATTCTTCGACATTTGTGGAACAAAAGTCTCTGCGTGCTTCCATCAACTCTAATTGTTTTTTAAATTAGGGCATGATCATGTTTTTTTTTTTAATTTGATTGAATCATAGTTTTTGTATTAGGGCCTAGCCCCTGTAAGAACTTCACATGTTTTTTTTATGATGTCTAGAAGTATTTCCAGATCAATTTTTTGTGAATTAAATTAAAATTCTTTATACAATTTTAAGAACAAACCTCTTATACCAGTCTAATAAATTCAATTTTCCCCAAGTCCTCAACAAACCTTATTATACAAATCATGCATTCATACCATAATATTGTCTAGGAAAAAACTATAAAACACTTCAAATATACAAGTAAACAACAAATACTACATGCAACTTTCAATAATTCATCATAAAATATATGTGGGTATACCACGAAAATCTCCTTGTTATTTTTATTGGAATTTACAATGCGATCTAGGAAATCTGATTGCAAGTTCGAGGATTTCTGTCTTGAACGGATGCCATTTGGTTCTTTCGTTATAGCCAAGGGTCGTCAAGACTAACTGTATTTCGTTGAGATTTCCCTTAAAGAAATAATTAAGATTGCAAAAGAAGATAAGAATTTATTTTTTAAATTTCTCACTTTCATGGATCCGCAATCTTCACTACAATACCGTGTGTGCCCTACCATATCGTCACACCGATGCCTCTACCTGTCAAGCAAAACTCGTTGTCCCTTCACCCCCATTTAATTTGGCTTAAAAAATACAAGAAAAACAGTTCTCGTTTCAAATGGAATTATGACTCCATGTGTGAACCCTACCAATTCGTCTCAAATTGATGATGAACATCATGAACTTAAAAGACCCTCTATGATGGTTCTCTCATCGTTTAGGAATGGGAACACTCCACACAAATGTTTTGTTTTCCTTTCAATACTCATCATAGTGTTGTTTCTTTCCATTGCCACGTTACTATGTTCTAGTGCTGCCATGCACAATTCAACTGTATATAATTCTGTGCTCCATTAATATCCTTGCACAGAATAGGAGGGGGGTTCAAAATTTTGGCAAGTTCGTTGAATTATCTCCCGCTTCTAGCAAGAAATTCCAAAAGGTTTGTGGAGGCAGAGCAAATACAAATCACGAACTATATATATATATATATATATTACATGCATTCTCGAGGTTTGATTTGGATAAGAAAGGGTTACCGTATAAATTTGCTAAAGATCCCATTAATAGAAATCTGGTTTTCGTATATGAAAATGAATCCAACGACTTCTTAAACATGAAAAGAGAAACAAACAAAAGAGGAGGAAATTTACTTGCTGGTTTGGAGTCAAAGTCTCCTCTTAGACATGCTATGTCAGTCAAGATACAGGCAGCAAATTTCTCTTCAGCTAGGCCCACTGATTGGAATAATAATGAGTAAGATCAAAATGTATATAGAAGCTGTTTGGAATAGCTTCTCAAAATGCGTTTCAAATTTATTTTTTTTTCATTTTAAAGAAATATGTTTCGGTATTTTTAGATCATTTTGATGTGCTGATGTCAAAAATAATTTTTTAAAAATAAAAAAACATCATTTTGATATATTTCGGCACAAAAAACACTTTGAAAAGCTACAGCAACAGCTGTCCCAAACAGACCCATAATCCATATTTACCAAACGCCCAACAGTTTTTTAGCACTTTTAAAGCCCTTTGCTGGACTGAAAAACCCTGTTTCTGAAACCCAACATTATTTGGACCTTACTCTTCTCACTGGACAACCTTTGTCATTGTACTGAAAATAGAATATGGATCTCCTTCCCTAAACTGTACTGTCATTATTTGGGCCCAACATCAGTTTGTAAAATAAAAATAGAAAGAAAGAAAAATGTTTTTTTTTTAAATTAATTTCTACTAGTACCAAACTGATATTTATAAAGAAAATAAAATCATATATATAAATATATTTGTTTTCCTATCAAATATTCCTTCAAAGTTCAAGATCAATTGATTTGGTGTCCCTCATTATAAGGTAAAACAAAGCCTCGTATCTTTCTAATGCGATATAATTTATTTATTTTATTTTTCTCCTAATATCCAATCTATTATAACAATATTCTAATCAGCTTGTTATATTGGGCTGTACTATGTTTCATGCATAAATGAAGATATCTTTTGATTTAAAACTATTTTTAGTGTAAGCATTTCAAAACTCTAAGGAAATCAAGATGATAAAAAAGCTCATATCAGGATGTCATTCAATAGAATTGAAAATAATTCAATTACTTCACAATAAAAGTTCATCATTATTTTAACTAATAATATTTTGTGTTACTTTCTGAATTCATGAATATTTACAAAGTTTTTCAAAAAAAAATAAAGCCATGGAATGGAAACACCTTCATTGTAAATAGGTTGAAGGCATGTCTAAACAAGACAAGAATACCTGCACGATGGGAAGACACAAATAACCTTCACAAGTATTAAGGAATCATCTCATCTAAAAATTTAAGTTTGTAGGTGAAGTCCCAGAATATGATTTATATTATTCTCTAACACATACCCTCAAGTGAAAGCCCTTTGAACTTGAAATTTGCACACAAATCCACTTTATTTTGTGTTTGATTTTATCAAATAGAATAAGAATAGTGAGATTCGAACTCGTAACTATTAGGTCAATAAGGTTTTGATACCATATTAAAGAACCATCTTATCTAAAAATTTAAGCTTGTAGGTGAGGTCCCAAAATATAATTTATATTATTCTCTAACATATCTAAAGAGAAACTGGAGTTAAACCCCAGTGCTTCCAGGATAGACTTTGGATGGAACATTTCAGGTCGTTTTTTATTGACAAAATTGTTGTTGAAGAAGATGAATGAAACAGGAGAAACAACTGGGATTCAAGGGAGAATAGTGAATGTTTTCATCGAGCAAGTCCGAATCACTGGTCATGAATTAAGGTCACCTTCATTTAGTTTTGAAGTGTTAAGATCTGTAACTTTATTTGAAATTAAGTATTTCTCGAAAGGATTTATCGCCTGAAAACTAAATTCAATTGAACATGACATTAAAATAAGGGAAAAGAAGCTTTGAGGTAACATAATTAAGAGCTTTAAAGATCAATGCAGTCACGATAACCTCCAAAAACTCTAGGGCATGAAGCCATACAAGTAGGAGTGCAGGAGCAAGCTACCAAAGCTTAGTACAGTGATTAATTAAACATAACTCTATATCTTATTAGGCAGCAGGAGCATAATCGTAGTCTCCATCGTCGTCATCGTCACCCTCCATGGTTGCTGCGGGAGCATAGTCATAACCATCATCGTCTCCATCTGCATGACTGTGAATGCCACAGAAGGCAACAATGGTGGTCGACAGGGGACTCATTCTCAATGTTCTGAATTTGGAGAGAAGGATGAGGAAGATTCGGACTGTGAAGAAAGAAATGGTGGTTTTGCTGTGCTTTGGAGAATGTGGAAGAGAGGTGGTGATTATATAGAGGAGGGACTGGTGAAGAGAAAGTTGTGGACTCATTTGGACGCAAGTCAACCACGTGAGGATTGTGGAAGTATGGCTAAAGGGTTGTGCTGTGTGCATGGCCTCGTGCCTATGACAGGCGGTTTTGCCCAATGTGTGTTTTTTTCGAGCACTAGCTTAATCTCACAAATTCTAAAATTAATTATCAATTAAAATTTTCATTAACTTAGTTTTTAATAATTTTGATTGATACGAGATTTGAACTGGTAATTTCTAAGAAGTAGGAACTGACCAGCAAGCCCATCTCTGAGGGTTAGTTTAACAAGTTATTACAAAGCCTCGTATGTTAAACACTATCATTTAGTTGCTAGATGTTTTGAATATCTAATCTTAAACTAGTTCAAGAAACCTTGATATGATCGTATGCCCAGAAAAGGCCAATTAATTTGAGTGTTTTTTCACAAGCATTTGGAAACTGACTGCCATGTGGTTCAGCCACCTAGGCATCCAAGTGACAGTTCAGCAGCGCCATGTCATTGGAGCTCATATTCGCAGAGGGGGATGGCTTTTGGGCATGTGTGAGGAAGCATCTTTGAGTGCGTGGTTTTGTCCAAAAAAAAAAAGTCAGATTTTTTGGCAGGAAGGCGGTGGGCTGGTGTTGCAAAATTGAAGGTGAAGTCAGTGGTCCAGTGAATGCCTTTTGTTGCCTTGGAAATATTTGTGGTTCTTTTGCCATTGTCGATTTTAATAAGCACTAAAGAAATACTAATCAATGGCAACATCATGATGGCATCACTAATGAAAGATATGTAATGTACGGTCGGCTGATCAGCTCATCCTTAGGATATTAAGGCATATTTCGCCCGTATTATTCTATTCCACTTGTTTTTTTATTTAAAAATTAATTAAAATAATATTTTTTATTTTTAAAAGAATATTGTAATATTATTATATTAAAATATCTAAAATATTTAAGTAAAAACAAAACAAAAAGTTTGATTTTTTTCAAAAATATTTTTAAAACACAGTATCAAATAATGATATAATAACTTCCGATGACAATCTGATAAGCAAGGTTATTATTTCATTTTTTTCTCAAAATTTTAAATTCGAATAATTACTAATAAAAGAGCAATTCAATAATTTCGTTTTGGAGGCCATTGTATTTGGAAGTGATTCTCCAAAGATAAAACAAACGTTACATGAGAGTGACTTCTAGACTAAAAATTTGGCGTGATTCTCAATTACAAAAAATAATGTTAAAAATTAATTAAGCAGCAGTATTGAACTTGTCTAGGGGAGCGTGAGACATTGGTGCGATGATGAGGTTCCAAGTGGCTAAATGTTGAGGTTCCAAATTAAATTTAGAGTGAAAAGAATATTTTAATAAGAAAAGACTATTTAGTACATTAATATATATTTTTTAAGTTAAAATAACTAACCAAAGAGATGAATCATTACTTACTTAATATGCAAATCCAAGATTAAAAAATATTAAAAACACACTTTAGTTTATATATTAAGCTGAAACAACAGATAAATTGGGTGTGGCTCGATGAAAAAGTACTTGAGATCTGTACAACAAGTCTCGAATTCAAGTTAAGGCATGCATCTCTTATAAGAAACTGGACAATCAGGATTTTACTTGTTCACATAGACCCATAAAATACATTTTCCGAGAGGCTGGTAAAAAAATCAAACAAACTTTGAGGCTGTGAAATATTCGAATGAATTGCAACTCTTTGGTACGTTATTTGCTAGATACGCACCCACAATTATAGAGAATGCAGCGGAAACTTAATTATATATGCTTTGGGAGAGGGAAGTTAGTATTTGGTGCTTACATAATGCTGGAGAACAAAGTTTGAATCTTTACTTGCCAACAGGCTGTGGTATATGCTGGGAAGTAGCAAGAAGTTTAGTTTATCTGCCTGAGAAGTCAAGGATTTGAACTGTCCATAGAGATGTGAAGCCCAGTAATATTCTGCTTGATTATAATCTCATTCCAAATATTTCAGATTTTGGTTTAGCCAAACTTTACAACGATAAGAAGACCCGTATAAGCATTCGTGTTTCAGGAACAATGTGAGATCTTGAACTGTAAAACCCTCAAATTTCTTTAAATTTAATCAATCGTTCTTGTGTTCAATTCATGTCTAGAAGCATTTGCTTGGCAACAATATGTACTAGTGATATTGACTCTGTCAGCAATAATTTAGTGGATATCTTGCTCCGGAACAAGCAATTCATAGACTCTTTTTTTTTTTTGAAATGGGTGTTCGGGCAGTTTATACTCATCTCGACTAATTTAATTTCATAGGCTCTAAAATTAATGATCAGTTAAAATCTCCAGTAATCCTGACTGATACGAGACTCAAACTGGTGATATCTGGTGATATCTAGAGAGCAAGGTCCTGAGTAGTTTATCCACCCGACAGAAAAGTTTGTATATTTGCATTTGGTGCTGTGGCTCTAGAAATCATAGGCGGAAGGCCAAGGTTCGGGCTCAAGCTTGGAAATGGAAAAGATATACCTTCTTGAATGGGTGTGTTATATGACACTTAAAACCCACTTACTGCAAAAGTTTTGCCACATTTGACTCTGGCCAGTTTATAATTATTAGTACATCATGTTTCTATCAAATCAATTGCCTTTCATCAATATGAGTGGTTACTTTCTTTTCAGGCCTGGCACCTGCATGAAAACAACCGTGCAGTTGAGCTAGTAGACTCCAGATTATCTGAATTTAATGAGGATGAAGTAAAACGTTTGATAGCAGTTGCTCTTTTGATAGAATCTGGTAGAGTAAATACTCAAAACATTTTATGTGCTCTGACTTCACCAATGTTAATGTCGTTTGTCAATGCTATGCTATCTGGTGATATCGAAGTGAGTAGTGTAACGTCAAAAACTGGGTACTTGAATTACTGGAAGTTTGATAATACAAGCAGCTTTACGAATGATGGTGCAACGAGAACATCTGTTACTAGCTAGCCACTACAATTCTTCGACAAGCACCAGAATTGAGAACAACAAAGAGTTTCACACCAAGCACCACCGATCCCAAGCTCAATAACATTATCGGACAGGGCAGCTGGCGATTTTATCAGTGCGAGTACTTTTTTTCTTGAAGGCTTGTTGTTTTTCACCTGCTCCAGTTCTATCAATGGATGTGTGCAATCATGTACATAATCACAAGACACAACGATAGCTGTTTAAAATGAGTTTTCCTTTTTGTATTTTCTGCAAGGACAACAGGTTGGAATTCTAAATCTTGCTACTGGTGAAATGGAATTTCTTGAAACAGCTATGGATGTGGCAATCCCTTTCTTACACGTATTTTTCAGCCCATCTAGATCCAGCAGCAAGTTCCTGAAGGAGTGATTTGATTCTGGTTTCTGCAGTTTTATCAGATTATGTGTTCAGGACATGTAATCAAGGCTGAAGTATAATATTTCTGAGCTGGAAATGGTAAGTGTGCAAGGAAAGTTGAAATTTTTTCTGAATTTTGGTAGGATGTTTCAACTGCTTGTTTTTGAAGGTCAATATTTTTGTAGGATAACTATACCTTTCTCCCCGCCCATGAAGAGAAGAGTTGCCTTTCATCTAAGCTTTTGCAGCTATCCCGCTCCTGTCATTGTTATTGATTGACTGATTCGGTGTGGCCTGTGTCTCAAACTAGAAGAGAGGGATCGGAAAAACACTGTTTCCAATTAGTATTCTTAATTTCATGAATCATAGAAAAGGACAAATACAACAGATGGAGCCATTTTTATCTATAATCTACCGATACTCCCAGCTAGGTAAACAGCAGCTGCATTAGGCCTTGAAAATAAAGAAGAACAAAAGAAAAGTAAACAGATGGGCTTCGCAATTCAAACTTCGGTCTTTCATTTGCCAAAATTCAATAAACAATTCACAAATTAGAATCATCAAAGAACAAGAAATTCGTACTTATTTCAACATTAATTCTTTCAAATAAAATTTACCCAAATTACGGAAGCAGAACAATAGGTTCGGCACATTCATAGCCCCACGTCCAATTCAATGGCAGAAACAAAGAATCTTCTGCCATGAAAAAACAAATTACATCCAAAAAATCCGAAACCCCATTTTGAATCCAGTCCAATCAACTACACAAAATAATCCTTGTCAACCCCAGAACAAGACAAGACACACTGAAGAAGAACAGAGTAACAAAATCCCTAGCAGACCATTTCTTTACAACCTTTGTTTCAACTCTCAAACTCTTAGCTCTTCGAAGTGCATCAACTTCTTTCAAAAGATCAAACTCCCCTCCTTTCTTCTTCAACTCCTCAACACACTTAGCCAACAACTGACCATCTTCTTTCTCTCTCTCTAACAACTTCTCTAAATGGCACTCAACATCAGTTTTATATCTAACAGCCCAAACAATCCCCAAAGAACACAAAAGAGAACACAGTGAAGGGATCCATGATCTCTTGCAAGATTCTGACCCTTTAGCTCCAAAAGGGTCTTTAGATGAGGCGTTGAAGAGAAGAAGCAAGGAAATGGAGTGGAAAAGGAAGAAGAATATGTAAAGTTGAGTGATTTCTTTACGGACTGAGTCGGTTTGTGTTTCTTTGAGAGATATTCTGTTGAAGATTAGTTCTTCTTCTTTTAACCATTGTTTTAAAAGAAGCTTGTGTGTGGGTGTTTCTGCAATTTGGTGAAACGGGTGTTGCTGCTTTGGCACCATTATTGATGGGTTTGCGCTTTGATCTGCCATGGATCTGTATTTGTATAGAGAGGGAGAGCGATTTGGGGTTTTGGAGAGAGAGATACAGTAATGGTGACTTAGATTTTGAAACGGTGGGTCTTTGAAGTATTTCAGCGCAACGGTCGAATTGGGAAAGTTTTCGAATAAGTCTATATTGACAAGAATGCCCTTAGTCGGTGATTTAACTTTTAATAATAGGAGCGTGGCAACTGGCAGGGTTTTGCAACGGTTAATTTTAAGATGGAGGATTCGTTTTGCGAGACTTGTAACGGTCCTCTAAAATGTGACAATAATTATTTTAAAAACATATTTTTAGAAATATATTAAAATAGTATTTTATATTTTAAAATTTTATTTTTGACATCAAAATAATTTAAAGAAATAAAAAATAAAATAATAATAATATTTGTTTCGAGTTCTCATTAGCTGGGAAATATACTCATTACTCACGAAGAAGAAAAGAAAGAAATATAAGCTCTTCCAAATAATTGTTTTTAGGGCCGGTAATTACCTACTGGTTGATTTATCTAAAAGAAAAACTGATTTAACCATTTTAATAAACACATGGAGTGACAATAATAATTGGAAGGAGTGATTGAAGTCTTAAAACAAGAGAATTACAAAAAACACATTTTTGAAAAACAAAGCCTATTGATTTGTGTCTTTTAAATGTAAATTAAAGCAACCTTAAAGGCATGAATAAATGTTTATGATTTTACTTCCCATGTAAATTGTCTAGCCAAGGACTTGATGAGGCACTAAATTTCTTGCATAAATTTGATCCCTGAACCATAAACCAGATCTCAATAGAGTCACCAAATAAAAACCTTTCCCGTTTGAGTCCCCCGTCTATTAATCATTACCTAATTAATGCCACTTTTAAATATTTTTCTTCGAAAATCATAAGAGACAAAGACCTATTTATATTACAATTACGTTATGTTTGTATAAAAGTTAACAGAGAAGATTAATTGAGCAATGTTTGTTAGCTAGGATACCTCAGTAGGAACTCTTTTTGTTTAGGGACCTATTTGAGAATTTTGCTGTAGTTTCGGAAGAGTTACGAGAGCCTCGAAATAAATAATACACCGTTGTGTATACTTGACGTGGTTGATCGATTGTCCCTGTCCCCCGTGTTATAGCCCAAAAACTAGGTCAAATTAACAGACCCAGCCCACTGGCAATTATTGTACCGTTGACCAAAAATAAAAAGAACGGGCTCGGTTCACGTTTTTAACGAGAAGTAGCTCATGCTTGGACGGTATGGAAACTGCACGATTGTCCTGTTTGGCTCGGAGGTATAAACAAGTGTTTCGATGTTAAGAATTATACTTTAGAAAATAACGAGCTGATTTGCCTGCGCGTTGCGCTGGGCTTTTTTATATGTAAAAAAATAATTGATTTTTAACATGTTGTATTTTTTTTAATTTTTAAAAAAATATTTTTGATATTAGCACATCAAAATCATGTAGAAACATTTTTTTTAATTTAAAATTGGAAAAAATTAAAATTTGTTCAAAAACGATTTTCAAACGCATTATCAAACACTCATGTCATATCTCACCAGAATCATAGTTCAATCAATTTTTTTAAATAGTAATGAAAAACGAAAACCACATTTCAAATCACTGTTTATCACTGTTTGAAATTGCCATCTCCTTTGGCTATGTACAAAATAATAGTCATGGTGCACGTAAGCTAGCTTGGACATTCTAGTTATAAAAAAAATTAATAAGTTGAAAAAAAATAAAAAAACAATGTCAAAGGATTATTCGTGACACGTGTAACCTACCCCGATTCCAAAAAATATATATATGTGAGGAAAAAATTGTGGTGCGTGTAAACTGACTCGGACACCGCGAGTATAAAAAAAAAGCCTGAAAAAAAGAAGAGGAAAAAACATTTTCAAATATTAATAAACAGTGAAAATTGTTAAAAGAAATTAAGTTCAGAGATTTATTGTGATGAGCATAAGCTGACTCGGACACCCTAGTTATCGAAGAAATGATTGGGAAAAAAACATGTGAAACACTTATGAACAATAAAAACATTATTCTTTACTCAAAAATCATTTTCGGTGGCCGGGGGACTCGACTCCAGCAACCTGAGAAAAAATATTAACTCTTATTATCTATAATTAACTAAATAATTGGCGATGCGACGGTTTTTTTTTCTCTATGTAGAAAATTAATTGCTTGTATATGTATTGTATTTTATTATTTCAATATTTAGTTAGTGTAATTATATTTAAGAATACTGATATGAATTTTTGTCCTTAAAAAAGTTCAAAGTTATTTTCCCTCTCTCTTAATATATTTTTAAGCGATAATATTCAATAAATATCAGACATATTAGAAATAAAAATATTATAATTTGTTTTTCAAACATAAACTTTTTTTTTGTGTTATAATTATTTATTTGCCGTCTAAAAAGAACAGTGTAATGGAAACGGGAAGTGACTTGTATATTTTTTAATTTGCCTTGTAGATAATGCAGGTAAATTTGTCAACATTTTTTTTTGTGAGATTTTTTTTTGCAGTAATATTATATTTAAAATATTAAAAATGAAAACATTGGAAATCCTTGTAAAGAAATAAACTTAAATAAAAGAGCACAAAATTAATTTTTGAAGCTAAATTTTTTTTATATAAGATTTATTAATCATATTATTATATTAAATATATTTAAGAAAACATGATATGAATTTCTGCCCTTCAAAAAATCCTAGGTCATTTTTCCTCTCTGTCAATATATTTTTAGGCGATAATATTCAATAAATATTCAAACATATAATTAGTTTTACATATTTTAATTTGACATAAATATACAAAATATAATTAATTTGACATAATTTCAATAATATATTTAATTTAAAGGATAATCTTAGGCTATTTTGTTCTCTCTCTCTATATATTCTTAGGTGATAATATTCAATAAATATTAGAACATATAATTGGTTTAACATATTTTAATTTGATATAAATACACAAATATATAATTAAAAAGTCAAAACACTGAAAATTTATTTCAAGAAATAAACTTAAACAAAAGAGCACAAAATTTACTCTTGAAGCTAATATATTTTTTTTATAAGATTTATTTATTGTATTATTATATTAAGTGTATTTAAGAATACTGATATGAATTTCTGTCATTAAAAAAATCTTAGGTCATTTTTCCTCTCCCTATATATATTTTTAGGCGATAATATTCAATAAATATTTTAACATAATATTAGTTTTACATACTTTAATTTGACATAATTATACAAATATATAATTAATTTGATATACTTGCAATAATATATTTAATTTAAAAAACAGAATTGAAGTAAACCCAAACATTGAAATCAAATAATTCAAAATAAAACCGGAAATTAAAAGAATTGAGACTGAAATTAAACTGAAATTCATAATTAACTTTCATAGAAGGATAGAATTGAAAAAAATCAAACTTTTGGTACCTAAAATATTAAGGATTTCTAATAAATTTGCATGGAAGGATGAAATTGAAATCAATCAAAACTTTGATACCAAAAATATTTAGAATTTCAGCCCACCCCGCAAAATTAAAAGAATGAGGACCGAACTGGAACTTCAAAACGTAATCAATTTCAATTGAAGGATGAAATTGAAACAAATCAAAACCCATTTAATAGCAATAAGGGCAAGAAAAACAAATTAAAACGTTCAGGGACTGAAATGAACTTTGACAAAAACAACATAGCTGAAGTCATCTTGCGCAGGCAGGAGAGAGAATTTGGGTGGGGAAATTCGAACGACCATTGACACTTCTACGGACACCGTAGTGAAACACGCGCCGCCCCATGTGGAAGAGAACATGCCTGAAAATCATTCTAGACGCCGGTTGGGCGTTTTTCGACTACGTATTAAGCCGCACGCGCCGTCCGAAGAACGCATGAGCGTTGAAACAGACGGCGCGTCCGGCGACGCGCCTGAAGTTGTCAGCGAGAAAAAAAAAGAGGGACAATTACCTCAACGCCCCTGACACGCAGGCGTGGGTTTTGTCGTTTTCGGGGGGTGAAATCGTCGGTCCACTGTTCAATTTACTATTAAAAAAAATAAAAAAACCTGCCGGTCGAACCGGACCGGGACGGTCAATGACCGTCCAGCCCCCGAAAAAGATGGCGTTTTTTGTCTTTTTCGGGGGCTAATTTCGCACATATACTGTTGGAAATTAAAAAAAAATCAGTTTTTCTTAAAAAAAAAAAAAAAAGGAATTTCGCACATACACTGTTGGGAATTAAAAAAAAAGAAATCAGTTTTTCTTTTAAAAAAAAAGAATCATTGTTCAAATCCACAGTGAAAGCAGAGTGGATGAACAGTGTTATTTGCACAGTATTTGTACGTTTTGGTTTAGCTGTATAGATAATAATAACTGTAAAGAAAACAAATAAAAAAAATTTCATATCAATTTCTATTTTTTCATTTTTTATTTATTTTTACTTTTATTTTTTTATATTTTTATTTTCAGGCTGGGCTGTCAGGCCAGATAGGCTGCAGCCTGCCTAAGCCTAGTCCGTGTGGGCTGTCAGGCCACCTTATTTTGGACTGTTGAACGATTGAGCTGGTTTTAATAGCCCATCTAACACCCTCCAATTCCATATCAAGTTATCAACCTTTTCACAATCTGGTCTCCACCCCCCTTCCCCATCTCCACCGTACATTCCCTGTCCATCACAATCACAACAACATCCACCGCCCGATTCATCCTCCGCCACCTCTCTCCCCTCTGGAATGACATCCAGTTTTCCACTCCCTCTTTTGCTCTTCCGTTTCCTCATCACCATCCTCTCACTCAACGTCACGCGTCCCTCCACCGCCACGCAAATCTCAACCACCCCCACGCCATCACCACCACACTCCAACTTCCACTTTTCCACGCCATCAGCTCTCCTAAAAACACCCTCCAAAACCCTTTCTTCTCTCAAATAAACCTCAAACCGATCACTCAAATAAAACTCCCTCGGCTGAGCTGGTTTTAGACAGAGAGAGGGGCTGTTGAACGGGGAGAGTGAGAGAGAACAGGTTACCGAGGGAGATGGTGTGATTTTTGTGCTTGTTTTGCTTGATGTTTTTGCGCCGATTTTGAGTTTTTTGGAGTGAAGTATTAATTTTTGATTGTAGGCGTGCGTCCAGTGTGAAGTTTAAAAGTGAGAAGCAACAGATAAAATATCCGGTCTACAGTGGTTTGTTAAACCTCTTCGATTTGAATCGAGGGGGAGATGGGGAGAGGATGTTTGGTGAGTTGTTGGTTAATTCCTCCTTTTTTGCGTCTTTACTGGTTTGGAAGCTTGGACTGCATTTGTTGGCTGAGAAAGCAGAGAAGAAGAAAGCCAAAGAAGCCAAAGAATTAAATGCATTCACTATTCAAATCTACAGTAAAAGAAGTGTGGATGAACAGTTTTATTTTAACAGTGTTTGTGCGATCTAATTTAGATGAACAGTTTTATTTTAACAGTGTTTGTGCGATCTAATTTAGCTTATAAGATAATAATAATTTGTTGGCTGAGAAAGCAGAGAAGAAGAAAGCCAAAGAATTAAATGCATTCACTATTCAAATCTACAGTAAAAAAAGTGTGGATGAACAGTTTTATTTTAATGTGCGATCTAATTTAGCTTATAAGATAATAATAATATATAGAATTTACGTTTCAGGGTAATTTTTGTTTGAAAATATATTAAAAATAACATATATTTTAATTTTTTAAAATTTATTATCAACACATTAAAACAGTTTAAATATATTATAAATAATTAATTTTAAATTTTGAGCAAACGATGTTCTAACGGGAAGGAATATCAAACATGCCTTGCTTAAAAAGATGCGTAGGAAAACTGCAATATTAGAGGCGTCAACAAGTGAAACGGGCAAATTACAAATTTCTTACATGTTGTACTCTATTAACAAAGTTCATAGGCGCTATAGGAAACGTCGGTAATTTCTTACATGTTGTACTCTATTAACAAAGTTCATAGGCGCTATAGGAAACGTCGGTTGTAGTTTGGTGGTAGTAATTTTAAAGGATGTAGACTGCAACTAGCAAGGCCAAGTGGGTGTTTGGAAAAGCTTTTTTATCTTTGGTTTAAAAAGAGTGGTTCCAAAAAAAGTCAATCAATGTTTGGTTACATAACAAAAGGCAGGTTTGTGCCATGGGTCCCACATGACAATTGACTCTCAACGCCGGTGCAAGAAAAACAGGAATTTCCTGCTTTTCGATGTCTGGGTAAATGGCGGGGGGCCTGGGGGGCCCTGCTGGGGGATTATATATATATATATATATATATATAACAAATATATTTTATATATTTTTAAACTATATTTTAAAATATAAAAATATATCATTATTTATTATATTTTCTTATAAAAATATATTTTTAATACTAAAATAATCTAAAAATTAATTAAAATATAAATAATTTTTACATAATACATGTTTAATTATTAAATATTTAATATATATATATATATATTTAAAATAATTTTTCAAGTTAAAAGCAATATGAAAAGTTTAGTAACCAAACACATGAAACTACTTTTCATTAATCTCAAACTCAAAAGCAGTTTTAACCAAACACTTCAAAACTTATTTTGAACTGCAGCTAAAGTGCTTTTTATAAAACAGTTTTTTTAAAATCTCAACCACAAAAGCAAAAATTGTGTCAAACACACCCTTAGGTAGGCTTTAATTCTCAGTTTGTACTGTGTTTACGGTTGATTTTTATTTAAAAATATATTAAAATAATATTTTTTTTATTTTTTAAAAATTATTTTTGATATCAATATATTATTAAAATGATGTAAAATATTAAAAGAATTATTTATTTAAAAAAATACTTTTTGATTGCTTTCTAATCACACCTTCTACTTAAATATTGGTGATTCAGAAGCATGCATGTCCAAACGTTCTCTCTCGCTCTCTCTCTCTCGCTCTCTCTCTCTCTCATATTCCTCTGTACTTCATGAACGAAAGCATGCAGCCTCAATTTCATATATTATTTGTTTATTTCCTGAGATAACTTGAAATTGATTTGAATTGAATTAAAAATATTTCAATAATTCACATAAGGCAACATTATAGAATAAGAAGAAAAATAAGCTTCTACTCAAAAAACTTAGAAACCCAACTTACTCGAACCATATTACTAGATTAATCCGAGGTAAAAGTGGTGGTCTGCAATTGCCTGCATAGAATCGCTCCAATCGACCAGCACAACATGATTGAATCGAATTGTTTAAGAACCTCCCACACTTGTCACTAAGAATTTAACCCATATCCTAAGTAAATATATTCTGCTTACCTTATTTTATTTTTTGAAATAAACAAGATAAAACAAAACAGGTCACGTGGCATTAATTGAATAGTAAAAGGAGAGTTTTGTATTAATAATATACGATTGAGCGAGTAGTGTAAGATTTCTTTAAATAAAAAATAGAAAATAAAATGATGCCATGTGAAAATATTAATTACCGGAATGATCCTATGATAAACTTTGCAAAAAAGCTCGCAAGCTAACAGTCGAAGTTCTTTTCAAGTAACAATATTTTACGCGATTAAGATAGTGTTTTATAATATAGTAATAGTCAGGCTATTATTCACTGACTCTCAGGCTAGGATTATGAGTTACAATCTTTCCCAATCACATGCAATCTATCCTTGCAATCTTTTTCCGCTCAATTTCCCTTGTAGCTCACTCTAACATACTATTTATACACACACACACACACACACACACACACACACACACACACAACAGACTCTTCACTCTTCAGTACATGCTCGCCTCCCTAGGGTTAGTTATTACAGATCCATGAAGCTACAGCAAGCAGCGAGAAATTTGAAAGGCAAACGATGGCTGGAATCATGCAACAATCCTGGAGAGCGCTGAAACCCTGGCCCTCTTCAAATTTCAGTAGAAAGAGTAGAAGTCTCTTCAAATTGCAAACAAAACATATCCCTGGCCCAAGCTGCTGGTTTTTGTGAATCTCCCACAGAACTTTCCTTGAGCACAAACATGTAGAACAAAGCCAAGATGAGCAGAGAAAGAAAATAAAAAACCTTGGATGAATTGAAATATATGTAATAAGCCACCAATGTTAGATAATACATGGCTGCTTCAAGAGAAAGAGGTACGAGAGGAGTTAAACTGATGAAATGAATGAAAAATGTGTGTTTGTCATCTTCATTTATAGTGGTGGATGTCCCTCTTGTGTCACGTCACGAGTCATGTGGATGGGGATGATGTGTGGTTCGACCGCGAGCCCACGAGTGTTTTTTTGTTTCTTGTTTTTTTTTCCTGCTAGAAATGGCTCCACGTAAGCCTTTGCATTATTTTGGGACCCCACTTTACATTCAGTTTGGTTTATGTCCAGTGCCTAAAATTTATTAGTCTCGCCACTCTCAACAACAACAATGATAATAACAAAAAAAAAACCTAGTAATTATTATTATTTTCCAGCTTTTACACGAAAGTCAAGAACGACAGGAGAGGAAACGTGGAAAAGAGAGGGAAAAGAGAAAGACAGCCTTTGGAGCGTCAAGTCTGCACCGACAACATGAGACGTCGTCGTGTGATAGAGGGCTGATGACACAATTGGGACAACCAAGAAGGGCGGTATCGGTTTTCTAGAGGAAACTTCACGTGTCGCTAAAATAGAACGGTTTCTCATATTTTGGCACGTATTTTGCATCGCTCAGTCATTTTTATTTTTATTTTAATTTGGCCCTCATCAAAAACAATATATATATATATATAGTCCCCTAGTTCTTTGATTGATATAATCCATGAATTTTTTTTTATAATTATTGAATTTTATTTCGTCCTAATTCTTTTATAGCTCCTTAACGTGATCCCAAGGTTCATCTTGAAGATTCAAAAGAAAAAAAACAAATGAATTTTTTATTTATTTGATCTCTAAGTTTTCTAATAACTTTTCAAGATTTTTATTGGTTCTAAATTTCATCTCATCGAATCTTAATGAAGAACAAACCAGTCAGAAAAAAATAAAGGAAAATGGAAGAGATAACTAGTTAAACTTGGCTAACTCATCATGATCATGTCATCACTCTAAACAGTATATTTAGTTGGATAAACCACAATGATTCGAAACAATCTAAGATGATGTTGTCTTTTCGTTTGGCTCCTTGAACTTCTTCTTTTTTAATATTTTATAGTTTCGCATATAAACTCGTTTGGGTTAAACATAAGTTAAAACAATAATGATCTTAAAAACAAATTAAAGCTAGATTATATTTTGAACCAAACAACCAAGTTAAAATTGAGTCATCTCAAATTAGCTTAATGATAAAGAAGCTCTCAAATTAGCTTTTATGTATCGAAATTAGCATCATCTCAAATTAGATCTTAATTAACTCATGATTCATAATTAAACTATTTCATTAAAAAAAATTATTGTTTGTGCTTATTTTAGATATTGCTAAATAATATGTCTGAAATTTATCTTAGAATAGACTTGGGTTCATCTAGATTAGCATTCAAAAGGGAAGAAACAGAGTAGTTAATGATGTAACCCATCCTTAGTTCTTAACAAAAGAGATTAAACGATTAATTCATGCCATGATCTCTCTTTACTTGGTGATAAGAAATTAGAAATGATCTCTCTTTTCACCGTTCCATTTAATCTTATTAAACGTGTGTTTGGGATTGCGATTGCTTTTGTGATTGAGGTTTGAAAAAAACAGTTTCATGAAAATCATTTTTAGTTGCGGTTCATAACTGAAATTGAAGTGTTTGGTTAAAACTATTTTGTGTGTTTGATTATCATGTTTTTCATATTGTTGTCAACTTCTGAAATTACTTTAAAGAACACACACACATATATATTTTTAAATTTTGTAGATTAATAATTATAACAATAAAATATAATTAATAATTCATGTAAAAAGCAAATATTTGTTTTTATTCTCCCATCAAACTACTTGCAATTTCATCACGAACTAAATCGATACGTGAATGTCTCTGCGATCTCTTGCTATTTGATTGAGGAACAACATCCAGTAACAATATCATTAGTAACAACATCTGCGATCCAGTTGTAGAGATATAATTCAAAGGCCAAATCCAGTTGCAAGTTTTTTATCATAATCAATAAAAAAACAACAGGGTTATGGAGTGAAACGAAGTCATACGTCTTTCCCTTTCATCAGGACTAATCTCTATCTATATATTTTTTATTTTAAAAAAAAATAGAAAAAAATCGGATTAGATCTCACTCAACTAAATGGATCGGCCCAATGGAATGGAAATGGAAAAAGTGAGAGAATTTGTGAGCTTAAACCAATGGAATGGAAATTTAATACACAAAAATTCTTCTTTATCAAATAAAACTCAAACCAATGGAAATTTATCATGAAATTAAAAATAGTGAGAATTGAGTTCTAAATAATCTCGTTTGTCATACACTTAATATTATTTTAGGAAATACCAGTAGAAAATTCGCATACAATGAACAAATTCTTATTAAACTCAAAATAGTGAGTATTTCTAAATAACTTTTAACTGAAGAAAAATATAATATACTAGCCACTAACCTGCGCCCTGTCACAATCGGAATCATATTTTTTTCAACGTAAAAAATATTAATTATGTGAGATTTTTTTATTATAATATAAATTTGGAAAAAATAATAAATTTGTGCAGAATTCTTGTGAAGTGCAAGTTTCTTATAAAATATATGAATTTTAAATCGATATAAATTTATCTGTTTAATAGGTTTTAACGAAATCACCAGCATAAAATTATCATCAGCATTAAAAAAGCAAGAAGATTTCGGATACCTGAATTATCAAATTCACTGTATTAAGATTAGTTCATTTTATAATTCAATTTAAATTAAACACAAAAAAAAACTCTAAACTGTGAAAACACATGCAATAACTAGATAACAAAAATAAGTAAACATCATTGAAAACTCATCTCTATGTTACCATCATTATCATGATTATAACAGTTAAAATTATTATTATTAACATTATTTCCAAACAATTAAAATCATTAAATTGCCCTGAAAAATAAAAAAGCAAAACCTTTTTACAAAAAAATAACTAAATTTATCATTATTATTACGCAAAAAATAAAATCATAAAACCATCTTACCCGAAGAATAGATAAAAATTATAGAAAACACAAAAAAAGAGAAAAATGAGAAATATTAATTTTAAAATGATCACTAATATAAATTAAAATTTCAGGATTGAAACAAATAAAAATAAAACTCCAATAAAAAATAAAATGACAAAAATAAAAAACAAAAACTAAAATCATAGGAGCATAAATACGGGTAAAAAATAAACATTGTCCAAGAAAGACTGAAAAAACAAAAAGAATTAATACCAAATAAAACATTCAAAGAATAAGGGCTCAAACAAAAAATCAAATATATAATTAATTCCAATTGAAGGACAAAATTAAAACAAATAAAAACCTTGGGACTGAAAGAAATAAAGACATTTAAAAAAAAACATTACAATGTAATTTTGTTAAAAAATTAAAAGAATAAGGACTGAAATGATAAGTAGCATATATGACCAATTTTAATTGGAGTGCAAAATTAAAACAAATTAAAACCTGCATACAGAAAAAATTAAAGGAATAAAAATTAAATCAAAAGAATAAGAATTTAATTGAAAACCAATATATATAATCAATTTCAATTGAATAGCACAATTGAAACAAAATCAAAATTTCAATTGAAAAAATCAAGAATAAAAACTAGATCCAAAGATCAGGGACTACAATAAAACAATCACAAATATGAAGGACTTATATGTAATTTCCGGCAATAAAAGAGAGAAAAGGGAGAAAAAACTAAAACCCGGCACCGACAATTCACTGACCACCTTTCATCGACACGCCGCACCGGGAAGTAGAAGAAATGGTGGCGCACGAGGTGACACGGCAAAAGGGCATGTTCTATCATCTAAAGACGCCGCCCACGCCATTTGAAAGGTGCATGTGAGTGAAACACTGCTGGCGTGTCCGTACAATATGCCTGAAGTGTTTCATAAAAGAAGTAATAAAAAATGGTGAATTACTTTTACACCCATAGACCTAGTGATAATCATGAAAAAACCGAGGTTGAAAGTATCACAATACGCTCGACTCTAGATCTTTGTTTTTGTCTTTTCTAGGGGTCTGTTCGTATTTTCACTATGCAAAAATATGTAAAAACTGAAAACACCATCAAGTGTTTCATGTTCTTTTGTCAACTCCTAGAGGTAAAATAATAGTTTCACTATATAAGAAATTCAAAAATATCATTCATGTCCCCTGAAAATGTTCAAAATGCCCCCGGTTCCGGGAGTTAAAATTTTCAGCCCTAGAATAAAATAGTAATTTTACTATATCAATCTACAACAATTTGTGTCCATATACACAATGAAAAAACTATAGTAAAAACGCCACACATTTTATATTTTAGTTAATATATATATATATAGAGAGAGAGAGAGAGAGAGAGAGAAGAGAGAGAGAGAGAGAGAGAGAGAGAGAGAGGTGTGAGTTGTGCATTCAAGAATTGAAGTGAACTGACAGAAGCCTGCGGGATAGATGAATAATGAGTATGCTTGCCCGCCCGCGCATTGTGCTGAGCTTTTTTTAATGTAGAAAACTAATTAATTTTTTACATGCTGTAATTAATTATTTTAATATGTAATTAATAAAATTGTAATAGATAAAATATGTCATAAATAATTTTTTTCCGTCTAAAAGGAATAGTGTAATCGAAATGGGACGTGACTCGTATCTTTTTTAATTATAAATCACCTAGGCAAAAAAAAATTATGAGTTTTTTTTTCCAGTAATATTAGATTTGACACATTAAAAAAAATATTGTAAATTTTTTAAGAAATAAACTTAATTTTTTTGCGTCCTATCATTAGTTATTTTAATGTTTATTAGTAAAATTGTAATAGATAAAATATGTTAAAAATGAGTTTTTTGCGTGCTATAATTAGTATGCTTGATCGCGTGTTGCGCTAGACTTTTTTCTATGTAGAAAACCAATTGATTTTTTACATGCTGTAATTAGTTATTTTAATATTTTATTAGTAACATTATAATAGATAACATATGTTATAAATAATTTTTTTCCCGCCCAAAAGGAATAGTGTAATCGAAATGGGAAGGGGTTCGTATATTTTTTAATTGTAGATAACCTAGGTAAATTTTTCAAAAAAAAAAATTGAGTTGCCTTTCCCCCCAGTAATATTAGATCTGACATATTATAAATAAAAAATATTGTAATTTTTTCAAGAACTCAACTTAATTTTTTTGCGTGCTATAATTAGTTATTTGTCGTCTAAAAAGAATAGTGTAATCGAAATGGGAAGTGGCTTGCATCTTTTTTAATTGTAGATAACCTAGGTCATTTTTTTTTAGCTGTCTTTTTTCCCTAGTAATATTAGATTTGAAATATTAACGAAATGGGAAGTGACTTGCATCTTTTTTTCATTGCAGATAACCTAGGTAATTTTTTTTTGAGTTGTCTTTTTTCTCCAGTAATATTATATTTGAAATATTCAAAATAAAAACACTGTAATTTTTTTTCCAGCAATAAACTTAAACAAAAGAGCAAAAAATTGATATCCAAAGCCATTTTTTTTAATAAGATTTATTCATCATATTATTATATTAAATGTATTTAAGAATATTGATATTAATTTTTTTTTCTTCAAGAAATCCTAGATTATTTTTTTCTCTCTCTATATATTTTCAGACGATAATATTTAATAAATATTAAAACATATAATTAGTCTCACATACTTTAATTTGAAATAAATATACAAACATCTAATTAATTTGACATAATTTAAATAATATATTTAATTTAAAGGACAAAATTGAAGTAAATCCAAACATTTAAATTAAATAATTTAAAAGTAAACCAAAAATTAAAAGAATTGGGACCGAAATGAAATTGGAATCAATAATTAACTTGCATAGAAGGATGAAATTGCAAGCAATCAGAAATTTGATACAAAAAATATTCCGGATTTCAGAGAAAACTGAAAAATTAAAAGACTGAGGACCTAATTGAAACTACAATAGATACTTAATTTCAATTGAAGGACAAAATTGAAACAAATCAAAACCTATATAATAGCAAAAAGGGTTAGAAAAACAAATCTAACGTTAAGGGACTGAAATGAAATTTGATAAAAAGAATATGCGCTGACGTCATCTTGCGCAGGAGGAGAGAGAAGTGGGAAAATTCAAACTACCATTGACAGGTTTCCAGACATCACATCGTCACACGTGTCGTACCAGGTGGAAGAGAACATGCTTGAAAATCATTCTAGACGGCGGTCGGGTATTTTTGGACGTCGGATAAAGCCGCACGCGCCGTCAGAAACACGCGTGAGCGCGGAAGAGGACGGCGCGTCCGGGGACGCGCCAACAGTAAAACAAATTTTTTTTTTGGCTAATTACCGGAACGCCCCTCACTCCCAGACCTGATTTTTGTGCTTTTCGAGGGACAAAATAGTTAATGCACTGTTCAATAATAAAAAAAACAGAAAACCCGGCCAGCCGAACCGGACTGAAAACGGTCAATGGCCGTTGAGCCCCTGAAAATGGCGGCGTTTTTTGTCTTTTTCGAGGTTTTTTTTTGTTAATACACTGTTCATTAACGAGAAAAAAAAGCAAACATCTGCGCGCGAAGCACCGGAGCAAATTGCGATTCCACGGTAACAACGAGTCACAGTGAACAGTAACAATGCATTCTCTTTTAACTTTCTTTGTAGGGGGAGGCAATTAATGCTAAAGAAAAAGAGGGAAAAAAATATAAGTGTCATATCGGCACAGGTGAGGGTGGTACAATTACGAAGCCACACCAACCAGCTCCCAACTTCAAAGACAAGTCATGGAATCTCCCTATCTCTGGATATCATAAGTTTTACAGAGGGCTAACTAGAATATTTCATTAGTGGTAGATGAAACAGAGAACATGAGAGTACAGTTTTCAATTATATTAACAGTTAACAAAAACTCTAAACCCCGTTGAGAAAACAATTAGTTTTATTTTATTTTATTTTAAATTTAATATATATATATATATATATTTTGAAAAAATTGAATTGATTGAAAATTAAGTTTAACTTCAAGATTTTATGGTTATGATTTTGAAATATTAATCTAGATTTAGAATATTTATTTATGTTGATTTTGTTTTTCATGTTATTAAATTAGAGTTGCTTTTGAGTGTGTGTGTAAACATACTTATCTTTTCTCTTTAAAAGTCTACATCTCCTTAACTTTTTTCTTCTTCTATCCTGAGAAATTTGCTCAAGCATGTGGTGTCGTGTTGGCCACCAATACTGATTTACCGGTATCATTTTTTTGTTTTTTTAATTTAATTTCCTTTGCTTTTTCTTTTTAAATATTTGATTTATTAAAATTGGATTTCCTATTTTTTTTATATGGATTTCATGATTATATTATAATTTTAAATTCTAAAATTTCAAGTTTCAATAGTAACTATGGTTGGTCTGGTTCGGTCCAATATGACACCATCTCATTATTATTATTTTTAACATAGATATATCACCAAAAGTATCCACCGTCTTGTCGGAGTTTTAAATTTTGCTGTCCACGATAGCATTTCATCGGAATTTTAAATCCAAGGAAAACAAATTTATCATAAGAACACAGATCAAGTGTTTACAGGAGACATTAATCCCAGTAAACGGTCTGAAAATGATGGGTTGTTGGTCCTAGCACTGCTGAATCATAGATATGTGGGGTTTGGTGCAAAACAAAATGCTGCTGGAAAATGCTGAGCAGTGGTCCTCTAATATGTGATGGATTTGTGCTGCTACAAAGTTTCTGCGGTAGTTGGAGACGCAGTGTGGCAGGAGTTCGTTAGGTGCTTTAAATATCTGGTCTGTAGATCTGTCCATGGATGTTATTTGATGGGTGCACCATCTTTACTCGTGGAAAGCAATTGAGTGCCCTACACTGACTAATAATGTGCTTCCCACCACGTTGCAGGACTGGCCATCATTTAAAAATTAGAATTGATAGGTATATTTTAAAATATAATTTATATTATTTTTTATTATATTTTTTAAATAAAAATCTTTTGAATTTGAAATTTAAATATATTTATATCATTGTGTGATTGATTTTTATTAAATAAATAGAAGTGATAAAATTCGAACTCGTGACCGTTAGGTCAACAAGACTCTGATACTATATTAAATAATCATTTCACCTCCAAAATATAATCTATATTATTCTCTGAAAATAAATAATTCTAAAAATAAATACTGGTAAAAATATGACATCTGAAAGCATGAATAGAACCACAACAAGTTCTTAAGAAACAAATGGAAAGTAAAGAAAAATCCACCGAAACAAAGCAGTCTCATGCAAATATTATTTATTACCACCCGAGAATCCTGTGTTGGACCCGATTCTTGGTCCATTTCCCCTCAGCAATTCTTTTCTTTTCTGTTTATGAAAGATTGTAAATACAAGATATTGTCAATAATGGAAAACACAGGGGCGGACAAGAAAACATCATGTATAAGGGAGGATGCAATTGAATAGTAAAAAAGATCGAGAGTTTAATTGCGATGGTATCATAAATACCTATCTTTTTACTTAAGCTTTCTTTTTATAAGTAGAGTTTGTCAAAATATACAAGCACCTTCATCTGAATGAGTCAAAGGTAGCATTACACAAGAACCATGAGTCCTTTATTTCAAAAAACAAATATGTTGAATTGCGATGTAATTATTTCTAGATTTTAATTCTATATGGGGTGAATAAAAAATAAAACAAAAAGATGGACATTAATAGAGATTATGCTAGTCAATTTGTTTAAATGAATATTATTTAATATTTGTAAGAAGAAGTAAAAAATAACATGAGACAATATTGATTTTTATATCTCTTAATAGTTCTATAAGATGTATATATAGTCATATGTTGCAAAACAGGATTGACTTGAGTAATTGCAGTGGTTGTGGTTGTTTTTGAAAATATTTTTTATTCAAAAATATATTAAAATTATATTTTTTTATTTTTAAAAATTATTTTTAACATCAGCATATCAAAATGATCTAAAAACACTAAATATTATTAATTTTTATGTATTAATATTATAAATATTTTTAAATATATTTATAAATAAATAAATATTTTAAAAAATAACCAAAAATACGACGTGAAACAAGTCGGCAAGAGATCTCTACGTCTAGTCAAGCAAATTAAAAAATATTAAATCAATCTCAGTTTTTGCGCTGCTGTGCAATCCATATTCTAGTGCCCGTTTGGTTGTGAGGCACAGCCTACGTTTCAAAAAAAGCCAAGCCCTCAGTGTTTGGTAATGTACATTCGTGATTTTAAACCACATGAACAGTGAGTAGGCCCCATCATTTTAGCGTTTCTACCCGTGGTTTTTATGCAGCAGGTTTTTTCAACTTTTTTCAACCCGTAGTTGTCATCGACTTTTCACATGCGACTTTAACGGGAGAAGATTAAAGGGATTTAATTCTTTCCTAAGCTTTAAATGTGGTCTCAAATTTTCATTGTTCTGAACTAATAAAATAAAATTTTATTTTACGAAATTGATCATCAACCACACAGCAAAATACTTCCAAATCAACCATGTCAAGCCGACAAGCCCAAACCTAAGTAATAACAATATTAAATGACTAAATTTAAAAAGATAAAAGAATAAAATATAAAATATTGAAGGATAAAAAATAAAAAAGAAATCAATGTGGATCACTGGTGATGTTTAACAAGAGGGGCTACATGAATAATTACCCCAATAATCAATAAGCACTCTTCAAATCTTTCCATTTCGTTTATCCAGTTGAAGAAACAGAGAGAGGCAGCCGCCACTGCCCAACACAATCTTCTCTCCCTGTAAATTACACAGCAAAACAACCCAGAAAAGGAAGAGGAATGAATTCTATTCACATTTCCTCAAACTCCACAGTTTTTCACTCACTCACTCACCACCGTTGGCTCTCCTCTCCATACAAACTCTATCCCCAAGTGATCAAAATCAACGGCAGAAAAGCACTGACAACGTCATGCCTCAATTTAGACGTGAAAGCACCAGATAGCTCAAGAGAAGCAACAGCCCAAAACAGCAAAGGAGTGATGGAGTTAGAAGGGAAGGTAATGGTGGGGACATACGGGAGAGAGCCAGTTGTTTTGGTGAGTGGCAAAGGTTGTAAATTGTATGATGTTGAAGGGCGTGAGTATTTGGACATGACTTCAGGGATTGCTGTTAATGCTTTAGGACACTGTGATCCTGATTGGGTTAAGGCTGTTGTTGATCAAGCTCATATTTTGACTCATGTTAGCAATGTCTACTATTCTGTTCCTCAGGTTAGTTAGTTTTTTTTTTTTTTTGTCTTTTTAGAAGTTTCAGCGAGTGGCAAATGTTCATATGTTTACGGGATACCGCACTTTGAGGAAATTCGGGATATTGTAAGAAAATTGAGTTCTTTGAAATGGCTCTTGTCTGGATGCTAAGAAAGTGTGGGAAGTGTAAGGAAGGTTGAATTCTTGAAATTGCTTGTTTTCTCTTGTGTGAAGCGGGTGTGCAGGTTGTGAAAATGGTGAATTGACGAGCTTTTAGGAGATATGAAGTATTGAAATAATGGGCTCAAGTTAGTTCAAGCAAAGCACATTGGTTTCGTACTTGTTGAAACGGGGCATTAGAGCTCAAAAAAGTATTATTTGGCAAGTATATTTAGTACATGAGAATGGAATGGATGTATTGAAGATGGAATTAAATGGATAGTTTATCAAACTTGAGTCATGTAATAGATAGTGCGACGTTTGCTGGGATGGCCTGATGGTCAAGCTAGAGAAGTCAGGGGTTTAGGTGTTAGAGGTTGAATTGGGATTGAAGGGGTAGAACCAGGACATGACATAATGCATGTTGATTGTTGTTTTGAAAGTGGTTTAAGTGATTAGGGATGAATCCGGTAAGAAAGTCAGAATTGGTTACTTTTAACGTTTTTTAAAGACCGAATTACAAATTAACGTAGTGTAAATGGAAACAAGTTTGGATCTTGGGCATAAGTTGCCAGATGTAAATGAAATAAATTATCAAAATGGTAACGAGTCCTAAGCACTGGATTCTTCTAAAAGGATATTTGAACTGGAACAGCATGCAGTGGACCAACCTATCCAGTTTTGATTCCAAAATAGTGGGAATTTGACGTAGTCATATATCTGCTCAAGTGGTATGGTAAAAATCTTTACTTTAAGAAATAAGGATTAGTAATGGTGTTTCTGCAGGTAGAGCTTGCTGTAACGTTCCAAACAATTTGAGACAATAAAAATATGGATTTTCGAGGAATCCAGAACCTCCTTTGAATTTTATTGATAAATTTCTTGAGTACCTTTTAATAAGACTCCAGACAATAAATACTAAAAAAGAATAACAAACTATCGGGTTCCTAGGACCCCCAATATTCCACTTCTAATTCTTAGCTGATTTCCAGCCATGATCTTATTGACTTATTCTTAACTGGTCACAGGACACGTAACCATGACTCAACAATAATAACTCAAATTAAATAACCAGACCCAGATAACTCACCCCGAATCCCATTTAATTTATTACTAGACTTGTAACTGGACTAGTTACTACACAACTAAACTAACCATGACACTACACCCAACACAATTACTTTAGTTGCAGACAAGTCCCTTCTCCCAACGACTAGACCTTCAGCTGCATTGAGCACCACGTGGACGGCTGATATCCAATGCAGGACAATACGTGGACGGCTGATGTCCAAGACAGGACAGCAATCATGTGGCACGTTACACTTGCTAAGCATCTGGTGGATTGCTCGTTTGCTGATCGAGTGTTTTTTACAAATTCTGGAACAGAGGCAAATGAAGCAGCTATCAAATTTGCAAGGAAGTTCCAAAGACACTCAAACCCTGACGTGAAAGACCCAGCTACAGAATTCATATCCTTCACTAATAGCTTCCATGGCAGGACAATGGGCGCGCTTGCTTTGACAAGCAAAGAACAATATAGATCACCTTTTGAACCTGTTATGCCTGGAGTCACTTTTGTAGAATATGGAAATATAAAGGCTACACAAGAATCAATTCGGCATGGAAAAACTGCTGCAGTTTTTGTGGAACCCATCCAAGGTGAAGGAGGCATACATAGTGCGACAAAGGAGTTTTTGGAGTTCTTGCGATCTGCTTGTGATGATGCTGGGGCACTCCTGGTGTTTGATGAGGTAATCAACTGAATAAGAGAAATTAAATGTTCGATTTTGTGGGAAGTGTCAGTTGTCTGAAAACTGCATTTTAGTATGTATATATATGCACTTCTGCATGCGCACACAATTTATTAGTCTTACCTGTTGCTTTTCCAATATGTATTATTTTAAAGATCCATGTAACTCTGGAAACCTAAAGTGCCATCCTATTATTTACTAAGGTAGTGATGGCCACTAGTTAGAATTAGCTTGTTTCATCTTCCTTTCCTCGTGATCAATAGAATTTTTATGGAAAAATAGAACACCAAAAGTTTGGCAGCACTTGGGAATTGCATGGAAGAACACCTGATAAAAAATGGAAAGAAAGAAAACGGAAAATCATTCCCTTGACAGGAAACAAGGAGAACAGATTTTTCGAAACCCTTAACTAACTAGATGATACCATAGGAGGACCTGTGATGGCTTAGAACATTAAAACGCCGCCTTTCTCTTTTCCTTTTCCTTCATATTGTGAACCCTCATTTCTATCTGACTCATAGATAACAAACTGCCTTTCAGTATTATCAACCATGAATGCATTTGCCATCTAATTACTTGTACTGGTGAATTGTCTTATGACTTATCTTGTTTTCCTCAATTTGCAGGTGCAATGTGGTTTAGGTAGAACTGGATACCTCTGGGCCCATGAAGCTTATGGGATCTTCCCAGATATAATGACACTCGCAAAACCACTTGCTGGAGGTCTTCCCATTGGCGCCACTTTGGTAACTGAAAGAGTTGCTTCATCAATAAATTATGGTGACCATGGAAGTACATTTGCTGGTGGTTCCCTTGTTTGCAATGCAGCCCTTACTGTTCTGGAGAAAATCTCAAAACCAGAATTTTTGGCTAGTGTATCTAAGAAAGGTTTGTACTTCAAAGAGATTTTGCAGCAAAAGCTTGGCGGGAACTCCCATGTGAAAGAAATCCGAGGTCTCGGGCTTATTGTCGGAATTGAGTTGGATGTCCCAGCCTCACCACTTATTTATGCATGTCGAAACTCTGGCCTTCTTGTGCTAACTGCTGGAAAAGGAAATGTCGTGAGACTTGTGCCTCCATTGATTGTAACTGAGCAGGAACTTCGACTCGCAGCTGATATTCTACAAAATGCAATGCCTGTACTTGACGAGAATAATTCAGAGTAGGGGAAGAACCATTGCAAACCTGCAATTTTCCGCGGCAGACCAGCCTGACTTATTATTGCTGTAGCTTTAAATTTTGAAGTTGTAACTCCTGTACAATCTTTTTTATTTTTATTTCTTTGTTGCGAATAACTCATGTACAATCAAAAGGCCATGTTGTGGTTGTAATAGCAAGTTTTTGTGTTTTTTCTGCTTTAGATTTTTTATATATCATATTTTAAGAAGCCGTTCATTTTTTTTTAATATTATCGATTTTTTTTAGTAAAATAATAATAATATAAGAGTAACAAAAAAAAACAGCCTGAAAAAACAGGGATTCTATTAAATTAATTATGATGTAATTTAATTATTTCATATTTAATACTTTATTTTTTTATTTCTTGTTTTATAAAGTTTTGATTGTCGAAATAAAATACGAATATAATGATGGATTCCACATACACCAAAATTTTAATTGACCTAATAGTTTATAAACTATATTTCAATGAAATTTATAGTTTACTGTACATGAAAGAAAAAAATTATTAATTTATGTATTCAATTTTATAATATACCAAATCAGAGTATCATTAGCATTGAAACATTAAATGTTGCTCTAGTTTAGCCAAATCTCAGAGTTCGTTTGGAACTGTGGATGTTATTTGTTAGAGCGTTTTTCATTCAAAATTGTATTAAAATAGTATATTTTTTTATTTTTTAAAAATTATTTTTAACATCAATATATTAAAATATCTAAAAACACCTAAAAATGTATTTAAAATAAAAATATATATATTTAAAATAAAAAAAATATTTTTTTAAAACTATCAAACAAACACTTAGCCCTCATTTGGGAGTGCGTTGCAACCTGCGTTTGCTGAAAATTCAATTTTTTTTTCATTTTAAATGAATATGGTTTGATGTTTTTAGATCATTTTGATATGCTGATGTCAAAAATAATTTTTAAAAAATAAAAAAACATCATTTTGATATATTTCGGCACGAAAAGCACTTTGAAAAGCTACCGCAATTGCACTCCCAAACAGACCCTTAAACTTGCAAAGAATCGTTAATTTTTTTGCTCTTCAAACTCTATTGTTTTTTTTATAAGCATGTATTTATTTAGTGTAAGCTCTTGTTATATAGATTAATAAGATATGTAATATCCTTCATAAGCTTTTTTTTAACCCGTCTTTCTCTAAAGTTCTAGTTTAAAAATATCTGAACTAATCATTAAACAATTGTGACAATTAAATAAATAGGTAAATCCTAAAAATCAGGAATTAATTTTAATTTGCTAGTGAAAACATATTGAGCTTTGAGTATTTATAAAATTTTAATCCAACATAAAAGTTTAGCTCTAATCTATTTTGGTTCATAATGAGCTCCACTTTTTAACTTTTCAGTCGTTTTTCAATTCAGATTATAATTTTTATTTCTAATCGAGTAAAGTACAATTTTAGTATTTAAATTAAATTAAATTGTGTTTTCCTTAAGTTTAAGAATAATTAATTAGTTTTTATATTCTAAAATCTATCTATAACTTAATCATTTTTCTTATTTCATAGTCTTTTAGAAATAAAAAAATGATATGAATAAATAAATAAATAAATAAATAATATTTTTAAAATTATTAAATTAAATATGATTAATATTAATTTTTAAAAAAATGTTTTTTAAAACCAGAAAACTAGAGGAGGTAATTTATTATGAATTCTTTCTAATTTCAGGTGCAATCTCCTCTCATGAATTCCTGATATATACACTTTTGTCTCTTATAAAAGTAAAACATATTTCGCCGAAAATGGGAAGCGAAAGGAAGGAGAAGAAGAAGAGCAGGAAGAGAAGCTCCTCTCTGTCTTCGACTGAAGGTCCTCTTATATTTATTTATATTTAATTTTGGAATTTTCTGTTTTTTTCTCGAGAAATTGGAAGTGAAAAAGAAAATTGAAAGCATGATATTGAATTGATATAATATGTTTTCTTTTATGAGTTTTGAATAAATTGAAAACCCACCTCAATTCTTCCATGTATTTTTGTTGGCAAACAACAAGTTCGTAATTTTATGTTCTATGAGACATCAAACACGAAATTTGGTTGTTTTCCTGCATTTTCTCAGTAACCAAACAGAGCTTGGTATTGTTATAGTTTTCTTTTTCTCTGGGTACCGAGTACAATGGAAACTCACCTCAATTATGAAAGTGGTCTAATTAGGAGAAAAAAAGTTTGGTTTTTCAGGGTCTTTAAGGTTTCAAACGAAAGATGGGATTGCTATGTTGTTTTTGAATTCGTCTTTGATTTGAAATTGTGTAGATGAAGGAGGAAGAAGGAAAAGGCAGCGAAGTGACGAGGAAGAAGGAGACGGAAGGAGAAGTAGAAAGAGTGATAAGAAAGAGAAGAGAAAGGACAAGAAATCTCATAGGCACCACTCTGATAAAGGTATAGTCTATATACTATTCTAGTTTCTATATTTTTGAAGTATGACATATATTTCATGCTGTTATTGTGTACTGACATTGCTAATATTCATTGCCTCAGAGAAGAAGTCCAAGGATAAACACAAAACCAAACAACACAAAGGGGATCGCCACTTGGTATGTTTGTTAAGCCTGTAGTAATCTTGAAGCAAGCTTTGATATTTTCTTATGCTGTGATTTGTGAAAGTAAATTAGGGTTTTGATTTTGCTGCTGCTGGTGTTGTGCCTTGCCATCTCATATGCAACTAAACCTGAAAGGAAGGGTGTGTTTTATTTATCCAGCTGTAGATTGTAATTTTGGATATTTTCAGTTCTTATTGTAGTAGGATATTCTCAGGAATAGGTGCTTGGATAAAATGTGAAATAAGTCTGATGCTGGTGGTAAGTTGATTTTGATCATTTTTCTTTGTTCTGAAATAGTCCCCTGAGGCCTTGCAATGAGTTTTTGAATGAAAGGCACCTAGAATTCATAACATAAGCTAATGTGCGAACAAATCTTAAATGGGGAGACCAGTTCATTCTCTCAGCAAATGTGTGGGTGGTCGTGGTAATGCTATATACACTTTTTGGTTATGCAATCCTATATGACAGGAAAACAATCCACCCGTGTGTAATGTCCGTAATATTGCAAAGAATACTTGTTTTGAGTGTCCGCAAATTTAATCAGTGTATTAAGCTAAGTTCCAGTGATACTTTCAGTAACTTTGAGAAAGTTTAGAATTACTGTTCTAGAGACTTGATTCTGTAAATTGTATCTACCTCTTTCTCAGCCATCATCCTTGGACTGGGGAAGAACTTCCCCTGTACTCAGCAAACTGGAACATAATTCTAGATAGACACATCATTTATTGGGCCCTAAAGAGCAAAGTAGAAGGTAGTTCTAAATGCCCTTTGTTTTTCTTGTAATGCATGGAAGGCACTAAGCTCTACCTACGTAAGAGCTAACTGCAGTTTCCTATTTCAATTGCAAACGGGCTCGATATGTGTAAAATTTGTTCAATCTCTTACTTGGATGCTGTTAATGGTGGTGTACTTAAATAGGACAAACAATGAAGCATCCCATTCCAGAAGTGGAAATAATTCCTTAATCCTGTAAATGGCTGGAACAGTTATTGCATTTAATTTAGCCATCTTTGATGTTAGGACCATGCATGAAGTATCCTTCTCAGCAGAGATAACTTAGATTGAAAGTTGTTGATTAGAGCAGTCAAAATTAGGAAAATCGTATGCCACTCACATCCTGTATAAGTGTATCACAGGCATACCAGTCAAAATTTGAAATGTTGAAAGTTGACAAGTTACCGTGGAAATTTCAGGTGTCATATGTTTGAACTTGAATGTGATTTAGGTTGGTGAGCATTTATAGATTTATTTGTAGAGTTTAAAGATTATTTCACTGATTTCTGCTGTTAACTTCTGCTCCTCCAGAAACCTGAACTTCAACTGTCCAATGAGGATTACTTCTCCAAGAATAATGAGTTCGCTACTTGGCTAAAAGAGAAGAAGAAAATATTTTTCTCTGACCTTTCATCGGAATCGGCACGAGAATTGTTTTCAGTCTTTGTCAAGGACTGGAATGCTCAGAAGCTTGAATCCCGATACTATGAGGGCATTTCAAGTGGCCCTCGGAGCGCCCATAACTGGGCACTCAAGCTTTAGAGAAGAAGACAGCGCCAGTGGTTTTGCTTTGCTTTGTTTTAGTATGTCTTTCTATCCTGTTCTACGTACACTGAAGAACACAACATTTTAATTCAGCTTATGCTAGAATGTTGGCATTTTGGGCCATTCTATGAATCGCTTGTAGGGCACACATGCAAGATGTGTTTGATATATTTTAATCTCCAGTAACAGTCTTTATTAAACTCTAAATCACCATTCTTCTTTTGCGAAAACCTGAAACCGGAAGGCTAGAACATGACAAACATTGCGAGGCTGGCAAAATCCGAGTCAATTACAAGCTTTAAAGCCAACTCTTTTCGAGGTATAGGCCCTTTATTTGAAACACTAGCTGAAGTTTTAGAGATTTTCTCCAGAACTGTAAGGGCCACCCTACAAAGAAGGTGTTTCAGAGATTTACAAATATTATTTATAATAAGTGCAACCTTGCATGCAAGAGTTTTTCCCTTTGATTTTATTCTATTAATTTTATGTGTGTTTATTTAAATATTATTTAATCAAATAAAAAAATTATTTTAATAGACAGAGTAATTGAATATAATAGAGTATATAATCAATATTTTGATATCAAATATCTTAATTTTTTATATCCGTCTTTTAACTTTTTTTAAATATGTATTTAATTATCATTAATAAATTTTATTTATTTATTGACAGATGTTTCTTGATTTACTTAATTAGATATATGTGTAAGTTTTTTAATTTATACTTAATATTTTTTATGTAAAAAAACATATTAAAAAGATTACATGTTTAATTTTTCTTTGCCACACCAAAATGGAATGCGTTGTCTTTGTAAAATCTTACAACCCATAATAGAAGCTTCAAATATATGGTTCTAGGTAGTGTTTGTTTTTGTAGTGGTACCATATTTTTTAGAAAAAAAAATTAGTTTTTTTTTTATCAAAAATTCGTTTTAGCTTTATTTCTTTGTAAAATTTGACAAGCCATAAAAAGAGCTTCAAATGTATGTTTTATGAGTAATGTAATGTTTGTTTAAATTTAAAAAATATTACTCTAATACATTTCAAAATAAAAAATATTTTTAATAATAACTGCTACAAAAACAACAAACATGTTAATTTTTGTGTTTTGAATGTTGTTTTTTCAAAATTTGAGTTGTTTTGGTTTAAATTATTTTTTTATTTTTAAATTATTTTTCTATATTAATATCAAAAATAAAATTTAAAACTAAAAAAATATTTCAACAAATTTTCAAATAAAAATGTATTTTAAAAATACTGTCATGAACTTACTTGTGATGAACTTTGGTAGTAATGGTTAGGAAATAATTCTGGATTATTTAGGTTCCCGGGACCTCCTTTGCACGCGACAATGTTTTTTGGGTTTTAAGTTATCTTTTCATTAATTATTAAACAGTTCTTTAAATAAAATCGGGAAAACTAACTATACCTGCCTGGGTCATGGTCATAACCATAGTTGTTAATGCCGTTCCGGTTGCCGTTCCGGTTTTTGGAACATTCCGGTTTCGGAGCGTTTCGGCGTGCCGTTTCGGGGTTGTACTGTTCATATATAATTAATTATATATATATAAAAAATTAAAATATTAATTTAACAAGCATAATTAAAATTCAAGATAAATTCACTTTAAATTATACAATATAAACACAAAGTCAAACAAATATAATCTCAAAATTAGAAAAAAAATCAAAAGTTAAAAAAAAAGAGGATTTTAAGGCCTGAACGGCACTCCGGAACGGTACCGAGACGTTCCGGCCGGAATTTCCAAAACGGACCGGAATTAAAACCGAGATGAAAACGACGCCGTTTCATCTTGATTTTTTTAACGGAACAGAATGTTCCGGCCGTTCCGACCGAAACGGAACGGAATTAACAACTATGGTCATAATCCCCTTGTAACTACCCATTACTCTTAATGGAACTATTTAAACTAGCTGAACAAATACATAAATACTGAATTAAATAAACAATTGCAACTGCCACGTGTTGATCATCATGTCCCTCATTCAACTGCCACGTGTCACCAGATCCCGTACTCGTGATTAACACCCACCCAGCCATGTGTGACCAGATGCCTTCCTCGTGATCAACACCTAGCTGCCATGTGTCCCTTCCTCGCGATTAACGTGACTCGCACTCAGCTGCCATGTGTCCATGATCAAGCTCTTAACAAATACCACAAACCTTTAGATAGCGTCAACTATTGTCGCACAGTACAGTGTCATCGTTTGATTCGCTTCTGTCTATATTTCCCACAGAACCCCCCACAAATCTTTATATCTCTCTTCACTGTAAGTGACCGTCTGTTGTTTATGCATTTGGGTGTCTGTTCTTTCTTCTTCTTCATCTTCTTCTTTCCTTTTTTCTGCTTTTGACTTGTAGGACTTGTATTGAATTGTTGATTGATTCTAGCTAATGGGATCTCAGCTAATGATGAGAAGTGGGATTTTTGAACCGCATGTCAGTAGTTTTATAGCTTCAAATGTATGTTTTATGAGTAATGTAATGTTTTAGATGTATTTGTTTCATGTATTTTCTTTGTTGCTCATTACTTCGAGCAGGTTGGCTGAGCTTTAATTCGTGTTTCTTTTGTTTCACTTTTCTTTCAGGGGAGATTACTTCATCCCAGAGCCCCATTTCATACATCATATCAGACATCTCAGTGGATTCCTCGTGTTATGGCTTCATCAGTAGGTGGGACAAGACCTAATTTCTCAACACAATCCTTATCTATGAATGAACCTGTTGTTTCTGCTGACTGGCTCCATGCAAACCTTGGGGAGCCTGGCCTGAAGGTACCTGGTATTTCCTTTCTATAGAATGGCTTCTGATCAAACTTTCAAGAAGTAGGTCATATATTTCCATTTCAACATAAGAATTATTTTCTCAATTTCAATTGCTCTTGCTTTTGTAAGGGCACTTCTTTCAGCCAAAAAGATGTGCGGACTTTTATTTCAGGCCTTTACAAATATTATTTATTTTGTGGAAGGAGTGCCAAAAAATAGTGCGCTGTCTTCTCTTTTTGAGATTTTGTGGTTAAAACTTCGCAGTTTTGCTAAATCAGCAAACAGTTGTTGCTGCTATTTTCCGATGAAAAATAAAAGCACTGTATGAGCTTACTTCATTTTTCTTAAAGTTTTTGTAGATAGGAATTACTCCTTGGATGCCTGGATCAATAAATTTACATACTTGTCAAAAGAAAATGCACCCTTCATCTGGTTATGCAAGATTGCAAATTGATACACTTATCAGTCTATGGTTTTGTTATGGAATGTTCTTATGGTTGTCCAATTCATATGAAACTGGTTTAGTTTGATATTTTACATCCTAAACATGGTCCTCATCATTCTGTCATACACTGCTATCCGCAGGTGGTGGATGCATCCTGGTACATGCCTGATGAGCAGAGGAATCCAATTAAAGAATATCAGGTGTGATGAGTATGATTTAGTTTTAAATTTGTTCTGATTTGACCTTTTCATTGACAATCTAACCTAGTCTTGGATGGTTAATTTTAGATTAAAATTTATGAACAATATTCTTGATGTTGCACTGAAAACATACTTTGAATCTTCTTTCAGCTTTTATCATAGTGATATTGTTTCTAACTTATTCTCCTTAATTTGTGATTCACCGTGGTCTTCTAAAATTTTCTGCTCACACAGGTTGCTCACATTCCTGGTGCCCTTTTTTTTGATATAGATGGAATAGCAGATCGAACTACAAATGTAAGATTCTTTCCCTTTATTATTTGTTACAGATATTTACAGGTTTGAGCCTAAAATTGTAAATGCCTTTTATTCTTTTCTTCTTTCACCCATTTTCTTTTGGAATCATCTTTACGAATGCATTGTATAATGTCCGTTTACAAGAATTACTCGCTATATAGATCATCACTAGATATTTGACAAACTTTGCCGCAGGTCAAATATTTTTTTCAAATAAAAAAAAATTGTATACACAAGTTTTTTCAACACTTGTTTGTTTTCAAGTGAAAATAAAAAAAGTTTCTGAATATATGTAATTAAATAAATCAAGAACTATGTGTTATTAAATGAAAAAAAACCCATAAACATTAACTAAAAAGAAAAAATTGAGAGACAGATGTAGATCAAGATATTTGATCTCGCAACCCTGGACATTTACCCAATTGTGTTTTCTAAATTTATTTATTAAAATAATTTATTTATTCAAGCAAATGTTAATAGAAATAGACATAAATTAAATTGATTGAATAAAATAAAGGGGAAAAAACACTATGCAAGACTATACATATTGGAAATATTTTTTTTATTTTCAAAAATTAAATTCATTTATACAAAAGATAAAAAAAATTATAGATAAATAAGTAAAACTTCAAAATTTAAATGCATAATAAAAATAATTTTCATTTAAAAGAGGATTTCTAAACAAAATAAAAAAGAGAATGAATATTAATCTTAAAATAAAAAATAGATAGAAATAACATATAAAAAAAACATTATTTTTAAAAAATATAGTTAGAAAAACAAAAATTAGCAAATAGCAAAGGCCAAGTGTTGCTGGACCTAGCAAGTTAGGTCATCTTATGCGACTAGGCCTTTATTTTTCGTGGTTGCAACTATGTTGTTTGTCCTAAATTTTTTTTTTAAATCAAACTGCACACACCGTTTGATTTGCCTACGTCTTTTTACCAAAAATCTATTTTTCAACCCTTTTTTAATCAAAAACACATGAGAAACTGTGATAAACCTATCCATGGTCTCAAAAACTAAAAAGTTGTCCTCAAAATCGAAATCAACCCGAAATCAAAAATCAAACCGACTTCAGATATGTTTTTTCACGAACTTTAAAGATAAAAAAACACTAATATGAACTTCTTTTAAGAAATAGAACCATTTAACATAAACATCGATTGTTTTGGTGATTTAAATTGGTGTCAATGATATTTTTCTCTTTATCGCTAGAATTTGACGACCTCTCTCTCCTTTGTCAATTAAGGACTAAAATATAACAAAAATAAATTTTGTACTAAAATTGAGTTTGAAAAAAATTGAGGCACCAAATTGTATAATTTGTGTTATTTTAAAAATTAGAGGACCAAAGTGTATTTTTCTGAAAATTTTGGCATGCCATCTATGTTCAGCGTGTTTTTATTATAAGTTTTTATTCTTCTAATTTCATCCTTGCCTAAGAAACCTAAATCAATTGGCCTTCAATTAGAATTAAATCGTCTTAATAAAACTTTGAGGGTCAAAATGATTTTAAAAAAAATAAACAGTGTCATCCACAGTGGTTTGTGAGGGGGTGAACATTGTCGGCTGCAAAGTGTTCACCCTACATGTTTTAGTTTTTAAGCTAATACTGGAAATAACTGGAACCAACTACTTTACAACTGGAGGATTCTATGATATCCCACGGTTTATTATTTTAATTATTGATGGTGCCTTTTCCATTTAACCCATTTCTTATAATGTAAGGACAATGACTTGTATCAGTTGCCACACATGTTGCCATCAGAGGAAGCTTTTGCAGCTGCGGCTTCTGCTCTTGGTATTGAGAATAAAGATGGAATAGTTGTTTATGATGGGAAGGGGATCTTTAGTGCTGCTCGTGTTTGGTGGTAAGTTTTGGAACCAATAATATGCTCTTTAGTGGAATCTATGCTTATGGTTATTTGTCGGTTCTTACGTTCTTTGATAAAATGAGAAGGATGTTTCTAGTCTTTGGGCATGAAAAAGTTTGGGTGTTAGATGGAGGTCTTCCAAGATGGCGCGCTTCAGGGTATGATGTTGAATCTAGTGCTTCTAGTGATGCTATTTTGAAAGTAAGCGCTGCTAATGAGGCAATAGAGAAAGTATATCAGGGCCAGACAGTAAGTTCATTCCCCACTTATATCCATGCGTGCATATGAAGTATCTTTGTAATACATTATATTTTGCTAAAACTTTCCGTAAACAAGGTATATTCAAATTGCTGCATAGCTTTGATGTCCCTTTATTTTGGTTTTTCTTAGCCAGAAAACTGGGATTATTGAGATATTCTGTAACAAACAAACATGAATAGAGATAAATGTGTCAGCATTCATGAATGTACATGTTTGATATGCCCTTTGTAGTCTAGTTGTAATGTAGAATTAATAGTATATGCTATGTTCTAATTTTCAATCAAGTGACAACCAGTTCCAATTCATGTTGTTTATATGGCAGGTAGGACCAGTCACATTTCAAGCGAAGTTTCAGCCACGTCTTGTCTGGACATTTGAGCAGGTTGGTTGCTTTTTTCAGCTGTTGTGTTCCAGTAGTGTTGTCAAAGGCGAAGGGGGCTAAAAAACACCAAGTCTGTAGAATGCCTGAGATGCTATGTGCAAGCTTAAGCACTCACCTAAATGAACCAAGGCGATATGCTATAGATTAAAAAAACTGTAATATTATATTATATAAATATTAAATATATATCTTGCCAATTAAGATCACATCATTTGAAAATCAAAAGAAAATATAAAATACCATAACATAGTTGCTTAAAGTTATATTTTATTGTCAGAAATAATGAAAAGAATTCTGTAAATCTTTGTTACCTTTTCATTAAGAGAATTACAATATATATACACATCAAGGAAGATCAAATCCCTTAATCCTAGAGTCTAATATGGTAAACATAATAAAATCCCTTAATCCTAGACCTATTATAGGAAGTAACACAGCAATAGTTACAGCAAGATTATTTACATTAATAATGAATATTTTAGAGAGATAATCAAGGGATATAAAAAACTAAATAAGGAAAGAAGAATATATTGACATTTATACCCTTAAAACAAAATAAGATAATTTAAAGAAGTAGACAAATAGATTAAAATGCAAACTTCAATAGCATCATCATTTTTCATTAATCTTCAAAAATATCTTCATCAATGCTTTCCTGTTATGCACCTGTGTTGTTGTTCACTAACCTTGTTCAACACAAAGTATGGCTGGTGTTTCTCTTCAAGTGCCCTTCCTTGAATGTATTCAAGTGTCCTTCCTTGAATGTATGTCTCCCACTTCAACAGTTTTTTATTCTTTTTTTTATCCTGATCTTTGTTTTTTACAAAAATACCCCTAAGTTGTTTCTTGTGGTAAATTGAAAAATGGACAAATAGGTCAAACGTCAAAGCATAAATGAGTTAAAAAAAAAGAAAAATCCAACAGAAAAAGAAATATTTCAATTAAGTGCTAGCACTTCATTGAAAGTCATCGTTTGAGGCTAATAAAGACACTTTAGCCTCGCCTCGCCTGGAGCACCTAGGCTAGCGCCTCAGCACCTCTTGACAACACTTTGTTCCAATGACAAAACCACATTCTTTTAATCTCCTGTAGGTGGCCTTAAATGCAATGAGTGTACATTTTATGTAAATGGTTGGATATAATCACGTAGCTATGGCATTGATAATTTTACATTTACACTTGAGTGCCAATCAATGTCTTAAGAGTGATTACTATTTGCTTTAGTTCTGTAGGCACATCAGAATGCCTTGGATCAAACTTATTTCATGCATGACTTGTGGAAATTTTTTATCGATGATCTTCTAATGTTAATAGGTAGTCAGCTTTCAGCCATTGATGATGATAACAATTAATGGTATTTCTATTGTAATATGTTCATTCTTTCAGATAGAAGTAAACGATTCTCATAAACTTCCAGTTCACTTAAATTTTTTGTTAGCTTTAAAAATTCATTCACTGATCTATTTCAAGTTTCATGTAAAAGTTATTAAATTTGGGTTTCAAAATCAACCAGTTGATTGCTAAATTGTCTTTTGAAAAGAGTGAGCTTTAATTTGATGTAATGTGTACTATGAATCATTCTGACCAATATGCTGGTAACATGATCACCTGAGGTATTGCACATGAATTTGTTTTGGCTTATATAGGATTTGTTTGGTTTATGCATACTTAGGAATCAAACAATGATTTATGTGCTAACAATTAGTCGCTTTCTGTTTGCAGTAATATAGACATGTATTAGCTTGACATCAGGAATAAAAAATCATAATGAACTTTTGACATACATTCTTCCATTCCTTAAAGTAAAAGGTTGACAAATATGTGCATATTTAAGCTGCGTGTCTTGTTTTATGTGACTCTCGATATGCTTTCAGTTTCAGTAATTGTCAACCATTTCAACAGGTTATCTGCTTCACTTATATAGCACATTATACGGTTTAATTTGCACTATATTCTTTCTCTGGGGTGGTTTTTCAGGTTAAACAAAATATTGAAGACAAGACTCATCAACACATAGATGCACGTTCAAAGGCCAGGTAATCATAGTGATGTGCTTTAATTGTATTAATGGTGTAATGGGATTGCAATGTCATCTTAGTAGGATAATTATTCTGAATCTTTGTAGTGCTATATGACTTCCCTTTGTGTGATATTGAATGAATGTATTTGAGGTCAGCTATTTTCTTAGTTAACAGATTGGTGGAAATTATAGAAAGCAATAAACAATTAGTTTTAATTAATAAACACAAAAGTGTATGATAAAGTTTCAAGCAGGATTCTAAGTGCCATCTTGTTAGTTAGTGGGATGTCAATTTTCTTACACATTAAGCTCTGTTATATAATTGGATCTGGTGGTCATATCAGTTTATGGAGTCAAAAAGCCATCAAAGTCATCATACTCTTTATAACCCTCACCTATTCAGACACCCCCTTCTGTTGATTCTGCTAGCTTTATTTGAATCATCATCTAACTAAATTTGACCAAGTTTATGTTATCTACTTCTACTCAAAACATCAAGTTATATTCAACTCTTCTTATCAATGGGATCCAGGACTGTGTTTTGAAGACATTAATGTGATCAAGGATATTATATGCTCTTCTTGCAGGTTTGATGGTACTGCACCAGAACCTCGAAAGGGAATAAAAAGTGGGCATGTGCCTGGCAGCAAGTGCATTCCATTTCCGCAGGTTTAGATTGACTTTCCAGTGCTGATAATCTAATGATTATTTTTTAGGCTCACCGGTGGTTCTCTATGTTTCCCCTTTTCTTCATTAGTGTGTTTGTTTTTCTGCAGATGTTAGATGCTTCACAGACACTCTTACCAGCAGATGAGCTTAAAAAATGGTTTGATAAAGAAGGTAAGAACCTGATCTATTCCAAGTTCATATTTCTGGATGCATGCCTAAAAGCATCAATTCCACAAACCATAACCATAAATGTTTGCATTGCTTTGCATAACATTTAGATGGAATCCTTGTCTCAGAATTTGAAATGGGGTATATTTGGTCTCATGCTTTTTTTTTTTTTGCTGTATTCCCTCTTTTCTGCAAGAAATGAATGGTTCTTGTTAGGTTTTAGGAAAAACATGGTCAAAGAAGAGAACATAATTGTTATTTGTCACACATAATTGTTTTTGTTATATGATTTTTGCCCATATAATTTGGATTTGATGAAGGATTACAATTTAGTTGTCACCATTTGAGCTTTGCTAGCTGCTCATCATCTTTCATTATTTGCTCACTAGATTTTTACTTTTGGTATCTGCTCAAAGCTGTAGTGGATCTGACACCTATATTTTTATACAGGCATCTCTCTGGAAAGCCCTGTTATTCTGTCATGCGGGACTGGTGTGACTGCTTGTGTTCTTGCTCTGGTATTTATTCTTCTCTTCCCAAGTATAACTGATACATCTTGGCATACATTGTTGAAGTTCTTTCAATATGTTATATCAGAATAGAAAAAGTTCTTCCAGATGAGTTGAGCACCATGAAGCTTGGATATTTTATTCTAGTTTTTTTTCAGTCCAGGGTAAAATGATTGTCTAAAAAACTGTTCTTATTGAAGAGCTAATGACTTGGGCTTTTATGTTTTTCAGGGTCTCCATCGACTTGGAAAGCTGGATGTTGCAGTCTATGATGGATCCTGGACCGAATGGGCAACCCGATGCGGCTACTTCTGTTGACACTTGCTCATAAATCATATAAATGTGATGCACACAGGAGTGGCAGCATGCATGGCACGAAGTTTGCCTGGTGGAGGTACTCAGACAGGGATGAAAAAGGCTGTATCTAAAAAAAGGGGTAGGATATCAGATTACATGAGCTCCTTTTTTTTTTTTCCGTCAATTTTTCTGTGTTATTTTTCATTTTCATGCTCCGGAAACATGGGCAACAAAATAAGAAAAGAAACAGAAACAGAGAAGGCTTTTGACGGATAAATTTGCATACTTTTAACAGATCTTTTCAAAGATTTGGAAGAAGCCGATAGCCAGATGTTCAAGATGTAGTTTTGTTTCGTGTCTTTGGACGTGAATATTCAGGCATGCTTTTGTTGTAAATTATAAATTTTAAAAAAATAAAAAAATATTTTGATGGATTTTTAAATAAAAAATATTTTAAAAAGCATTTTCTATTGTAATTTTAAACACTATCAGTATGATTTGCGTCTTTCTCACCGGCCTCTTTTATGAATTAAGATCGGAAAAAATATAGAACTTTGCATTTTATTGTTAATAATTATATTTTGATAATAATCTGATATTTTTTTAAAGAAAAAATTTGAATGAAGGCACAGTTGTGTCGATGATCAAAATATTAATAAAATAGAAATTATGCACAGTTGTTGATAAACCAGTTACAGACTTTGTCATTCACTAGGACTCTACAATGTATTATTCAAATTATGGGTAAGTCTTGCAATCCTCGGTTGTAATCTTTAATGCAAACTCCTCCTGTCAAGTAGAGGAAACTGTTAGGTTCAATGTATATATACATGACTTCTGCCAATAATATCAATACACAACAATTCCACAGACTCCCTTCACTCTGTTATGGTATTAGAGCTCCCCTGATCCTTTCTTCTTTTTTTTCTCCCCTTCTCTCGTCCCTTAGCCCTCTCTTGACAATGTCAAACTCAGTCCCAACAAACACAGAAACCCAACTCATCACCATCAATACCGCTGCTCAAGCTCCACTCAAATTAACCTCTGCAAACTATGCTTCCTGGAAAATCCAATTTGAAACCCTTTTTGTTGGATACGATCTACTTGGTTACATTGATGGATCAAATCCATGCCCACCACAAACCATCACCACCAATGACACATCTGCTCCAAATCCTGCATATAATTTCTGGGTGAGACAAGATAAACTCATCCTAAATGCAATCATAGGCAGCCTTTCACCGCAGCTTATATCTTTTATTGCACAGACCACCACCTCTCAAGATGCATGGCATGTTCTTGCTTCTACTTATGCCAAACCATCCCGTGGCAGAATCAGACAAGTGAAAAATCAATTGAAAAACCTCACCAAAGGCTCTATGAGTATAACCGACTTTGCTTACTTTATTAAAGCAAGATCAGATGAACTTGCTGTTCTTGGTGCTCCCATGGATGCTGATGATCTTATTGAACGCATCTTAGATGGTCTAGATGAAGACTACACAGAACTTGTTCGAGCTGTTCAAGCTCGCGAATCAGCCATCTCCTTTGATGAGCTTCATGAGAAACTCCTCTTGTTTGAAGCAACACTTCAAACACGGTCACATTCCTCTCGTCTTGGTCCAGTTACAGCCAATTCCATGACCAGAAACTCCACCAATAATACCTGGCGTCCATCACGATCCAACTGGCGATCACCAACCAATGGGAACTACTCTCGTTCTCCAGCTATCAACAATAACAGACCTGTCATGTACCCAACTCCAATGAGACACACTCGTCCACCTGCACGCCCTTACTTGGGACACTGCCAAATCTGTGGCATTCAAGGCCACACAGCCAAACGCTGCCCTTCATTCAATCTAGTGCCAGTGCAGAGCTCTAATAATGCCAATTCCTCTCTCGGCATGAACCCAACATGGCAACCTCAGGCTCATTACACCTCTCACTCTCCCTCTGCTAATGCATCATGGGTATTGGATAGTGGGGCTTCTCATCATGTAACTGCAGACCTCAACAATCTGTCTCTCCATACACCTTATGCTGGGAACGATGATGTTATGCTTGGAGACGGATCAAATTTGCAAATTAGCCATACTGGTTTAGTATCTCTACCTACACCTACTGTTTCGTTCCATTTAAAAGATGTCCTGTGTGTTCCCCAAATGCATAAAAACTTGATATCCATTCTGCTATTTTGCATCACCAATCATGTCTCCATTGAACTTTTTCCCACATGTTTCACGTGAAGGACCTGCAGACGGGGAAAATACTTCTGCGAGGAGGCACTAAAGATGGAGTTTATGTATGGCCAGCTGCCCAGTCACTCCCACCCATCCTAGCCTTTTCTACTGTCAAAACAACATCATCAATTTGGCATCAGCGACTTGGTCATCCAGCTTCTCCCATTCTTAGACACACTTTGTCAGCGTATCAATTACAATTTTCCTCCCAAAGTAGTTTTTGCTGCAATTCATGTTTAAGCAATAAGAGTCATAAATTACCATTTTCAAAATCAACTTTGCAAACATCACGTCCTCTTCAAATTATATTTTCTGATGTTTGGACATCTCCTGTTGTCTCTCATGATGGATACAAATACTATGTTATATTTGTTGATCACTTTACGAAATATATATGGTTGTATCCATTAAAATGAAAATCTGATGTTCAGCAAGTGTTTAAGCAATTTAAAGCTATTGTTGAAAAATTCTTCAATAAAACAATTGTCTCCTTTTATACAGATAATGGTGGTGAATATATTGCTCTCAAATCTTTTCTTTCCGATAATGGAATTAGTCATCTCACATCACCACCACACACACCCGAACATAATGGGTACTCCGAAAGAAGACACTTGCACATTGTTGAAACTGGTCTTGCTCTTCTTTCTCATGCTTCAATTCCAAAAAAATTCTGGACTTATGCTTTCTCCACTGCAGTTTATTTAATTAATAGGATGCCTACTCCTACATTAAACATGTCTTCGCCTTTTGAATCCATTTTTTGCAAAAGTCCTAATTTTGATAAACTCAAAGTTTTCGGGTGTTTGTGCTATCCTTGGCTAGGTCCGTATACATCTCATAAACTTGAATCGAAATCAAAACCATGTGTTTTTCTCGGATATTCTCTTTCTCAGAGTGCGTATCTTTGCTTTGACAAATTAAGCAACAAAATGTATATCTCCCGTCATGTCCAGTTCATAGAATCTGTTTTTCCCTTTCAATCTGCTTGTTCAACTCCTTCTGAAATTTCATCACCTGTGTCTGACTGGTTACCCCCAACAATATTCATCCATCTTCTCCTCCACAGCAGCTGGCCAACACAACTTCATCTCCACAGTGCCAAGCAGACGTCACCCCTGTTTCCGTCCCCTCACTCAGCTCATCTGCCTCTCCATCACTATCCACCACAAATGCTCTCCCTTCTGCTCCCCAACATACCGTTCCTTCATCCTCTCCCCAAGCACAACCTCCACAATTAGTCACTCACCATCCCATGATCACTCGGTCACAAAACAACATCAGAAAACCCATCCACAAACTCACTCTTCACACAGGTACAACACCAACCAGCCAGACCGAAACACTCACCATTGCCCAAGCTCCTAGTGAAACTGAACCTACCACTACAGCAAAAGCTCTCAGTGATCCCCACTGGCGTAAGGCCATGACTGAAGAATATGATGCTCTTATGAGCAATGGCACTTGGGAACTTGTTCCCTCTAATGGTATAACAAATGTTGTTGGCTGCAGGTGGGTTTATCGCATTAAGAGGAATCCTGACAACTCTATACAAAGGCTCAAAGCACGCCTTGTCGCAAAGGGGTTTCACCAGCGTCCAGGTGTGGACTACAATGAAACTTTCAGCCCCGTTGTGAAACCCACAACAATTCGTCTAGTGCTCAGTTTGGCTGTCAGCAAAGGTTGGCCTCTCAAACAACTGGACATAAATAATGCCTTCCTTCAAGGACATTTATCAGAATCAGTCTACATGTCACAGCCACCTGGGTTTATAGACAGTGAAAATCCCTCCTTTGTGTGCAAACTTCACAAGGCCATTTACGGCCTAAAACAGGCACCCCGGGCTTGGTATTATGAACTGCGCACATTCTTGCTTGCTTATGGCTTTCGCAACTCTCACTCAGACACTTCTCTCTTCATGTACACCAGTTCACAGCACATATTATACTTGTTAGTATATGTAGATGACATTGTTGTCACAGGGAACAACAATGATATTTTGGCAGCTTTTGTTTCTCATCTTGCAGCTAGGTTCTCCCTTAAAGACCTTGGCAATTTATCATACTTCCTGGGTGTTGAAGTGCTCAATCACAGACATGGGCTTCTCCTCTCTCAGCGACGCTACATCACAGACATGCTCACTAAATTGGATATGATGAATGCAAAACCAGTGCCAACTCCCATACCGAGTTCTGCATCAACCATTTCATTACACACGGGATCACCTATTGAAAATCCAACACTTTACCGTGAAACTGTTGGCAGCCTTCAATACCTCTCACTAACGAGGCCAGATGTTTCTTTTGCTGTTAACAGACTTGCTCAATTCATGCACAATCCCACTGATGCCCACTGGACTCTTGTCAAGCGTGTTCTACGATACCTTCTTGGAACAATGAACAAAGGTCTACTTCTGCAGCGTGATTCACCATCCTCACTTCATGCATATGCTGACAAACTTCATGCATTCTCTGATGCTGATTGGGCTGGAAACAAAGACGATTACTCTTCAACCAGTGCCTATCTAGTCTACCTTGGCTGTAATTTAATATCCTGGAGCTCAAAGAAACAAAAGACTGTTGCTCGCTCCTCCATAGAGGCTGAGTATCGGTTGGTTGCTGCCACTGCATCTGAGCTCAGCTGGGTTCGATCACTGCTTCAAGAACTTGGTGTTACTCTCCCCTCTTCTCCAGTCATCTATTGTGACAACATTGGTGCAACTCAATTAAGTGCAAATCCTGTTTTTCACTCCCGTATGAAACATGTTGCAGTGGATTACCATTTTATTCGCGATCAGGTCCAATCTGGTCTCCTACGTGTTGCTCATGTATCTGCTGCTGACCAGCTTGCAGACCTCCTAACAAAGCCAATGTCCACCTCCACCTTCCAATCATTCCGGGACAAGATTGGCCTCTTTGATCGTGGCCTATCTTGAGGGGGCATGATAAACCAGTTACAGACTTTGTCATTCACTAGGACTCTACAATGTATTATTCAAATTATGGATAAGTCCTGCAATCCTCAGTTGTAATCTTTAATGCAAACTCCTCCTGTCAAGTGGAGGAAACTGTTAGGTTCAATGTATATATACATGACTTCTGCCAATAATATCAATACACAACAATTCCACAGACTCCCTTCACTCTGTTAGTTGTGACATGGAAAAGAAGTAAGCTTTCATGTTAATGGTATGCAAACCTCATGTGATGTTTTTTCTGCAGAGCTATGCTAGCTTCTTGGACAGGTCCTGACAATTCTGATGTAAGAGATGAGCTGGTCCATGGTTTGAATTATGACACTGTTCATATCATAACAACTTAATAAGCACCGAGTAATTGCAGAGTGTAATTAGCAAGATTATGTTTCTTCCTCAACTCTCCATCCACTTTTTGCAAGAAGCTGATGAGAGATAGATATTGGTAAAGGGTTTGTGATCTGTATAGTAGAAATTGAGTTCGAGTTAGGACGTGTAATTCTTGTAAGAGACTGAGATAGATAAAGTTTTACTCAATTACCTGAGCTTATAAAATAGACTTTCTAGAAAAAAAAGATATTCATTTCTTTACCAAAAACACGAGTCTAGAATAACATTTTGCAAATTCCATACCTTCCTACCGCAGGACATTGCAAAACAATTTTAATGACAGTGAGAATCTCTGTATATGAACAGAGAGTGCCATGAGGATTGACAGAGAATTCGGATGGCATGACATGTGCTGGAATTCCAGCCTGGTTGTGAGTCTCATATGATTATTAAGATATCTCTTGCAAATTTACATTCTGCTGATCCTATAAAGTTCATGCGCATAATGGATAGATTATACAGTTTCAATTGAATGGGATAAATCAGTATTGCTTCCCGGAAATACATGATAAGATATAGATGTTAGAAAACAATCTCACCTAAAAGTTTAAGCTGTTAGATGATGCTTGTAATATTTTTTATATTATTCTTTAACGTATCTCCTCAAATGAAAGCTTTTGGGCTTGAAACTTGCACACATGCCCACGCTATATTTTTTTTTAAAAAAAATAATCAGTATTTATCAAAAAAAATTGGTCTAGTTTAGTGTACCTAGAGCATGGTGCGAGCAATGTAACTATTAGTTATAATCATCTAGTAAATGGCCCGATGATAAGAGCTTGGGACTAAGCGGTTTGCTTTTCTTGTGCTCTCAAGTTCGAGCCATGTGGTTGTTAATATAATAATTACTAAAAATTTATATAGTAATTAATTTCAGACCCATGAGATACATAAATTGATCCAGTAAAAAAATTTGACTGGCCGTATGTCTAGTACTAACATTAAAGGAGCCAACAACACTATTTAATTGATATGATGATAATTGGCAGCAAAAGAACCATATCTAATTTTTTAATTCATTATTTTCCCCTTAACTTAGACTTATAGCCGTCGTCCTTACTCCGATCAGCATGGCTAGATGGAAAATAGTGAAGATCCAAATCTATAATTTTTAATCAGCTCATTAACGACAAAACAGAGGTCAATGTTTGTAATCAATTAATATTTCAGGGTGTAGCAAACGTTTTGTGGAAGAGGGCCGCAATCCGTGGATGGTCGAATATAGATCCAGAGCTCGGTTTCTTTTTACCTTTCAAAGTAAAGATAAACAGTTAACTTAATTATAAAATAAGTAAAGTATACTTCCATAATACATTATTTTATGTTATATTTATTTTAATATTAATTTAAAGATTATTAACCTCTCCCGTTGCAATTTGTTTTGACACACCCATCAAACATTTTTAGAAGCTGTTTGGGAGAGCGGCTGAAATGTCATTTCCTCAAATTTTGAATTTTTTATTATTATTTTAAATTAATATTTTTAGGTGTTTTTAAATCATTTTGATGTGGTGATGTCAAAAATAATTTTTAAAAATAAAAAAAATCATTTTAATTTATTTAGAAATGAAAAACATTTTCAAAAACAACTGCAACAGCCCTCCCAAACAGGATCCTATTAATGCTTTATCCTTCAACTATTTTCTTGTACTTTTAATATTTTATTTTTTGATACTTAGCCCTCATTAACTGGCTCACATCTTGGAAACATGTCTTCCCGCTTGCAAAAGTCTCTTGTCAACATATCTTCGCACTTGCAAGCTTCGTTACGGTGAGTTGCTAATTATTTATCATTTTATTTTATAATTATGAGAGAAGCAAGGAATCTATTATGAGATGATAAAAGTACAGTTAAACATGGTTTTATTCGAAAATTGGAAAGATTTTTATTTAATTATTATTTCACATTTCTTTCCAGTGCTTTCTACACGTTCCCATCAAGCTGTCAAAATCTTCATGAGGCGGTGCCCACATTTGTTCCACAGTTGAACTTTCTATCATCATCCTTGTTCATTTGAGTTAACCATTTTGGAATGCTTTTGAGAGTGATATATCTTTAGAAATTAAAATTTTAAAAGTAAAATGAAGACGTGTGTATGTATATGTATATGTATATATGTATGTATGTATGTATGTATTACAAAAGGACTTTTTTAGAAGTCTCAAAGTATTTTCGTCGATATTCGCAATACCAACAATTTAAAATAAACTCCATTGTCATCTTCCCTTTTCTGTTCCGAGATGGAGCTGACAATTTGGTTTTAATTTGTTGCTTAGAATGCCTGCCAATATTTTAAATATCCTAAAAAGGTCTCCATAATCTTATTTGAAAAAAAGTTAAAATCAAATGAGAATTATTTAATCTGTGAAAAAAAAAAATGAATCTCAATTCCAAGTAGATCATATGTTCGAATGAAAAAAATGAAAGAAAAAAACATAATCATTGTTTACCCGAGTTAGTTTGCTAAATCCATAACTTGTTCATGAGATCAAGATAGCCGAAGAAAAAACAATTAAATAAAACTATAAAGTTAAACTCTCAAACCAATTCAATACTAAAAAGCAAAATTGAAAAAACAACAAAATAAACTCAAGAAACATGCAATACTTACAATCACCCAAAACATGAGATCTAAATAACCTCATGAGAAAAAAAAAATCATGAAGATCAATTCATAACCAATATAATATAAAAGGATAAAATTTAAAAAATGAATTTAAAAAAAATATAAAAAATTAGAGATTTAATATTTTAAACTCATAATTCAGGTCATGAGATTATCACATAAAAAGGAAAACCTAAAAAAATCTTGAAGTCAAATCTCCAATAAACTAAATAACTAGGGATAAGATTGAAAAAAATTCAATTAAAAAAATATCTAAAACAAAATAAATTGCAATCAAAAAAATAAGAGTAAAATCTCAAATAAACTACACACTATGATATTTTCACTACACTACTTTGAATGTGGACAAACAAATCATTGTTTGGTCATCAAATGTCCCATCACATGTTGTCTAGATAACGTATACACAACCTATACATGCACTAAGTAGTCTAGGTATTTAAATAATATTTTATATTTATTAAAATAAAAAAATCACAATTACCTTGATTATAACTAAAAAAATATGATGAGGAAGAATAAAAGGCCTTTCAATGTATTTTAAAAAATCTATTTTTAAGAGTAATTTAATCATTTTACTATGTTTTTAAAAATTAAAAAATAATCTTAGATGTTAGTTAGATAAATTCTGTTTTCAAGAATAAATTAGTTGTTTTATTGTATTTAAAAATATAAAGATATTGAGTTGTCTCTAATTAATCTAATAATAGTCGATGACTAGTGAAATTTATATAATAAACTTTATTACCCTAATAAATACTCCAATGATTTTTTTTAAATGGTAAAATCATTTCAATTTACAGTGCAATGAATATGCATCATAGTATGTTACTAATCTCGTTTAGTTTTCTTATAATGTACATGGAAAAAGATCATTTTTGTAGTAAATATATTTTGCAGTCATTTTCTACCTAACCATCCAAGGAATAGCATAAAATAAAGCATATAATTATTGTTGTATTAAATATGTAATGTTTATAGATGTTGAAAAATTCGATCGCGTGGCCTAATGGATAAGGCGCTCGCCTCCGGAGCGGGAGATTGTGGGTTCGAGTCCCATCGCGATCGTTTTGTTTTATTTGCTCTTATCTGCCGATTTTACCCCCACATTTGGATAAAAATAAAAAAAAATCATTATTAGCCCTTAGTTTCTCTGATCTGTAGGTACAAATATACACCAGAATATTTTCAAACCACAACACATTAATCTAAATTATTTATTTTTGTATTTCTTTCTAAATTAAAACTTTTTACCCTAACCAATAAGAAATTAGTTCATTTTAATGGAATTTAAGTTATTGCTCTCTCTCTCTCTCACACACACATCATCTCATAATTATATAAGTAAATAAAGAAAGTTGAAAATATTCTATTAACATCTGTTGACTTAAATATAATCAATAATATTTTAATATATATTTTTGTAATTTATTTTATTAAATAAACACATTAAACTTTTCAATCCATATTTAAAAAAAAAATGAACTTACAACTTTGTATTTTTTTATTTTTCGTGTTGAATATTTTTTCTCGAATGAAGTGCATGCATCGAGACTAGTGAATGTTATCTCTTCTCATCTAATGGAAGCCTTGGAAAGATTTTTCGATGTTTCAATTATAACAATTGCTTTGAATTGAGAGTCAAGATTTTTATATGAAAAATATAATAAAATGCATTGAGATTAACTATAGTGACTTAATGTCTGTTTATCACTGTGTTTTTAAAATATTTTTTTTTTAAAAATTATTCTTTTATTTTAAATTAATTTTTAGATGTTTTTAGATCATTGTGATTTGCTGATATTAAAAATATTTTAAAAAAAATATATTATTTTTTTACTTTTCTAAACAAAATTTTTTTTGAAAAAAAACCCCAACCATATTTTCAAACAAATTCTTAATATACTATTCACTATAATTATAGGTTGTCATATGTGCTCTTTGAAAAAAAAATTAAAAAAATAATGATCAAAATGAAAAATGAAAAAAAAAAAAACTTTGTTCAATGAACAACGATGTTTACAATAAATTATAGTGAAACATTTTTTTCTTTAATATATAAAAATAAAAATAAAATTTCCTCTTCTTTGTATATAAATATAATCGTAATCGAACACTAAATAAAACTTTTACAAATTGTTATTATTTGTTTTAGGTGTGTGATTATGTGAGCTTCCAAATTGAAATTATAAACCATTTCAGTCTCTCAAACGTTTATTATACGCCTTCCACGTGGCTTATAATTTCACCTCTCCGTTGAACATTTATTAAATGTATGCTTCCAGATTAAGATTATACGCCGGAGCATGCAGACTGATTTTTATATATAAGTGGTATTTTGGAATTAAATTATGGCTTAATCTTTGATTAAACTAAAAGATTATAAATCTCAAGGTCAAAGTCAAATCTCCATGTATCTTTCTTTGATTTCCATGTTCCCATCATGCTTTTACGGGCGAGTTGCAAGGCAACTTGCCGACTAGAAAAGAACGCAGCGGAAAAATAAATAATATATTATAAAATAATATAAATTATATATTAATACTTTATCTTATAGAATAGGGTTTCAAATAAAATAATTTTTTATTTTATATTTAAATTGAAATCTTTTGTGATGATTCGTCAAACTAATTAACATAAATGACGTAAAATTAATTTTATATTTGAATTTTATAATTATTAATAAGATGATTAAAAAAAATTATATAATAATTAGTTTTAAAACCTGTGAATTAATTGAGATGCGCAAATTAATGTAGATATTCATTATAATAATTTTTTATTATTAATAGAGGTGACGTATAGTAATTTCAAGTAGTTCGTTGACTATTTAGCACATGTAAGAGAATGTATCCGAGCAGAGAGCGACAAAAAGCCACTCCTCTTTTGTTTTGTCAAGAAGATTAATGGTTTCAAATTTTTAGCACAGAAAATTCAAAAAAACAAACAAAACCCATGAAGAATGTAAGAGAAAATGTATTTGCTTTGTTGTTGTTATCTGAGCTCACGGAGAGGCCCTTTACTCCCTCCCTCTTGAGGCAAAAGCCAACGCCTTGAGTTGGATACCCTTTCCCCTTATATTTCAGGTATTTATGTTACAAAGCAAGTTATTTTCTTTTGTTTTTAATTGTTTTCTGGGTTATAACTGTTGATCTGAGACAAATAAAGTTTTTTTTTTTTTGTTAATCATTTGAACTGAAATTTGTTCTTAGTTAGATTTTGAGCTATTCGATAATAAATTTAGATATTTTTTTTATTGGGAAATTGGATAGTTAATTTACGCTGAGATATCTATCACCACTTTTAAGTTTGTTTAGTTTCTAACTTTATGAGGTGGTAGTTGAATTTTGAGTTGGATGCGTTACTTTGTAACCACTTCTATCTGTAACTTTTTGGAGGCTTTATTGTGTTTTTCTATGTTTGAAGTTCAGTTGGATTCTCCTAAACTTGATAATATTTGATGACTGCATGTAGTTTGAATGAATCCCAGTTTATAAATTGTTTTGTTTGCCTTGCTGTGTGGATTTCTGTTCTATTACTTGTAATGTGTCCTTTTTCTGAAGATCTGAGGGTTCTTGACGCGTTTGCATATGTTTGCGTTTTTCAGGAAACTTAGCAAATCATTGTGATCATAAACCTTGTTGTGAGCGAAGTTTGTGTCTTGGTATGTAGTCGATGGACTGATTTTGTGAGTGTTTGGTGATGGTAATCCTTCTGAGTAGAGCTAAGTTGAGAAGTATTTAAATAATGTTGTGATGGAGGAGTCAGAGATATATAAACAACATCAATACAATTATGGGGACCCTAGACATGATATATCCCAGCCTGCTTCTCAGGCATATACCTCAGACCCTTCAAGTAGCAGGGATTCCAATACGAGAATTCCTGACCTAAATGTAACACTACCAGAAGTTAAACCTGTACTTAACTATTCCATTCAGACAGGTGAGGAGTTTGCTCTCGAATTTATGCGTGATCGGGTCAATCCTAAGAAGCCTCACATTCCAGATGCTGCCAGCGATCCCAATTATGTGACCGGTTATCTGGAACTAAAGGGTATTTTAGGCATTAGTCATACAGGGTCTGAAAGTGGTTCAGATATTTCAATGCTAACCATGGTAGAGAGAGGTCAAAAAGACTCTGAGAGGATGGACTCATCTTTACATGAAGAGAGAAGCAACTATGGGTCAATTCAGTTGGTACCTAGAACTTCATCCAGTAATGGAGATCTGCATGGCTATGCCTCCTCTGGAGCCTTCAATAGCTTATCTGGGAAAATGAAAGTTCTCTGCAGCTTTGGTGGTAAAATCCTACCTCGGCCAAGTGATGGACAACTAAGGTATGTTGGAGGTGAAAAGCGCATTATGTGTGTTGCAAGGGACATTTCTTGGCATGAGTTTAAGCAAAAAACTTTAGCAATATATAACGAAGCTCGTGTCATAAAATATCAGCTTCCTGGTGAAGATCTTGATGCCTTGGTTTCTGTTTCATGTGACGAGGATCTGCTGAATATGATGGGTGAATGGAGTGAAGTTGAAGATAGAGAAGGATCACAAAAACTCAGATTGTTTCTGTTTTCAATGAGTGATTTGGAAGATGCTCAAGTGGGAATGGGCAGTGTGGAGGGTGATTCTGAGGTTCAGTATGTAGTTGCTGTTAATGGCATGGACATGGGACCCAGAAGAGGATTGACCCTGCATGGTTTGGCAAGCTCTTCGGGAAATAATTTAGATGAGTTGGATGGATCAAACATTGACAGGGAAAAAATCAATGTTGCATCTGCATCTGTTGGGGTCAGCGCTTCACCTTTGACTGGCACTTGCCAGTCTTCTCAACTTACTCTTCAAAGTTCCTCCAATGCCTATGATACCTATCCACAGTTTTATCATGACCAGATGATGGATCATAGAGACACTGAGCATTTCCCATTGCACAATCACCATCACTCCTCTAACTACTCCCCTTTTGGAGATATCCCTTATTCAAGGCAACTTCACGGGCATATGAATGAAGAAGCAAGTTTTTATGAACAGCAATGCAGTAGCTTTCAGATAAATAATTTGCAGCAGCCAGGAAAGGAGGTGAAGCCAAAACCTGCTGGTTCAATTCAGCAAAAGATTGACTTGGGAAAAACTCATGCGAGTGAGAATATATACCCTGCTCCAGTTGATGAAGTACCAGTACCAGCTGCTGTGCCAGAAGGAGATTTAAGTACCATACCATCAAAATATGAAGGGAAACGCCAAGAACCAAAGAAGGTTTCGTCTTTTGTTGATGTGAATCAAATGCAGGTTCCTAGATCTCATGAAGATGATCAACGCTCCACACCCAGTGGTGCATCTGGTCCAGGAAATGCTGATTCCGCTTTGAATCCAGTTGACTTGAGCTATCTTGAGCCATCAATACCTCCTCAGAGGGTTTATTATTCAGAGAGAAGACCCCGGGGTCAAGCAGAGTTGCTGAAAAGATTATCCAAGTCTGATGATTCACTTGGTTCTCAGTTGCTCATGTCTCATTCACATTCAGGTGTCATTGAGAGCAATCCAGTTATGGAATCAGTGGAAAATTTGCACGAGAGTAATCTGGAAGCCCACACCGAACACTTCATTTCAACTGCAAAACCATCATGTACTGACTCTCAAATCGTAGATGATGGAGCCCCTCAATTTCGACAACCTAAAGAGTTTTCTGATGCCATTTCTCAGATGAATAAAAAGCTTCCTGATTCTGAACGGGTGTCAGATTTTGGGTTCAAGGAGGCGATTGCTAAGAATGTTGATGAAATTGATTCTGCAAATAGGGATAGGAATCTCAAGGAAGACTCTGAGACAGATATGGTCGCTGTTAATCATAGGAAACTCCCAGGTGATGTAAAGGGAGAAGTGGGATCTGGACATCTAGCTGTGCACCAAGTAACTTGTGCTGTGCAGCACAAGGATCCTACAGCTGATCTTCCAGATGAATTGGATGAGATGACAACCAGGGGTATCTCTGATGAGGACAATCTGGGACATTTTCAGCCATTTTCTTGGACAGATAGCTCAACTAAAGTTGTTGTCGGAGGAATCTCCCCTGTCACTGTTTCAGCCACCAAGCAGGCAGAAATCCAAATCGATATAAATGATAGATTCCCTCGTGATTTCATTTCTGAAATATTCTCAAAAGGGATATTCACAGAAGAAACCCCTGGTCTTAGTCCACTGCACAATGATGGAGCTGGTGTGAGTGTAAACATGGAAAACCATGAGCCGAAGCACTGGTCATATTTTCACAAGTTGGCAAAGGAAGAGTTTGTTCAAAAAGATATTTCTCTTATTGACCAGGATCATCTTACCACTCCAGCTGGGCTAACAAATGTAGATCAAAAATCCTATCGTTTCACACATTTTGCAGAAGGTGTAGATTCAGTGGGCCATGACTATTCCCAAATTATTTTTGACCAAGACAATCAGAATAATTTACCTGGAATAGCAGGAGCTGATTCTACAATGATGTCTGATTTTGATGATTCCCAATTGAAGGAGACAGAAAGTATGCAGTTTGAGGCTATGATGGAGAACCTACAGTCACCAGAGTCACAGTATGAGGTATCTCTTCTCAATTTTAATTTGATTTGAGAACTCATTTCCTAGCGTGCCAACCAAACTTCACTCTGATGCTCTTAGGATGGGAAGCTGGACAACAGGAACGATGGCCTTCCTCCTCGTGATCCTTCTCTGGGAGATATTGATATCAATACCTTGCAGGTATGTGTCCTGGTTACATTTACCCATCATTATTATGATGTAAAGTTTATCTGTCCTGTCTTAAGTGTTTGAAGGAAATTCTACTTATGCATGCATGCTTAAAATAGTAATAGACTCAAACTTTAATCAACAATACATTATGAAAAGTAACCAAACCTAGAGAGGGTAAAATGTGCTTTCTGATTATTTTTCCTTCTCTCCTTTCTACTTCTGTGATGCATATATGATGACCTTGAAGGAAAATATGGATTTAGTGTTGTTCCTTTAACATGCTTGTGCCTTCCATCTTGTGCTTTAAGATTAGTTCAATTTACTTTTTACCTGAAAATAACATCCACTCGATTCTTTTTTACTCTCTTCTGGGTGATATAACAGGTAATACAAAATGAAGATCTTGAAGAGCAGAAAGAATTGGGTTCTGGCACTTTTGGAACCGTGTATCATGGAAAGTGGAGGGGTACTGATGTTGCCATTAAGAGGCTAAAGAAGAACTGTTTCACAGGTCGATCGTCAGAGCAAGAGAGACTGGTAACTTCTGCTCCACTCTTGATATGCATTTCCAATTTTTGTCCCCTAAAAATAATTATGTGCTATTTAATCCTGTAACCATCATTGCTTTATAGAAAAAAGAGAAGGCCAGTTCAAAAGGAGAAGCTAGGATTAGCTTCTAGTTTCCTTGTCTTATATGCTTTCTTGGCTAGATGTTGAACAATCTATTTTCACTGGCTTCATCAGACCTTAGAGTTTTGGCGAGAAGCTGACATCCTTTCAAAGCTCCACCATCCAAATGTTGTTGCATTTTATGGTGTGGTTCAAGATGGACATGGGGTGGCATTAGCTACAGTAACAGAGTACATGGTTGATGGTTCTCTTAGAAATGTTTTACTTCGCAAAGACAGGTATGTTGTGCACTCTTGCATTTCTCTGAATTCTAGTTTGGCATATTCCTGCTAATTTGCAATTTCATGCACAGGCAGTCAATTGTTTTGTCTTCTCCTGTTTATTATTTCATTAGATATTAACTTGCAGGTTTCTAGATCGTCGCAAGAGACTTCTCATAGCTATGGATGCTGCATTTGGAATGGAATATCTGCATTCGAAGAATATTGTACATTTTGATTTGAAATGTGACAACTTGCTTGTGAACTTGAAAGATCCCCAAAGACCAATCTGCAAGGTAATTTCTAGTAGTATGAACAAAAAACTAATTGCATCGAAAGATTGAGTACTTATCATAAAACATTCTTATGAATGGATGGTCCAGGTTGGTGATTTTGGCCTGTCAAAAATCAAACGAAATACTTTGGTTTCTGGAGGTGTAAGGGGAACTCTACCATGGATGGCTCCCGAGCTTCTAAATGGAAGCAGTAATAAGGTCTCAGAAAAGGTAAAAGCTTCCATCTTGAAATTACCTCTGTCAATGGCTTGAAAAAGATTGTAATGTGGTCCTTGTTATTTAATGTCCCATATGATCAGTTTCTAATCTCAAATTGGTTGCAGGTTGATGTGTTCTCTTTTGGAATAGTCCTTTGGGAAATTCTCACTGGTGAGGATCCCTATGCTAACATGCACTATGGTGCAATTATAGGTATGAGTTCTGTACTCAATTCTTTTGTGTTGTTCATGCATGATTGTGTGCAACTGACATATATCTTCTTCGGGTTGTGCCTGTATCCTAAGATTGCAGCACCATTTTGAAACTGCCGTTACCAAAAATGCTGCTGGACTCTGCTAGTGTACGATTGAATTTTGTCTTTCTATTCTCATAGATTTATTTCACTAAATGGATGCATGCATGCGATTCATATTTATATCAGGAAGTAATGGTGGGATAGTTTAGAAAGGAACGATAGGTGTTCGGGAAAAAAAAAGCTTGAAAAATCATCGTTGTTGTGGTTTGTTTTTATTCTGTAATTGATTTGTGTTTCCTGTTCTGAACTGAATCCGGTTTAGCTATGTGATGGTATCAAGACTTTGAAGGTTCAATGCCAATGGGCTAATTTCACTTCTAGATACAAGCTAACCTCTGGAAATCAGAATAACTATGTACATTATTTTCTCTTCTCCTGTCTGTTCGTGTACAGTTTATGTCAGTTGCATTTATATTGTCTATCCTTTCCAAATTTATGTGAGTATTTATCGTGGTGTGTAGGGGGGATTGTAAACAACACGCTGAGACCAACTATTCCAAGTTATTGTGATTCTGAATGGGGAATACTAATGGAGCAATGTTGGGCTCCAAATCCTGCAGTTAGGCCTTCCTTCACAGAAATTGCCAGTCGTTTGCGCATAATGTCAGCAGCTGCTAGCCAAGGCAAAGGACACGGACACAAGGCATCAAAGTAGTGGTTTCACAGTTTCTAGTTAACGCCTTCCCCTGATTTGTTTAATCCTAAATCGATTCCTTTAAGTATACTCTCCAATGAGAGACTTGTGTGGTGTTAGAAAGGACAAATCGGCTTCCATAATGTTTTTGAGATGGGAGTGGATTCTCTTACAATAATCTGTTGAGTATTGTTTTATTCCAGAATGTTACGTTGTCAATGAATTCTATACTTTGAAAAGGAATTTCAACGTTTTTTCACCTTATGATTCTAGTTTGCCCTGACTGATAGGCTCTGTACATCCACATGAACCCAAGGAAACCAGAATGTTAGAAGCGCATGAAAGAGCAGTCAATTATTTGTGAGGAAATGGCAACTGCAATTGATATCTGAATACTACATTTATTCATTTCTAGAAGCTACGCTACTTGTTCTGCCGCCATATTGTACGCTGCTAAAATGAACCCAAATAGGAACAGAAGTTTCTAGTGGAGCTTAGCTCCCAATTTTCTAACCAGATAATTGGTACCTATCATGTGTCGGGCATGACAGCCTAAACCTTACCAAATAAAGTGTGTGATGCTATAAATGAAAGGTTCCAATATACGAGTTTCAGTAGATTTACACCATCACCTAATCAACCCTGAGTCTTGAAAATGTGAACTAGAGTGATCCATATTGCAATGATAACACAATTCAAGAAAATTCGAAGTTTCCATGAGAATCACGGGCTGATGAAATGTGCACAATCTTTTCGGGAATATCTGGATCATCATTAAAGCAGCAAATCCACTTTTTTATCTATATAAAGCAGCAAAACCTTTGCAGGCATTAGGAGGAAAAAATGCTGTGCACTTGCCATGCAGATGCCAGCATGATTGGCCGGCCTTTCCATCCAAGGAGGAGACAACCCTTTTCGGTGGCTAAAGTGTAACCATCAATGCCATAAACAGAGAGCATCATTCTAGCTTGGCTCATGCATTTCAATCCCATCGCTTGAAACCCTGCTCGGGATAATTGCCTTCTCCATCGATCTACTCTTTCATGTCTCTCGGTCCTGTTAGAACCTTCATAAGCTATGATATTGCAAATCTCCTTACAAAATTTAACCTTTTCTATCTTCATCCTCTGTGGGCTATTTCTCGGAAGACTAGCTTCAAGGGAATCAAAAATGGCAGAGTAGTAATGGAGAGATTCAATAAATCTCCCAAGAAAGAAGGGACCATTGTGGTTTGCGTCTTGTTCTACCACGGTAAGCAATGCTGGGTTTAATTTCTTTATTGCTTGGAGGATTGCCTTGAGGGAGCCTCTACTCTCTTTCACGAACCTGTGCAAGTGCATTATGCTGTTAAAAAACAATGCCTCCCCTTCTCTCAAGTTAAGATTCTCAGCAGTTAAAAGCAATGGCGTAACTGGATCTGATATCATGTTAAATTCCAACCGGATGCCTAATGAGCTAGCTTCCTCAGCAAGTTCTTTCATGCTAGTTTCAAGCTCTAACAGATTATGCTCATCTGTCAATCCTGTGATTCGGAGTTTGGGAGGGCCTTCAGGCCTGGAAGCTAGGGTTCTCATCAAAGAAGGCCACTGAAGGGCGTGCTCCATTCCAAGATCAATGATATGCAACGTGTCTTTCTCTTGTGCTGCCTGACATATAGCTTCATTCGCAGCCATGAAACCAAAAGCAATATAAGGAGTTGTTTGGTGAAGAAGATGAAAAGCTTCCATTTTCTCTTCCCTAATGATCAATGATCTATCCATAGCACCACCATTTGTGAATGTCCCATTTGCATTCACATTATTAAGATTTGATAATCTACATTTCAATCCCATTGCGAAGCAATAAGAAACCCTCTGCAAAGAATCACCCCGTGGATTAACTGAGGGCCAAATTTGGCCAAGCATTGTTTCTGCTAGCCGTGTGTCTCTGCAGCCCAAAGCCTCAGCACAAGCCAACAACAAGTGGAGCAAATGAAGGCCTTGATCTACACCCTGAGTGATCTTTTCTTCTACAGGCTCCGTGTAAGGAACAGCCTCAAGATCTTCGAAAGAGCTTCTCATCTCCAACTCATCACCTTCCATGCTCATCATTGGAACATCTGGAAAAACATCATTCAGCATGGAAAACCCCTCTATATTATCATCCTGGAATTGGTTGAATTCCTGGTCCTTCTCATGGGACTTGTTATCTTTGTCACCATCTTGATCCACATTAATAAAGCTATCAACCAATTCGTCCACCTCAGAAGCAGCCAAGTGAGGAGGGCTAGTGCTGTCATCATCAGGAGAAAGAAGTTCAAGCTCACTGAATGTGATCTCCTCCCAGGACTCTTCTCCTTGTTCCAGCTCCATTCTAGCAGGACAAAACCTTCTAATGGCAAGGTCATGGTCGAGACTCTCGTGCATGGAGAAGGAGAGCCAGTCATTCATGCCTTCCATTACTTCTTGAAGGAGCTTAGGTGAAGAAGGGAATGGTTTGGCTAATAAGAGCTCAACAGATTTTGGAGGCTAATGGCAAAACATAAATATGGTAGCTCCGTATTCTCTTAACTATATGCCGAATAAATAGATATCCTAAAATCTAATGACAGGACCGTGATTTTCTTTTTCTTTTTTTCCCACCAAAACTGGGTTGCAGAAGAAAGTAGTGGCAAGAGTATTGACTACACAAAACTTGATGAAGGAGATCAACTGCCAACAGAAAAGGAGCGCATGACTTATGAGGCCACCATGTTAAACAAGGTAAAAGCTGTCAACTCTTCAAGCTTGACTTCAGTAATAGGGTAAGAATATAATATAATTCAGTTTCATAAATCAACATTACCATATCATATCTTATTAATTATACAATTACCAAAGTTTAGCATGTAGATGAAAGAGGGAGTTGTTCATCAGAAATTAAAGAATCCAATGGAAGATGTTGAGAGAAAGGGACATCGGGGAGGGGCTGGCGACAACATGCATTGAATTTTATTGTTAGGGATGCAATGAAATGGACCAATAACTTTCCTACAATTTCCGGCCTTGAAGAAAACCTCTACACTTTTCTTGCATGGCTGTCATGTTTGTCGCCTCTCACAAGTCTCTTTGGACGGCCAACAATCAGCGAGAGATTAGGAAGTTGACTTTAAATCTTTTAATGATTTTTTCAATCCTCAAGTTGTGTCTTGTCTTAAGTCTTAACTCTTTTTCTCTCTTCTCACTTAACTAGGTTGCTCCATACCATTATTTAACTCATACAATTCAAAATTTGTCGGTTTTCCAATTAGGTATGGAGTGGATATCCTGTTTTTATTTTTTCTAGTTAAATCTTAGCTTAAAATATTCAATCAAATTCAGTTTTAAAGAATAATGTTCATTTTCTTTAAGAAAATCAATGACTCATCTAAAAGAATATTTATGAAATGTATTTCGTAATCTTTTGATGGACAATGTTTGGTTTCATAAACGGTTATCCTTTCAGTTTTTAAGAGTTATTAAATTTTAAATTCTCTTAGGCATGAATTGAACACATTTTAAAAGTAATAAAAATATAATTACTTCATGTTTTTTATCTACCAAATGTAATAAAAATAAAAAATGAAATTTAAAACAAGATGAACATTCATGTTCTCGGATCCTATGATATGGGTTTTCAGCATTTTAACACCAAGCAAACAACAAGAGGCTACTTGCTCTAAACTAAAAACTCATTTGGGCCGTAAGTTGACATCATAGTACTAAATTAAATGGATGCCGTACCGTGAAAAAACTAGGTATGCCGAACTTTGATTCCTTGGTGAATGTTAGGTTCAAGATCGAGGCAGAAAACGATAAAAGCAACCAAGAAACTGGTAGGGTTTGGTACGAAAGTTGCTCATCAATGTATTCAATATTAAGTTGAACGGGCCGGGATACTAAAAAAAATAAAAAAAATCAATCTATCTATCTATCTATCTATATATATAAATAGATGAGTACAAACCCACTCGGTTTAAGTTGCTGAGCAAACGTCTGCCATGAATTAGCGGTATAAAGAATCTAATCAACTGTTGTTACGTATCTTAATCTCACATTTGACTTGAGAATATATCTATAGAAGACATGGCGTAGGGACTGATTTTTGCTTTCCCTGTGAGTTCATGTGACGCTGTAAATCACCCATTCCTGGGATCTGGGTAGATGTTTGCTAGTTATAGGTTCTCCATGTGAGTAGCAGATGTGGTATGCCTGGAGAATAAGCAAGAAGCAAGCAAATTCCTTCTGTTTTTTTATAACGGGATGTCCGGACTAACTTGCGCGCACCACAACTAATTTTTAGGTCCACTGAATATCCTGGAAGCCTAATGAGCAGGTAAGATACCACGGGAGTGACATGCGTGCCTAGCAAGGCTTGAACCTGGAGTGAGAAGAAAAGAGAAGCCCTTCTTAACCGTCAGGCCAAGACCCTGCTGGCAATTCCTTCTGTTTTTTAAGTTCTATTGTCGCTGTCTTTGCACAACTTTTTGAAAGAGAAATCTTGAAGAAGATAGACAGAAACAGTAAAACAAGCATACAGTAGTTCAAATTAAACCGACTAGATTTTTTTAAAACTTTCGGTCTAGTTTGGTTTTTCAAGGCTAAAATCAGTAAACTGAACTGAATCAGTTCAAATTAAAAAATATACTATAATTTTTTTATTCTTCCAATTTGGTTTAATTTTACTGGTCTGATTCCATTTTGGTGAAATGGAAAAAAGGAAAAACTTGGTTAGATTAAAAAAAAAGTCTAAAAAGAACAAAACTATTTTTCAATTTTTTAATTTTAAAAACCAAACCGAAACTAATCGATTTAAAATGATTGATTTTGGTTTTTTTATTTTTTTTTATTTGGTTGTTTTTATAAATAAAAACTAAACCAAACAAAAAAAAATATCACTCCTAACCGCCATCGTATTTTCCTAAATCGTGAGTATTTGAATGAGTTGCTGTAATTCTTTTCCACCAAAACGATCTTAATAAAAGCTAAATTTATATTGAAAAGAAGAATTGATGTTTTTTTTATAAAAAAAATGCATGCTCATCCATCCTCACCTCACAATAGTATGTGAATAATTAGAGGAGCCATATCTTTTCTTGAGAACACGAGCCATTTGCTCTGTGCTCCATGGAGAATTAAATTTTTTAAAATATAGAAAACAAATAACAAGAGTGTTTTTTTTTTATAATGATATACATTTGGCTAAAATAATTAGCATGGACAAAAAAAATTAATTAATATTAAAAAAAATTATTTATTAGACAATTTTTTGTGTTTAATAATATTATGAAGTAAAACAATTTAACAAAAATAAGATAAAAAAATAAAAACAACTACATCAACAGATTTATAAGTAGATAATTGATAAAATTTATTAAAAATGATTTATTTGCTTTCTGCATCAAATTGATTGATTGTTGGGCATGCTTTAATTATTTGACTAAATATTAATTGACAAATAATAAAACCGTAATTGATTAAATCTCCATAATTATACTTTAAATTGGCTCATAATTAAATCAAATTGGCCTATAAAAAATATAATTATGTCATTCGACTTAATTTTTATGCAGATTTATCCAATAATAAATTTTTAGTTAAGTCTGCATTTTCCTTCATATTTTAACACAAAAAAGGTACGTTAGACTCTTAAATCCATCCAAAATTTCCAACCTGGTTTTTCTATCAACGTCATCCCTTTTTATTTTATTTTTAATTGATTTTGAGTAGATTTTGAAGAATAACCCAGAAAATAGATGTTAGTTGCAATGCGATAAAAGATGAGATGACATCTTAATATTTTTCATATTTTGATACAAGTATAAAAAAATACTTTAACAAAAGGTCACCTATATAAGTGAATAATATAACAATTTCTTTTAAAATTTTGATAAAAATCAATTTTTTAAAAGTATTTATGAATCTAAAAGTTATTCAAGACTCAAATAAACATTATAATGGAAACCGGATAAGATCTCTAGATAAATAATCATACGAGTATTATTGTTTTAGTTTAAATAATAACATTATGTGAGTACTATTGTTTTTGTGATGAATTATTTTTTATTCTTTATTTTTATCTTGTCACACTATCTTTTCTCTCTCTTGAATATCATCTTTTATCCATTAATTTTTATAAATATTAATTTTATTTTTTTACCTTATATAAGATATTTATTTTATTTTTTTGACTAAATATTAAAATATTAAAAATAATTGTTGTATACAAAACAACTAGATAATCCTCCTTTTTACCGCGTGTCGTGACATCATGAGGCACTATCTTCTTCCGTTCCAGGTTTCCACTGGCACGCGCTCTCCGCGTGACGTTACACAAGAAACGCCCCTAAACACACTCACAAGTTCTCACTATTACGAAAATACCATGACAACGTGCGCTGTCTATTTCTCAAACGTCACAGTAAATCACCTAGGCTTCTCTCACTTATGAAACACTCACTAATATTCAACCACGTGTGATCTTAAAAAGCCCTCGGTGATAGTCAGAACTCTCATCGACGTACACGTGGCTCAACATTCAGACCCCTGGAAGTCTTTGTCTACACTTTCAAAAGCTCCCTCCTTTTTAACTTCACTCACTTTCTCTCTCTAAAAAAAACCCTCTCTTAGGTTTTTGATCTCTCAAAGTTTCAGCACAGGTTGTTGGGTATGTTCTTTTTTAAGATTTTAACTAATGGGTTCATTTTGTTTTTCTTGAATTACTGTTTTTTTGGCATAACTTTGTGTGTTGTATCTAAGTTTCTGCTAGGTTAGTGAGTAATGTTGAGAAATTTGAGAGGAAAGTTTTCGGTTTTTAGTATGTTTTGTATTTCTAACTGAACGTAAAGTTCCTGTCTTTTCTTGCATTTTCTTTCACTCTCTATGCTGCCAAACAATTAACAGTATGACATGCATGAGTTGTTTTTTTTAGTTCCAAGTAAGTGGTGAGTATTCCTTGATTGCTGATGATTTAGTGGTGAAAAATTGAAGGGATGTTTTTTTATTTTTCTAGCGAGTCTTAAGCAAGTGTGTTGGTTGAGATTCTTTGATGGATGAGGTTGATGGGTTGGTTTTTGTTGTTCTTCGGAGTTGTTCTGATATGTTTATGTGTTTGGTTCAACCCATGCATGTGTCGTGCTTGTGTTAATTTCCCAATTGATGATGTATGAATGAGGTTTGAGGTGTTTTAAGAGAAAGTAAAATTGTTGATCTAACCGAATCAGAGCTTATTGAAGGTATGTCTGCCTGATCGGAGTTGCAATTTCCATCGTTTATATATTTAGATATTCAGAATTTGCAAGTTTTCAGTTTCTCTGTATTGCGAGACTTGAACGAAATTTATTTTGTTAGATGGCATGCATTTATTTTTGGTTTTATCATGATTTATTTTGTTGTTTGGTTGCATGCATCTTTATAGGGGCCATTGTTTGCTGAAATGGTAGGGGTCTTGAATTTGCAACCATAAGAATGTTATGGTTCAATCACTTCATGCAAAAATGCTGAAGGGTAAGACTCCTTAATTTCCTCACTAGGATCTCATTTTTTCATGGAACATTAGCTGGGTAATGGCCTTTGATATACTGTCTATATATTTCTTCAGTACAAGGGAATAGCTCATCCTAGATAATGATCTACTTGGGGGGAGAATGATTTGGATGAACCCCAAAATTGAGAGGGAAGCAAAAGGTGCATATGTAGAGTTGTCGAGTTTTTTCCATGTATTAATGAATAATCCAAGGTAAAGTCTGGGGGTGTACTTGTCTTGAAATCTAATGAAGTAAACATGACAATACAGAGCTCGACATTCTAGAAGGTGGTGCAAAAGTGATAGGATTTGAAATTATATCAGGCAGAGAGACCTGGCATCAAAAGGTTTTTATTTATGATATCAGAGGAAGCCGTTGATTGGTTCTATTAAGAAAACCTAATTTTAAGTAAAGGTGTCTTATCATGAGAACTTTTCTGGATGATTTAAATATGTCACAGAAGTAAAGCTAGAAAAAAATGGCTATGCTGTTACAATTGAACTTGGAGGGTACACCTCCAAACTGTATGCTCATGTATTCCAAAGGGAGGTACCGCTCTCATACATGTATTGAAGTTTAAGATGAATGTTGATTCCTGGACACTTGTAGGTAATTTGATGGATGATTTAGTTAATTAAGGAGAGGAACTGGGTTCGTGATGCTACTAACCACTCTTAGGAGAAGGTTCTATATCATGTGTATTCATTAGCTCAGCTATCTAGCGGTATACTAGATGTAGAATAGTGAAACAAGCAAAAAAGGACTAATGACTTGCTTATAGTCTTATTGCCCACATACACATGCACACAAATCTGTGGTGCAAAAGCATAACCAGATATGTTCAGTAGCAAGAATGAATGGATTTGTGCACCATCAGAAGACAAATGATGGATAGGGAATCCAAGTAATTTGTCTACTTCAGGTTGTTGTGCCATAGAATCATGAACTGTGATTCGCCAATTTCTGTGCAAGGAGAGAGAGCCTGTATGATCAATTATTAATGTGATATCATATTCCTGTTGGAAGTTAGAGGAGGTCCAATTTGAATGGAAATTTGTCATTTTTGAGATTTACTTATTTCACCAATTATGAGATTGACTCTTAGAGATGTTATTAATCTAATCACTTCTGTTTTTCCTTCATTTCTGTAAAAAAATAGACATTTTGAAATATTTCGAATGGGTTTAAGATTCTTGGCGGGCTGTCTGATTGCAGGAATTATGTTTTAGAAGTTTAACCTCATCTGACATTTTTGGCTTCTCACCAACATTTCTGAGTCTGATTAGTCCTGAGTATGTATTCTTTTTGGTTTTACCTTAATAGTATTCTGACGTGAGATAACTAGAAAGAAGGCAAAAGAAACTCTACAAGCAACCATGAACCAATCAGAACAAACTCAACAGCAGCAGCAAACAGTGATGGGAGGAGCAGCCAGTGCAGCTCAGATGGCCTATGCTTCTACTCCCTACCAAACTGCTCCAATGGTGGCTTCTGGGACTCCTACCATATCCATCCCCTCCCAAACCCAGCCTCCAGCCACCTTCTCTAATTCACCGCACCAGCTTCCCTACCAGCAAGCCCAACATTTCCACCACCTGCAGCAGCAGCAGCAACAGCAGCAACTTCAGATGTTCTGGACTAACCAAATGCGAGAAATTGAACAAACAACTGACTTCAAGAACCATAGCCTTCCACTTGCTCGGATTAAGAAGATAATGAAAGCTGATGAAGATGTACGAATGATTTCAGCGGAGGCTCCTGTTATTTTTGCCAAAGCATGTGAAATGTTCATCTTGGAGCTCACTCTGCGCTCTTGGATCCACACAGAAGAGAACAAAAGGAGGACACTACAAAAGAATGATATCGCAGCTGCAATTTCCAGGACTGATGTTTTTGATTTCTTGGTTGATATTATGCCAAGAGATGAGTTGAAAGAGGAGGGTCTTGGGGTCACTAAATCAACTATTCCTGTTGGCTCTCCAGCTGATCTTCCATACTATTATGTTCCTCAGCACCCAGTGGGACCTCCAGGGATGATCATGGGAAATCCAGTTGATCAAGCAGCAACTTATGGAGCCCAGCAGCCACGACCTCCAATATCATTCATGCCATGGCCACAAACTCAACCACAACAACAGAAAAACAACACCTGAACGCAACATCCAGGAAATGTGGCACGAGTGTAGCTGCCGTCTGATTGCCAAGTAGTGTCTTGAATCTGTAGTGAAAGGATTACGCTTTAGCACTAGTCGTCTTCGTGGTACCAGAACTGGGTTGTTAATTATAATCAACATGTGATGGTTTATATGCTTGTTTGCACTTTGTAAAAGTCCTGATGAGTTTATGGATCTTAGCATCTTTGGTGGTTTATGCTTAAAGAGAAGGATGATGATAAAAGAGTATTAGAAGCTAGGTGAACTTTTATTTGTTGTTTGGCTAAAAGATTGTGGAGTTTGTTTGTTTTTGCGTTTTAATTCTTCTTTTTTTCAGATTGGTTTGATTTGTTATATCAAAAATAATTTTTTAAAAATAAATAAATATTATTTTAATATATTTTCAAATAAAAATCACTTGGAAAAAGCAGCCAATTACTAAACTAGTTAATACAAATCTGGTTATGGCACAATACTACACAGAGCAGGATTAGCCTGTTTAACCAGAACTCGCAAACTTGGTTCATGGTATTCCCTGGCAATCCATTATCATAAACTTTTGCTTCGTTTTGGCTTGATAGTTTAGATTTTCTGCGACTTGAAAAGGTGAACCAAAAGCAAATGTTCCATTTTTCCTTCAATTGGAAGCTTTTCAGTGATTATTGGCTGCGTGGAAGGCAAGAGTGAGTATGCTTCAACCAGCTGTAGTCAGATTGCCACAAAAATGCGTCTCTACAACATCTACTTAACAGGAGGAAAAGGTCATCATTTTCGCAAAACTTGGACTCCACGATTGGTTTTCTCCTTGAGAAGACTTGTGCATGGCCACTAAACAAGGTTTACTTGAAAATACAAAGGTAAATTTAGCAGTTACAAACCCTAATTCTATTTTGACAATTAACACTGGACAGTTACAAAATTCAGTAAAAAAAACTATCAAAAACGAGAGGGCAAAGCAAGGATTAATGAAGAGAAAACAGGTATAAAACGAAACCGTAACTCAATCGATTAATGTGCCAAGACAAGACCTTTCTTCATCAATTCAAGAACTTTACACGAAGCAAACATTAAAACCAGAAGAAAAGGGCAATGAACTGTAATCCGAGATTCATTAACAAACTACTCGGCTATCTATAACCCATGGCCACCAAAAAACTTCAAACTTAAAGAGAACACAAAAACCTAACCCTGTTATCAAAATTACATATTAAAAACTACTGCTATTATACAAATATTTATGTTTTTTTCACATTCCACCAATTTCCCCCCTATTTAAACAATCTACACAGGCAAAAACCCTAAAATTAAAATTATCATCAAGCCCAATTAGAGTTCGATCAACCATAGAAACTAAAAGGTTGAAAACCATTATCCCATCATCCATCTAGTCCCATTGAAAAAAAAATAAAAGCTTTACAAGATCACAGCCAAAAGCATCAAAATGAAAACCCATATAAGAAAACACCATTAATCAAAAATAAAATCCTAATTCATTCCATTAAAAGCACCAATATCACAAACCTCCATTCCTTATTTATTTTTCTCTAAAACCCTGCATTTACAAATAAAATCAAGAGCCCTAATGAAAATGAAAATTGTTTAAAATAGTCCAAATATCTGATCTTTTTTCATAAAGAAGCAAACTCTGATTGATTAGTCCTCATCAACACCTTCATAAGCCCAGGCATGTTCTCGACGAAGCGCAGCCTCTTCTTCGGCCGTGAAATCGTTGTCAATCCCAAAGAAGCTTCTCACATATTCAACACTCTTGTTCTCAATCCTATCAGCAACAGCCTGGTTAAGCACATCAAGCAAATCTTTAATCTCCAGATAGTTAGCCACCGGAATCATGTCTACCAGATCTTTGTCACTCTTTTCTGTAACGAACTCCGCATTGTACTTTTTCTTCTGTGCTTCATCTGGGTTTGCTTTAAACTTTATTTGCTCCTTGCAGAACTCGATAACTTGGGACAATGGCTTGGCGGTCACATTAGGGAGTGGCACAGTGTCAATTGATGACGGGGAGTCTTCAAAGAAAGATTTCACAGTCGCAAATTCCATGGCTACAGATTCTTCTACTTCAAAGATCTGGTTATCAGAGCTTTTGAGGGTGATTTTCTTGGTGGGTTTGGCTGTTTCAGTGTCTGGTTGGGGTGAAAGCTGGGTGGTTTCGGTCGTCAGGGTGGGGCTATCGGTCGAGGAAGACATTGTCGATCGAGGAAGAGAATCAGAAAACAGATATCAGAAGGTTTCTTTCCTTTTTACCTTAAGCGTCCGTTTGTCTACTCGGGGTAGAGAGAGATTTATAAGGGTTTAAGAATGTGTAAAGTGACGGAATTGACCTCATGAATTACTTCTTGTTGGTGTCGGATTGTCGTGGTAATTAATAGAAATAAAAAGTTAAAAACTACTAGTTTCAGACTTTCAGTTGGAGTCCATCACCTCTTATTTTCTTAATTATTATTTTTTTCCCCTTTAAATCCTCTCTTCATTTTTTTTCTTTTACCTATTCGAGTCATTCAACTGTACGGATCAAAAATTATTTTTCAATGAAAAAAAAGGTACTAATATTATCAACTTACTATATGAATGAATGATCTCTACATGTAATCCTAATACGTCTAAGTATAGTTTCATGTATCCATCATACCTCAATTTATAAAAATAATTTTTTTATATAAAAAATAATATAATATGTATCCATCATACCTCAATTTATAAGAATAATTTTTTTATATAAAAAAACAATATAATATGTATCAGTATCAAAAACTCTAATCAATATATATTCTTAATAAAGTCTCAACCATAAATATTTATGAGCAATGCTCTGATACAATATAAATCTCATAATTATAATTTTATTTTTAATATTTTTTCTCAATGACTTTATTTTTACTCTACACTTATTAATCAAATATAAATGAATATTAAAAATAAAAAAGCTTTATTGATAATAATTATACTTTTACATGGACAAAATTATTGTTACGTGTAAACACAAGAAAATAATATCTAAATCTTCAAAAGCTTTTTGAAATTGTCATTTCCAATTTTAAAAACTCTAGTCTGACTACTAGTTACTTAGCCTGAATTTTAAAATAAATTGAATGGAAATTGTCTTATTCATGATCAATTTATTGGGGGGCTAAGGGCAGGGTTAGTAATTACGAATGAATTGATTGATAAGGAAGTAACGTATCCGATTCTACAATGTTTCCGGGATATCGGCTATGAATCATGTCAGTTATTGCGAGGGGCAGCAGTGTAATAAGGCAACTCATGATTCCTAGAGTCAATACGAAGCTACGATATTGTCTTTATTAGTGGAGAAATATTAGGTGATGAATTCAACCAATAAAAAATAATAAAAATAATTATAGCCAAAATTGTAGTTCCGCAAATAAGGAAATAATAACTGTACAAGCTTGGATCAAGATCAAGCAAATCATCATTGGAAGATAACCAAATCCTCATTCATTATAACCAAATCTATCCAAAAAGATAATGATTGCTTGTTGTATATATATAAAGTCTAGTTAAAAAATTAAATAAAAAAATTGAATTGAACTAGTTAATTTATCAAACTCATGACCCGAATCAGGACACTAATAAAGTTTTTTTTATAATAATGAAATCAATGAACAAAATAATTTCTCAGCATTTAATGAGTAGCAAAAAACGAGATTTTCTGCGTTATCCTCCCTCGTTCCATGCATATCCTCTTAGATTTGATACATTAATGGTGGATATCTTTCTAGATTTGATACGTTAATATATTGATTAATTTTATAAATATAAATAGAAAAAACAAAGCATATACTAAAAATATATGCAAAATATAATCACTTGATTGCATGTCGTTATAAACAAATATAATGATATGAAAATATATATAGTAGTCCACTAATAATGATATAGATATAGCTAGTTTCAGCAAGGGTATTATGAGTGGTTTGAAAAATAAAATAAAAAAGTTCAAATAAATATTAAAATGTGTGAGCTTTTCACTTAAAAGTATCTATTTTGGGAGAAGCTTGTATATTATAATTATAATGTAGCAATTGTGGCTTTTATTGGGTACTATTTAATCTCACGGTACTCATTTTTTCATTATCTTAAACGATATAAAAAAAAAATCGGTCCACTTTAATTTGCCAATATTCACAAGTGAAAAGAAAAACATTAAAGCAACATAAATAAAAATATAACAGCTATATATATATATATATATATAAATCAAACCATTTTTTATTGATATTTATAAAATTGATTAATATATTGACGTTATCTTTTAAAAGTTTTTAAATAAAATTATATTTAATAACATAAATAAATAATTCCAGATATGTTATCTTTAAATTTTCAAGTTGATTAAATCATATGCGGTAAAATCTTGTAAGATTTAATTTGAAATCCAATCGAGGAAAGAATTTCAATTTGAAGGCTCAAAGAATGACCAACCTCTACAAGTTTAGTAACATTTCCAAAGAATTTTCCATGAAAACATGATTGTTGTGTTATTGCTATGATTTTTTATATGCCCAAATTAAAATTATTATTAGGGTGTGATATTTTAGAATTCAAACCTGATTTTGAAAACAATAATAAAATGGTGTTTTTAAAATAATTTAAGAAAAAGATTTAATCACATATTAAGAGAACTATGGAATCAAATAAAAATAATAATCTAATTCACATTCAATTAATAAAATATATTTCAGAATATAACCACCTTTAATCACTTCCCCTTCCAACTTTCATACATATAGTAATATACCACTGAAAATCGATTAATATTAAAATCATGTTTGACACTACGTTTCAAAAGTGTTTTTGAAAAATATTTAAATTTAAATTTTTAATTTTTTGATGTTTTTATATCATTTTCATGTGTTGATGTTAAAAATAATTTTTAAAAAATAAAATAAAAAATTATTTTAATACATTTCTAAATCAAAAACACTTTTACAATAACCTTTTCATATTGTTTCTATCTATATCAAATGGTGTTAGAAATCAATTATTTTGTGTTGTTTGTTAATAATAGTCTTTTCATATTGTTTCTATCTATATCAAATGGTGCTAGAAATCAATTATTTTTTCGTGATTGGTTGTTGAGTAACTATTGGTGAAAGAGGTTGGAGAACATAATGTTCTTGTTTGGGAAAGGATTAAATTATAGAATTAACTTAGTCCGGAGGAATTATGCCACGCATGATGCGATGTTTCTGAATCACGAATTAAGTTTCCACTCGTTCTATCTTTATTATATAAAGATTCCAGGGCAACTGAGAAACTCTGAATTTCTTTATCTTTTATTGGAAGAACAGAATGAGCCTCCATGATCTTGTTTCAAGCCCTTTCCCCGACTCCATTATAAACCAGAAAACAACAAAGGATAATTTGATTTCATCTCAGCAAAAAGAGACTCTAGCGACAGGTCTAAGTTGGTGAAGTTTCATGATTTACCAAGTAAATTGCCGTTATACTAATCAGTGTTTCAGCAGAAATGGTTCAAATGGGTCGCAGCTTGACGTGATGATAAAAGTATTAACATCTGCACAGCAGGTCTCGAGTTCGAGTCAGGATGTGCAACTCTTGTAAGAGGCTGGGACAGCCGAGGTTTTACTCGCTCACCTAGACCCACAAAGTATGCTTTCCAGATAGTAGAGTTTTCTCGAATCCAAAAAAAGCAAAAGGTTCATAGTTCATCTACAATTTCCTATCAGGAGACAAGGAACTCAATACCAGCACGATGAACAAATCCATCCTTCCATTATATTCCTAGCAAAGGACATCAATTCAATACTCGTTCACAACATAAAGGTATATATTTCTCACAAATTTTTCGCCTTCAGCTCCAAGAGTATAGACCACCTCTTATCAATTGAAGCTGCTTTCTGTCCACCGATATCTGAGAATCAAAACAGAAAACTGCTTCAGAAACTCAACCTACAGTCAGTCTGCTACTGTATTGGCAAAAGTTCATCAAGAACACTCACGTATCAATTTGGGTTTGGATTTCGCGCACAATTCTGAGCAAGTATCCTGCAGGATATAAACTTGGTGAGTAGGAGAGTGTTTTTAATCAGATTTAGTTGTTTTGTAATCATTTTTCATCACATAGATCCCATTGTTTTGATGCAAGTGTATTGTTCATACTTTGACACAGGTGGCAAGCCTTATTGTTTCTTGTATCAACGAGTCAATATCAGCTTCAGATCCAGGCTTCACGTATATAACCTGCACTATCAACTGTGTTAATTACATTTCTGAGAGAGAAGGGATTGGGAGGGAGGGAGGTTTAAGAGACTTAATGATGGATCGTCGCCACCAATGTCAGGCAGATGAACTTCACGACTGGCTCTTGATGGAAGAATCCAAACATTGAAGGTTGTATCAATCTGGCAGGAAAATGAGAATTGAAGGTTTACTCGCATTACATTCTATAACCGATTAGATAATGAGCAAGAAACAGCAGCTTAATAGTAATGAATTACTACAATATAGTTCCTTAAAATGACAGACCTTTCTGCAGTATGGGGAGAAGCAGTTGCAGCATTTTCTTGTGAAAGATGTGATGATCCTTCCATCCACTGAGAAACCAAAACTGGCATGCTGGTTAAAAATAGAAGGAAAATTATTAGATTCAATCTACAAGCTGTAGAATGATCCTAAACTTGTTATAACTTGCATTTGAACTTCAGGTCACCATGCTTGGTTAAGAGAATATGAAAGGGGATGGATTCAATGGAATGACCTTTTGAACGGAGAGATTGACGGAAACCTCAGCATCCTTTTGTTCATCTTCAATCAAGTCTTCTAACTTCAGGTCCTGAAGAGACAGTAGGTAGTCAGAAGTCCATTTCCCTTGCCATCTCCCATCAGCAGTTGATATTGAAACCAAACGGCGGGGAGCCCTGGAATTTTTCTTGCTTATCTGCCATTCGGCTCAACAACAAAATCATCAAGTCATTTTCATTGCTGAACCAGTGAAAATAACAAAAAGGATTCAAACAATTTCCATTTAGTCCCATGGTACACAGGGTTCAAGTAAAAGTCCTGTGATTTTTATCCAAGAACCGGAGCGTGAAACAAGTTATTTTCAGAAGAAGAAGATTGACTAGAATTAAAGTGTTGTAGGGGTAGTCTTTCAGGGTACCGGTGGGAAGTCATTTCTTTTTGAAGCTGCCATGATTTTGGATCTCTGAAGCGTCAACCTTTGTGATCTTCTTGTATTCGATGGATAGATGGTTGCAAATTCTTTGATGATTTGAGCAAATACCAAATGGCCAGCTTCTGACATCCCTTCCACCGTGTCTCCTCCAATGCCCTTGCATATTTGTATTGGAAGTGTAGAGTATATGATATAACCACAGCAACCTTATCTGCGTAATTGGTTGGCAATTAGACAGCAAGGAGGATATTTTGTGCTGGGTCCACGGGTTTTTCTTCTTGGCTGAGTGGATAATCCTGGCAAGTTCTTGTGTAAATTTTTGCTAGATCTGCTGTAATTTTTTTCCATCAACGCCCGATGTTAATCCAGTCTAAAATTAGCTCCTTTGGTCTGATGGACGATTTTGACAAGAATTAAGATTAATTTTCGTCTTCATTTTCTGATTCACTCTTTGTTGTGATGAAATCAGAGTTGTCGTTTTCTGTTTTGATTGGTGGTTTTTCAATTGGAACCAAATGTTTTAATTTCAAAGTGTTTTGGTGTATCATTTCAGGGTTATAAAGTTTATGTACATATATATAATTAAATATATTAAATAAATAAAAAAATCCAAAAATAAAATTATTTAGAATTATATAATTTAATCTAAAAAAATAATAAAATAATTTTCCAAACAAAATTTTGAACATGTATAATATTAAAAGAATATCATTATCAATCTCGCAACATCTTTGATTGCTCTGAAATTTTAATATTATATATATATATTTGACAAGAATCAAGATTAATTTTTCGTCTTCATTTTCCGATTCACTCTTTGTTGTGATGAATTATGATAGCAGCCATGCTACAATCTTCGTCTACAGAAGGATATCATGGTGACCAGGCCGGGGGCAACGGCCTGCAGTCTTGAAAAGGTACGCTCCACAGACGCCAGACAGAGAAATTCAGGTTAAAGATTAATGGCGATTCTTGTAATGGTTTTACGTGAAGCATGGAAATAGCAAATAAACTATAAAAAGGCTGGCAATAAAAAACTAGACATGCGATCATTGGTGGCCACCATTTACAACGGATTCTAGTTCCAGTTTTTCAGCTCACAGAGGAACACACGAGGGCAAATACTAGAGGATAGAAGCAGCAAAAGGTCAGATAATGGTATAGATTCAGATGCTGTTTCCGGCATATCCGACTAAGAACAATGATCAACATGCTACATCCCAGAAGATAAATATAAATAATGAAGTCAATTGACAACCTCCTTGTAATCGTAATGAAACGTGATGAATGCTGCAGATTAGAAAACAAAACAAAAAACAGCAGGTTCAGGCACTGCCATTCGGGATTCAGCACGAGGAGAAAGCACTACTTGTGATATGGATGAATCACCGACCTGCCTCGGATATTTTAAGCAACAGAAATGTACTAGGTTGCAGAGATCATTCCATCCGTACAAAATTAATTGCTTTTTCTGTCGCCATAGAAAAAAGAATCAGAAAACACCAACTCACCGCCAGCTACTTGGCTGGATAAAGTAAAGCATGACAGCAAAATAGAAACAAACTACTGAAGCATAAGCCCTTGACAAGAGAAAGCAAGTTAGGTGCTTAGACTGATCCCCACTGCCCAGGCATAATCACTCCACCTACAAAACAAAGCCTAGTTCTAGTAAATCACCCTTCACATCACTACATTTTCCAAGAATTTAACTTGGAACAAAAAAACTAAAAATTAGAAGAAATAATTGAGTCTATGAAATATGAGTTCTTGACAACACGATGGAGCAATTAAAAGTGAAATAAGACCATGAAGCACTTATTTTCCAGAGAAATAACTGCACATGCTGAAGGAAGCTGTGGTTGATGATGCAAGCAATGGCTTGTCCTGCCTAAGCAAAAGAAAATGGTCTACTGCACATTTGCCCTTAAAGAAACACTTGCCATGACGCCAATCTGTATTAGATACCACTTGCTATCAGTTAAAATATGACAATTCTACATGGCAACATCAAAAAATATAATCATGCTAACAAAACACAGCCATTATAATTTCCAGCATAGCATCAAAGGAAGCAAAATAACAAAGTTCCATAGCAATATGTGAGAATCTCTGATATGAGAAGGTTCTATCAAAAACCGTAAACAGGCCACATTGAGGAGCCTCTTCATCTCTTTCTACCACCACGCTCTCTTAGAGATAGAGCCAGTGATTCTCCTGGTCCAACATTGTAATATGCCAATGACATATTATCCTTGAGAAAACCAGCTTTTCCACTCAATTTCTGTTTGTTTGCAGGAAGTTGGATCTCTCCGGCAATTTTCTCCTTTAGGCTGCCAACAGTTTCAGACAAGGACTGCATTGCAATCTCCAGAACTTGCCCTTTGAGATTTCCTTCATCAAGATTGGGAACAGCAACAGTGACATGCACAAGTCCCTGCATAAAAGGCACAATATCAGCTAACATGCAGTCAGATAAAGGAAGAAAGACAAATTGAGATACAGATCAGAAACGAGAAGTCCAACAGCTGTAAAATAAGAGGCATAATTTTGATAAAAGAAAAGACCATACTGGATGTTGAGCCAGGAATTGATCTTCAGGAATGAGCGCAGAATCGTCAAGCCTCTGCCTCTTCGGCTCTGGCTCATCTGGAAGTGGAGGAGGAGCATCATCAGGTGGGGGTGGGGGTGGCATTCCTTGAGGAAAAGGAGGTGGCGGGGGCATCATATGCAATCCAGGTTGGGAGACAGGATGAGGGACAAAAGATCGAGGAACTGCCATAGAATTATATTGCGATCCAGGTGGAGGCGGCACAGGTACACTTGGATTCCCAGACATTGATGGAGGCATAGGAGGAGGTCGATTTACCATCATTGTTTGCTGTCCAGATGCCATTTGCATTGGAGGAGGGGGGTAATTTGGCTGCATAATTGAAATATTGACTGGCCTTTGTGGAGGTACAAGATAAGCCCCAGCAGTGGGACCTGAATACTGAACTGTATTTGGAGGTACACGAGGAAGATTCAACTGCAGACCTGGTGGTGGAGGGAGGGGACGGATAGTCATCATACCAGGTCGGGGAGGAGGAGCTGCCGGACCAGGAAGGTTCCTCACATCATTGTTAACAGCTTCATTTTGATCCTCGCCATTAGCATTTTGAGACATAGCTTGGTTTGCAGTGCGCCCAATACTTCCAGTGTGACCATCCCATATGACCTGCTTTGGCTGCTCATCTTTCTTCTTCTCAATTTCAGCCTTCACTGCATTAGAAACTTCTTCCTCTGTGGTGCCAAAGATATCAGGCCTCAAGCGTGCCAGTCCCACAATGTTACGGGAGATCTCATCATCTTGAGCAAGAGTAGTTTCCCGAATCTTGGCAAACATCCTTTCCTTTTGCTCCTTGTACTTAGGATCAATGAGTGAAATTCTCATGTGCTCTGACATCTCGCTAATTGGAATTAGCTCACCAGTGATAGGAGAAACAACAAACTTTGTTGGGTCTCTTTCAGCAGCGATCCTCTCCTCGGGTCTCTTCCAGTTCTTCACAATCCTCATAGGTGGTTCTTGTTCCTCATTTGTCCTTGTTCCCTTCTCATCATCATTCTCTTCAATACTCGCAACCTTCATGCCTTCCTCGACAAGCTGCATCTCTTCTTCATCCATTTCCATTTCCACCTCCTTTCCAGGCTCAATGATTTCATCTTCATCCATAGCAGATATCTTGCTCCTCCTTATAACTTCCTCAAGTGTCATTGGAGGGGGCAAGTCCTCGTCTTCATCATCTGCAAAGTCTATAGTCTCAACCACAACAAAATCATGCCAATCAATCATTGCCATTTGCATCCGCTCCTGTTCAATCTCATCCTCAGCTTTCTGTCTTGCCTGCTCCTGTGAGCGTTCCCATTCAAGGCGATGCAAGCCCCTTTCAAGCACAGTGGTCATGTCAGGAACACTCTTTGTCAACTTCTCGGTCAAACCCTTTGGAGGCATCAAAACTTTAGAATATGCATCAGCAAGTCCAGTAAAAAAGGTGAACATGCTGTGGGTTGGCTTCAAAAAGTGGAACTGAGGATTGTTCATCTCCCTGTTTGTCAATCCAGTCAAGAATGCTTGTCCATTTCGAGCTACAAACTGAGCCGTGAGCTTAATAATATCAAGTTCCTCTCCGGTAATCCCTTCTGGGAGCCGAACAGTATACTGCTCAGCTTCTGGGGGTTCAAGGACCTTAGGAGGAGGTAGTCTAAACTGGGCTGCAGGATCTGGTTTCGTAGCTGCTTCATTTCCATCAGAAGCTGAATCAGGTTTTGGAGCTGAATCAGGAGCAGCTGAATCTGCAGGCTGTGAAGTAGGCTGCTGTCCAGGAGCTTGATTCTGAGCACGAAACTCTGCCAAACGATGCTGGTAATAAGCATGGTACGGATCCGATGAATTCAAAAAATTGAACTTGGCATTGTTAGCATTGTTGGCAATAATCCTCTTTTCAAACTCAGGTCCATTTTTTGCCACAAACTGCGATGTCTTATCAACAATACTCCTAATATCAGGTGGAGGATGAATAATTCCAATAGTTCTAGCATGAGTCGCAACTGGTGCTCTGCTCTGCTCCTCACTTACCGGTCTATCATCTCTCGGCTGCTGTTCTACCACTTGCGACGGTGGAAGCGGAGACCCATCTCCATTAACAGGAGGTGCTGGAAGTGGTAAGATTGCTGTGGAAGACATTCTTTTCTCTCCAAATCTCAATCAACCAGAAACAACCCACATCAAACCAGCTCCTCTCCAAATAAATTACCACAAATTCTTTAGTTAAAAATACCTGCAGGTAACAACTTTGCAATAAAAAAAAAATTATAAGAACGCATGGAGCCCTAAAATCCAAAATGATTAATTTTTTATTTCAATAAGAACACCAAATTCCCAGTCCAGAAAAAACCTAACCTTAATTAAAACCAGCCACCGAAGTCTTCGTTCATATCAAGAATGAAAACCATAATCACTGAATAACATGCAACAAAAGAAAATGATTAATTTCTAATCAGATTAAGATAATCTAACCTATAGACACTAATAAATGGAAAGATAACTTACCATGGAGCAGAAAGGATTGAAATTACGGAATTTCGATCTGCTAGGGTTTTATACAAAAAGAGAGGAAGACAGAGCGAGAGAGAGACCCATTGTAGATTTTATATACGGTAAGAAACCGACTCTTTATATTTTGGTTTCAACCGATTTGTTTTCTTAAACGGGCCGGGTTGATTTTCTTTTCTTTTCACACACGGCCCATTAGGCATTCGGATACCAAAAAGGCCCGTTAAGCATTCGCTTCTTCGATGAGAGAAGATATAGAGAAATTGAAAATTTATTTCCAGGTATGATATAATAAAATCAGTTTTTTGAATAATTCAGTATATTTTTTCAGTTTTTTAATACATCTCTCTATTCGAATTAGATTCACATGCAATAAATACTTTGATTATAGAAAAAAATAACATAAACAAGATTATTTTATTTAGTTTTGTTAGATAAAATTATGAATAATATATTTAAAATAAATGATAGCTCACTAAAGACATAAACAACGATTAGATGATAAAATAATTTTTATTTTAGTTTAGCTTATATAAAAAGAAAAAATAAAAGTAATTGTAATAGTTTGTTTGATTTTTTTAATATTGTAAAAAAAATTAGATATATAAAATTAATCTTTAACTACTCAAGATAAGTCATCATATCTTAGTAATTCATAAAGAATTCCAAACGATGCTATCAAACTCAATCTAATTTATCAGTTAATTCTGTGACTCATCAATTCATTATTCGAGTTGGATTTTATATCAAGAAATATTAAAAGTTGACCTGGACACACTTAGAAGCTGTTTGGGGTGGTTGTACCGCTGTTTTCCTAAAATTTGAAGATAAAAAATTCATTTTAAATGAATTTTTTTCAGTGTTTTTAAATCATTTTGATGTGCTGATGTCAAAAATAATTTTTTAAAAATAAAAAAAATATCATTTTGATATATTTCTAAATAAAAAACACTTTCAAAAGCAACCGCCCTCCCAAACAGGCCCTTAATAAATTTAAGAGATCAATTTGCGGCATGGTCAACTTTTAATATTTCTTGATATAAAATCCAAAATGATAATATTTAAATTTTAAAAAAATGTTTTTTTATATTGATTTAAGTTAACATAAATTAAATGATCAACTTATAACCTAGATTGTTCAAGTTACTGAACCTCGTTTTATAGTTATAATGTGAGTTAAGCCCTTTCTTAACTCAAGATCCCTTTGACCACCTAGTGTCAAGATTTAAAAAAAAAATCATTGTACAATGATAGGTTTTGTTTCTCTTTTTAAACATGTAAAGGAACAAGTTTTACTTATTTTGTAAAATCATCAATACATGTAGCTTGTTTTGACATTAACAATTAATAATAGATGGCCACTTGTTTACATATAATTCTTTAAAAATATATCTTTTTTTTGTTTACATGAAGTAATTAGAAAATAAAAAGATTATTTTCCATACAAATAGATTATTCTAATAAATAGTTATTCATAAAGGTTATAGAATATTTTTTTATAAAACAAATTAACATCAAAAGGTTCATAATAAATATCAATATGTATGATTTTAAGAGTTACAACATCAATTAGTTCATCAAGTATTATAAAGAACATTAGTTAAACTTGATTTGAAATATACATAAACATTGGGTTTATCTTTCTTTCCATGCCTTATAGTTCAAGCAATACTATCATTCTTATATTCTTTTTTAATTAGTTCATGCTTATACTTTACATACTTATTAATTACTTGCAAATTGAATGGAATGGGTTTCTTGATTCTTAAGTCTCATTTTCTCCTAAACAACAATATTGTACAATTCACGTATATTTTCTTATAAGGGCCTGTTTGGTAGTGCGATTGCGGTAGCTTTTCAAAGTGCTTATCGTGCCGAAATATATCAAAATGATATTTTTTTTATTTTTTAAAAATCATTTTTGAAATCAGCACATCAAAATAATCTAAAAACACCAAACCGCCGGTCTTTAAAATGAAAAAAAAATATTCAAATTTCGGCCAAAAGCCTGTGGAATCACAATGCCAAACGGGCACTTAATTCTTTATAGAATTATAGTTTATTTAGAAAAGAGTTACACTCTTGAGGTAATGAATTGATGATAAATTGTTCAAGGAAATTACAAATCTCCTACTTCTCTTATTACTTCCTTTCCTTTTTTTATTTATTGTAATGGGCAACGAAAAAGTAAAATTCATTAATAAAAATCTAGAGTTTAAATAAATTGGAAGAAACAATAATCTTTGAATAGAAAACCATGAGTTTCTAAACCTTATGATTTGATACCACATGTAAGCAATTCTTTAAATATAAATATAAACAGTCAAGTATAAATCATAATTTTCATGATCTTATAACTTCATGATTTTTACATTCAATTGTTTATTTAATGAAAGTGTGCCTTGATCCTTAACAAATCCTTTGAGAGATTGAAACCCTAAATGTAAATTGACGGAAAACAAAAATATGTTTTCCTTTTAACCCTCAATTATTTTACATATATTTTAATGGAATAAAACATATAATTATAAGATAGAAAAAGGATTGGTTTATTAATAGCTCTTTATACTTCCAAATTCATAAAATATATAGATATTAAATAAAAAATTACTTCTCAAATTGACTAATAGGTTTTAGCATTAATATTTTTTAGATTATTTAAGATGCGTTTTCTCCTTATATGGGTTATATATTATAAATCAAACCTTACAAACCAAAATAATAGAACAACAAACCCTTGTCAACTAATAAAATAGCTTCCAACACATCTTTTTTAGTCGTTGTATAGCATATTTTTCTCATATATCAAACACATCTCCTAAAAACCCAATACATCAAGTTGAACCACCATAACCTATGATGGCATGTTTACTAATACCACCACCCTTGACAAATCAACAACATGAAACCTATCACATACACTCACCACCCCCCAAACCAACATGCGATACCAACCCCTTCATGCCAACTCAAATAACTCAATTGCAATAACCTTAAACACAACAACCATTTTCACTCTTATAAGCCACCACTGAGATAAAAATCCAACATCACTAACCACACAAGTAGCAAACCAATATATATAAAGACAAAAATGGAGTGATGACCTCATTATAAGGACAAGAATTATTGGCTCAATTTTTTAAAAAAAGTTTTAATCTTTTTTAAAAAATTGTCAGTCTACCTAGTTCATGTTTGGAAGTATGGTTAATTTTAAAAGTGTTTTATGTTAAAAAAAATGCATCAAAATCATATTTTTTTTTAAAAAAAATTGACATTAATATAAAAAAATAATCTAAAAACATTTAAATAATTTAATTTAAAATAATAATAAAAATCATTTTTTTAAATACTTTTAAAATATAGTGTTAAACATGACCATACATTTAAGGATACAACAATTCCTGTAGTGGTGGATGTGAAATTATTATGGCAATGATATATATAAAATGGTAATTACAATGACGGATACATTTGTACCCGGTGGAGAACATGGATGGTAGCTGTTTAGATAGTGCTACTGTTGGAGTGGTGACGAGGGCTATAATGGTTATTTACATTCTAAATAAATATATTATTTTATGGGTGATGAGGTGTTGTGCAAAATTTTTGTGCATCTGTTGTTTCGGGACCAGATTTGAATATTTGGCAAAGTCGAATAAAGAATAAACTACACAGAAGAGGAGTCTATTATAATTTATAATAGTGGTTTGGCAGCAAAATTCGGTAATAATTGTAAAAGTTCAGCAACAAAATTCAGTTGTGGTAAGAATTGTATTTATTGAGGTATTTTTAATAGTATCATTGTTTACTTGAGAAGTATTTTTCTAAAGGATTTATATTCTCAATTTGTTTATTGATATGAATCTATATTTATTGAGGAATTTATGATAATAGTGGTTTGGCAGCAAAATTCAGCAATAATTGTAAAAGTTCGGCAGTAAAATTCAGTTGTGGTAAGAATTGTATTTATTAAGGTGTTTTTAATAGTATCATTGTTTACTTGAGAATTATTTTTCTAAAGGGATTTATATTCTCAATTTGTTTATTGATATGTGTCGTAACCTAATTTTTGTGTTACTCCCCAAAAGAAAATAAAAATAACAAAAATAAAATAAAAGGAGTCAGCGTGGGTAAAAAAATCAATGTGGAAATTTTGGTTGCTTTCGCAAGTTCAATCGTATCTTTTTTGTTCTAAAAATAGAGGAAAATACAGATTTAAGGAAAAAATAATTTATCGTTGGATAAATCTGTGTAAAAATTAAGTTGAACGACATAATTATATTTTTATGGGTTGATTTGATTTAATCGTCAACCAATTTAAAGTTTAATTATGATCGGAATTAATTTAAGATCCAATTGAAGGATTTAATTAAGTGCAAGGACTTAATTATACTTTAAATTGGTCAAATTAATTTTATTAAGGGCTTAGTCAATGAGAAATCAAGTTTTTGAATTTAATTCCGGTTCAATTGATGAGAATGGAATTTTCGGAGACCGGTTGAATTTTTTAAGTCAATTATGCGAAATCAGGGGCCAAATTGAACGAATCGAGAATCTAATGGTCAATTGAGGGTTAAATCGCGCAAATCAGAAACCAGAGACCAAAATAAAAAAGGCGCGCACATTTAAGGTTGCTATTGAAATTTTGATGGGAATACAATTGCATAAAATTAAAAATTTAAAACTAATTAGGGGTGCGATTGAGTCAATCAAACATTGAGGGACCAAATTGTATTTTTCCAACACAAATTTGGCATGTCCCTGCACTGTTCCGACACCTGAACAGTGTAAGAATGGCCCTACAACACCTCAGCCCTCTGCAAAAATGCAGAGGCCACAGCACACCCCTCAGCCCTCTGCATTTTCTAGAGGGCAACAACATCATGCAATATGCATTCCAAACGGTTGCATTTTTTCCTATAAATATAACTGTTCGCAGCATGCAAAAGGGGGAGGAAGAAAAAAAAAGAACGGAGGAGAAAAAAACAGAGGAGTGGGAAGAAGAAAAGGAAAAAATCCCGTAAGAACACACCAAAAGCAGAGATTATTGAGGAAAATTTACGTAAGAAAATTAAACAAGCAATCTTCTTCATCGTCCCCATCTGTGCAGCAACTCCCTCTCCCTCCCTCCCTCGGTTTGCAGGTATGTTTCTCTCTCTAACACCAGCGCGGCCAAGCTCTCTCTCCCACCAACAGAGCCCATTCAACCACCTAACACCACCCTTATCACCACTGTGAACCTCCCCTACACACTAGCAATCAAGCCACACTTTCAGGCAAAGCAAAGGCCACGGTTGCAGCAGCTGCAACGTAAGCCCCGTTGGCTTTGGAAGCTCCCTCCGGCCACCACGGGCCACCGTTGACGACGCCACAGCCACTGGGATACTCACCTCGATCTCCTCTACCCTGTTAGAGGATAATATAAATCATATTATGGAGCCTCACCTATAAGCTTAAACTTTTAGGTGAGATGATTCCTTAACATGGTATCAGAGTTTTGTTGACTCAGCGGTCACGAGTTCGAATCTCATCACCCCCATTCTATTTGATAAAAATCAAGCACAATATAATGTGGGCCTGTGCAAGTTTCAAGCCCAAAGGACTTTCACTTGAGGGGGTGTGTTAGAGGATAATATAAATCATATTATGGAGCCTCACCTATAAGCTTAAGCTTTTAGGTGAGATGATTCCTCAACACACCCACCGGTATCATCAGGTGCACCTTTCATCTCACTCGAAGATTTGGCACTATTCATCATCTTCCCCAGCCTCGCATGCAGTGGGACATGATTTACGTCCCAATGTTCATGCGGGCTGGGGTGAGATGGGTCGGGATTTGTGCCTGGCCCATGATCTAGGCGACTTGGGCTTCCAGCCCGTGAGGACTGGAAGCCCAACCCACTCAGGGTAGGCTGACAGCCCAGCTCAGAAATAAAATTAAAAAATACAAATTGACAAAAAAAATATTTTTCTATTTTTTTACTACTATTATTATTACAAAAACTTCAAAAATACAAAAATGTATTTGTTTTCATGCATACGGCCGGATTCCAAGATTTTTCCATCATATTTTTCGTAAAAAAAAATATATGTTGCATTTTTCTCATATTTTAAACGAAAATTGGATATTGTAACCAGTTTATGATTATCTGTTGGAATTTGGCCAAAATATCAAAAATAATTTAACAATTATTTTGTTTTATCTATCGTGGTGTAAAATTATATTGTAACGTACACCCGCAAATAAAAAAAAATTTACTACGATGTAAAATTACTTTGTATACTATATCCGTAGATAAAAAAAGATTTTAACTATGATGTAAAATTACATTGTAAAGTACATCTGTAGATAAGAAAAAAAATGTTTTTAACTGCGGTGTAAAATTATATCGTAAAGTACACCCGCAAACACAAAAAGAATGTTTTTTTTAAATGCAGTATAAAAAAAATAAACTTAGAAAAAACAAACAAACAACAATGCAGATTACCTTAAGTAGGGTGCACTGGGGGTTATGCATCTTCCTGTTGCACAACAAGTCCCCTTACCTAGACTCTCGCAGACCAATAGGTTTCCTAATAACCTTAATATTAGGTGGTGACTCCTAATAATTATATTCGTAATTTTTACGACTATAAATCAACCCCACATTTCACTGCGCGTCGTTGTCTCCCCCGAATCAAGAGGGGATGGTGGGGCGTGAAGCGCGTTAAAAAAATCATCGTCGCGACAATATAAATCTATATTTAATGAGGAATTTATGATAATAGTGGTTTAGCAGCAAAATTCAGCGATAATTGTAAAAGTTCGGCAGCAAAATTCAGTTTTGGTAAGAATTGTATTTATTGAGGTGTTTTTAATAGTGTCATTTTTTACTTGAGAATTATTTTTCTAAAGGGATTTATATTCTCAATTTGTTTATTGATATGAATCTATATTTATTGAGGAATTTATGATAATAGTGGTTTGGCAGCAAAATTTGGCGATTATTGTAAAAGTTCGGCAGCAAAATTCATTTGTGGTAAGAATTGTATTTATTGAGGTGTTTTTAATAGTATCATTGATTACTTGAGAAGTATTTTTCTAAAAGGATTTATATTCTCAATTTGTTTAGTTTTTTCTTGGATTATAGTTTCTTTATACTAATATATTTAAATATATGTTACTTTATTATCAATATAAAACTTCCTAAAATACCTCCACTATAAGACTTAGATTCATGACAAGCATAGTTTACCAAATAAAATATTATTTTAATATATTTTTAAATAAAAAAATATTTTAAAAAACAATGATAAACTATAATTTTAAACACCCCATACGGAGTTCCATCTGACTTTTTTGTGAGCATATATTGGAAGAGCAAGAGTACTCCAATAAATAGAAAATGTTTTTGTGTTTTTAGTTTTTATTGCTAGTACTTGAAGGTGATACTTCATTTCAAGTTTAATGTCTGTTTAGAAGTATAGTTGTCATTGCTTTTTAAAATACTTTTCGTTTATAAATGTTTTAAAATGAGGTTTTTTGTTTTTTTAAAATTATTTTTGACATTAGTATATGATTATGATTTAAAAACACTAATTTTTTTTAATTTAAAATTAAAAAAATCATTTTTAAAAAAATATTTTTAAAATATAATATCAAATAATTCTTTAGTCGGGCGTCTTCATGATTATGGTGTGGATCGGTCCCGTTAAATTTAATGTACAATAAATTTCTATTTATTGAGCAAACATTCACGATAGCTTTTCTTATAGGAAAAGGGACCAAGTAAATTAAGAGGGAAGGCTAAGACACGTGAATGAGGACCAAACAAGTTTGGCTAGCTAGTTTCTATGATATATGCTACAAAGATTGTTTTTATTGTTCCAAAAACTATATACTTAATATTTATATATTTGAATCCGTTTATAACTTAGTCCATTTGTTAATTTTATTTTTTTTAGAAAATAAAGAAAAGACAAACATTTAAAGATGGAAAAAAAGAGAGACTATCATATTGACTTACCTTAAGAAATCTATATACTAAATTTAAAATACTTCAACTTCTTTATATATACACATACGCGCGTGCGCGAAATATATTTTAACACTATATTATTAATCTGTTTATTAGTTGATATCAATCGTTACTGTATTTTGTTTCATAATATTTTATTGTGTTATAAAATTTATATTAATTCAAAATATATTTTGATTTTTTTAAATGACTCTTATCATTAAAATATATATATATATAACTATATTATACTATTAAAAAAACTATTTTATCAATTTAATTTTTTTAAATATAATTTTGACTTGGAGTTGCTCAATGCTTCGCATTTTTCTTAAACCCATACCCTTTATTTTCTTGGCCTCGCCCGGGACTGAGGATAGCTTGGCAAGGGACCATAGTCGTGGAAATATCTATTTCCATATTTCAACCGTTAAAGGTTGATTTTTTAAAATGTTTTTTTTAAATATATATTAAAATAATATTTTATATATCGATATGTCAAGATAATCTAAAAATATAAAAAAAATAATTAAAAATATTTTTTTAAAATCATCTATAAAACACAATGTTATTCAATCACTAATTAAAATATTAATCCATTTATAATCAAAACTGAATTCATCTAATCCATACTATCATGGTCTAGACTTGCTTGATTGGGTCAAAAGTTTAACTTTGAAAAAAAAAAAACTTACAGTTGTGTTTGAACATTAAAACTCTTCTATCAATTAAAATAGGTTTACAAACTCACCAAAATCAATATAAATAATCTAATTTGTTTTTAATATAATTTATAATCTTAAAGAATAACAATATAAATATATTAAATTAATTTATCAAATTATTGATTTGAAGAGTTAAGTGATGAATTAAAATATAAATTGGGTCATTTATTGGCTTTTGGTTCAAAAAGCTCTTTTAAATTTTTTTGAGATTTATTTCAAACATTAGTTTTTTTATGATTTTGAATTGTTTTGATATAATTATGTCAAAAATAAATTTTAAAATATATATATATATATATATTAAAAAAAATACTTCAAAAAACAACAATTATACAATTATTTTAAAAGTTAAATATAACACGTCACAGGTGTACTTTAAAATCGTATCGTTTATGTAAAATATCTTTTCCACGCATTATAGCGCCCGTTTGTTTAAGTGGTGCAAACCGCGTTTTGTTGAAAACGCAGTTTGCACCTACAAGTATATGTTTTGTTATGGAACAAAAAAATTGGTTTTGTTATGGGGCCCACTATTTATTAACATTGAAACGGCGTTTCACGGAAAGCAGAAAATTTCTGCTTTCCATGCGTTTCAACTTGCCGGGGCGCTAATATATATATATATATATATATATATATATATATATATAGCTGGGTGTGTGTAAATATTTTTTTAATATTAAAATAATTTAAAAATTAATTACAATAAATAAATATATTAAAAAATATTACAATATAATTTTTATCTCGCAATTATAATTTTATTTTAAATGATATTTTACGATTGTTCGGGGATCGCAAAGGCCTTCACGTATAGATTTAGTTTGAATGAAATTACAAGTAATTTGGTGGGAGAATAAAAACAAGTGTCTAATTTACTTGAATTATTAATCATATTTTTTTTATTATAATTATTAAATATTTTAAAAAATATGTATATATGTGTGTGTGTGTGGGCGCGCGCACGTATTCTGTAATTTCACATGTTAAAATCAAAATGAAAAACTTGATAACCAAACACACAAAACTGCTTTTTTTCAACCTCAGACTTAACCACAGTTTTAACCAAACATTCACTGCTTATTTTGAACCGCAGAAAAAGCACTTTTTTTGAAACTGTTTTTTTTCAACCTCAACCATAACAACAACCGCAATACCAAACAGACCCATAATCACTCGCAAACTCGCGAGTATAAAAGTACATCGACAGATGTTATTTTTCTGCACAGATCTCCATATCCATAACACAGCAATGGACACACTTACCCTTATCACGCTGTTCGTAGCGACCATTCTCTCCATTTTTTTCTTGCATTCTATCAAGAAGAATAGCAGCCCATGGATTCTCCTGCGTTTTCTTCGCAACTTCTACCGCATGCATGACAACCAGGCCGAATTGCTTGAACAAAATAATGGCACGATTTTAGTGAAACGTTCCTGGATTGGTGGCAAAGATATGTTACTCACGAGTGATCCTGCAAATGTTCGTCATATATTGAGCACAAACTTTTCAAATTATCCAAAAGGGGCTGAATGGAAGAAACATTTTGAGTTCTTTGGTGATTCAGTCTTCACTTTCGACTTTGAGGAATGGAAGCACCACAGGAACGCACTCCGCTCATATATCAGTCACCGGTTGTTCCAGCAGTTCGCCGGGAAGATTGTTCGGGATTGTATACAGATAGAGCTAACCTCAGTTCTTGATCAAATATCTAATCATCAAGTAGTTGTGGATTTGGAAGGTTTACTCAGGAGGTATATATATTATGTTGCTTGCTGCATTTCTACAGGCTACAAACCCAGGTTCATCGGCCTGGCATTCTCAGAAGATATATTTATAAAGGCCACAGATGACGCCTGTGATGCAATTACTGCCCGGTATCTGGTTCCAGAAATCATTTGGAAGCTGCAAAGGTGGTTCGGATTGGGAAAAGAGAGGAGACTGAGAGAAGCTGGGAAAACCATGGATCAAATTATCAACAATTACATGTCAATGAAGCGAGAAGAAATGATCAAAGGAGAGATCAGGAATGACGAGGAAGATTTTAGTTTTCTGAAAGGCTGTACACTTCGAAATGAAATATCTGAACAAGTCGATCATAAAGTTATCAAGGATAGCACTTTTGGTTTGATATTTGCAATTGAAGACACTACAAGTTCGTCTCTCTCGCGGTTCTTCTGGCTTCTTACGAGGAATCCGAAGGTTGAAACCAAAATTCGACAAGAGTTGGAGACAATCAGGCCTGTGACAGAAGCCAAAAGCACCTCGTTTTTCAGCGACGTAGAGGTAAGGAGAATGGTCTACCTCCAGGCAGCTTTGCTGGAGACATTGAGGTTGTTCCCACCAGGTTCCATGGTGTTGACCAGAACTGCCGTTAAACCAGACACACTTCCTAGCGGGCATCATGTCAGCCAGAACACGATGGTTGTTATCTCTGCGTATGCAATGGGAAGGATGTCCATGATTTGGGGACCGGACTGCCTTGAGTTCAAACCGGAGAGATGGATCATGGAGGACGGAAGAATTCGACGTGAACCGCCGCATAAATTCTCTGCATTCGGTGCAGGGCCTAGGATTTGTCCGGGGAAGGACGTGGGTTTAACGTTGTTAGAGACTTTCGCAGCGACTATCATTTACAATTACCATGTTCAGGTAGTAGAGGACCGCGTTGGAGCACCCAAGAATAATTTCATCCTTCACTTGGATCATGGCTTAATGGTCAGGCTCAAAAAGAGATGGACTTAGCAGTTCCTACACGTGTCCTATAGCAGTCCGTGTCTTGGATTTATATTGCGCTTCATAAAATTCCATGCACGCGTGGATTCTGGTTTGTTTCGAGTCAATCAGTAGTATTCTGAATAATATCATGCTCCCCCCCCCGCCAGAATATTTCTTCTAATATCAAAAGAATAAGAAATATCAGGTGGTTGTTTCGAGCATCAATCGTTGACTTTTGCAGCATCGTTACCTTTTCAAAGTGCTCTATTCAATTGAGAACTTCAAGAATTTCATGTGTTAGTCTAGAAGATGGTAAATAATGATCGAATTATATTTTTAAATAATAATAGCACGTATTGTATATTACCAACACAGCATCAACCTAGCAAGTGATTACAAAAACGGTAATAGAAGAGAGATCTAATAAGGATTACAAAATCACCAATGGTTGAGAATGGAGTTTATTCTTGACGGAATTATTGATATCATTTCAGAAACCGAGGACCCATTTGATAACACAGTCCAACTTGCTTTTAAAAGTTTTTTTCACACCTTGACATTGTATTTAAAAAATATTATTTTAATACATTTATAATAAAAAACACTTTAAAAAACTTCAATTAAACTCCACTTATGATAGTTTTACAATGCGAATAATAAACATAAATAAAAACATTTTTAATTTAAAAACACAACACCAACACAAAGTAATCCGACAAAGCATTATTTTTGCTCATAAATGTGCAAAAGCAAAAACCAACACCACTAGCATTTTGTCAACACGATGAAGGCCTATTTAGAAAAGCTATTGCAATAGCTTTTCAAAATGTTTTTCATACCGAAATACATTAAAATAATATTTTTCTATTTTTTAAAAATTATTTTTGATATCAGCATATCAAAATGATCTAAAAACATCAAACCATATTCATTTAAAATAAAATAAAAAATACCAAAAACTACAGCAAGACAGGTGAAACACCGTGCCAAACAACTTCGAAAGCAAAAGTGCGATTCATTGTCACGGAGTCGAAAACTAACACCACACCAAAAATACAAGTGTTACACATTTATATCATGCTGGAAGCCTTGCTTCGGGATCAATATTACAAGTCAAATCAAAATTCTCAAATTTTAATAACCAACGTGACGCCTGCAGAGTGTTTAAAATGAGAGGAAAACTAGGCTTTTGGTTTCTTCCCCTTGCCTTCAGTGGATGGCTTGTTTTGGAAAGGTAGGAATTCTTTCCCGCTCATATATTTTCTCAGGGGCTCTGGAACCTCTACGCCATCTTCCTTCTGATAGTTCTCCAGGATGCAGCAAATAGTCCTCTCTGTTGCTGTAAGGGTAGAGTTCAACAGGTGACAATATTGTTTTACCTGCTCATTGCTCTGCAAACAAACACAAAAGTAACCAAAATCTTAGAGGCTATCAACAATTGGATAATTCTTACAGCAATGAGAGAGATTTCTGTTTTATTTGCCATGCTATTCAGTAATAGAAACTTAGCAGCGTTTATTAAACATGAATTCATTCAACCTTTTATGGAAGTGAACGGCAGCATTGTTTTACAATTCAAGGCATTCCAGACTTCAGTTATTATTTTTTACCCTTTTATGATGGGGGGACTTTTCCATGCAGTGGTAGAACTATATTTCAGCAATTCCTACGATTTGAGGTTTTTTTTTTTGCTAAAAGCCAAATCGGTATCTTTCAGAAATTTCTTTCATGAGTTGAACCAGCTTCTGTAGCGCTTTTAACATGCTCGTACTACCAGGAAAAGAATCCAACAAATTCTTGTGTAAACTGATATAAAGACAGATAACTAGAGAAATGTTACCTTTTTCTGCCCATATCTAATTTCTAATCTTCTTGACTGGTAGTCTGTGCAGTTCGAACAGGAGACCAGCTCTCTGTAGGTATTGGAAGCAGGAAACCAGCCTTCTAAGTCATACTTCTTTGCAGCTGCGTCATTCAAAGCACCAGAAACAATTGCAACAACTTGATACGGGATGTTGAGCTGTTTGAAAATGGAGGCAACTGTTAGAACAGTTCTTTCGAGTGAGGAGCATGCGCACACATCAGAGAAAGCAAGAGGGGGAGTTTGGGTAGGGTGGGTCTGTTTTTGTTCTTGGGAGCAGTCATTACTAATCACTCGTGAATATCAAGGATGTTAGGAGATGGCCACTGATGCCATTAATTTTTTCCCCAAATAAGTAATAACATACCTCCTGGTAAAACTCCTCGGAGTTCTTAATCATTTCCTCAAGCATCTCCCAAGACTCATTGCCATTTGGGCTGGTAATGCAGAATTGCTCCACTTTCTCAAACTGATGAACCCTAAAAATGCCTAGAGTATCACGACCATGTGCACCAGCCTCTTTACGGAAACAAGATGAGTAGCCAGCATATCTGGATAAACAAGAAATTTTTGAGATGAGAACAACCATGGTTATTTTGCACATTATAAAACTAGGCCATAGAAAGTTATTATAACCTGATTGGTAACTGTGAAGGATGGATCCAATCATCAAGATGATACGCGCATAGTGGTTGTTCAGCTGTTGCAATTAGATATTTGTCATCTCCTTCACCAGTAACCTGTTGAGCATCAAGAAACAAAGTCATCAGTCTAGAATCTAGTCATTTACTGCTGCGTTTACTGCGTGCACACATCCATAAATAAAAGGACTTGTATGATCGTAAGTTGAAAAACACTCTGAATGAATCAGAATAAATAATGATATGAGGAGGATGGTGGAGTGAGCAAGGAAGTAGAAGGGGACAAGAAAACAAATTTTCATTTAGCACATGAACCATGTTACTACGTCAACAACCCAGAGAAAAAAGGCGTCACCAATGCCCACCCGACATATAAAAATAATAGCAAAAATTGAAGCCCTGCACATCAGAAAAATAATACCTAGAAGAAATTAATGGTATTTAACATAATTAAGTGCTAATAGCACAACAAATAAGACTTTGGCGAATCTAAACTGCAGGCTTAGAATGTTAACAGCATGTGTTACTAATAAACTCATTTTGGCATTCTCAATTAAGCAAAACCCTAATGCACAAGGCAGCAAACAGCTAGCATAGCATCACAAATGCATCACAACCATACCAATGACTATCATTAAAGAGGGGTTGGGCCCCGATCCGAAGAGAAGAATGTGCTACATGAATTGCATTAATAGCCATTAAAGCAAAAGTTTGCATAACACACTCATGCAATAAAAAGTACATCTATGATCCCAGCAGAAAATATACAGAACCAAAACCTAATGTAATGAGAGAGGTTAAGATATTATGAGGTGAAGTGAAGTATCTCATTATTTGGACGCAGACAACATGGTGTGATAAGGAGAGAATCACGGCAGTTACTCAATAATAAGGTTCCTTTCCTCATTATAAAAAAAAAGGTTCCTTTCCTATTTTTTCTCATATACTTGAGATGTTAGTGAACTTTAAGAGAAAATGTTTATGCCCTATAACTCACCTTGTAAAGTTCTTCATCAAATTGTGCTAACTGGGCACACTTTGCCATGACATCTTTTCTCATAAAAAAGGGTGTCTGCAAGGCTGTGTACCCCCTCTTCTCCAAGAATTCCAGACCAAAGTTGATCAATGCTTGATTAAGTCTGACACCATCACCTTTGAGGTAGAAGCCTCTACCTCCCGCTACATCAGCACCTAATCATTTCAAACACATCCAAATTAACATAAATTCCAAATGGTACATCTTAAAACCATTCCAAACTACTCATCTTACAGACTAGAGACAACCATAATAAACTGTAAGCATAACATATTTGCAAACAAATCAGACAAAAAATCCCCAACAATTAAACCTGCTAGCAAGACATAAAACACCTATAGCAAGAGAACAGATAAGATAAATTTATGTTCACATGTTATATTATCCAAATCCTAATGAGTCATGTTGGCCATAATTTTTGCATGCATGCTAATCAATCTCTGTGAATCAATCCAAAAGGGAGGCAGTGATATGAAATGTCCATATACCTTTCTTCAAGTCCGCAATTCCAAGAAGTTCAACAAGGTCAACATGATTCCTCAATTTCTTCTCAACACGCTTCTCCCCCCATGCCCGAATCACAGCATTAAAATCCTACACAGCACACATTTCTAACCAGTCATTCCACCATTCAAAGAAAAAAACACAGAACAACAACAACACACTCACCTCGTTATTGTTAACCGGGACTGAGTCGTGCACGAGATTACCAATAGTTGGCAATCTTGAATAGAGTGCATCTTTAGCCTCTTGCACCTCTTTTTCCTTATCTGCTATCAGTTTTTTCGTCTCTTCATTATCTTTGATCGCTTCCGTTGCATCCTCTTTCGCCTTTTTTAAATAAGAAATCATAAAAATTAAACAAAAATTATGTAAATTAAATTTCGCATACACTAAATTAATAAATGAAAAGAAAAAATTAATTAAAATTACTTACGATTTTAAGCTGCGCGACTTTTTTGTTCTGCTTATTAAACTCTCTACGCAGACTATCAAGCTCAAATTGACCTATACAAAAACGACATCAGACAACAGTTAAAAACGACATCAACTGACTAACGCTTCCGTACGGAATAAAGTGAAGGAAACTGACGTTGCCGCCATTCGTTATCAGACTGAATGATTTCATCGACGATCTCGATGCTAGCATAACGACGGCGCTGTGACTCTCGTATTTTTTCTGGGTTGTTGCCTTTTTCTTCGCGAAACAAGTTGATGTCTAACATCTTTGATACTGTTAGAAATTAGGGTTTCTTCGAGACCACGACGTGAGCTTGTGGCTGCAGATTTAAAGGTTCAATAAGAGAGAGGGGGTAACGGCAATGAGAGAAGAGAATCGGCTTGTCGCTAAGCTAAGTAGGGATGACGTGTTCGAGTTTATTCGGGTCGGGTAATTGGAGCAGTTAGATGGACTTTGGTCAGACCTATAAGTTTCTCTTAGCTAGGCCGGGTTAGATGGTACCTAAGGCTAATGAGATTCAAAGCCCGTTTATTATTATTATTATTATTATTATTATTATTATTGTAATGGTAATTGTTTTTAAAAAATATATTAAAATAGTATTTAAAAAATAATAATTCTTAATATCAAAAGTAAAATTTGAAAACATAAAAAAAAAAATCAAACATCACAATTAAGATTTATAACTGTGAAAGTTAACTTAAAAAATATAAGATATAAGATTTGGACATAACATTAAAAATATTATAACTGTGAAAATAAAAAATAATAAAAACCATGATTGAATCTTTAGACTAATTGTATTTTTATAAAATAGGGTCAATATCACACAATTAAAGTCAAATTAACATTTAATGATGCTTTCAAGCATTGAAACATTAGGAATGACAACACTTTAAGCCTTGTTTTATGTTGCTAAAACGTCTTATCACAAACTAAATGCATTTTTAATAACATGAATGACATTATCTAACTAGAATATATCAAACTAAAGGCCACAACATCCCAACAAATAAAAGTCATACTTGATATCACACAACTAATAAACTTAATATAGTTTACAAATACAATTTTAAGTATTTTTCATATTAAAATTTAAGTCAATTACGCAGTATTGCATCAAAAAAAAAATATGATCACTCAAAACATTATAAGGTGACATATTTATTTGAACAACAACATATTTATGAAGTTTAAAGAGCAAAAAACATGGATAATAGGTTATACCTTGATCAGAGAGCAATAGCTTGGTTAAAATGTCATGTTTAATAAACTCTTGAATCTATAATGATTCAATCTCCCTTTTTTATTTATTTTTTTCTTTTTAGAACTTAAAAACAAAAACAATCCATATCCAAACCCTAATTTATTTAGTTTTTTTCCTTCTCATTATCATTATTTCAATTCTTTCCTTTCCTTTTTATTTCTCTTATTATTGTATATCATTATTATATCTTACTTATTGTTTTTGTGTTGGTTCTCAAACCATAGACCTATTTATATGAAAAAAGATTGTCTTCCCTAAACCAATATAAGTCATTGGATATACAATCAACAAAACCAAAATGAACCCAGGTGTGGTTGGTGTGAGTGGTTAGGGCACTCTCATCCCATAAAAGAGGTATGGGGTTCGACCCCTCCTCTTGTATGGAGTCGCCCATTCGGGGAGCACTTTGATCCCTTCGGGGCCCACCCGGTGTGAGCGTGGATTAGTCTGGGCTAGCGCCCGGGACACCACGTGGTTTATACAAAAAAAAATGTTGAGGGACTAAAACAAATCAAAGATCACATGTTTAGTATAAAAGCATGCAAATGCTCTTTTACAGGGGTTAATCAAGCCATTGCTGAGAAAAAAAATAAGAAAATAAAAACAACTAGAATAAACAAAGATAGTAAAACAACCTATTGCAAAGAAAGAAATCTTTAAATACCAATTGATGGAATCATTATGAGAGGTTGGTAGAAAAAGTACTCATAACGATGCACAAGTCAAGTGAACCAATGATGGTGAGGTATTAAGGTCAAGAGAGTTTGAAAAGGACAAGGCTAAAGTCTGATACAAGGCTAAAACAAATGAAAAGTCCATATTTTTCTTTAAAAATGACAACCAAGTTTTCTTTGTATGGTTTTACTCTTAAGTAATAAGGCAAGGATGACTATTTGGTATATCTTAAAATAAGAATGTTCGGTATGGCATAAATTTAAGTTAGTCCTTAATGGTAAGTGTATATTTAATATTAATACCCTTGGAGTTTTAATTTTTTATTCAAACCCTGAAACCAAACCAAATAACTAAAAACTTTTAATTGGGTCATCAACTAAAGTTAAATGAACCCTTCCTCTTCTCTGTTTTTTTTAAATGATCTCAAACTCTTCAAAACTTACAATTGAACTTGCAATCAACTATAAAAGTAAAACAATTTATTTAATTAAGATATATTGAATAATATGACCTCCTAACTGACACCAATTTGAAAATACTTGTCATTGGTCTATTAATCATAACCAACCTTTAAAATTTTTAACATGTCCAATAAAGCTTAAATTTTTTTAGACTAGTAGGCTCTAAAATATTTTTTAGATTGTTTTTTATATACATTGTTATTTTAGAAGAACAAGTTGGAGTGAAAAAAAATACTTATAACAAATACCATGTGTTTGTTTACTTTTATGATGAGTTATGCAAGTTCGCTTTAAAAAGTTCTTAGTTGTGTTATACTAGAATAAAAAAAAAATTCTAAGTTTTTCTTATTTTTTATGTTTGAAATATATAACATAGGGCACGCACATGAAAATATATGGATCAAGGAACTTTTATCCATTTCATAATTGTCCTTGTGTACGAGGACCCTTCATTTTTTTTATATACAATAAGATGTGGAGGTAGTTTTGAATTATAAAAAAGTTTAAACTATTAAGAAAAATATTGAGTAATTTTTACTAGTGCATGGAAATTTCGGTGTTTGCTTTTCTTTTGACCTAGAAAAATATTGAATACTTTTTTTTATTATTATACAACACAAAGTGTGATGATAGTTTTTTATTCAAAAGAGTTTTAAATTATTGAGAAAAATGTTGAAGAATCTTAGCTAGTGAGTGGAAATTCACGCATTTGTTTTTCTTTTGGCATATAAAACTTAATATGAGCAAATAGTCTAGTTTTTTTTTCTTGGTGATAATCTCATGTTGATAAATATATATTTATTATTGTTTCATAACATCAAAGATTCCATTAAAATTCCTATTTCAGCCATATATTTTGGTTAAGCCTTTCATAGGTGAAAAAAATTGTTGCGTCCATTTAATATTTAGTGGGTGTTTGGGGCCGCGGTTCAACGTGTAGTTGCGTTGAACCGCAGCCCCAATCGCAATATTACCAAACGAATAATTATTTTTTTCGGTGGGTCCCACCTAACCGCAACGTGTTTTGAAAAGCATTGAAAAGATGCTTTTCACAACGAACGCAGACGAGCCATCCATATTGCAACGCGAGTCTGGGCATTTTCACACAGATTTCACTCCCAGTTTAAAAAATTCCTAGCGTAACCTCAAGCTATCTTCATCTGAAATGTAAAGAGGAGCAATAAAGTTGAAAATTGAAACTGCTTGTTACTGCCTTCTTCTTTCTTTTCCTCTCTTCTCTTTGTGCACTAACACGTACTGCAACTGCTTGTTATCTTGAGAAAAATGAAAGAGAAACCAAAAATGAAAAGAAAGCAGTCTTCTTTACCTCAAATCACGAGCTTTGATTTTGCTTTCGATGCTTTTGCTGCTATTATTCTGTGAACAAACCCAAGCTATCTTCATCAGAAACACAGCAGTAGGTGGCCACGGGACCTGGGAACAAACCCAGCGGCAGCTGCAGAGTTGCAGCAGGTGCAACCTTCCGAGGCTCATACCGGCCACCACACAGCACCATTTTTGACGCCACCACTACAGGGACAACCACCTCGGCCTCCTCTACCTGTCGGTACCGGCCGTTGACCCTCTCGTCACAGTCGATGAACAGTAAAAATGCACAGTAACATGCAATGAAAAATGAAAACGAAAGGCAAAACGATGCGTTTTGTGTTTTTTTTTAAACGCACCGTTTTGCATTTAGTCTTAACACTTGGGCTGGGCTGCTCTCGGCCCAGCCCAAGTCCAGCAGGGTTGGGCGGGCCCATTTATTTGGGTCAGGCCCAGTCCAATTTTTTTAAAAATATAAAAATCATATTTAAAAAAAATTAAAAATTGTGTAATTTACTTGAATTATTAATTATATTTTATTATTATGATAATTAAATCTACAATATTTTAAAAAAATATATATGTGTGTCTTTTAAAGTAATTTCACAAGTTAACAGTAATATGAAAAGCATGGTAACCAAACACTCGAAACTGCTTTTCATTAAACTCAATCTCAACCACAGTTTTAACCAAACACAAATTTCAGTTACGAACCGCAGCTAAACGCGCTTTTCCTAAACCTGCTTTTTTTCAACCTCAACCACAACAGCAACAGCTGTGCCAAACAGGCATGCACAAAGGCATCTTATGTCCACATGTCTCCGTTTAAAAAAAAAAGTACTGCATGCATTCATGTTAGGTTTTATAACTTGTTTATAAAATTCACTAAGGTTTGACTCGTATTAAAAAGGCTTTTATAGACCGACATTCCAAGACAACTTTTAAAAGCTTTTTTTAAAAAAAATATATCATAGAAAAAAATTGCATGCATTCATATAGTAAGTTTTATAACCTGTTTATAAAATTCACTGAGGTTTGACTCATATTAAAAAGGCTTTTATAGATCGACATTCCACAACAACTTTAAAACCTTTTTTTTTTTAAATATATCATAAATAAATGTTTTGTTATTCACTCACAATGTTCAATGTAAATAAACTCATAGTGAGATATTTTCTTGAATGTTAATGGAGAGTAACACATCAATCCTTTATATTTTCAAAACACATCCATTGTTGACATTGAGTGTCAATTAGAGGCATTAACCTTTTAAGATTTTAAACTTTTAGATCTAATATTCATTATTGACATTGAATGTCAATTAGAGGCATTAACTTTTTCAAACATTCATGTCACTTAAATAGATCATTCCATAATGGTTACTATTTGATGTTTAGGGATTAAACACAAAACCTCATTCAATAAAAATTACAAACAAACCTCAATGTTGTATGATAAATGAACCTAAACAAGACATTATTTATGACCCACTATTATATGGACGTTTAACTACAACTCTTAATTGGATTAGGCTGAGTTTTATGAGCCCGGTAAAGGCCCACCTAACTATTCGTTAACATAACTTGATAGACTATTAATAATCATATGATATGACCACGAGTAAATGATTTTAGACATGTCAATTAACCATGTAATTGGAAAAGGCAAAGATGTCTTGAACTTTACAATATTTAGGTTTAAACCTAGCTATCATCTAAGGTCTAACTCATTGTGGTGGATTCATTATCATCTATGAAGGTAGATCACTAGTAAATACAAGCACATAAAAACATTAAAAAATGAAGACTATTAGTAAGGCAACTTATCTTGTGATTGATGTTTTAAAGTGATATAATCTTATCTATGTTATAATTAATGTTTTCACCTAATACTTTGAAAATTAGTCGAAGTTTTTAGTAACCATAATATTATCTAGTAAATTTAATTCAAAGTTTAAATTAAATATAATAAAGATTACAAGTGATATATATTTGTGGAATCATTGATTGTTTGTATAAAATGCTATTTTTTATTATATATATATATATATATATAAACATTTAAAAAAAAAATTCTTTAGTAACATTTCTGTTACCCCACCTCTACCGAAGGTCAGTACCCGTTTGAGAATGTGGTTGAGATTGCTTTTGAAAGTGCTTTTCGTTTATAAATACATCAAAACGATGTTTTTTTAAAAATTATTTTTGATATCAGCACATTAAAATGATTTACTAACACCAAATAATTTAATTTAAAGTAAAAAATAAAAATATATTTTTTTAAAATGGTTTTGAAACGCAGTGCTAAACACCTGTGTGTGTTAACCTCTTAAACTTTCTCCATCATTTAAATTTTCCAAATATTTACTTCAATTATAAAATTATAACTAAAGAAGGTTAACCAAGATTAGACTCCACTACACCTTTTAATACTCGATTCATTAATATTTAATCAAACAATCACTTTTTAATATTCTCAACACTTTATCTCTATACACTTATCATATTAACACTGAAATTTTAGTTGTTTAACAGATATTGAAGGACCACATTGGAACTCGTCAAAAGCTCTAACCATAGGATCAAACACGTCAAAATCTAAAGGGGTCAAAACATAATTTACTTTGAAGTTTCAGGAATTTTATCCTCATCTCATCTCTCTCGAAAGATTCCAAGGAGGGAATTTCCTCCTTTTAATCTGCATAAAGAATCCAAACAATAAAAAACTTTTATATTTTAATTGTTTTTAAAATGATTTTATTTGAAAATATATTAAAATAATATTTTTTATTTTACAAAATTTATTTTTAATATAAACACCTTAAAACAATCTAAAATACCAAAATAATATTAATTAAAATAAAAAATAAAGTTAATTTAATCTAATTTTAAATATTTTTAAAACACCCAAACAAAATAATTTAACTTAAAATTCCGGAATTTTATCTCTAGAAAGATTCCACGGAACCACGGAGTGAATTCCTCCCTCTTTAACCTGAATAAAGAATTCAAACAATTATAAACTTTCCTACCCCCCAAAAAACCACAAATTCAACATTCGCTACATATATATATTTTTTTAAAAATCCACGAAATCGTAGTTAGCGTTAAAAAATGTATGAAGAGAATAACAACTGGTAGTCCACTGCTCTCATCTCCTCTTCGTCTTCTTCTTCAATCTCCCATCTCTTTAGCGGCGGCTAGGGTTTCTTCGAAACAACCTAACTTCTTCCCCCTCACTTATCTCGCTCGCTTCTTCTCCACCATGCCTGGAGGCATCGATTCCCTGCAATCTGACGTAGACTGGCCAGCGAAAAGAGTACGCGATACCTTCATCAAGTTCTACGAAGAGAAGAATCACGTCGATTGGAAATCTAGCCCTGTAGTTCCTGTAAACGACCCTACTCTCCTCTTCGCAAATGCCGGTACACAAAATCCGCATCTTATTACCATTTTTAATATAATTTCATTTCAACTCTCTCATTTTTTGTTAATTTAGTTTAATTTCTGAATGCGTTGTAGTCAACATTTAATTTATTTATATTTTTGCAATTTTGAATGCGTATAATTATTTTCACCACTCACATGTGGTTTTATGTTTTAATTTTATTATTTGGTTTGATAGGAATGAATCAATTTAAGCCAATCTTTTTGGGAACTGCGGATCCAAATACGGCACTAAGTAAGTTGTCGCGTGCCTGCAACACGCAGAAATGTATACGCGCAGGAGGGAAACATAATGATTTAGATGATGTTGGAAAAGATACATATCACCATACCTTTTTCGAGATGTTAGGGAATTGGTCTTTCGGTGACTATTTTAAAAAAGAAGCTATTGAGTGGGCTTGGGAGCTTCTAACCAAGGTACGTTAGCTGTTTTAATTTCGTGAGGTTTAATGTGTTTCGGTGTTGTTTTTGATGTTTTTTTGGGGTGTTGTAGGTTTACAAGTTACCGGTTGATAGGATTTATGCGACTTATTTTGGCGGGGACGAGAAAGCAGGGCTGTCACCTGATAATGAAGCTAGGGATATTTGGCTTCAATTTTTGCCACCGGGAAGGGTGCTTCCATTCGGCTGTAAAGTATGTGGTTCTTTACCCTCAGTTTTGTGCTGACAAGGGTCTTGAGGTTTTTAAGTTTTAAAAATATTTTTTGGAATTAATTTGAAGTGGGAGTGTTTTATTGGTTTAGAGGAAATAGACTGTTAATATCAATGTTAAATAGTTAGTCTCTAAGCAAACAATTGGTGGAGAAACATTTTCTTTGTTTTTTGTTTGGTGTTACTCTTTGTGTTGACCATTGGTTTTGTGTTATTTGTGGTGTGAAATTGCATTATGAACTGTTTATATTGGGATTGAACTGCGTAAAGAATGTTAATTTTGATGGAAGCAATACAACCACAATTTCAATAACCAAGCTGTTCTATATGTGCTTGCATCATCGATTTCTTAAGTAACTCCTTTAGTGGATTTTTGGATTCTTTGTAATGCATGTTGTTTGAATTTTTCTGTCTAATGCGACATCTAATGTTTTGTTTTGGCCTTTGAATAGGATAATTTTTGGGAGATGGGTGATACCGGTCCTTGTGGACCATGTACTGAAATTCATTATGATAGAGTTGGTAACCGCGATGCAGCAATGTTGGTTAACAATGATGATCCTACATGCCTTGAAATATGGAATCTTGTCTTTATTCAGGTAGTGCTTTTCTGGCATGCCTTGTACTCTAGAATTGCCAAGTGATAATTTTGTGTGTGCTGTCTTGATAATCATCATAAAGAGGCTAATGCTCTATAATTTGTCACAATGATGTATTTTTGCCTGCATCGGCTGGAATGATTTCTGCTGTTGCATGTCATTGCAGTTCAACCGGGAAAGTGATGGTTCCTTGAAATCCTTACCTGCTAAGCATGTTGACACTGGAATGGGTTTTGAAAGACTGACTTCTGTACTTCAGAACAAGATGAGCAATTATGACACTGATGTGTTCATACCCATCTTTGATGCTATACAGCAGGTAAAATATGCTGCTTATTATTTTCTTTCTTTCTTGGGTGCCTTATAGCTGGTTTCAAACTAATTAAGATAGCAAACTGAATGCAATTCATAGATTAATTGAATTTGCATGTTTGAAAGACACTTCATTGTAAATGAATTCAAAGAACCAATGAATAAATCTTTCATTATAAGCAAAACTTGAAGTAATAGAAACCAAAGGCTTGAAAAAGAGAATAATTAGATTGTTGATGGCACGACGTGAAGGTGATTTGGGTTTTTGTAATGGGAAAGTTAATCATTTAAGTTGCTGGGTATTTTGGGAATATAATTTTCAATGTTATTTTTTTAGAGTTATTGGTGTAAAGATTTTGGTTGGCCTCAGATTTATCTTAGTAATGATTCTAGATATTGATTTTTTTATGGAATTCAGCTCTAGTCCCTTGAAGTGGTTCCAAATGTGAGAAATCTTTAAAACCTCCATATGAATTAAATCTGGAGGTTTCCAAAATCCTTGTCAGTGGCTTTAAAACTACAGCTGTGGATATGGATAGTTTTTGGGGCATTCTAGAAACTTTGTCAATGACATTTTTTTTTCTTAAATTTTTTATGCAGGCAACGGGGGCACGGGCCTATTCTGGAAAAGTTGGGACTGATGATGTAGACGGGGTTGACATGGCTTACAGGGTGGTTGCTGATCACATTAGAACACTCTCATTTGCTATTGCTGATGGTTCATGTCCAGGTAGATTAATGAAGACCTCCCTGAATTTTAAATGGAAATGCATGCTTACATGTTTTTTCTGAATGAAGCAAATAGCTTATAACATTTCGGTTGTGTTGTAGGCAATGAGGGTCGTGAATATGTCCTTAGGCGTATTCTTCGCCGTGCTGTTCGATATGGTAGTGAGGTCTTGAAAGCACAAGAAGGATTTTTCAATGGGTAGGAATGATAACTGTGATGTCCTTGTTGTGGTCATCACTGTGTATGTACTGTATCCATTGAAATGCAACCATTGCTTCATTTGGTTTTATGTCTAATGATATTTGTATAAATTTTGTTGCTAATGGTTTGTGATGAATGCAGGCTTGTAAATGTTGTTGTGAAAGTGATGGGTGATGTTTTCCCAGAGCTGAAACGAAATGAAGAACACATCAGGGAAACTATTGCAGCTGAAGAAGCAAGTTTTGGCAAGACTTTGCTCAAGGTGAGGATGAATTTTGTATAGTCTACCACTATTGACTATCAACGAAACCATTTGTTTAAATTGATTTATTAATGTTTCATTTTTTTCTAAATGACATTATGTCTACACACTTTTTAGGACAATTAAGGTTTTCTTTTCTTTTGGCAACTTAAAACAATCAGTATCATAAGAGATATTTTTTTTCCTCTTTAGGTGTTAACTTACACATTTCAGGCTTAGGTACATTCCCTATGCTATGAAACCAATAGCATCACCAAGAAACTAAAAGTTTCAAAGTGCAGATACAATGTAAATCAATATGAGAATATTTTTGCGTTAACTTCACTATTGCATTTCCTTTGATTCTTCTTAATCTTTTACATTGACATGCTCCCATTTTCTTCACTTCATGCTTATATTGGATTGTTATCCTAGTTGATTTGAAGTTGGTGCATTCCTGTTTGACAAGTCTGTTAAAGTCTTACAGAGTAACCTGTTCTATATGTTTGCAATGCCACATGTCTATTTAAAAACGTTGGCTGATCATTTTATTTTCAGGGGATTGAGAAATTTAAAAAGGCTGCTCAAGAGGTCGAGGGGAAGGTGTTGAGAGGGCAGGCAAGTTCATGTCTATGTATTTCTAATTGATAAACATAAGATGTTTCTCACCTGCTTTGATGCACTGAAGAAGGGAGAGAACTTACACTGTTTTTACCTGGTTTATCTTCAACTTGGTTGATCTCTTGTTTTTAGGACGCGTTTGTCTTGTGGGACACATATGGCTTCCCATTAGATTTGACTCAGGTACTCTTAGGACTTTGTTCTTTTACCCCACATGCTCTCCTATGTGTCATGCGTCCTAAATATTTTTGTGGTACCAGTTGATGGCAGAAGAAAGAGGATTGCGGGTTGACGTGGAAGGTTTCAATAATGCCATGGATGAGGCAAGGGAAAGATCAAGAAATGCCCAAACTAAGGTATTGTGTCTTCCATTTGTAAATTAACTGTTAAGCTATTACCATTACCTGGTATAGCCATTTGCTAAAAGCCTTTCCCAGGGCAAGAAAAAAAAGAACTGAAGTATGATGGAACTAAAATAAATATCAAAGCAATCTGATGTTCACACTTGGCCCCTTTTTACTAAAGTTTTCTTTGGCAGCAATCTGGTGGTGCCATCGTCATGGATGCTGATGCGACATCTGCATTGCACAAGAAGGGTGTTTCTGCAACAGATGATTCCTTCAAATTTATTTGTTTGGAGGTCAATGCGTGTATTTTTGTTGGTTGCAAAAGTTTGATTCCTGTGTTTTTGAGCTGGATTCAATTTATAATTTCTACAAAGCAATTTGTAAAACTGTTTAAGTGACAATTTTATCATGCCTGAGTTTGTGTTGCCCATGTATTTTTTCAGGATCATGAAAGTGTAATAAAAGCTATCTACAATGGTTCTGAATTCTTGGAAAGTGCTGCAGCTGCCATTGAAGTTGGTATTGTTATGGAGTCTACTAGTTTCTATGCTGAGCAAGGTGGACAGGTATGTTGTTCATTAGATCACTTGTTTGAATTCTCCTACTGGGACATGCATGGATTTGACTTGTGAATTAAATTGGAAAATGACATGGATTGTTCTTTTTTTTTTTTGTTTCTGAAAACCACTTTTTCTTGGTGTTAGATATAGATTCATAGGCTTTGAGAATCATACATGAACTGCTTATCATCAGTGTTGTTACATGTATGTTTCACATTTCCCTTTTTGTATTTTGTTAAACTGTGTCTTATGAGTCTCAGTTTTCTGGTTTTAGATTTTTGATACTGGAGTACTTGAAGGCCCTTTTGGTTCATTCCAAGTTTGCAATGTCCAAATTTTTGGAGGATTTATTGTTCATATTGGGTCTCTTACTGGAGCCAGTGGCAGATTTTCTGTGGGTGAAAAAGTTACCTGCAAGGTATTATTGGCAATATGCCAATCTGCGTTCTTTTTACATGTTATTTGGTGATTTCCTTTTATGTGTGGCCTTGCATGTATTTGGTGATTTCCTTTTATGTGTGGCATTTATCGCTACTAATGATAGATATTGTGCAGGTTGACTATGATAGGCGTAAGCTCATTGCTCCCAACCATACCTGTACGCACATGTTGAATTTTGCTCTCAGGGTATGCTCCAAAGACCCTTTATCCATGAATTTATGTATTGTTAATGTCTCGCAAGTGAAAACAGTGTTTTTCTGAATGTTTTGTGTGATACAACACCAGGAAGTTCTTGGCAATCATGTTGATCAGAAGGGATCAATTGTTCTTCCTGAAAAACTAAGATTTGATTTTTCTCATGGTAAGTTTTGTTAGAGGATATCCTACTAGTGAGAGGCTAAATGTGGCTGGTTCTATTTATGAAGTTGTTTAAAAATGTTGTTGGAATTTGTACAGGTAAACCAGTAGATCCTGAGCTTTTAAGAAAAATTGAGTCAATTGTGAATGAGCAGATCAAAGATAAATTAGGCGTGTTTGCAAAGGAAGTTACCCTTGCTGAAGCCAAGCAGATCAATGGTTTGCGAGCTGTTTTTGGAGAAGTAAGCTTGACAGCTTTATATGCTCCTTACTCTGATTTTTTTGCATGTCCTCTCTCTCTCTCTCTCTCTCTCTCTCTCTCTCTCTCTCATTCACTCACTCTCACTCTCTCAGGTATATCCTGATCCAGTTAGAGTTGTTTCAATTGGTAGAAAAGTTGAGGACCTCCTAGCTAATCCAGAAAATGAAGAATGGTTATCTACCTCAGCAGAGCTCTGTGGAGGTTATTGTTTTATATAATGATGTTACGTCTGTTTTGGCCTGCTAAAAATATTTGTTGACAGTGATTTTATCAAAATAATTGCAGGGACACATATAACAAATACCCAGGAAGCAAAGGCATTTGCTCTTTTATCTGAGGAGGGAATTGCAAAAGGAATTCGAAGGATAACTGCTGTGACAACTGATGGTGCTTTTAAAGCAATGGAACTGGCACGCGCACTAGAGCAGGAAGTTGATGAGGCATCTAAGGCAGATGGAAGTTTGCTGGAAAAGGTCTCTTTAGAAAACTTCAGCTTTTGACTTCCATCTTTTTTTTCTTTTTTTTTTCATCGCTTAGTTGCTTTAGCAACAGTAGGATTTCAGGCTTTTATCCATCCTCAAACCAGTCTTTGGAAATAAAGTGAGTGGACCTTTATTGAGGATGTCTGTTTGCTTTGGTTAGAAAGTTTAAGATTCATGCTTCAACACATTGACTGCATTTATTTCCGGTTATGTCTTATGTGCCTTCTGATAAGCATATAAGAATAACACTCAGGAGTCATTAAATGTATTGTCATTAATCATGTTTATGAGTATTTTTTAAGTTTTACGAGTTATAACATGTCCACTGAAAATTAATTTAATTATTTTTCTTTTAATAGAAAGTAGCTTCTCTTAAAACTCGTGTGGACTCAGCACTTATTCCAGCAGCCAAGAAAGCTGATATCAGGGCCAAGATTTCAGTACTACAGGTATCGCGACCAAGCTAAAATGCTACCGTTCCTGCTTCTATTTCTTGTTTGTGCTTGTGGTTTTGTTGTTTCCATTTTGTATTTCACATCTCCAATAGATTATAATACTTAAATGGTCCTGTATCAGAATAAAGTGAGGAAAGCACAAAAGAAGATTGCTGAAGAGAATATGCAGAAGGCTGTTGAGGTTGCAACTGAGATGGCTGAAGTTGCCTCTTCAGATGGGAAGGCCTTCTGCATCTCTCATGTTGATGTTGGCCTAGATGCAGCTGCGGTCCGAGAAGCTGTTTTGAAAGTTTTGGAGCAGAAGGTTTTTAGCCTTTCCCAGCTCCCCTTATATATAACAGTTCCCCCCCCCCCCCCCCCTTTTTTTTGATACAATCTTGGTGTGTGGACAGGGGATTTCTGCTATGGTCTTCAGCACTGATGAAAGTGCAAACAAGGTTGTGGTGTGTGCCGGTGTTCCAGAGAAGCTGGACAAGGGAAAAGGGCTGGAAGTATCAGAGTGGCTTACCACCGCTTTAGGGCCTCTGAAAGGGAGATGCGGCAAAGGTAAAGCGGGCCTTGCCACTGGCCAGGTGAGTTGTCTTCGCACGTTAGAGTCTGCCTGCTAATAAATAGCTTTATTATATGCATCACAGCCAAAAGTCGAAAGCCAGTTCCTCATGGAAATTATAACATTTTAAAGCGCTAAATTGGCTGTTAAGGACTGAGATTTTATGGGAATTTCTAGCCGAGTATCAATTATTCAAAAGATTTTTCCAGAAAGTTTAAGAAGATGAGCATTTCTTTGTGGGGCTGTGGAATACATGATATTTTGTTTGCATACAAAAAAGAACTAACCTTTTGAATGTGGATCCAGCTTTCATCATATTTTGAGCTTTTGATTTGCTCTGTTAATTATGGATATTTCGTTCCAGGGAACCGATGCATCACATTTGGATGAGGCCATAGGTCTGGCAACGACATTCGCACAGATGAAGTTGAGATGATTGATGTTTTTTATTCTCATTCGTGTTGCTGCTACGTGATATCCCTGACAAACTTATTCGAGTTACTGAAACGCATAAAGAAACAGTGATTTACATACAAGCACTGATTATACAGTTGCTGGTACAGGCAGCCAGGTAATTCATGGCAATGGATTGCAAACTACATTGCATGAACTGTTAATTTATAGAAAGTGATATTAATTTTGTTTTGGCTTGGATAAGTACTAAATTATCGGTCCTTCTTACGTTGCCCATCAATTTTTTTTTTTTTTTAACTTTAAAAAATATTCTGGCATTTTTAATAAAAATAAATCAATGACTTTTGTCGCTTGAATCTACTTATAATCCGGTTGGCTTTAAAGTTAAATTTGATAATTTGTAAAAAAAATAGTAATATTTTTTATATATATAATATAAGATGGTAATATAATAATTTTATTTGGGTTAATCACAGATCATAATGATCTTTAACAGAAAATAAATTATAAATTTTAATTAATCTAATATTGAAAATTAAAAAATAGATTAAATTTGAGATTCGAGTTGTAGTATCATGATAATTTTGTATAATTTAGTTTATAAGATCAAGATAATTTTATTAAAAATTAATTTTCAATCAACTTGGAATTCAATTTTTTTCTAAAACTGGATTGCAAATATAAAACTTAAGCAGCAATGACATCTATATTTGTTGTTGAACATTTAAGATATTTGGAAGAGCACAAAATCTATATGTTTCAAAGCGAAATTCAATTTCTTTGCTAACTATTCTATTAATATTTTGTGATTTTTTTTTAACTGTAATCACTATTTAAAACACAAGTATTCCATAATTGATAAAGCAAATTATATCTATCTATATATATATCAAAATAATGTCTAGTATATGATAAAATCACGTCAAAAAGTATTTTAAAAAATAAAAAATAGATTTTAAATGAATATTCAAGAGCAATATATCATCGCTATTAATTTGTTGCATTATATATATCAAAATAATATGTCTAGTATATGATAAAATCACGTCAAAAAGTATTTTAAAAAATAAAAAATAGATTTTAAACGAATATTCAAGAGCAATATATCATCGCTATTAATTTGTTGCATATTATAAACATGATACTTGGAAGGAAAAAAATTGACATCCTAACAAAAACATATAATATATTCTTAATTCATGTTAAAATTGAAAATAGGAGGTACATTGTCATGTTAAGAAAATAAATTGAAAACTAAAGGACTAGGTCCATTTTTTACCTAAAAAGAAGATTAGATGTGCTTGAACATGTAAGCCTAATTCACACAGCCAGCTTTGTTTTTGTTTTTAAAGGGGTGACATGATATCCACTTTTTTGTATAAAAAAAACAAATATCACACCAGCTATATTTCTAGCTATCTATGGTGGTTGAAAAATCAAGACATGATATTTTAAGTTTAAAATTCTATTTTTAAAACATATATTGACACAAAACATCTAATAAACATTATAAAAAATTTAATAATCTAATATTTCAAATCAAAACACTTGTAGAGTTGTTATAAACAAGCAAAAATAGACTAATTATTTTCTGTCTCGAGTTTGTTCATCTTTTTTAATAAACAATAACCAAAAAACCACCATTACCAAACTATTTTTATTGAATGAAATATTTTGACACCAAAATTTATTATTTTGATTTTTGAAATCATAAAAACTGATAATGTTCTTCTCGTAAGTTATTTCTGTGGTGACTTTTCTTATATTTAAACCTAAAATTTGAAATGAACTAAATAAATTATGGGATAATAAAAATTACTATGATGTCAATATCAACCATGTATTTTCTTTTATGAAATTTACAACTCAATTGTTTGTCTTTTAAATTAGTACTTTTATTTCATCTATAAAATAATAAAAAGAGTCAATTGAAAAAAAACATTGAACCAACTAATAGTATCACGAATAATGATAATGAAAAATGTCCATTTAGGATTTCAATAAATGAACAAAGTCTTGGATCCAAAAGAAATTTGAATAAAAACATTTCATAGTTTTAAGTTTTATTATTATTTTTAAAAATATTTCCATCACTATTAAAATATTACTTCATCTTCAATTTAAGTACAAGAACAAAGAAAGCAAAAATGACCAGACTCCATCCACAACCAAAAACCAAAAAACCTTTAATTTAATAATAATTTCTTATTATACTTGTAAAAAATATGAATTTAAGTCCTCCATTTACAGTGAAATTAAATTAAATAATAGTTCAATTATATGTAGCACATGTTCTTAAGAAGAAATAATCTGGATGTTTGATTAATTTTATTTTACCTTTCCTTCAATGCAACAAACATTTTGTTTTTTCTCGGACCAAGTTTATTTCTAGTCCGATATTCGATCGAAAGACAGAAATGTTCTATGATTCCCACGTTTAAATGATTTGACCAATCTGTCCTTGCAGCTTTCTCCATCGTGATCTTAGCTGGACTCTGCTTTTAGAACGCCTAATAATCTGTCAAAATCATTACTTCAGATAACAATTTAGTACCCGTAGGTTTAACAAAATTCCATTTCGATACCTTTAACTTTAATGGTTTCATAATAACCTTGTAGATTTGAAAAGCTTCCAATACAACCCCTCTTGTCAGAGGCTATTTGGTTATTAAATCGAAGTGCAACATATGAATAAAAATAAATATCCCATTCACATTTCCAAATAAAATGAAATTAAAGAGTGAAAACGAGATAATCTAAAAAAGGGGCTTCTGTTTAGTAATATTTTTAGTTGTATAGTAATGGGGGACTGCCTCCTAGCTTAAGACCTGCTTGAGAGTATGATTAAGGTTGCTTTTGAAAGTATTTTTCGTTTAGAAATACATCAAAATGATATTTTTTATTTTTTAAAAATCATTTTTGACATCAGCACATGGAAATGATCTAAAAACACTGAATTTTTTTAATTTAAAGTAAAAACTAAAAATATATATTTTTAATGTTTTTCAAAAACGCTTTTGAAATGCAATGCCAAACAGTTTTACAGCCCTGGTTTTGAAATAATCTAAACTATAGGGGCTAAAAGTAATATTATTAAGTTTATAGGATCCAAATATAATGTACCCTCATTTTACTCTTCCAAGGTCAATACCGTCATTTGAAAAACAGACAATCACATATCACGCCCGTTGTTTCTCTCTCGCTCTCTCTTCGTTGCCGGACCTGAGGTTTCTGTCACCGGTAGCCGGCGGTTGAAAGAGTAGTTTTGTTTCTGAATTCCAGAAATGAAGAAAATCTAGGGTTTCTTAAACAACAGCGTGTCTCATTTTGGGCAAGAAGAGATGTCTCGGCAAACGACATCATCTCATTTTCATAAATCGAAGACTCTCGATAACAAATATGTGAGTAGTCTGTCTATGATTCTTATGATCCTTAATGCTCATGCCATTTCAATGTATGTCATGGCTTTAATCTTATACTTGGATGCTGAGAACATCGAGGTTGAAAAGAGAATTTCTCGATTTTATTTTTTTCCTTTAGTGTTTTTGTTGGTGTAATTCAAGTTTATGACTTGAAATTTAGTAGATATGGAAATAAATTTGGAATTTAAATAAAAAAAAACGAGAAATTAATTTGTTCATCGTTGATTTTAGCTATTCTTTTTCTTAATTTTCAGTGTTTTTTTGTTATGCTGAATAACTTTGTTTCCTGATTGTCTCTTAACTAATTGGCTTTAGTCAATATCGGTTTAAGTGCACATGCATGATTTTTAAGTGACTGGTGTTTTTTTGGCGTAGATGCTCGGAGATGAGATTGGAAAAGGGGCGTATGGCCGAGTCTATAAAGGGTTGGATTTGGAGAATGGAGATTTTGTTGCGATTAAACAATTTTCATTGGAGAATATCGCCCAAGAGGATCTTAATATCATCATGGTTTGTTTCTAAGTTTCTCTTAAAGATGTGTGCACGTGTGGGCGCAGCTCTTTTAATCTTGAAATGTTGCTAGCTAATTAAAGATGATGAAGGGAACCATTATAAAAAAAATAAAATAAAAAAAAAGTTTTAAAGTTACTGTCTTAAGTTCCTTTGGTTTTTTGAGATCATATCCCAAGTCCCAACCCCTGAAAAGCCAGAAAGCTTATCACGGACGTGCTTTGGGAAAAGCCATCTCATTTTCAGGGGTTGTTCAAGTGGAATTGAGTACTTGAAGCATTGGCTACTGGCATCTTACAGAAATGGTTTTGTAGTGGTTATGGTTATAGTCTTTTCCCACCTATTTTATTCCATATGTGGACTTTCCTTTAGTACTTTCGTCTGTTAAAAAGTTCTCATGATATACTCATTGTACTTGGAAAATGATAACAGTCAGTCAGGTACCAGATATTTCCCTGCTATAATTGGTCCTTAACTAGGTTTGGGTAGTCATTGACATCACAACTTTTTAATTGGCAACCTATATTTCATTGGTTGTAAGAGCAGGTGACGGGTGCTAATATATAATGATTGTGCCTTTTATGCTTCTTTTTCTGGTTGTACTGTACTGTAATTTTTCAGTCTCTGCCTTGTATGTTTGCTAACAGTTTGGTCCTTTTCTTTTGGGTATGATTTCCTCCGTGTAATGTGTTGATGCCTCAGCAAGAGATTGATTTACTGAAGGTAGAATTTGTTCTTCACTGCCTTATTTGCGTTCTGATTTCATCTCTCTTTTGCTGTACTTGAACTGTTCCTCTGTGGACTTCAGAATTCATTTAATAAAGCATATTTTCTGCATATTAAGACTTTGGGATGGCCTTTAAATAAATACCATCTAGTCATTCGCTGAAAGTATTATGTTATCAATGACTATAGATGCTACCATCCATCCTTACCAAAATCTTGCTCCCTTCATCATCTATTGGAAGTTTTATTCCCAGTAAACTTATTGCCTTCCTCCTAATTACTTTCTTTTGAATGGTTATATGGTTTACTTCTCCATATCTTGCTAACAAGCTATTCTTTTGTGTAATGATATAGATCTTTATACAAATGAGTGCATTTTAGTTTAAGGGGGGATGGGCAAGATTGCCTTTTCTATCCCTGCCACCCTAGTTGCAAACCCAAAGGAACTTCTTGGGCGGGACAGTAGCTGTCTAATGGCCTTTACATATCATTGCCATCTTTAATTTCTAGCATTGGAGGCCCTTTCCTTTGTGTTAGGGAACCATCTCACCTAAAAGCTTCAGCTGTTAGGTGAGACCCCAAAATATCATTTATATTATTCTACAACACCTCCCCTCAAGTGAAAGCCCTTTGGGCTTGAAACTTGCACAAGTCTACACTACCTTGTGCTTGATTTTTATCAAATAGAATGAGGGTGGTGAGATTTGAACTTGTGATCGCTAGGTCAATAAGGCTTTGATACCATGTTAAGGAACCATCTTACCTAAAAGCTTAAGCTGTTATATGAGGCCCCACAGAATATCATTTATATTATTCTCCAACACTTTGGGCATTCATACTTCTAAAATTATTCACTATAAATGTCCTCTGGAAGGATGCATATTCTTAGCAAATGCTTATTCTATTTTGAACGTACTGCTTCCATTGCAGAATTTGAACCATAAAAACATTGTGAAATATCTTGGATCATTGAAGACAAAGACTCATCTCCACATAATCCTTGAGTAAGTGAGCTCAAACATTTTCTGTTAATTGAATGATCAGGTTCCGAATAACTCTGCTTCAGATTTTTATGTTTTGATTTCCTTAATGTTGTGGATGCAGGTATGTGGAGAATGGCTCACTTGCAAATATTATCAAGCCAAATAAATTTGGGCCTTTTCCAGAGTCTTTGGTGGCTGTTTACATTGCCCAGGTTTTGCTTGTCTCTTCTAGTTAGTTGTTTCTTTCTTAATTAATATTTTCTAATTTATGCTTATAAAATTATTTTGATGGCAGGTTCTGGAAGGATTAGTTTATTTGCACGAACAAGGTGTTATCCATCGAGATATCAAGGGTGCAAACATATTGACGACCAAAGAGGTAATTGTACTGTTTATTGTGTTTAAGTAATGCTTCATTTAGATATCATCATGCTCTTCCACTCGTGTTGTATTTGAAGATTTGAATTTCTCTTTACATGTCCTGTGCTTCTCATACATCTTTTACAATGGTGCTTTTAAAGAAATTACTTGACCTAATTTATTCTTTCAGGGTCTTGTGAAACTTGCTGATTTTGGTGTTGCAACAAAATTAACTGAAGCTGATGTTAATACTCATTCGGTTGTTGGAACGCCATATTGGATGGCCCCAGAGGTACTCATTTCTTACCTGCTTTCTTAGCCACATGTTTTTCCTATTTGTTCTAATACATTATGTGCAACATCATGGTTGGAAAGGATGATTCATATGATGTAGCTGTCGAGGTGTTGGAGGGCTTGTTCATGTGAAACTTGTTTATTTGTCAGGTTATTGAAATGTCAGGGGTTTGTGCTGCTTCTGACATCTGGAGTGTTGGCTGCACCGTGATTGAACTTCTTACATGTGTACCACCTTACTATGATTTGCAGCCAATGCCAGCTCTCTTTCGTATTGTTCAGGTTTAATTAGCTGTATTTCTTTGTACTCTTAGTTTATTCAGACAAGCTATGTTTCCTGTTAACCTTTTAGGTTCACTTTGCCTCTTATCTTTTCTTCTAAAATAGTAACCATGGATATAGTACTAATCGGGTTTTTCTAAGCGGAGCCTCTATTGTTGATGCTATCTCATGTTTCTTATTTAGATTTTGCCTGGGGTTTTTATTTTCTGGAATGCAAACCTCCTTTCATGTTAGAAGCTCTTTTGTTTTTGTTGAGGTTGTTGAATATATTCAGAGAATGGTTTGATGATTTACTGCATTATAATGACACAGCTCTCTTTCTCTCTCAGGATGATCGTCCTCCGATACCTGATAGCTTATCTCCTGACATTACAGACTTTCTGCGCCAGTGCTTCAAGAAGGTACATTGTTCACTTTAAGTCCTCTAGCTTGATCATTTTCGCAGCTCTTCAGTTGCCTAATCCCAGCTTGCTAATTTCATATCTAGACTCACGTTTTGCTCAGTTGTCAATTTTTAAGTTTTGAAAGAAGCTCTCAGCATACTAATTTGGGCCTGCCATTTACCTAACCAAGAATTAAAAAGGGATGGAATTACTACTTCCCGTCCATAGGCTAACTCCCTTCCAAACTCCTAATGTTAGAAAGGGACCCCTAGAAAGAAGCACAATGCTGGTAAGGCAGTGTAGCAATTTCTTGGATTCCCACTTTAGTTCAGTCCAACCAACTCTGGCTTGCCTAATTTTAGTTTCAGGCCTGCTTCAGTTTCGCCTTACCATTTTTTAGAACTTTCAGTTTTGTAATTATTAGTCTGTTGGTGGACCCTGAAATGTGTTTTCATTGTCATTCGTTTTTTCATTTTCAGATTCTGTTCATTTATTAATGAAAGGAGATATTTGGTTGGATATTTCAGGATGCAACGCAGCGGCCTGATGCAAAGACACTGCTTTGTCATCCTTGGATATTAAATTCTAGACGGGCTTTGAACTCTTTCCGTCATAGTGGATCAATAAGGTTGGATGTTATCTTCTTATTTATTTTTGCCTACCTGTTGTCTAGGGGTCATAAAATATTTCTTGTATTACCAGTTTTATAGTTTTGCGCATCACTCTTTTAACCAAGGACAGGGTAGTTTATATGGTTTGCTTTAAACCCCAAGCCTGCTTATGAGACCATGTGTACCTTATCAAATATTCAATTTGAGCATTGAAAGTAGTTCGCTCTATCTACCTTCTCTACCGTGATTTTTGGGAACTGGTGTCCAGTGTTTCCATGCCTTCATATTGCATTTTTATACCTTCATAACAAAACATTTTTCATGTCACCATAAATCAAACTGTTGTTCTTTGTTTGCAACTTGGTGACTTCCTTCCATAGTGTCGATGTGGTATCTTACCACAACCATGCTTTCTTTTTCTTTTTTGTAGAAGCATACAGGAAGATGTTTCAGTAGATGCAGAAATTTTAAATGGAGATAATCAGAGCACTGTTCGAATCAGTTCTGATAAAACAAAAGCATCTGTTGCTGACTTCAAAGCTGTGAGAATCATGTGACCCAAGCATTGTGATAATTGTTAATCTGGGAACTCTTCTCGATATCCTTACCTGAGGAAGAAATAATTTTGCTTGCAAAGTGATTCACAACTTGATTTTCCATGGCAAAGGTCCATTGGCACTACATTCCTGATTTTTATCTTTTGGTTTTCAGGGTTCTAGGAAAGAAACATTGCCAGATTCTGAGGATGTGAGTAAGTCTGATAAGAATATTTCTTCAGATGGTGATGTAGTTGTGGAAAGAAATGATAAATCAGAAGATGATCTCCATTCAGATCAAGTCCCGACCCTAGCTATTCAGGAAAACTCATCTCTAAAAACTAGCTCTGACAGACTATCTACTTCTAAAGCAGTTGCTGCTTCTCCTTCACTTCATGGACCGATGCCTTTGCATGACAAGGATGAGAATCTGACTAATGTTGATATGGAATCTCCCAATGCAAGAGGAAAAAACATAGATAGAAGGAACGGAGGAAAAACAAGTTCTGCTCATGTTGAGAATGGATCATTTGGTTTTGCAGCAAGAAATCAAGATAATGGATTTCAAAAGGTAACCAAGTTCTGTTGCTCTCTTGGCTATTGATAGTGGACGTATTTGTTCATTTATGTTGTCTCTCTCTCTTCCCAAAGGCTCGCATGGTTTATTGTGCTCGCTGCATTATTTCATCGGGAACAGATAATTCTTGACATGATTAAAATGACACACAAAGTAGAGAAAGAGACAGATGTGGTGTTGGCTCCTGTCATTCATAGTTTCATTTGGACTTCTAATTTAATTTTATCTTCAATGTTTTGAATGTTGTGTCTTGTATTCAAAGTCCAACTTTTTTCAAGTAGACAATTTCTTTTTGTGAAGAAAGAGAAATAAAATAAAAATATGAACTTGAAAGAACATGAAACTGGGGCAACATGTCAAACTAAATAAAGCCTAGATCTAGGGATGCAGGTTCCTTGAGCAGTGCAATATTTTCATGTAATTTTGAGGATTTCAGCTGGTTCTGCTTTCATTGCTCGAAGGAAAACAAGGTGATGACTTTTGGTAGAGTAACTCAGCTGCACCAATGTTTGAGAGGATCTGTGAACTAATTGCAACTCATGGCTTCTGGATTTGGCGAAAACAGAATTCTTGATTGTCCATTCCTTATATCATCACTCAATTGAAAAAAAAACATGGCTGATTAAATTTTACCTTTTAGCCTTTATGTGAACTTTACCTTTTGGATTTCCATGATATCTGGTTCTTTAATGCCCTCTGGTCCTTTCTTGTGATAACTGATCTTCTGATTTGGGTTATGTTACATCTGCTCCTGTCTATTCATATTTTGTGTGTGTTAGATAATGCGGCTGAAGTGCTTTTCTTCTGAAAATGCACCAAACTGATGCTTTTGGATGGTTATGATATGAGCATGCATTTTCTACCCAAAAATACTTGCAGAAGCACCTAAATGCTTTACCAAACAAGCTCTTGTATTTTCATTCCTGAAATCACCACTCAATTGAAGAAAATATGGTTGATTAAATTATGGCTTTCAGCCTTTATGTGAACTTTTCCTTTTGGATTTCCATGATATCTGGTTATTTTATGACCTCAGGCCCTCTCTTGTGATAACAGATCTTCTGATTTGGGATATGTTACATCTGCTCCTGTCTATTCGTATTTTGTGAGTGCTAGATAATGTGGTTGAAAGTGTTTTTCTTCTAAAAAAAGCACCAAATTGATGCTTTTGGATGGTTATGATATGAGCATGCATTTTCTACCGAAAAGTACTTCCAAAAAGCACCTAAACACTTTACCAAACAAGCTCTTTGTATTTCCACTATAGTTATGTATTCTTAATTTCTTTTAAAAGTTAATGTGCTGTAATTCCTCTTTTAACATTATGTATGCCTTATTTCACAGCCTGTCTCTTCTTCATCTCTTCTCAGTGTGTGGACGCTGTCCTTTTTAATACTTCTCTGTGCCACCATGTGGCCTTGCATGTTATAGTTTATCATCTTTGTTGTGTGATATTTTAGTTGTAGCCAGATATATTTGAGTGTGGTTTTCTGATGTCCCATTTGTTGCCTTTCTGGTGTTAAAAGATGTTGGCTTGTCCTGAGTTTGAATTCAGGTTTCCTTGGGAGCTTGAACACTGACATAACCTACACCTTACTCTCCTCCTCACTCCTCTCACCCTCTTTCTTGTTTCCCTGTTTAGATACTAAAATTGTTTTATCTTACGCTTCTGTATAACTGGGACTTTGAAGGCTGTGAAGACATCAATGACCTCAGGAGGAAATGAACTTAGTAAATTTAGTGACACTCCAAAAGATGCTTCACTGGATGATTTATTTCACCCCCTTGATAAAAATCCTGAGGATCGCGCAGCTGAAGCTTCAACATCTACCTCAGCATCACATATGAACCAAGGAAATGCAATTGTGGCTGATGCAGGGAAAAATGACCTGGCTGCAATTTTGAGAGCGACTATTGCTCAAAAACAAATGGAGAGTGAAATGGGACAGGCTAATGGTGGTGGTGATTTGTTTCGCCTAATGATGGGTGTTCTAAAGGATGGTGTGATTGATATTGATGGTTTGGTATGTTTTAAGTGCACAATTTGTTTGTTATTCTGTTAGTTTAATAATTCCTGAAACATATGCTTTTCTTGGCAGGATTTTGGAGAAAAATTGCCTGCAGAAAATCTCTTTCCTCTACAGGTAATCAAATGTTTTAGCACTTTAAGCAATTCCTTGATTTAAACTACAGTAAAATTGTAATTCAGACTTGTTTTTAAGTGTTTATATTGATGAACAAAGACGTGAGCTCATTATCTGTCTCTTTTAATTGTTTGAATCGGGTGATGCTTGTTAAAGATGGGTATTTCGAAATGCAAAGATGCACCAGTCTATTGTAACTCTTCATGTTATGTAATGACCTTAAATGGCTGTCCTTTATGCTTGCTTTTTTTATTTTTCCTTTTTTGATTATTCTAGAATCTGATAGTATTTTAATATCCAATTGAGAAGAAAACATCCTGTTATACAAACTTGTAATCTGATTGTTGATAAACTGGCTCCAATCTCAAAAATTCTTCTTTCATGTAATGGTTTGACCATCCTGATGATTTAGTGACAATGTGAAACCAAGGCTCTGATACTATGTCAAGGAACCATCTTACCTAAAAGCTCGAGCTTCTTTTAGGTAAGATGGTTCCTTGACATGGTATCAGAGCCTTGTTGACCTAGTGGTCACGAGTTCGAATCTCACCACCTCTATTCTATTTGATAAAAATCAAGCACATGATAGTGTTGGCCTATGCAAGTTTCAAGCTCAAAGGGCTTTCACTTGAGGGTGTATGTTAGATAATAATATAAATCATATTTTGAGGCCTCACATAACAGCTTAAGCTTTTAGGTGAGATGGTTCCTTAACATACCATGCTGCTGTGGATTGGAAACTCACAAACTTTTTGAATTTAATCTTAAGATAATTTTGCTCATAAATTCCTCTGGTCTTATCATAGTGGATTATTAAAAATAAAAATGATATGAATATTAGTTCTAGCATACTCATTGATTTTTTCCACCATGGATTGGTTGTAATGGTTATTATTGTTTTTGCTTGGTAGGCTGTTGAGTTTAGCTGGTTAGTGGGGTCATTAAGACCTGAGGAGTCAGAAAATGTGATTGCGTCTTCATGCCAGAAACTTGTTGGCATCTTTCACCAGCGTCCTGAGCAGAAAATTGTATTTATAACCCAGCATGGTTTGCTTCCTCTAATGGAATTACTTGAAGTTCCTAAAACTCGTGTAAGCCAGATAGCGATGCATTTCATTTTGTTGCTGCTGCTTGCAATGAGCATCTCAGCTTCTAATACAAGAGAAATGTTTTTCCCAATCTTTCAGGTTATATGCTCTGTCCTTCAACTTATAAATCAGATCGTGAAAGATAATTCTGATTTCCAGGAAAACGCCTGTCTTGTTGGCTTGGTAAGTGACACATATCTCTGAGATTTTTTGCTCTCTTGTCTGAAGTAATTTGTTCAAGCTTGGAATTACTGCAGGCAAGCATTCAGTATTGCTTGTGAATGGTTTGGTCCATTCCATCCTTAATTGGGCCTTACACTATGTTTTTACTTCTGTACCAACCCTTTTTCCAGAAATGCTTGGGTTAGTATATTACTTTCATCAGCTGTATTTTTTTTTTTGCCAATGTTATGTGCCAGATCCCTGTGGTTATGAGTTTTGCTGGACCTGATCGCCCTCGTGAGGTTCGCATGGAAGCAGCTTATTTCTTGCAGCAGCTATGCCAGTCAAGGTGGAGATTTTCTCTTTTCATGATTCTCTTGCACTGATTCGTTAAACAAGTGAAGGGTTTAGGATTGACATTGTTGGCTTTCTTTTGCAGCTCCTTGACTTTGCAAATGTTCATTGCTTGCCAAGGAATACCTATCCTGGTGGGTTTTCTAGAGGCTGATTACGCGAAGCACAGGTGTGTAATTTCTTTCTGTTGTGAGTTGAAAAATTATGTTTTGCAAGGCCAGGTATTTTTTCCCTTAACGATGATAAAATAATTAGTATTTGCTTGGAAGTTTGAAATGGTGCTTTTGCATGCAGAACGATAGGCGGTTTGGGTGCATGGTATGAATTTTATGTCACAATGCATGAGTATGAAGCTGGTGAATTTTATTAGAATTTATCTCTTAGCTATATTTTATTCATGCCCCTCCTCTTGTACCAAACCCCAACTTGGAATAGAAGTACCAACTGTTCTCTAATAAGCATTTTCCCAAGAAAAGCTTGATTTGTGCTGCTCAATATCACATTCTAAATAATTTATTGTCTTTGAAATCATGTCTGGTCTCTGACTAAAGTAGACAAGGATGACATTGTACAAAAGCTCTACAAGTTACTGCACATATTTCCAAACACACATGGTTTTGTCATGCCAATTTTTAGAGTGTGCTTGTTAGCCGACACATACTTTCCTCTTGAGTGCTCTTCAGATCATCTTATAAACACACTGATTCAGGACTTTGCATCCAGGGACATGGTTCACCTAGCTATCGATGGCATGTGGCAGGTCTTTAAGCTTCAAAGATCAACCCCAAGAAATGATTTCTGTCGCATAGCTGCAAAAAATGGAATACTGCTCAGACTTATCAACACACTTTATAGCTTGAATGAGGCAACTAGGCTAGCTTCAATATCTGTGGGAACTGGATTTCCACTAGATGGTTTATCTCAACGACCACGATCTGGTCCCTTGGATTCCAATCATCCTATATTCAATCAGAGCGATCCAGCTCTTTCTGCATCTGATCAGCCTGATGTCTTTAAAATTAGACATGGAATGATTGATCATTCCTTGCCTTTTGGGACACAAGAACCATCACGTGCTTCAACTTCACATTCCCAAAGGTTGGATGCTATTCAACCAGATGCCAGATTTCTTGGGACAGACACTGATGGACCTCATGCTAGCAATGAAGCAATCAAAGGTATAGCTGCTTCCAAGGTGTCAGATCCAGCAGGTTTAGGAAAAGCTTCAAACATGGCCACCAAAGAACCTTCAGGTGCTGTTTCTAAAGAGCGAGATAACTTGGACCGGTGGAAAAGTGATCCATCTCACCCAGAAATTGATCATAGGCAGCAGCGAGTCGCTGGTTCCACACAAAGGACATCTACTGATAGGCCTCCAAAGTTGATAGAAAGTGCATCAAATGGTCTTACTTCTATGATATCTGCTCAGCCAGAGCAAGTTCGTCCTCTTCTAAGCTTGTTGGAGAAGGAACCCCCCTCTAGGCATTTCTCTGGTCAGTTGGAGTATGCACGTCACCTCTCAGGGTTAGAGAGACATGAAAACATACTACCTTTATTACATGCATCGGAGAAGAAAACAAATGGTGGATTAGAGTTTCTGATGGCAGAGTTTGCAGGTGATTGGTTTTGTTCACCTCTCTACTTTTCTTCAACATTTGAATTGTTCAAATGATTTCTAAATGACTTCATGTTTTTTGAAGTGTTAATGGCATTTGGCTCTTATCTCTATTCACTCTTGGTAGTAACAACATTAATTCTGAAGTCTATTTTAGGGATTTTTAGTGATAATCTCTTCCCTTTTCGCTTGCAGAAGAATTTGTATTTCCAGCAATATTATTATGGAGCTGTTCTTTGCACCACTATATGAATTTCCAATGAGGAACACTTATATTAGTAACTTCTCTCCTTATGGTTGCAGAGGTATCTGGGCGTGGAAGAGAGAATGGAAATCTAGACTCCATTCCTAGAATTTCACATAAGACAGTGAGTAAGAAGGTTGGATCTCTTGCATCTAATGAAGGTGCTGCTTCCACATCTGGTGTCGCATCTCAAACCGCCTCTGGTGTGCTGTCTGGTTCGGGTGTTCTAAATGCCAGACCTGGGAGTGCAACATCGTCTGGGTTACTTTCCCAGATGGTATCAACTATGAATGCAGAGGTTGCAAGGGAATACCTGGAGAAAGTGGCAGACCTTCTGCTGGAGTTTTCTAAAGCTGATACATTTGTAAAATGCAATATGTGTAGCCAAAGCTTGCTTAATCGTCTTTTTCAGATGTTCAACCGAATTGAGCCCCATATTCTTTTGAAGGTGCACAAGAGAGTGTTGTGTGAGCTTCATGCTTAAACTTGTTTGAGTGATTTTTTTATGCTGTCTCACTATGCTGCTCTTTATTGTTTTCTAGATACTTAAGTGTATCAACAACCTGTCAACTGACCCGAACTGCTTAGAGAATCTTCAGCGTGCAGATGCAATTAAGTACCTGATCCCAAATCTTGAGCTCAAAGATGGACCTCTTGTAGATCAAATTCATAGTGAGGTTGGCCTTCCCAACTTTCTTGCTATAATTTAAGCAGTTTGTGACTATGCTACAAGATGCTCTTTACTGTATCCTTTTGATTTAGTACATGAACTTTTCCTTATCTACCGTTCCATTTTAGCTTTGTTTGTACTTCTTTTTTACCACTGCACTTGCTGACATTTTGATAGTAGTCTTCTCCTTGTGATGGTATATACTCTTTCACTAAATTACCAGTAAGAAATTCTCTAGGTTCTTGGATCATCTCTTTTCTAAACCCTTTTCCTGACATTGCCATTCTTTTGTGGGTATAGTCAACTAGAGATTGAATGTTAGAGAGCCCATTTTCAAAGCATGTAGTAGGTTGCATCACAATGAGACTTTCATTCTATGCTTGCCAACAGTATCATATTGCAAGTTCTTGTCTTAATCCATGAAGAAAGGAACTGGCAGGTGCACTGAATGAAAGCTTTCATTCTATGGCAACCACAAGTATCACTTATCAAAATTTTGCCAGTATCTTAAATTTGGGAACGGTGTGGGTGCATACATGTGAAATGTAAACTTAAATTTGTGTCACAATTTGCTTAGATCATCTTCATCACTTGTTATCTAAGTTTAATTGATAAATTGGTCTGGGTTGTCTATGTTGTACAAGTTCTTTATTAGTGGATTTAATTAGGTATAATTTTTTATTGGTGGATTTAATTAGTGCAAGCATCCCAGTTCTCATGATTTTTTTCTGGATTTTATTATTTGAAGGTCCTCAATGCACTTTTTAACCTCTGCAAGATAAATAAGAGGAGACAGGAACAAGCTGCTGAAAATGGAATCATTCCACACTTGATGAATTTTATTATGTCAGATTCTCCTTTAAAACCACATGCGTTACCTCTACTGTGTGACATGGCTCATGCATCACGTAATTCAAGAGAGCAATTGAGGGCTCATGGTGGATTGGATGTATACTTGAGTCTGCTTGATGATACAGTTTGGTCAGTGACAGCATTGGACTCTATTGCTGTTTGCTTGGCTCATGACAATGACAACCGTAAAGTGGAACAAGCATTGCTAAAAAAGGATGCGGTTCAAAAATTAGTGAAGTTTTTCCAGTGCTGCCCGGAACAACAATTTGTGCACATATTGGAGCCGTTCTTGAAAATTATAACGTATGAGTTTCATTCCATTCTTGAAAATTATAACATATGAATTTTCATTCTTTCTATTCATTTCTTTAAGTTTAACTCGCAAATGTTAATCTATTGATCTATTAAATTGTCAAAAATGAACTACGGATGAAATACTGGAATGCTGCAGATCCTTTGGGATGCATACTGCTCAAATTATCAGCATTTTGGCAGCATTTCATTTTGTATCTATTGAATGCAGGAAATCATCTCGGATAAATACAACGTTAGCTGTTAATGGCTTGACACCCCTGCTCATTCTGAGACTGGACCATCAGGATGCCATTGCTCGTCTTAATCTGCTTAAACTTATAAAGGTGAAATTTTGCAACCCCTCACCATCACCTCCCACTTGTGTCTCTGAAAAAAAATTTTCGCTAGTGAGTCATACTGTGCTTGATGAGATGGAGTCAATTACCCAAGCTTAGAAAAGAAGATCATCATTTGGTTGTGGTTCCAACAAGTGGGTTCTTTGATAGAAGGATGAGAGGTAGCCCTACATGTGTGGTTTTTGTATTTTAGTGGCAACCATCAAGATTTGACCATCACACTTGTGGTTGCAAGCACTGGATTTTTACCACAGCACAGAGGAATAACCTCTAATGTAGATCACTGCTGCTTGAATTGTTGATTTTGCTGATGCTATGACTCTTCTCTTGCTTGGTAGACACGTTGTTTATCTCACTTAGAATTGTTTAAGAAATGTTTGTTAATGAATACTAAGGGCCGGCTCCCTTACAGTTTATAAACCCTTCATTTTCCACAGTATTCTTTTGGATTACTAGCACGTTGCTGGTAGAAATCCAATGATTAGCACAATGGCACCTCATCTGAATACAATGATGGTCAAAACACCTCGTTTTAAATCATCTTTGTCTCTCCTCCTCCCTCTCCATGTTTAATATTTATGCTTTTCTTCCCATCTCTGTCACTTGAGTAAGTGTTTTGATTGTAGTTTTTATAGGCAATCCCAATTAGAAGTGTGATATAAAAATTCATGGCTAGCGGTAATGATACATGAGATATTTAATTATTAAATTTCGATAGATATTTTTGGTTTCATAAATTAAGAAGAAGATGCTTTTGTTGAGGGAAAGGAAATCACAAAGGTTCCAAGATAGAGAGAAGTACAGTTCCATAGTGCAGATGTGGGTAAATATTCCAACTCCAGGATGCAGATTCTTGTAAGTGCAAGTTGTGGGTGTTGTTGGCGAGGTGATCTAAAGATTTAATTTCGATGTATCTTAAGTTGAAAAATGTGCAAATCTGTGATGGCCAGGGCGATTTTTTTTTAGATTGAGGATGGCAGTGGCTGCCGTTTGAGAATGTTGGAAAAGATGATTGGATGTTCCATCCCTTGTTTACATAATGACTCGTATCTTGTTTACACAATGACTATGGGTAATTGACTTGATTGAATCAAATTGAAATTAACACACGAATCATTTCAATTGAGTTGTTCAGAATCTGTTCTCAATAGGGTCTGGATGTGAAGGAGATGAGAAAGGGGATGGCTGGTAGAAGGAAGGTTAAATCGTTTGAGATGGATGACATGCAATGATATTGACAGTATTATTTCCGAGTGTCATGTATCTATCTATACCTAAGGACTCGAGGGACTGGAGGGGAGCCAGCCCCTATTTAATTTTGGATTTATGCAATTCATCTGCTGATTAACCACTCTTTACCTTCAGAATCATTGTTTAAGTATATCTTCATATCTGTCAATGTAAACCTTCTCTAGCAGTCTTTTTTTCATGGCTAGAACAACAAGCAATGCATGGCTGTTTACCATGGTCTATTGTCGAGTCAAAAAACACCAGCCTGTCTCCTATGTGTATTATTATTATTATTCATTTTCATTTCCATTTTCTTTTCGATCCATTTAGATTCAGTAATTAAGCAGTCAACGAAGTGTGCTCTTTTATCACCGAGAGTCCAAGACATCAAATCATAAAAGACTTGGTGGAAAGAAGAGCCTATAGCTTACTCTTTTTTCATTAAACTTCTCTTGTCTATTTGCTCCTCGCTTCATTCATTCTATTATTTGTTTTTGTGCTGAAAGCTGCATCTGAAAGCAGGTGTTTGCTTGTATGATCATATTAATTGCTCACCGAAATTTGTTGTATCAGGCTGTGTATGAGCACCACCCCCGTCCAAAGCAGTTGATCGTAGAGAATGATTTGCCGCAAAAACTCCAGAACTTGATCGAGGAACGGAGGGAAGGGCAAAGCTCCGGAGGCCAAGTGCTAGTTAAACAAATGGCTACTTCTCTACTTAAAGCACTTCATATAAATACAGTTCTGTAAATTCATGCCTCGTAGCTTCTTCTCCAATTGTACATGGGTTTTTTTAGGAAATTCTCTGTTAAGAGTTTTTTTCCCCTTGAAATATGGTTTGCTAGTGTATGCTTTGCAATGAGTCTTAGGCATCATTTGTTTTTTGTAGTGTCAATTACAGGTTGAATCTTGTTTGATTACTAACACCTATTGTGTGAAGTGTTGTTCCCACTGATTTTTTTTTAGATCTCAGGTAAAAAGAAAAGGTTGCCATTTATAGATGTTTTAAATTTTCAAAGCTACATGCACTTGGGAATTTATCCGATCCGAGAGGTCACTTGAAAGTTCCAGTAAGTGCCCGTCTTTTTGCCCTAGTGAGCTGCAGATTTTATTTTGTCCTTCTATTTTGCGTCTTTTTCACCTGTTTTTATTGTTCTTATATGCTCAAATTTTGACTCCTATGTTTGTTTTTATAATCGTATGATTTGTTTTTCTGGAGAAAAATATCGTGTTTTTTTTTTTATGGTGGCATTTTCAATTATAATCTGTTACTGTTTCTTATTTTGGAGAAAGGCTTTTTAATCGGGTCAGGTTAAGGTTTTTATTTTTGGTATTATATATATCCATATGACGAGTTTGTATTGTTAATTTTAATGAGTTTGACATAATTAGAACTAAAATTTGGGTTCGATAATCAGCTCAAAACAATGTTTTTAAGATCAAATTGACTTATAAAATTGTATAATTTGACAAGTTAGCATGTGTTTTAACTAGTAAAACCAAACCAAACTAAAATCAAGTTCGAGTCATATAATAAAAATATAAATGAGCTTATTCATCAACATTTCGACAAAATATGGGATAAAATCCCACCCATTATTAAATTTCATCCTCGCATTAACAGATATAAATCAAGATCTCATTGTAATTTTAAATCTTAACAGGGGCTATCTGGCTTTGGAACCTCATTGTACCTCATACCGGAGAAAACAGAAAAAACCCTGTCCTGGCCATATAACGGCTTTTTTTTTTCATCACAAGAAGAATAATAATAATAATAAAGAAACTTTAATTGATTCTCGAACGATATTCTGTCTTTTCATTGAATTACAGTTTTTGATGGACATAGAAGGCAAGACAAACTATTAAGTGGTTATAGTTTTTTTACTGCGTGTTTGATTATATAGTTTAAAATATATTAAAATAGTAATTTTTATTTTTTGTATCATCATATAAAAATATAAAATAATAATTTAATATTGTTTTAATTAAATTGTTCCACCACTAAAAATACACTCCTTAAACCGTCAGAATCCAGGAATTGACAATTATGCCATCCAATAGGACATCATAGGAATTGAATGGATTTATAATAAATTTGTATGGAAGGATGAAATTGAAATAAATTAAAATTTTGATACTAAAAATATTAAGGATTCCAAACCAATCTGAAAATTAAAAGAATGAGGACCTAATTGAAACTACAATATATAATCAATTTAAATTGAAGGACGAAATTGAAACAAATCAAAACCTATATAATAGCAATAAGGGCTAGAAAAACAAATTCGAACATTCAAGGACTGCAATGAAATTTGACAAAAAACAGTTGTGCTGACATTATCTTGCGCACGCAGGAGAGAGAAATAGGGGAGAATTCAAACGACCATTGACATGTCTTCAGACACCATATAGTCACACGCGCCGCACCAAATGGAAGAGAACCTGCCGGTAAAATTATTCTAGACGCCGGTTGGACATTTTTTGACGACAGAGTAAGCCGCATGCGTCGTCCAAAACACACGTGAGCGCGGGAACGAATGGCGAGTCTGGCGACACGCCAACAGTAAACCGACGAGAAAAAAAAATGGTTAATTACCAGATCACCCCTCCCTTCCAGGCATGATTTTTTTCTTTTCAAAGGACAAAACGGCTATTGCACTGTTCATTGAAATATTAAAAAACAAATAAACTGGCCAAACGAATTGGACCGGACCAAACCGAAAATGTGCAATTACTATGAAACTCCTCAACCCAAATGCTGTATTTTTGTCTTTTTCAAATGACAAATTTGTTATGATACTGTGCATAAACGAGGGGGGGAAATCGAGCTCATGTAAGCTCGAATCAGCAGAGTAAATATCCAGTCAACTGTAAACGACGGATCTACTTTAGGTTCTTTTAATTTTCTCTACGGTCTACGTCATTTAATTGAATGACACATCGCTCGGCACTCCCTCTCTCTGTTCTGCTTTCTCTGACCAAAACGAAGAGCTGAAGTCGAACTCAACAAATCATCTGCTTTCCCGATTACCTATTACCTCTTGCGTTTAGAACTTCACAATCTTGTTCTCCCTCCCTCTCTCTCCTGGAACTCAAGAACACAGGTAAGAATTTTCTTTTCGATGGAAACTTTGAATAATGGGTTTAGGAACTGTTTTACCATTATCTAACATGTTTATATGGAGATTGATCAAAATCCCCAGTTGAATTTTTGGGTTACTGTTCACAGAACCTTAAACACGATTCCTTCCTTTGTTGTCCTTCAAGGATGGTTCTGAGCATGGAGTTTGAAGTTGAATAAAATTGAAATTGTGTCTGCGTTTGTCTGGTTAATGCATGCTCGTGAATTGTGTGGAGGCTTGTCTGTTCGTATTTCTTAGAATCCAAAATAGAGGTTTGAATTTTATGATGTGTATGAGTTTTAAGGTTTGAATTTCAAAAAACACATACATCGCATAAGCATGAATCTATCAGTGTGTCCTTTCTTGTTGAACTAGGATATGATATAGGAACTGACGTTACATTTATCTTTAGTTTCTCTCAACGAATCCATGTTTATGGTAGCATTATATATATATATATTTGCTAGTTCTGGCAAGTGTGGTTTCTTTGGATTTGCAGTATTGATTTCCAGAAGGCATTGTATTAGATAGTTCTTAATTAAACAAACGCTTGAAGTTAGAAATCAGAACTCGCTCCTAATTGTTTGTTCTTGATTCATGGATATTTATTTGATAGGAAAAAATAATACCCTGTCCTAGTGGACATTGATTTTGAAACAGAATGCTGAATTCAGGTGCCTAGGAAATTAGCTTGGTTTTATTGTTGTTACTGCATGAAAAAAAAACTTGGATGCTTTGGTCAGTGAGACCACTGTTAGTAACTAATATGTGCCAAGTATGGGTCAAGATCATTTAACTTATCTTCTCTTCTGTGGCTGGTTGAATCTTGCTTGCATATAAATATGGGTAGAAGATCATATTCATTTTCTTTTTGATCTGTTCATTCATTTCGCGGAGCATAGCTTCCGCTGTGCTTGTAGTTAGTAACAATGGGGAAAACATGCACCCCACCAACCCAACAATAAAATAAAATAAAATAAAATAAAATAGTCACAGGTTGGTCTTTTAAATGTTCAAGCTAAGTCCAATTAGTCTATAAATTGTGCAATTACTAAACAATGTTTTTTGAAATTGAGTGGTGCTGGCATTTTCTCTTCTCAACAATCTACCTTTTATTGAATATTATGGATCAGTGACTGTGATGTGAAATCATGTGTGCTTGTTTTAACTTTTTGAAGCAACAAGAACTTGAATATTGTGGATTATTTTGGATGTGATTTTGCTTGAATTCTGCAAGTGTTTTTACTTGAATTTGGTAGAGAAGTTTGGTGATGTTTTCTTGTTGAAAACATGTTTTAATGGTTTTTTTATTTTTATTTTTATTTTTGCAGCTAGTGGCATTTTTGTAATTTTGACAGTTGTGGCATTTTTATTATTTAGGGGCTCTTTAGTCATTAAATTAAATATAATCCATACTTGCAAATATTCAGGTTTTTTTTGTACTTTTTTTTAGGATGTAAAAAAAATGTAATTTATGAAAGTAACGAGGGAAAGTGAGATTTAGAGCAAACTATAAGGGTTTTTTGTAATTATCTTTTATTTTATTTGGTTCATATTGTTACTTCTTAGCCTTACCTTGCTGCTTGTTTTGCTTCTCACCTTCATTACTACTCTGACGCTGAATTTCCAAATTCGGCAACCATTGAAATAAAAAAAAAAGGTACTTTCGCTTTCCTTTGACACTAATTGCCGGTCTTTTGAGAATTATGAATCTTGTTTCTTTTCCTGTGCAGTTTGTATGTTTTATGGAGATCATGTAAAATTGCTCACAAGGTGTTTAGACTTTTTTTTTTTTTTGGGGGGGGGGGGGGGGGGGGGGCAGTTTGTGTGCTTTTACTTGCTTAGCATTCCTTCTCATAAGTGTGTTATGGTGGAGTTTGGCATTAGAAGCTAGGTTGCTTCTAAACAAAAAACGAGCACAGATGAAATTGTTTAATGATTTGTTAAGATCTAAATTTTAGTTGGTAATTGTTTAATGCTCTCGTTTTGCTTGATCAGCTCTTGTTCAGTACGTGGCTTGGCTTATTTTCCTTTCTTTTGAGTATCTGCTTTGTTGGTACTTTACCATGATAAACTAAGTTGCTTTAAACTAAAAACGAGCAAAGATTTAATTTTCTTCGTAAAATCAACCTGGCAATTTCTGGTTTTAAAGATGGGTGACTGTCTAAAGCAAGAAAGGGGGTAGCGCTGTAGTTTAATGTCATAGTTAGTATAGTTCTTACAGTATGATATAACTCAGTGGGGTTGCTTTGTTTTTTTATCTTGATAAGTCAAGTACTGAGCGGATGGCAAAAGGTTTGATATGGGCGACAGCAGAGGATTTGGCTAGTAACAGAGGACGTGTTCTATCTCTTTATCGTCAGATACTGCGAAGTCTTAACTCGCCAAGTTTGCCTCTTAATTTAGCCGAAAGACTGGCTAAGAAGGCTGAAGTTCGTGCAATCTTTATGCTGGGATCTGAGGAGACATCAGTTCATAACATTGAAGACCTTTTTGACACTGCTGACTATGCTCTCTCCATCCTCAAAAAAGGTGAGATCCCAAATACAAGGAATCCACTCTGAGGAGGGCTACCACCTGGCTGTATACTTTGAAATGCCTTGCTTGATAGTTACAAGGGATGTACACAAAGTAAGAGATGTCTCAGCCAATGACATTGGTTTTTGTTTTAATCTTCTACTATTTTGTCCAGTTATAATAGAAATGACATGGCGTATTAGCAAGTATTTCATAATTTACTCCTTCAATATACTTGTGCTTTGGCATATTAAGATGGGGGAACGAATGTTTTAGGTTGTCTACAAAACAAATGTTTGTTGGGATTAAGTTCAGTTAAACTATTACTCCTCAATGGACTGGAAATTAAGATGTGGATTCTTTTGGACCTGCTGCCCTGCATCACAATTGGGCAAGTCTATCACTTCAGACATCGTGCCTAGTTCTCGTGGTTTTGCTTGTGAAAGCTACTGGTGTTTTCTAGATTAGGCTCTAGGCTACTTGCGTATGTTTCTGGGTATACTTCTTCTAGCTAGATGTTAGAGAACATGATGGAGATGAAATTTGATGCAAGTGACGCAGTGTATAGCATGGATTAAAGCTAGAGTTATCAAGCCTTCAAGATTACAAAACTAAGTGTAGAGAAATTTAGAGAACTCTCTAGTATTTTGTAAAATCTGAATTATATTTATAGTAGTTCTAGACCTAAAATCTTCTATAGAAAAAGATTCCTAATTAAAACTAAAATCTTTTATGAAAATAATTACTTAAACTAATAGAATATATTTAGCATTAGGACTCCTAACTAGTACAATACTACTTAAATTGAAAGTCCCAGTCTAATTAAGATTTTAAAAAATTAAATACAATAAAATAAATAAAAATAATCTTGCCGGTAACTTCCTTTCTCCGATAATCATAAAATTTTAACCTAATCTGAAATAGAAGCTTTAATTTTTTTTTATTAAAATGTTGGCTATCGGATTAAAAGTTATGCTTGATTTACCAAACTATATCTTGAACCTTTCTCAAACTCCTCAAAATCTAAAAACCTTAACTATTACTACAATAATGTAATAAACATTATTATGCCATGGATATTGAAGAAAATTTCCTATGCTAGTCCCTTCTACATTCCAAAAACTTGCCCTAGAGTTATCTATCAAAAATAAAACTTGACTTCAAATAAATAGATATTTTGAATAAAACATTGTCATGAATGTATGCACGAGATCTTGTTTCAAGTATCTTAAATTTGATTTCAGCAAAGATTTGTTGATGTAGAGTTTCTAAATCTAAACAAAATTCTCAAGATCTGAAATTCAACCTCATATGAAACTCTTTTAAGTTGATGGTAACAATAATTGATGTGTTTTGTCATCCCTCGTAACATTATCTTGCCCACTGGTTGAATTGGTAATTTCAGAAGATTGATTCAACAAGGATATGCTTGGTTTGGACCACACACCCGCACTCAAGTTCTGTTTGATGCAACTTCAGCCTTATGAGCAATTCCAACAACTTCTTCAACCTTTTTAATTTAGTGCTTCGAGTTCTTGAGAATCATTGTATGATATTAATTTAAGAGCTTATTTGATTTTCTTCTTCACCATTAATAGATGAAACATTGACAAGTAAAGTCATGTAAGTAGGCAATGTTGTTATCACTAAGGTGATGTTGAAACGGTTTACTTTGAAGAGACGACTCCTCCATTTCTTTTCCTTGCTTTTCTAGAAGGTTGAATAAAAATAAATAATAATAATTTAATTTTTTATATAGTCAATATAAAATCTCTTTAAAATCATCTTGTATAAACTTAAAACTTAATGATTGTCTCCAATTTTGTTAAATTTCAATTAAAGGCATACCAATGCTAGTACTAAAGTCTAGAAATTCAAAACATCATTATTTAGCACCATGAAAAAAAATTGTGTGACAAGTCCTACCTTTTGATGATTAGAAACTTTGTTGAAATAAGAGTAAGCTTCTAATTCATCAAATTCAGGATAGGTCTAGGTTTGGCGTTAAGTCTCTAGACAAATCCCTTTTTTTCACAATTTGTTTTGATGTTATTTATTAGCTGAGTTAGATTTTCCATGGCTTGCTCTAATATAAACGATCCATTCTTTGTTCCCGAGCAAGTGCAAAACTATCTACATGAATATGATCTATCATGTTCTGAATATGAGGCTCTGACAATTAATGTTTATAAGATATTGTTTCTACTTTGGCCCTCCACTTGCCTAGGCTGCCTGTTGTTGGGTTCCATGAACATTTGTTTGTCAAAAATAGTATATATATCGACTCTTATCATGCGAAGCATTTTCATATTTATGAGCAACCTTCATATCATATACATATATATATATATATGCAATGGCACTGGCGTCTGTGGCCATGACTATTGAAAGTTCTTTTTCAAGCAAGTCTCATGAGGGTTTGCATTCCCGAGATTGAAAATATAGTCCATTTTTCACTGGAGAGATCGTTGGTGGTTAACAAGTACAGAAACAAAAAGAATCAGCATTCAAATGAAACTCGATTTCAACTGATCCTTCTTCCATTGTTGGGAAGCGAATGGAGTAGTGGTTGAAGGAGACTGGGAAAAGAATTACACAAGCAAGAAATAATGAAAATTACCTAAAACAAAATCAATTCATCAACATATTATAATCCATCCATCCATCCATCTAGTGTGAAAATACGATAAGAGAGCATCTTAATCACAATCTTATCAGACGAGTTAAGCTAATCTAGCATCTTTCTTGTCACACAAAACCACCCACAATTTAAACAACGCCGAGCTTTAGTGTACAAGCTCATCACAAAGATGGGACAGTGCAATTGCACACAATGCCAACCACACAACACAAACACCATCCACGGGCAAGTGACACCAATCACTGCATGTCTTATATCAGATCACCGATGTTCATCGGCATTTCATCAATCTGGGTGCTGTAGTACTGTTCAATATCTCTTAAAATCCTGATATCATCACTTTTGACGAAGTTAATGGCAACACCCTGCAAACCACCAAAACACATTTAATTGACATTAAACAATCGGCCAGCAAAGGGTAGTCATCAAAAGGCAATAATAGCAGCAGGGATGAGCATCCACAATGTAGAATCTCTTCAAATGAGGATCAAAGGGTGTGTAGACCTAGGTAACATTAATTCAGTGAAGTCTTTTCTTTGAAGAGAGTTGCACACTCATTCATTCGATTTATTTATTCATCTATCTCACTTAATTCTCATACATAATACTCATATTCTCATAAACCAATGGAAGTTTAAAAAGATCAAACATAGATTTTGCTTCAAAGGATGTATCTCATAGCAGAAGTTTATTAACCAAGCATATACCTTCCGTCCAAAACGACCAGAACGACCAATTCGATGAATGTAAAGCTCTCGATTATTTGGAAGGTCATAGTTAATCACCAGAGAAACCTGAAGAGATAAATTCAGACAGTAGGAATAAGATAAAACCAAACAGCAGAGGTATGCCCTTCTGAATAAAAATAAATAAAACAACCTACAAATGAATGCAAGACTGGCCAAAAAGAATAGAAAAAAAAAGCTCACCGATGTTGCATGAGCTAGTTAGCAAGAGATTTTGTAAGAATTCCCTATTATTACACAGGGTCAACATGATGCTCAAATGACTATCATCATTTCAGTGGTCAATGCAAGTTTGAAAGCACATTTTACTATGAAACAACACAATTTGGTCCTTCCAACCTCAGTCAAACCATCAACCTCCAAATTAGGCAATATAATATGCTAAGGGCATAAAACTCCCATCTTAACACCTTAACACTATTCTTTTCATTTCAAGAAAGGAATGCTTCATGTACATGAAATAACTGCACCCAATGAAGACACTATAGAGGAAGAGGAAGACAAGGAACTCGCCTGTTGAACATCAAGCCCCCGGGCCCATACATCAGTTGTGATTAGTACCCGAGTTTCACCAGACCGGAAATTAGACATAATTGCATCTCTCTCCTTTTGAGGCATGTCGCCATGCATTGACGAGACAGTGAAGTTAAATTCAACCATCTTGGCAGTTAGCCAATCAACCTGTAGAAAACTATGAAGATTACTTTTCGACAAAAAAACACATCATCCAAAAACAGGCACAAAATTTAAAACAAGGAAACAGCTAACCCATAACACGGTAAACATCCATTGCTAAATTATATTACTTTTCCTTTAATAGTTTAAATAGCTTTAAAGGCAAGTCTCTCTAAATTTCTGTGCCTTTACACAATCACACATCAAATCCCAGTTTCCTTGCGTAGAGCAGAAAATAGGTCCTGGAACTACAAAGAAAATAATTTGTCATTCTGCTTCAAGTTATGTACTGAATAACTTTGATATTGAAATGATGGTTTCTGTAAATAAGTTTGCATCTCAAAATCATGACATGTTCTCTACAGACAACATGCATATCACCAGCTAAATAATTGAACAATCCATACCTCATTCAATGATGTGCAATGAAGTGACAGTCCAATTGCTTTATGTTATCACTAGTATAGAATGTCTAAAATCATCTTTTTCATCGACTTGACTTTCTACATGATCAACAACTTTCTATTTCTAGATGATACCACCCTAGAAGAGAATTCTTCATAAGATACTGCTATCAAAAAAGAAATTATATAAGAAATAGCTTTACCTTTCGCTTTGTATTGCAGAAAATAACAGCTTGAGTGATGGTAAGAGTATCATAAAGGTCAGTCAGAGTCTCGAATTTCCATTCTTCTTTTTCAACGGCAACAAAAAATTGCTTGATGCCCTATCACCACAGAAACACAACAACAGGAGAAGTTCTCATCAATACCAGCTTTGCATCCATTGCAAGTTTATATAAAACTCACATAACTGCTTACCTCCAAAGTCAACTCATCACGTTTCACAAGAATCTTTACAGGATCCGTCATGAACTTGCTAGTAACCTCCAAGATTTCATTAGGAAGGGTAGCAGAAATCAAGACAACCTGCAGTAGTAATCACAAATTAGAGCAGGGCTTAACCACTAGCTATAAGCTTGCCTATTATGCAAGAATGCACAATAAAACAAGATGTCAGCAAAATATCACACTTACACCAGAAATACAAAAGCTGCTTGCGGTAACTAGCAACTAATGCCTTTTCACCTATAAAAATGCTATGATCATCCCATATAGATGTACAAAATTTAATCTTTACATGCAAAACACTGAGGAGAAAGAGGTGGGCCAAGTTGAATGGGGATAGGCTATTGACTACTAGAATCATAAAATTATTTTCCTTGTTTTCTTTGATAAGTTGGAGAGGTGGAGAAAGGGAGCCAAAACAAATACCTTGACAGGAAAAAAATTGGATGGGTCCAGTAGTTAGCTGACACAAAAGAAATAAATAGTCTTATAAAAATACAGAGAGAGCACAAACCTGAAGCTCGGGTGGGAGATATCTATACACGTCATAGATTTGATCCTTGAACCCTCTGCTCAACATCTCATCAGATTCATCCTGCAGCCAAATATTAGAACAAAACTCAGCCAGTAATTCCTCAAGGCATGCATTGCCATACTATACCTTTAACAAGAACTGCACAAACAAATGCAAAGCAAATTGAGATTTAAGGGATGAAATCATCAACTCACGAGAACTAGTACTCTGATGGCTCTTGTGCGTAATGATCTCCTCTTGATCATGTCACAGACTCTGCCAGGAGTTCCAGAGACTACATGAACTCCATGTTCTAGTTTTCGAATATCCTCGCCCACACTTTTGCCACCGATGCATGCATGTACTTGTATATTAATGTTTTCACCAATTACAGTTATCACTCTCTCTGTTTGCTCTGCCAGTTCCCTTGTAGGTGACAATATCAATGCCTGGACCCTGTAAAATCAAGCCAACATAAGCATGGAAGAGACTTAAACTGCAATGTCAATCTGAATTAAACCAACCTAAAAAACAAGAACCAGTAGTCCTTTAATTGCGTGCAACAACTACAATAAGACTAAAGTTTCATGTTTTCAACTTGCACAATCTTGGAGGTTGTTTTGTTTCCATTTTATTAACAAGAGGGGTTAAGCTTAATTGCCATTAGAACAATACTAAAAACAACTAAACCATGACAAAATCAAAAACCTTAGCTAAAATCATTGAAAAACTTCAGGACACATGACCCTAACAAGAAACATGACGAGAAAGGGGAAAATAGAATTGGATTTTGCAGAATCAGAGTTCACTAGGAAACAGCAGAGCATAAAAAATAACATCAAACAACCAACTTAAAGTTGAGCAGACAAAAATCTTATCCATAAAAACAATAACATTAACATAAAAATAAAAATAATTCATCAAACATGACTACAGGAAAAAAACCCATTTTAGAGAGGGGAAAAAACACCACTAATATCTACAGTCAGGAAAAGCAAAACCTTAGCTATCTACAATTATATCCTTTAATGCTATTCAAGATTCACCACATAAAAAATAGGTCTCGCCTAGTGAAACATAATCTCTGACCTAATCACCCAGCATAACAAAAATTAGGGTTTGGTGAAATTCCTGATTTTATTACACAAGACAACGAAATCCATAATGTAAAGCAACCGAGGAATTCAAAACTTGGTGAAAACAACCACCTTAGCAGTCTACAATTATGTCTTTTAAAATTAGGGTTTCTGTAATAAAACATAATTTCAAGTCCCATTACACATGTCTAAAAGAAATAAAGTATTTCTACAGTTAGTGTTAACTACAACCCTGGTTCTCTAGCAAAAAAATTAGGGCTCATCTAATCAAACACAAATTCTAACATGATTACACAAAATAACAAAGCCCATATTACAAGATCTCCGATAATCAAAGCTTTTCAAACAAAAACAACAAAAAAGGGGCAAATCTTACTCTCTGTTAGCAGTGTCAACGAGCTGACAAACAGTAAGAGCAATCATAGACGTCTTTCCAGTACCAGACTGAGCTTGAGCTATAACATCACGGCCTTTAATTATCGGCAATAAAGCTCTTTGTTGTATAGCTGATGGCTTTTCAAATCCATAATTATAAATCCCTCTCAATAAATCTTCTTTTAATCCCATCTCATCGAAACTTGCCACAGGTTCTATTCCCTCCGACGTTTCAAACACCAGCTTTTCATCCTCCGCCGCCGCCCTTCGCGCGCTCCTCCCCGCTGGTACCACGCTTGTTGCCATCGCCGCTGATTTCAGAGAGAGGAAAGGAGAGGAGATGAGTTTTTGGGTAAGCTAAAGAGAGTTGCGAATTATAAGGACTATTAATACTGTCTCTCATTTTGTGTGTATATAAGGGGAGGGGGGGGGGGGGGGGGGGGGGGGGATTCGAAACTAGTTCAATGACAGACAGAAATGGGCTTGGCCCATCCGTTCTATTTCTAGTGGGCTGGATTATACAAATTTTGGAAAATGAAATTGCAGCATTTTTTAGAAACATAGTGAAATTAAGTTAAATTTCACATGTTATTTAAATATATGTGACATTGAATTAGCATTTTGGATATTTATTATTAATTAGGAAATTATTTATATTATAAAAATATTTTTTGTTATAAATATCCTTATATTTATTTAAATAACATTAACTTAAACATAAGCATTCTAGAGAATATAATATGTGTGTGTGTATCATATTAATTGTTTATTTAATATTTGTTGAAAAACAATCAATAAATATATATATATATATTTGTTAAAATAAGTTTCAATTAAAAACTTTTCATTGAATTTTGAGAAAAACTAATTGCAAAAATGTTGCAACACCCATAAAATACTCTCGTTTTTGTAATTATTAATCACTAAAAGATCAATACGTAAATCTAATATAGCTATTAGGTAGATGAATAACTCTAGGGGTTAAACTATCACTTTTCAAACTTAAGGGATCAATGTGATCGTTGTTCATATTTTTCAACTCTCACCAACAACTTTGTGTAGCCAAAACCACCATTTATTTTCACAATTCTTAACCCAAATCACCTCTCCAAAACCCATAAATCAAAAATAGTATTTACATGTTTGATGATATCATTACTTCTTTCGGATTCAAAGAAAATTTAGTTGACCAATATACATATCTGAAGTTTAATGGGATCACATATATATTTTTAGTCATGTATATAGATAATATTTTGTTAGCTAGCAGTGATATTGATTTGATCTATGAAACCAAATATTATCTTGCCAGGAACTATAAGATGATTGATATGGGTGAGGAATTGTATGTCATTGGCATAAAGATATTTAGATATTGATTTTAAGGGTGCTTGAATTGTATCATAAATGTTTTATCAATTGATTCTTGAAAAGATATAATATGTGATTTTGTTCAGGTAATGATGCTCCTATTATGATAGGTGATAAATTAAATGAAAACGAGTGCCAGAATAATGACTTGGAACGAGAATAAATGAAGAAACTTTTGCATGCGTTTGTTGTTGGGAGTTTAAAGTATGCAAAACATGTACAAGATTAAGTATTAGTTTTAAAGTGGGAATGTTAGTTAGATACCGGAGTAACCTAGAAACTAACATTGAAAAGAAGTAAAGAAAGTTATGAGATATCTACAAGGTTCAAAACATTATATGCTCACATATAAAAATTGAATTAACTTAAAGTGATTGGATACTTAGATACAGACCTTGTTTGTTGTATAAATACAAGAAAATCTTTATTATGTTATATACTTATATTAGTTGGTGAGGAGATTTCATATAAGAGTGTTTAACAATCAATTATTGCTTTATCGATGATGAAGAGCAAATTCATAACATGTTTTGAGGCAACAAATCAATTAGGATAAGAGTTAATAAATGATTCTATATGTTTTAGCTATGACTCTTTGATTATGTTTGGTTTTAATAATTAAAGATTGAACTATGAAGTCAATTTTGGTGGAAGAGATGCAAATGAGAAAGAGATAAAGATTTGAGAGAAGAAAAACATGAAAAGGCTAAGAGTTTATTTCTAAATGAATGAATACATTGCTTTTAGCTTTATACAAGAATTTCTAACTGACTTTAACTATTTTTTTCATAGAATTAATAATTTATAACAAACAAACTAAACAATTTGGCCACATCACTCTAACTATCAATAAAGACCAATTATTTGAATATGACAGTAACTTCTACTAGAAATGAATATTGCACTAAATTAATTACTTGATTTTCTTCAATCGTATCATAGGTTTTTTACCCTTTTTTTAGCATATTCTTGAAAACAAAATTCTTTCAAAAATACTTTTTCTGATGCAATTTGTTAATTTTAAAAAAAAAATTATCGCCATTTCATTATTTTAGCATTATGTTTTTAAGAAAAATAAGTTAAGAAGAAGAATTGAGCGAGCCAAAAAAATAAAAAGTAAAAAGCTAATAAGTATAGGAAAAAAGAGCAAAAAAAAATTAATCACAAAAAATAAAAAATAAAAAAGGAGAAAATGAGCAAAAAAATAAGAGTGAAAAGGGAGTGGAGAAAAAAGCCAAGGTGGGTTATAAAACTATAAAACTACTACAAGTTTGTCCTTTATTTAACCAACTTTTTACCATAATTAAAGGCAGGTAGGCTAACAAATACTTTAAAAAGAGAGAGATCAAATAAAAAATCAAATAAAACGAGAGAACATGATTGCAGAATCACATTTCTTTTTTACCACACCAATATATCCCCTTTTTTTTTTTGTAGTCACCTTCATAACTAAAACACCCTTTCCCACTACATCGTTAACCTTTTTACATACCCATCATGAGCCACTTCTCTTTATCGTTAAACACACATGACCTCACCAATCCTTAAAAGCCCTCTACTATGTAAACTTAAACAGCACATCCATTACTTAGCATTCCCTTCACCACCAATGAACACCATTTATTGTTTATCATTAACTCTCTTTTCATGGATCTCATCTAAATAGTTTACCTAACACAAAATTCATTGCTCAAACCCATTGTCCAATAACGAACATGAACACTTACAACACTTTAAACTCATCACATTAGTCAACAAAAATAGCAGTAACAATATTTATAATATCATAATAATAGAGTGATGAAAGGAAGAAAACGTAACTAAAAAAAGGATTATATTATTATCAAGTTGCTTATGTTGTTATTTCAAGTGTAAATCAAAGATAATAGAATATTGATCTAAGATGAAGAAACTCAATTATAGTATAGGAAAATGTATTTCACAATACATAGCCAGTTAAAAATAATATATATATATATATATATATGTATTTGTTAGTGAAACTATAAAAAACACAACATTAAAATCTTTTTCTAACCAACAAGTTGAGCATGAAAGATTTATTTTGATGCCTAGTTTGAAATGAGTGAACCAAGTAATACTAAATTTAGGAATGAAAGAATAAATTAAAGAGTTTTTTTCATTAAGGATGATGATTTTCAGTTCAATCCACTTTTGGGTAAAAACAAACCTAACCTAATTGAAATTTGTATTTTTAAAATCATGAACCAAATTGAATTGACCAATAAGTTCAAACCGACCATTTCAATTTGGCATTTTCTTTTAAAAAAATGATTAAACCTATATCCAATTAATTAGGGTTTTTTAGACCTTTTTGTAATTTGCCCAATCTTTTCTAAGCTTATTTTAGGTTTCATTCTACAATGGAGTTAAGATGTTTTTTTTTTTGTTTCTTTGTTATGGAATGGGATAATTTTTAGGTTTTCACATCATGTGTTTTTCTCTTGTTTTTTTTATGGGTCTTGAGATGTTAACAAATAACTTTAATAAGTTTCCTCTAAGCTTAAGTTGTTTTTTCAAGTTCATTGTTTTATTATGTTATGATCATTTTGCTAGTTCATTCCTTTTTTCATACAAAAAAAAAAAACATGTTCCATTAAAATTGTTCTTTATGGAATATTTTTATTTGTTGTAGTTGCAAAATTGTTCACTGTATTGCATTAAATGAATATATGTCAATCAATTGGGTAAATCAAATCATTGTTTTAAAATAAAAATATGCTTATCCTACATAATGATCATTAATATAAAAAAGTTTATTCCTTCGAATTGTTGTGTTATAATAGAATTTCCACTTTATTAAACACTAAATAATATCATTTATCATTCAAGATTATTGTGAGTCGTATAAGTATAAAGTTCATCATAACTATCCATTTGTATTAAGTCATTAACCTCTCACACGCTGACCATGTAACCATCCTTTTTCTGTATTACTATACATGGAACAACTATTCCAAAATTTTCATCAATTTTATGGAAATTAAGATAAAACCAATATCAACACTAACAAAGTTTATGAGCAACATCACTTGATTTTCATGTGCACAAGATAATAACTACATGAAATCAAATTTATTAGCATAAATTACAATATTAAATTGAGCTAACACAAGTCCATTACTTAATATCGAATTATAAACTAAATAAATTAGGGATATTTGTCAACAACGAGAGGATCAACAATGGAGGCTAGGGAGAATGAGAGATAGACTAGGGACAAAAAAAAAAGGTTTTAATTTAAGGTTTTTATAAAATGGTGTAGGGTTCTCTTATGCTAAAGAGAACGAGAAAAATCATTATATGTTTTTGAACTAATTAAAAGAAGAAACACGAGACGTTAAGGGGTGGAGTGTTGCTTTTGTCCTTGATTTAGAGTTAGAACACAATGAAAAAAGACGAGTGGCAAAGAGAAGGGTAGATGTCGGATTTGAGTTTGATTTAAAGTTGAAAAGAAAACTTAATATTAATATCTTTTGTTTTCAAACTCAAAGTGTTAGTTGAATGATTTGATTCAATTGGTTTTAGACTTTTAAAACTATATAAAAAAAACTAGAATTATTTTGAATTTTCTAATAGATTAACTAAGGTTTTTTTTCTTGATTTGGTTTTTTCAATTATTTTTCTTTTTTGATTTTCTTCATTTCTCAAGCCTTTTTTCTTCTTTTACACTGTTCTGTGTGCATGAGAAGTGTCTAATTAAGAGCGTGATTGAGACCTTGAAAGTATTTTTTTATTCAAAAATTCATTAAATTTTATATTTTTTAAAAATTATTTTTGATATAACACATGAAAATTATCTAAAAACACTAAAAATATTTAATTAAAAATTAAAAAAATCATTTTTTTCAAAAATATCATAATGGAGCTCCCATGTCATGTTACCTACTTGCTTTTAATTTGACTGGAAATCAACCATATCACAAGAAATGCACGCAAAAACAAAATCTGACAAGTATGTTCCCTGTGTTTTACTCTCTTGTACTCCTACAAAGGAAAGAAAAATTACAATTTTACTCTGTTTTAGCATTTGCATTTGAATACAGGCTGCAACAAATTATGAGGTGGGCTTAAAGGCTCGAGAAAAGACGAAGAAAATGGAAAGATAGGAGAATTCCGTACCTCATAAGAGTTGGGTTTCAAACTTTCCTGAATTTAATTGTTTGGATTAGAAAAATAAACCTCGGATTTGATTCAAATATATCGAGTGTTGTCGTAATAAAAAAAGAAAAATTCACAAACAAGCCCCAAAAATCTTTGAAAAAGAGAGAAATTAATATAAAAGATGAAGAAATCTACACATTACCTTGTGAATTGGAGGCCGAAGTTTACACAACAAAATCCTTTCATATTGTCCCACGGCTTTCTCGAGCTTTGTACCAAAGAGACTGTTTACATGGAGCCTTTGAAATTGAAGGGACAAAAAATTAAATATTCAAAGAAAAAAAAAGAAAAAGAGAGAGGCTGGCTCTCGACTCCCATGTCTCTTGAGTACCAAGTTCAAGAAAGCCGTGGAAAAGCATGCAACGACCTTCTTATCTTCTCTTCTGCAACTAACCCTTTCTCTCTCTCAAGATATCCATCTCATCTCCTCAAAAATAAATTCATAACATATTCTCATAAACTTTCCCTTTAAACACAGCAGAGAACTCCATTATCTCTGAAGTTTTTTTAACAAGAACATCAGGTAATGAAAGTTTTCCTTCCTTCTAGTTTTCGAGCGGACATTTTGATAGGATTTACACTCGAGGCAAGAACTTAAAACATCTCTTTCCACGATTGAATTCCAAAAGGGTACAAAATGGTGAGGTCAGATAGAGTTATTGGAGGTATATGCATAAGATTTACAGAAAAGATCGATCAGATCTTAGCCAAAAACCCTAACGAATTCATGAAAGTTTTCGTTCTTTCCCAGTGTTTTTGAGGGAGCATTGGAAAAAGAAACGACTGGCTTGGAATTTTTGAAGCTAAAACCTCGAACAGTGTTTGCGGGGCTTAAATCTAGAGGGTATAAATAAAATTCATTGAAGATTGACATGAGAGAAAGAAGAGAAGGAAAAAACCAAAGATAACGGCTTCGAGAGATTGACAAAGAGAGATAGACAGAAGTGACAGGATGAAGAAAGTAGGGGGTACTATCTCTGTGTGTGAGTAATGCAAAATGACTACTGCTGTTTTTTTTTTTTTTTTTTTATCTTTCTATCTACAGAAATTTGATGATTCTCTCTTAAGCCACAACACGTGCGGCTGACAAAATAATCTATGGTAAATTATATTTTAATCCCCTAAAGATTATACAATATTCCATTCGATTTCAATAGGATAAAGCTTCCAATGTAGCTCTACCATGTCAGATAGTTAACAAACATCACCTTTCTATATATATATATATATATAGAGTTAACATTACTATACGAGTGATGTTTCTTGTGGGTGTATGATACAAGAAAATTATAGATTGAGATTATACATGGTAATTTATTACTTGATTTGCGGGTATATATGATGTAAGAAAATTATAGATTGAGATTATACGAGGTAATTTATTACTTGATTTGCGGGTATATGTATGAAGATGAGGTAAGAAAACAGAAGTTAAGGAAAGTTGAAGACATGCGATAAAATGCATGAGTAAGTTAAATATAGTTTTTTTTTTAAATTTATTTATTTGAAAGGAATTGTTATATTAAAATGTTACAATTTATATAAAATTATTTAAATTTAGCTTTAATTTCCATACGATAGCTATATTTTATGGAATAAAATTTTATAATTTTATTGTGATTAATAAAATTAATGTATTTGATTGTTTTTAGATTTTTATAATTGGTATCAAAACGTGGTTGGATTGCAATATAAGGAATAATTAAATTGTATTTTCTGGAAAATACATTTTCATTTTGTAAAATAATTTACCTTCACATTAGAACTTCTATAAAAAACAAATAGGATTAGGATAAGAAACTTTTAATTTTCAGGAACTGAAGCAGCACCATTAGCAAATATATAGGGGTCTAAAATATGTTTTACCGACAAATCTTCAGCGACACGGGTTTCAAGGAAGACAGGCCAGAGTGAACGAGACACGTGGCAAACATGGGATTGTTGAGTGGGGGACTGGCTGCTCCGTGTGGTGCTCGAAGCATGAGGAGGCAGTCCTTTTGTTTTAGCTTTTTAACCTCGTTTTTAAAAACATTAAATTTTAGGTGGCAGTTTCTTTCTTTTGACCGTGGGATCCATGGCATGTGGGAAAATTGCTTCTCCGATGAAATATTATATTATTTTTGCTCAATCATAAATGGTTGTTAAATAATAGATACCCATATGGATACCTAACAACTCAAACGATAATTTATAAATATCTGATTTTTTTTTACATGATACGTATTAAGCACAAAAGGATCTAAAATAAAATAAAAAACAAAAAGTAAATTAGAGGGACACTACAAATTACAAGGTGAAATTAAAAAATATATATAAATCAAATCGAAAAACATAATATATCATAAATTTAGATCCAATGGTGAAATTAAAATTCAATTAAACTCTTACATAAAGGGCAAAAAAAAAAGTGTAATAACTAAATAAAAAAAATAATATATGCAAATTTAGATTGAATGATGAGATTAATTTTTTTTGTTAAAACATGTCTTGAGGATATTGGACCAACAAGTCAAACCCAAACCTAAATTAAGGCTTTTGGTTAAATGGGCTTTGACCTAGCTATCTATTTGTATTTGAATAAGTTTCACGGCTCACACAATGATATTAGGATGATATACATATTAAACCTTGTAAAATATATGAAAAAACTTCAAAATAAATTCATGTTTTTTACGATTGATAGCAGAATGAGGGTGGCTGGAACCATGGATTAGGATGGTGCTTGAAATGTGTCGGTTTTGTAACTTGTATAAGGTCTTATTTGACATTGTATTTCAAAAATATTTTTTTAAAAAAAATAAAAAATTATTTATATTTTTTTGTTTTAAATAAAATGTGTTTGGTGTTTTAGATCATTTTAATATACTGATATTAAAAATATTTATTAAAAAATAAAAAATATATTATTTTGATATATTTTTTTTAAAAAAAAATCATTTCAATCATACTCTAAATAGAGGCTTTAGTTGGGCTTATCGACAGTCTTATTCTTCCCTTTCCTAGGTTAGTGTGAGGCTTGGCATGCCTTTCCCTTCCTCAGCCTCGGTTGAGCTTGCTAGGCTTAGCAAATTGCCCATGAAGAGACACGATCCGACATGAGGCACACAAAATCCCGGTCTATCACTGTAAAAACTAACTTGGTCCGAATGATAGAGATATATTTTGAGCTAGAGAAAGTAGTTAGTTTATTATTAGCTGATCCGGCCCACAATCTCATTTTGGGCCTTATCAGCATAGTGTATGTACGGACTGATTTGCAGTTGCCAACAGGTACAGGTTGCTTCTTCAAACCTGATAGACTGATAGGTTACTTAATATTTAATGCCTTTTCTATCAAAAGGGATGATTTAATAAAGTTCCAGTATATTTTAGATTAAAAAAAAGAGATTTTAAAAAATATATATTTTGTAGATCTAGGTGAGCGAGTAAAATTTTAATTGTTTTATTTTCTTACAAATAATACACGTCACAATTCAAACTCGAGACTTGCTGTGCAGAACACAAGTTCTTCGCTCTCCAAGCTACTAATTATATAAAAAAATATTTATTATGTTTTTAATTAACAGTAAAGTATTTTTTTTTATAGTCAACTAATATTATGTTATAATAAAAACTTTAAAAAATACACATTATCTTAAAAAAATACAATTAACTTATTTCATATTAAATGTTGAGTAGTCTCATTTAAAGTAATATAAAAACTATCTATTCTCTCTGTAATTATGCTGATTGCTCCATAATAAAAATAATTTTATTTAAAAAAAAACTCTTTATTACCTTAAAGAATAAGAAAATATTTAAATTATGAAAAAAAATCTTTTTTAATTAAATAGAATTAAAAAAAACTTGCATTATTATAATATCATGTGGTAAATTTGAACTTCAAGTAAGAAGTCCAATTATTTTCTGAGAGCAATAATAGAATAATACCTATAAAATCATATCTTATTTTTCTTTTGGAATTAATTCTATTCCATCCGTTAGAGTCTAGGCAGTACCGAACAAGAAAGCAATGCTCATGCTTCACTTAAAAATACAAATTTAATTTATTTAACTATTCGAAGTCAAATAATGGCAATATAGTTTAGAAAACTGAAGAACACTTGTCTAATTTATAAAGGAGCTCTAACTCTAGAAAGAGTGATCAATAAAGAAGAAAAGAGCAGCTGCTGCAATATTTACAACAAGTGAAAAGATTCCTGCAGACTCAAATTTTTGACATCGCCATTAACCACTCAGGAAGCCCTCGACCTTGTCATTAACAGCAGCTGTTAGGAACCTGATGCACATCGGAGGATTAACACCGGAAAGCGCAAGAATGGCCGCAGGGATACCCCACAGAGACTCACCGCAAATGAGGCCGGACGCGACAGCAGGGCCGAAGTCACCGGCTCTTTGCTTGTTACTTAACTCCCAGAGGAAGAGAATCAAACTTCCAACACACATGTCAATGGCGAAGTAGCCACCAAGATAGAAAGGAATTGCAATGCACATCGGGCTAGGAATGAACCTGTGGATTCTGTACCTGGTTTCGTATTTCCTCAACAGCTCCGTCACAAGGTTGATAACCATGGCGGCGATGAAGAATATGATGGAGAGTTTAAGGCAGTTTTTGGGGAGGGAAGAGACACCTTCAGTGCCAAGCATGGCAATCCCACGATAGACTCCACCATAGGGTGCGGGATAGGCGCTACCTTCCTCGCCGACAGGATAAGCCTGATAGAAGATCCAGAAGACTAACGGGGTTAAAACGCAACCCATGGCAGTGCCCAGGACTTGACTGAAGAACATGGAGCGAGGAGACGAGAGGGTGAGGTATCCTGTCTTGAAATCTTGCATAAGATCAGATGCTGTTGAGACGATGCTCATCATCACACCACAAGATGCCAGACCGGCAATGACACCGCCGTCCGGCAGGCCAACCCAAGCACTGAAGATTATGATGGCAAATTTGCCATAGTTGGAGGCAAGAGACCAATCTGTGAGGCCGCACCCGTAGGCGTTGCAGAAGGCTAAAACTGGGGCAATCACATAAGCAACCAGAATATGGTACCATTTCAATTGAGGGAAGATATATGGCACTGCAATGATGGAAATGATTGCTAGAAGGATGTAGCCACCGCCAGCTACCCAGGTAGGAATCTGGTCTTTCAGAAAGAATTCGGTTCTGCGCTTTTCGTCATACTTCACAAGCTTGGAGTTCTCGTCGCCAAAACCAGGAGCCTCAGATTCTTTCTTCTTGATATTGATTATTAGACTGATTATGGTTTTGGAAAGCATGAAGATGACATGGAAAAGACCATCACCCAACATTGTGGCGATGGCCATAAAAACCTGAAAAAACGGATGGCAGGATTAAAAATCTCTGATAAATCAACTAGAAAATGACCATGGCAGAATTTCAGCTTGAATCGAGGAAGAATACCCTGTATCCCTGGATTCCATGGAGACTTGTCGGTTTTGCATCAGCGCTGTACCAGTCACCTTTCTTAGTCTCAATAATTGGCCACAGGATTCCCCATGATAGGATGGCTCCAAGAAGCAAGGAGATGTTTACCATGTAAGGACAAATCATTCCAACACCAACATATGTTGCTGAGAAATCAAAGTAGAACCTGTTCGACAGATTGAACTTGTCAGTATAAAGGACCATGAAGAAATCACCCAAACTTTCCTGTGCGGGATCGATTATGCAATAGTGACACCTACCTGCGAGCGTAGGCTTGGGGTCCGAAAGTGGGGAAGCTAGCGAATCCACATCCTTCTGCAGCAGTCCAAAACCACTGGAAACCGGCCCACAAAAAGCTGCCGGCGAAATATTTGAACAGGACAGAAACCTGCTTCCTGTACATGCGTTAGAAAATGTCAGCAAATAGTGAAATAATACCATATAGCTCACAACCTCACCTTCACCATTTCACCACTCAGTAATGCTTACTTTGCTAGCTTGGCTCCTTTAGGTGTGTGAAAGCTGTTGATGAGGTATGCAGTAGCTGTTCCACTAGGATATGTTAACTTGTACTTCAAGATCATCAGCTGCAGGATTAATTTAAGAATATCAGATGAATAATAAAAAGGAAATAAATACTAATTAAAATAAAAACCCAGTATTTACTGTATTTAATCGTTACCTTCCTCAGAGGCACGATAGAGAACAGGCCAACAAAGCTCACAGCAAAGAGAAATCCAATCATCCAACCTAGATGGAGTTCTTTCATGTTTGCTGGTGTATTCCCTCCTTCTGATTGATTAGCTATCTTTGGTGTCATACCAAGCAAGTAACTAGCAGTCCCACCTAACAGTTAAGCCACAAAATTAGATCAAAATTAGAACTGAATGAAAGGACCAAATGGAATTCATTGGGGCTTTCTGAAAATCAATCTTTAGGATTGTTTTTTATTAGCAGACACTGCTTTTCATAATCCTAATATCAACAAGAAAGCAACAATTAAAGATCTAAATGGAATGAGATTTTCTCGAGTTTTGGTCCGCAAAAATTCCAACAAGATCTAAATCAATAAAGGAACAACTAAAAGATCCAACATTTACATTCATCGTCCACAAACAATCATGCCGATCAATGCTTATCATCGCAATCTGAAATCACCATTAATTAATTTACAGGTGTTTGGAACTCTAAGACCAAAGATTTGGTTCCAAACGTGCTGTTAGTATATGAGGAAGGTGATATTTGGTCAAAAGTGATAGAATCTAATGAGATATACGATGACAAGAAAATACAGCAAGAAACAGATAAATTACAAAAGGGCACGTAGAAACATACTGCTGAATGCAATGCCAGAAGAGGCAACCACACATGTTTGCACCACAGTATTTTCCTGTCTAGTGAAAGGTTGCTTCAAGAATCCAGCTTTTCCAAGCAGTGAAGTCCAGAATCTAAGGATGGCAAAACCCAGCAAGCCGGCGGCAACATTGAGTGAAGGGATCACACCAGTTGTGAGATTAAGCTTGCAAACAATGAAGTTGAACACAATACTCAAAACCAGGCTCGTTAACATGGCCCTGAGTGTAATCTGCTCTCCCCATGAAGGAACTTTCGTGTCCTTGAACGCCTCTTCAACCGCAACCTCCTCTTTCTCATCTGCAGAAGAAACCTGGTCGTCTCCATCAAAAGGGTTTGTGTAATTCTCCCCATGATCGCCACCACCCCTCCTTCTCTCCATCGTCTCCTTCCAAGGATAATATATATCTCTATACAAAGTGCAAACTCCTTCTGTTCTCTTTGTATAGAGATATAAATCACGATGCCTCCCTCTCTCTCCTCTCTTTTATTTCCCTGTTCTTATCTCTATACATACAAGTGTTGCTGTTTTCAGGCCTGATCAGAATGTTTATAAAGAAAAGAATCCCAAGAGATCCCGGAGGTTTGAAGTTGTTGCACTTAAAACGGAAATAGTTAACACAGCTATCTTTCCTGAGGACCACGGAGATTTTAAGTGCAATATGGACCTTACGAGTCCCTTGTTGTCTAAAATTGGTAGACTGAGCTAATTAAATTTCGTGTTCGTGCAGGCTGGGAATGCTATAGACCCTCATGCAGTAGCCGTACACTGAGTGTGCTCGACATACGTGGCTTTATGAAGGGCCCCGATTGAATAGTTGTATTAAGCGGTGATTATTCAAAAGAGTTGCTCAAATCCATTATGGTAACTGCCAACTGGGATACCTTCTATAGAATGACTTGATGGAGGTATCAGGTATCTAAATCGTTGACTAATTGGAATCCAACTAAGACCACTTTTTGTAAAAGTGAAAAATGAGCTGTCGTATTAATTGCATGTCTGGTAGTGTCTGTGATAGTGTGAATTGCTGTTTTTTAAAATATTTTTTATTTATAAATATATTAAAATAATATTTTTTTATTTTTTAAAATGTATTTTTGATATTAATACAATATATAAAAATATTATTTTTTTTAATTTAAAATAAAAAATAATAATAATTTATTTTTTCAAAAGCATTTTTGAAATCAATGTCAAACAAAGCCTAAATTTAGATGATTTGTCCAATGCCCAATCAAATAATGATATGGAGCCAATTAGCATACTTAGATTTAGGGCTTCTTTGAGAGTGCGGTTGCGGTAGCTTTTCAAAGTGCTTTTCGTGCCGAAATACATCAAAATAATATTTTTTTTAAATTATTTTTGAAATCAGCATATCAAAATGATCCAAAAATACTAAACTATATTCATTTAAAATAAAATAAAAATCAAATTTCAGCAAAACATCGATTGAAACGCAGAGTCAAACGGACTCTTATATGATACATTCACTCGTACCGATTTTCATAAATTAAAGGTTGAATGTTGATTTTGAGATTCAATTTCGTATACACGTTTGAGAGTATAATAAAAGATTATTTTTTAAATCAAGTATAGCAAGAGATAATTTTTTAAAATGTTTTTAATTCAAGTTTATATTAAAATAATTTTATATTACATCTAAACTATCTAAGAACATAAAATAAATTAATTAAAACAACAGTTGAATCGCTGCAACAAACATATTCTAAATCTAACTGTACAAGTAGAAGATGGATCTAATCTCAACATCTAATAGAAATCCAATAAATGCACAAAATCAACAAGAAAAGGATGAGCTCAAGCTCGTGTTTGAGTTCGAAAAGGAGTGTCTCTTAAGTTTGATGAAGAAAAGAAAAAATACAGTCTGTAGTGTAGTCCACGCGTGCTCACGTGCTCCTAAATCCTAGAAGAGGAAAGCCATCCTGGCATCTGCCATAGTTCTTCCATGTAAGCTTTTCCTGTAAAAGGGTAAGTCCAATGGTAAGAACTATTTTTAAGAGCCAAATCTATAAAATGGCTTCTTGAATGGTGTTTATATGACTTTTTTGTTGATGTGTGCTCCAATGGTAAGAGCCATTTTGGAGAGCCATTTTTTTATATTATTTTAAATATAGTGCAATTATTTTGTATGTAGTTTAATTATACAATTAATAAGAGTAAGTTATATAATTAAATAATTGCTTCTAAAAAATCCTCCAACAATATAATTATTAATTTTGTATATAAATTTTTACTCTATTGTTAATATATTTTTAAATAAAAAATAAATATTTTTGATATATATATATATATATATGTCACATGCACGCAAGAAGAAGCCCCAAAATTTTGGCGCAAGAAGAAGCCCCAAAATTTTGGCTTCTCCACACGAGCTGCTACAAATAGCAGCTCATGCACGGGAAAGCCATTTTGGCTATTAAAATGGCTTTCTTGTTAGAGTGTATAAAATAAAGTAAACAAGTTAAAATATTCATTTTTTATTTATAACTCCCCATGTAGCACTGCCATTGGACTTGCCCTAAAAACCCTAACAAATCGCATGCTAGCTCATGTATAGCAATATGGTAAAACACTTGCCATATATTTTATAAAATTTAGCCAATTCACTTTAATCTCTCTGTTTTGGTTTTAAGAAAACTTCAAATTGATTTTATTTACTTTTGTAAAATTTATCAAATAACACGTGGGTTTTACTACAAACAGAAACATGTCAACATAACCTTCGAGGATTGAAGTGCAGAGAACCCAAAACTTTAGGGATAAAAAAAGATCATGGTTGCAGACGGGCATAAATTAAAAACCTTATATTTTAACCATTTAGTAAGTGGTAAAAATTTTGTACTAAGAGGTTTGCTCTCTCTGTAATTTCAGACTCGAGCCTTGTTGTATTAATATAATAATCAATAGAAATTTACATGGGTGTTAATTTAAGACACTAAAAAATTAGTCGAGTTGTCCTCAAGTTTATCTAGGCATCCATGTTAATAAAATAATTATGTTGACCAAGTGGTTCGATAGATCTATCAGATACTCCATCGAAAACTGGTAGTAAGATATTAGATGATTGGAATAGTAATAATTAATGGACCAACACATCCACATATTAACAATTATCATAAAAGTTGTTGGTTTTTCCAAATGTAGGAAGAAAGGAAATTGAAGAAACGCTGGGAAAGCATTCGGGGAATGGATTGAAGCAACATCTTCTGCATGTTTACAGCTCTGCATTTCAATGCAATGTTACAAACATATATAGCTCCAACAAAATAAAAATAAAAATAAAAATAGAAGACTATATATTAAAGAATACGATGATGCATGACAACTCTCCACCTTCTCTTCCTAAATCGAAAAATATAATATTTGCAAATATTTACAGCATTTTAGAGTCAGTCTTTCGAATTCTTCACGGGCTGGGCTTACTCTTTCTAGTCCCCCATGATCATGATGATCATGATCATGATCATACTGTGCTCTTGGAATTCTTGTAGACCTTAGTACCTCGTATTTGAGCATTAGCCTCTCCTGTTTGATGAAATTATTACCAATTTATTTTCAAACTCTCTATAGTAACTAAAAAAAAGTGGCAAAACTCTAGGTGATTAGTGGTAATAGTTTAAAATTAAGAGATTTATTTTTCTTGTAGTCTCATGTTCGAACTATGTGGTTGCTAATATAATGACCAATAAAAACTTACACGGTCATTAATTTCAGAACTCATGAAATTAATTAAAATATGCACAAACTGATACAGATACTCTTAATAAAAAAACAAGCTCCATTATCCCAGAAAAAAAATACCATTGAGATTTCTCCGGGCTATGTGATAGCATCATAGTTGTCAATTCCGTTCCGTTCCGTTAAAAAAATCGAGATGAAACGGCGTTGTTTTCGTCTCGGTTTTAATTCCGGTCCGTTCCGGAAATTCAGGACAAATTCCGGCCGGAACGTCTCGGTACCGTTCCGGCCTTAAAATCCTCTTTTTTTTTCTTTTTTTTAACTTTTGATTTTTTTTTTCTAATTTTGAGATTATATTTGTTTGACTTTGTGTTTATATTGTATAATTTAAAGTTAATTTATCTTGAATTTTAATTATACTTGTTAAATTAATATTTTAATTTATATATATATATATATAATTATATATAAACAGTACAACCTCGAAATAGCACGTCTAAATATTCCAAAACTAAAATATTCCATTCCAATAAAAAAAATCGAAACAGCAACTAGAACGGACAACTATGGATAGCATAGTTGTAAAACTTTATATAGAAATGTGTGCTCGCAGAGAATCTGTCAGTAAAGTATAGATAAAAATTTATTGCTTGGACAATGCACGGAGCCGTGTTTTTGACTCCTCATAACTCAAAAAAGAAAAAAAAACTTTCCTGCTGCAAAGGATTTAGCAAGTTTGGGCGGGATCGTTGTAGCTGTTTGGACTGGGCCCTAAACAGCGTGGATGTTGCTGTTTGGGCATGTGGCCCAAATGACAACAAAAAGTTCAGCAGGGCAACTAGGTCGTTTCTGTACGGAACATGGCCCAACAAAAAGCCCTTGAATTTTAAGCTAGAGATTATGATGTGAGGCGTGCTGGACATGCATGAGCACTCTCTTAACAGCTTGACAATGTTCTTCTTTTCTTGTTAAGGAGTGGAAAATGTGTCTCTAATATAGTATTGTTTTTTAAATCAAGACTCATTAAAATCTAGAATAAGTTCGAATAAAAAATCACAAACCAATAATTTCCATACAAATATAAAAAAGAATATAAAATTCCTATAAAAATCTTACACTAAGAAAACTAATTAAATAGATAGTTTATCTACATTATTAAATGTTCCTAGGGAAATGTTTTGCCTGATTTTTAATTAGTATTATCATAAAAAGATATAATTTTATTTGAAAACTATACTATAGTCAAATAATTACTTAAATATCATTCGAATAAATGTATTAAAAAGTTTCCCTATTATAAAATATACAGAAAATGGGGTCAATTAGTAAAAACAGAAAAGAAAAACGTTTCCCTTGCGACGCATAGTAACTAGTAAGGGCAACGCATCATTTACAGGTACAAATAATTAAGATGTCCCAATTCTATTTAGGTGGTACCTTCAAAGTGTGCACAGCAAGTATAGTTCAGTCCTTATATTTTTCTAATTTCGTTTTTAGTCCCTTTTGTTTTTGAGATTTCAATTCCAATCCAGAATTCCATTCCTTTACTTTTCGGTTTCTAGTTTGAAAAGGAAAGAGAGAGAGAGACAGATTACAGGTTGACCGTCACTCTTTTTTTTTTTATAAAAAAAAGTCCAACTAGGCGCATGGCCCTAGACTGAAATGCCCACGTGCATGTTTCTCTGTTTTGATTTTAATTTTATCCTTTTAATGTTTGGTTTTTATTCAATTTTTCCCACTGGCTATTTTATTTTCGATTTTAACGAATTTTTATAAATTTTATTTTATAAGAGCATGGTTTAGTTTTTAATTAATTTACAAATAAGATCTTAGCTTTTTTTATATTAGAAGGATTATTTAATTTTTTAACAATCATTTTATTAAAGCAAAAGGCAGAAGCGAAAAAGCAGAACAGAGAACATGAGATCATGTTGGAAAAGCTTGAACCTGAAGCCCAATGCAGGCAGCATAATACAACCTCTCAAGGCTCTTCTCTTCAATATCAAATTATTGATCTCATAACAACATCAACACATTCGGACATAAATGAGTTTAGATGCTTACAACAGCATTGGTCCAACACTTCTGGCCGAAGGGAGTGCCGTACAAATCTGTCTCATTCTAACTATAATACTGAATCTCAAATAGTGAAATTGAATAGAAAACGAGGAGTGCCTACCTAATGGTTTTTATAAACCAAATGAAAAAAATGGAAATAAACCCACCCCTCTGACTTCTAGCGCAGCCATATTGCTCAGTTCCTGGATGTCAGCAACAAATGCTGTCCTGCAGTTCAGCAGCATGAGAAGGTATAAACATCAATATTCAAAACATTGTGGAGGAGACTAATAAACCAGCAAGCAACCTAAAACGATGGCCAAAAGAAAAATAATAAAACAGGAGGGAAAACAAATGAAGATGGTGATCTTCTAGTAAGAACATTATAGCCAATATGAGAGACACAGCTTTCGTTTATTAGTTGTTACCCTGTACTGTACTGAGAAAAGAATCTCTAATGATCAAAAGGAATACTGTGGCATGGTAGTTTTTTGGCTTCAACATAGTGCTCTAATTTGAATATTCAAAAGAATATATTCGACTAGCATGGAGGGAGAGAGTGAGAGAGTGAGAGAGATTTAATTACCACAAAAAGCATATCCTTTATGAGCTTGCCTTGTCATCAAGATGATGTTGATGTCAAGCAGGAACACCCTAAGAGGGTTAAATTCAGAACCACGTTATGTTGTCAGCTTTACTGAAAAGTATCAGTACCTCTATGGCAAAAGTCTACCAAATAAAATGCCACTAAAAACAATGGCGCCAAACCATTTGTTTGACACAAACCTGCAGCAAGAAAGCAAATGCAATAGGAAGTAGTGAGTTGATCATAATTACAAGCTTGAAAGTGGTTAAATGAATAATTTGATGCACAAATAATGCTTTGCGAAATCATGAAACTCGTTTCAAATCTTATGAGCTATAGACATACTTTCTATTACAATCAGCCCGGCATGATAGGTCAACCGTCCATATTTGCCAAGCTAATTGACCCGAAGCAGCCGCCAGAAATGCATAATATGACCACCCTGCTCATGTTTTGTTAGGAAAAGGAGAAGGAAATGCAAATTACCATGGGCAAAAATACAGTAAACGGAACATGTACATCAGAAGCATAAAAAGAAAATACCAATATCAGCATTGAATCCACAGAGGGCAAGACTACTAATGCATGCAGTTCCAAACCCAGTGATCCACTCCTTTGTAGAATCCCCAAATCTCAAGGCCGTCGATTTAACACCCACTTTAAGATCATCTTCCTTGTCCTTAATAAACATCAAAGTTATAAGAGCACAAAAATACAACACTCTGCAGAGCACCGCAAAAAGAAAGAAATATGTTTATATAAAAATTAAAAAACAAAAATCCATCACCTAAACTGCGTCAATTTTAAATGGAAAAAATATGAATTATTTGAGAGAGAGACAAGGTGGATAAACTGCAAGTTGTTTGAAACAGAATAATATGTGAAGAAGGACAATATAGGCTGAAATGGAAAACAGATAAACCTTGTTAATCAGAAACAGCAGTTATTCAAAATAACCCATCCAGTTAATAAAAAATAAAAATGAGAGAGCGAGAGAGCGAGAGCGAGAGAGAGAGAGCATTCAAAGCTCCAAAATTACAACAGTTTGTATTACTGCAGTGGCCCATTGTTGTAAGCTTTTTGCATAAAAGAAACTATTTACCTCTAGGAACACCAAGAAGCATGGGCAGAAAATGAAGAGGTTTCACTTCACATAAGGAAAAAGCGAGAGAGGGTTAATGGAGTCTCATCATTTACAGTTCAGGAACCATATATTACACGGTTTTTACGAGTCAAATTTACTTCCATGAAATAGCTGGAAAATAAAGGCCTAACAACAATCACCTTAAGCTATGATGCTATACCTGATGAGCATATATTGTATCATACACCAGGGTCCAAAATACTCCACTAGCATATAGTGGTAACACAATAGCTGGATCCAGACTCCCCTTGACTGCAGACCATCCCAGTAAAGCTCCCCAATTAAATGCTAAACCAAGATATGCCTGAGGCTACAACCAAAAAATTGCATTTAACAGGGTTATCACCAGATTTTCTTGAACTTTGCATCGAATGTCAAAAAGCAACAAAAACTCACGCACACATGAGAATACAGAAAGCAAATAGACAAAAATCTTTACCCAAAATGTAAATCTCTTCATAAGGGGATATGAGAAGACTAGCAACAAGGATGAAGCTCCCAATACACGGCTGTTAGAGAAAATAAAGTAACAGTTAACCCAAATGATTAGGCATGCTCAAGGCAAGCTGACAACATTGAATTTGAATAGCTTGCAAACTAGATGCAACTTCTAAGCGAGATTGAAGCAGCACTAACCTATAATTATTCAGTTGAAGAAGAATCCCAAGACCCAAAAACAATTGAAAACCAAGAAAACAAAGCCCCTGAAATGGCGTCAAAAGACCACTGGCAACCGGCCTTAGCTTTGTCCTTTCGACCTGCAAAAATAATTGTTACCTTTTTCAAAAGTTGAAGCTGCAAGTCTAGTTTTTTGGAGATTTTCTTGCCTCATTATGAAACCAAAATTTACAAACTTTATTACATACACTAACAAGACAAGCATTTACAGGTAACCTAAACATCAGTTCTATTACAAAACCCGTTTATCAATACAGTACGCTGTATCATAAAAACCGTACCTTCGTATCAATATCTCTATCAAGCAAATCATTTACAGTACAACCAGCGCCTCTTAAAAGCAAAGCCCCACAACCAAATAACGCCATCGTCTTAAAATCAGGTAAAATCCCAGGTTCTGCTGCTAATGAAATTGACCTGCATGACAAATTTAAAATGTTACAAAGATCCTAACATTTTCGCAAAATTTCTCAAATTCCTTCAATTTCTCAGCAACCAAACAAACCCAGAACAATTAACACAAATCCATACCACATACAAGGCCAAGCAAGAAGCCAGGTCCCAATGGGCTTATCAAGCCTAGCTAAATGTGCATAAGGCCTGACTTGTCTAGGCAAATGGACATCAATCCAAGACTTCTCTCCTCTCTTCGGCAACTCTCCACTGTTTTGCTTCTGCTCTTTCTTTGTGCTTGGAATGGTGGAGATTTCCTTGATGAAGGTTAAATAAGGGCTAGCAATTTTATTTTCGCGGGATAACTGAAGAAGATGGTGGTGATAGATAAAATTAGGGTTAGGGTTTGATTTGGGTATAATTGTGGCGGTGGACAGAGAGAGTGAAGAGGAGAGGAGCCTGGTGGCGCTGCAGGAAGCGCGACGGAGGAAAAACGACGCCATTTTGAGGAGTAGAAATAGCTTTGGTTTTGAAATGGTTATTTTATATCTAGAAGTCCTACTCGTAGTTTAGTAAATAAAGCTTTTCTTTAATGTGAATTTCAATGATAAAAATTATTTTAAAAAATCAATTTTAATTTAATATATTTGATATATAATTATTTTAATAATTTGATTGGAAGGTCTAAAACTAATTTGAATTACTTTTAATCAATTTAATATTAAAAGATAAAATTTAAAAAATCTAAATTAATTTGAGGGAACTCACCAAACTTCTTATACAAATCATGAAATCAAGATAATTTCATAAAAAAAAAAAAAACTAATAAGCAATATTCAAATAACATCACTTTGTAAGGAGGTAAGAAATGACCTCCCCTCCTTAATTAGTTGATGTTAAATTGTGCACACAAATTTTGTGAAACCAAGCAAACATTGACAAATAGCAATTTTGATTAGCACATCTGCATATGGAATCTCTAAAGATCAAATTACTTTTTTTTTTTTTCAAAATAAATAATCTAAGATACATGTCTATTTTTGAAAAATAGTTTTTGAAAAGAATTAAAAAATATATTTTATTTTAAATTTTAAATTAATTTTTAGTGTTTTAAAATTATTTTCATGTGACGAAGTCAAAAATAATTTTTTAAAATATAAAATATCATTTTAATATATTTCTAAAAAAATTACTTTAAAAAACAATATCAACCACTCTGAAACAATCAATAACAAGCAGAAACAATAAGAGATTAAAAGCATTAATTCAAAGAACTGGCACAGCAATAACAACTGTTTGCATTTAGCTTAACCAGCTACTTCGGACTACTATTATGAGAATCACTGAATATAAATGTATAATTTATGTAATGTCAGTACTTCTGGAAATATACATGGTAGGAAAATAGCCAGTAAATTAGGGCATCGACTCTATGGAAAGCATTTACATTGCATCCTATCATCCTGGGCTGCCTCCGCCCAGTGCACACCATGTGCACAAGGTTGAAAGAAGGGGTCCGTTTAGAGAGTTCTCTGCTAACGGGAAAGCGTACTTTGTTTCTTCTCTCCACCTACTCTTCCCCCCCAGGAATAAATTAATGTAGAAACCTGATCAGAGTAGTTTCAGAAACCAAAAGGTGATTGTTTTCTGCTTCCACCTTCTCCATATTGTTCGTTCCATTTCCGCAGCTCGTTCATACTAGCTGCATCGAAGGAAACTGAAGGCCCCACCTGTAAAACAAGTAATAGATATCAATCTGCATATAAATTTCATAATCCCAGCATGAAGGAGGGTATATCACGTGGCCTTATTCTTTGTATCGAACTGCTAAGAGTAGTCAATTAACCAAATTGTTACCTTTGCTTTTGATTGAATGAAATCATTCAAATTAAGTGGTCTTAATGCAGGAGCTGCACCTGCAACATTCTTGCCGCCCTGTAGAAAAAGTGACCAGGGGAGAAAAGAGTAGAGTCAAATACTTGGCCACAAATCAGAAGTAAAAATGACTTCAGGACACACTAAAGGTACAAAGAATTCCAAGTTTGCAGATGGGGGAGGTTTTTGGTGGAAGGGGACAGGATGCATAAGTGATATAGTAGCAAACACCAAAGGTATTTCTGAGGTGCTTTGCAAGTGCATTTGGGGCGGGGTCTAAAGTTCAGGAATCAGGATATCTTCTGCTGTGTAATCTAACTAGAAGTCAGTGAAATATCTCTGCTATTTTACAATTTTCACACCATATAAAACATACAATGAGCATTACTTAAAACTAATTATATTAAAAGGAACAGTTTATTATTTTTGTTGCATGCTATGGCACGATCTCTTGCACACGAGCATTATATTGTATTCTTATAAATTGAGCTAGTCATTAGTAGTTGATGAAGGAAACTTCCATCGATCATTTGTTCTCAAAAAGGGAAACGTGGCAGAAACACGTAACTTGTTTTGCATGAGAAGACAATATGTATTCAACTGTTTGTAGCTAACCAAACAGGTGCTCTAGTTTCAAATTGAAAATGACATGGCCGAATGCAAGAGAGCATACATCCAAGGAAAGAAGTCAATCATCAAAATTAATATCAAAACACACTGTGCCAAGAAAAAACATTCAAACAAAACCAGACACGTAGTTTGCACAGGCCCCAGTATTAAAGGAAGCACAAGTGTAAATCATGAAAAAAATTATTAAACTCAAATCACCTTTTCTTCTTCTAAAAGTTCTTCAACTGGTCTATATGCTGCTGCAATACATAGGTTCTGAAAAACAAAATATGACCCGCAGTCAAGAAACTTTATTTTTTCCAAAAAAACTCAACATTTGATATTCAGAGGAACCATTACTGCATTACCTTCAAATCACTTCCAGAGTATCCCTCGGTTGCATTTGCAAGTTTATCAAACAGGAAATCAGGTTCTAAATTTTCACGACTCAGAATTATTCTGAGAATCTTCATACGATTTTCAGCATCTGGTAGGTCCACGTGTATTCTATAGGCAGTGATATACAGCATAATTTTATAAGAAACATTGTTATTGTTTTAAATAACAGCAGACATGACATATGGAAACAAGGAAAATATGATTTCTAAAAACAGCAAAGCACGCAGAATAGGATACATGGAAAATATGTTATATATAACCACCAGATTGGCTGCAATACTCAAAATGATGAGGCATTTCGTATAGCAAGCTTGCCTTCTAGGTAAACGGCGGATTACAGCATCGTCAAGATCAAATGGTCGATTTGTGGCACCAAGGATAAGGATTCTCTGGCTATCTTCTGATCTCAATCCATCCCATGCTGCCATGAACTCATTTCTCATTCTTCTAGTAGCTTCATGCTCGAAAGAACCACCACGAGCACCAAGCAAACTGTCAACCTACACATGCGAAATCCAGTAAATGAAATAGCGTTCCAAATGTAAGAGTAATTGAATCCAGAAGTGTTTAGGAATGTCAGAAAAAAGCAATGTTTGCACTGTATATTGTTAAAATGACCACAAAACATGAAGAAAATGAAAAGGAAAAGGAAGATTGATTATCAAAACACCATTCACCTCATCATCACACAAACATTTTGACAGGCAAGAAATGGAAAAAAGAAGATACAATTTGCTTTTTCCAATCATTAAATTGTGAACAATGATGCAAACAACAAATATGTACACCAATTAACAAAGACATTGGAAACCATTAATTTACAGAGAATATAATTCAAAATCAATGCCACAATTGAAAGTTTCACACACACCCCACTAATCTGTCACAAATCTCATTGATTGTCATGTGAGGTCAGTATTGCAGTAAAAAAATTGAACTAAGAATTCCATGGTTATCTTATTTGTTGGGGTAGTTGATGTATGTACAAACTTGTAGAAACTGAAGATTTTGAGTATCCAGGTGAGGATCTGACACAACCAGATGGGGATTTAATCCAGACAAATTATATGGACGGTCTAGCATATGCTTTTATGGACCAGGGGGACAGATCTAGACCAAAGAGAAGGCTTGGTCACACCAGAATAGGTTAGCATCTTAAAACTGGGATAACAGGAGATCCGACCGTTAGATCCGACTCAAATTTTTCTTGGTAATTCTATAAGCAGTTTTCTAAGGAGAAACCACTACATTGCTTATTAGACCGCTGGATCTTTGAAAACTAGGCTCAAAAATTATTGTTTAGGCCAATTTTGTTGTTATCTGAGGATTTTTTGGATTTATTATTTTTATTTCCTTGGTGTTTTCATACTTAAAGGTTGTTTTCATAAAGAGATGGGTTTTCCTAACCAATTTAAAAGTCTTGCAAACTTCTTAAAGAGGCAGTCATGTACATAAAATTTAAAGAATAAAAATGTGAATTTAGAGTTTGCATCTACAACTATTTTCCCTCATTAAAATCTTTTGTTTGCTATGTTATTGATGTCCTATTAGCTTCCGCCTACATTAGTTGGCATCAGAGCCTAATGATCCCAAGTTTATTGTGCTAAAAATCCATAGATAATTGCTTATTTGTTGTTTATTGCTAACCACCATGGTAGGAAGAGCTTGTGGAGTAAAACGTGTCCAAGGAGAGGTGAATAAGCCAATGAGAAAGCAAAGAAGCCTAACCCGAGCAGGTGGAGGCTCCCTTTCAGGAGAAAAACATCTAGGTTCTCGTCGTGGAGGACATGCAAAAACAGATTAGAGACTTGACTCATAGACTGAAAAAGAAAGAGCAATGAGAACAGGCCCAAGAAAGTGATCATTAGTCATTGGCTAGTACTGAAAACCAAAGGCATGATCATAGGAGAACTTCATGATAGGAAAGAGGTCACATCTAGGGATATGAGTTTGTTAAAACTTTACAGGCAGAGTTCATTGACTAGTTGAACATAGTTGATAGGGTTTTTTAGTATAAGGAGGTTCCTAAGCATACGCGAGTTAAATTAATCACAATCAGATTGACGTTGAACACTTGCCTAGTGGGAATGGATGAAGAAGACACGAGAGAGACAAGGAAAGTAAAAAATCAGTGATTAAAACTAGATGAAGAAGAAGATGATGAAGCATTTCCTTCCTTTAAGCTATTCTCAAACCTTATACCAAAGGCTTCACAAGCTGAAACGATAAGTATGTTAATGAATTCATTGATAATTTCTACCAGTTATCAATTCAGAATGATTTGACATAAACAGAAAAGTTGTTAGTGGTGAGATACTTGAGTGATCTACAACAGTTCATACAAGATGTACTATGTCTCCAGTTTTTATTGACAGTTTCTAAGGATTATTGAATAGCCTTAACAACAAAGAAACAACACGTTACTAAAACTGTTGACATAAATTTTTGAGTAAATCAAAATAATAAAGGTGAACATATTAACAATCAGAAGGCTACCACCACATAACCTAAGCCAGCCTAATAGAACCAAAAGATGACATTTCAGAGTTCCAACTTAAAAATTCATTGCTTTAGCTGTGGTGAACTAGGGCATTGGGTTAATGAATGCAACAACACATTGTCTCAAAAAGAAAATTACTTATAGAGAAGCCTACAGATGTGAGTCCTAAGTATGATGATAACTTGTACAGTGATGGAAAGATTTTGCATGGACATGGTATTATCCTTGTCATAAAAAAAAAATTAATGCCCAAAGAAGATTTAAAAGAGAATTGGCAGCGTACTAGTATCTTTCATTCTACATACACTGTTAAAAACAAGGTCTACAACTTGATTATAAACAGTGGTAGTTGCAAGAACAATGTCTGCAGAGGTAGTGAAAAAGCTTAAATTGACAATTGAATACCATACTAAGCCAAATCATTCAATTTTGTTGTTTTCCTAAGGTTTTTTGGATTAATTATTTTTATTTTAGATTATGTTTTAATTCCTTAATGTTTTTAGATTTTAGGGTTTTTTTAGTGGAGGTAGTTTTTTCTAGCTTATTTAAAGGTCTTCTAAACCTTTTAAAGAGGCAATCACTATATTTTTAAAATTTAGAAAATAAAATAGCAAATTTATAATTCACATTTGTAACTCTTTCCACTCATTAAAACTCTTATGTTTCATGTGTAATTGCTATCCTATTAACTTCCATCGGCATCAAAACCCTCACCAGCTTTGGAATTGGAGGGTCAGATTTAGAACTGGAAGAGAAGATGAGGATGAAGGTTGAGAAGATAACTTCCATATTTCCCTGGCATTTTTATAGCATGAAAAAGAAGCAAGATATATTTGTTTCTGGAAATGTTTTATGTCCCATGATAGATTTTTTTCTATTATTCACATCCTGCCCTTTACTAAGGGTAAATATTGTAAACTAAACAGTATTATATCATGAATTTAAATTTAGAAGTAAAAAAATGGTTTCTTCAGCAGCAGTTTATTTTTCTGCAATTGTCAAGTGTGCGCGTGCGCACCCATGCACGCCCACACTGAAAAAGGAGCAACTCACCTCATCAACAAATATAATGACAGGAGCCAGCTTGCTGGCAAAGGAGAAGAGAGCCTTGGTGAGCTTTTCAGCATCTCCGAACCACTGTTGCAGGAAACAGGAAAACATTAACATGCAGAAACTGAGACAAATGACTACACAAACTGAAACTGCTCAGCTATGGTAATCATGAATGAATTTGGAACCCGATATGTTTGTATATAAGATATTCATCACTGACAAAACTACAAACAGAAGCATACATATCAGTGCTAAGGTTTTCTCTGATTTTATATCGAGTAGACAGCATAACATGCATGCATGCATTTGTATAATAGCTTCTGTATCATAAGCAAAGCATTTGATGAATTGTGCTTTTAAGCATGTGTTAATGTTTTCAAATCAGCATCAGTTAGAAAGCGTTAAAACACCAGGAACTCATATTACAATACAAGAGAGGAAATAAAGAGCATTAACATGCAGAAACTGAGACAAATGACTACACAAACTGAAACTGCTCAGCTATGGTAATCATGAATGAATTTGGAACCCGATATGTTTGTATATAAGATATTCATCACTGACAAAACTACAAACAGAAGCATACATATCAGTGCTAAGGTTTTCTCTGATTTTATATCGAGTAGACAGCATAACATGCATGCATGCATTTGTATAATAGCCTCTGTATCATAAGCAAAGCATTTGATGAATTGTGCTTTTATGCATGTGTTAATGTTTTCAAATCAGCATTAGTTAGAAAGCGTTAAAACACCAGGAACTCATATTACAATACAAGAGAGGAAATAAAGAGCATCTTGAGCTTTCGACTCTTGCTTTTCTGTACTCTTTTATCCCCATCATGCTTGGTAGGTTTAGAACCCGTTGGCAGGGTGAATCGTTGCCTCCTGTTGTCAGGGTGGGGGCAGTAATTTTATTACCTTGATTATTGTAGGCAAGAGAATGTGAAACACGGTGAAGGTCTTGGAACTTAGACCTAACAAAGTGGATACAGCATCGATTTCTTAATGTACCTTTGAAGTAAGAGTTGAACCAGTAATACTGATAAAATTTGCCTCTGCCTCTGTTGCAAGTGCTTTGGCAAGAAGGGTTTTCCCAGTTCCAGGAGGTCCAAAAAGCAAAATTCCTTTGCAAGGCTGGAAGAGGCTATACAAAATCACACACTGAAAAATGGCTAAAAATAATTGTGTATATTAGATGTAAAATCAGTACCCGCAACAAATTTCCACGAGAGAAGAGCTCTGGTCTCCTCATAGGAAGAATGACAAGTTCATTCAAAGCCTTCTTCACATCTTCAAGAGCACCTACATCATTGAATTTGACACCAATTTCACCCGGAGCTACCACAGCTGAAACAAAGTTGCTTTCATACTCATCCTTGGCCAAGTTCTGCTGATATTTCTATTCATTAGCTATGAGCATATAATATGTAAAGTTCTCAACATTCTCTAACCATTAGAAGACCAAATTGTTACACGTGCCTTCAGATTTTGTGATGGCTTTTCAGATATGGTTTCTTGCTCCTTCAACCTCACGATAGCTATCTCAAGGCTTTCCATGAAAAGAACAGATATCAGCTTTAGCATCCCAAAATTGACTAACACACAAGCATGAGGTAGGTATACCTTTCACGAGGCAAAGACAATTGGTCCCCTTTTATGCATGGGAGCAGGCAAGATGACAAGTAATAATTCTTCGCCCAGCCAATAACCTTTTCAGCCTCTGCAAAACGAAATGAGATGTCAATTTACAGATCCAAAACTTGTATCAGAATAAAAAACAAAAGTTCAACCTTCATTTGTAAAGTTGAACTTGTCAAACTAGTTAAGCTTGTAAGCGTTTTTAGAAATGCGAAGGTAAAGGTTATTATATTGATATTTAGACTCCTTTTTTGGTGGAGAAAACTTGCATTCCTTTAACTTTAATTTGTAAAATTGAGTAGCTACTTTTACTCCCTAAGAACTTCATGGTCAATGTACGGATTTTGTGATGTTAGATACTGAACCAACAGTTTGATAATAAGCAGAAATCAGCTAAAAAAATGTTATTTTCAGTTTCTTACTCCGCTTTGTTAGAATCAGACCATCAGTGTTTACATGCAATAGGTCCATGCATGACATCTCATTTTCTTCGAGAACCTGCATTAGAATTATATCAGCAAATTCCAAAGACAAATGGTGCACAAAAACATGGATATCAAATTACCTAGTGTAACTTAAAATTTAAAAAGTCCACTCCATCAAACAAGTTAAACAACGATAAACACTGCCATGGTGAAACAACCTTTTACAGTGAGTCCCTACCTTGTGCAGTTCATTTAAATTACTCCTCGATATAACAATTTTCCCGTCCTCTTCAACCAGTTTATTGAATTTTCTTAGAAGATCTTCCTCCTGTAAGCAGCAGGCAAAAAACTATACAATCAAAATAATTTAAAGAGAGAGAGATAGAGTCACATTGGAAATATAGTAAAGCACTAGATCTCATCATGACAGAAGCCAGTGCAGTTTGATAAGAAGGATTTCATGTTCCAACCCTACCATCTAAACCTGAAAGTAAGCTCCAGTCAAGGTCTCACTAGACACCACAACCAGTAACAACATGCTACCATCACAATTTCCTTGAAAGGAAAACACATTTACTTGAGCACAGGCAGACCTGCAAATAACACTTCTGCTCCATTCTAGGCATAAAACAGCATACTTAACATTTTCATTAAAATGTGTGAGTTAACTACTTGGCTCCAAATTTAACATTTGGTTTGTGTAGAACACCAATCACTTGTTTGCACACACTTATTAAGGTCTAAACCATACATGAAGGGATCCCATGAAAGAGGAGGGGCGAGGCAAGAAGGAAAAGGTAAAACAAAAACTTGTCAAACCAGACAGTATTACAACTGCAGTTACTCTGGCATGCAGCAAACATCTTTCATTTTTTAAAACAGATCAGAATACATACATGAAGGGATCCCATGAAAGAGGAGGGGCGAGGCAAGAAGGAAAAGGTAAAACAAAAACTTGTCAAACCAGACAGTATTACAACTGCAGTTACTCTGGCATGCAGCAAACATCTTTCATTTTTTAAAACAGATCAGAATACATACATGAAGGGATCCCATGAAAGAGGAGGGGCGAGGCAAGAAGGAAAAGGTAAAACAAAAACTTGTCAAACCAGACAGTATTACAACTGCAGTTACTCTGGCATGCAGCAAACATCTTTCACTTTTTAAAACAGATCAGAATACATACATGAAGGGATCCCATGAAAGAGGAGGGGCGAGGTAAGAAGGAAAAGGTAAAACAAAAACTTGTCAAACCAGACAGTATTGCAACTGCAGTTACTCTGGCATGCAGCAAACATCTTTCATTTTTTAAAACAGATCAGAATACAGAATAAAGACAACAGTCATACCTTTGGGGGATTGAGGCACAAAATATTGGTGAAGAGCTTATATATGTCCTTTTCATTGGATCTCTTTGCCCCTTTGAGTCCCTCAGTGAGGTGCTTCAAGGAGAGAGGCTGGAAATTAAAATTTAAAAACACTTTTGGGTTAATTACATAGAAACAATTCCAAGGCTCAAATCTGCCTTTGATAAATACGATACTAATCTTAATATTTTCTTTCAAATTCTTAACATTTTAAAAGTTTTGCAAGCCTTACCAGCTTTGCCAGATGACCAAAATTTGGGAGTAACATTGTCTGTTGAATATGAGATTCAAAGAAAAGGGATATAAATGAGAAGAAAATGGAGCAAATGTTATCCACAGCTTGAAAAACAATTGAAAAGGGAATTAAATGCTTTCATCGTGTATGTATGTGTATGGATTATAACTTGATAAACTTTTGAAGCTTACAAATCTTTCTTTCTCTTTTGACCCTGTTTCAGCTTTGTTCTGACCACAAATCAAAACAACAGGACCTGATAATTGGCCAAACATTTCCTGCACCTTGCTTACAAAATCCTTGTGGTTTGACTTGGGAACTGCCCTAGACAACCACTGAGAAGAATCTGAAAAATAGACAATAATGGGTTGCATGGAACGCAAAACCTGGAAATTAGGGAAACAAACATTAATCTTAACAGCAAAATCAAGACGAGTAGCAATGGACAGCAGAAGAAAATATCAGACAATAATACCTCACACAGAACCTCCATCACAATATAGCAGTCTTCTGTCTCCGTGTCAGGATCATGCTCGATATCCTTAGCTGCGCATCAGCCAGAGTTCAGTTATTTGCACCCATGCAAACACATGGTTATAGGGGTAGGCCAGGTAGAGCTTTTTAATTCAAACATTCAAATGTTGCTTCAACACCTCATACAATTTTCATACAGCTGATGACCTTAATCAACTTTAACACCATTTTGATTTATGTAGTTACCAATGCAAGGAATTACCATCTATCCAATAAACCGGTGCTTTTGTGAGCTGCTCTGGGAGTTTCTCTTCCATCTCCCCTTCATTTGATTTGTTATCATTACCAGTATCCAAAATAACAGCAACTTGATCTCCATTCACCTCATATACTTCCCCACATTGACCACTTGATAAAGGCCTGAAAACACAATGCTCTCTGATCAAAGGTTCTGCCTGCCAATGTCATGAGCACAGGAAATATGAAAGTGCATGCCCTCTAATGTTGATTGAAATAATGTTCTTCCAAAGCCTATAACAAAAGTTTTCTTAGCTTTGTCAATCCAACTAAATGAGTAAGTCTAATGAAATTAAAGGTGATCTTATGATGTTTTAAGAAAAATGAGAGCTTTGTATCTGGTTAAAGCTATTGCAAAGAAAATTTATGGTCAGAATAACTTATTACAAATTTCACTTGACATGAGTCCAAAACATAGCATGTAAGGCTAATTCATAACATATGCTGAAGATTCATGCACTACCTCATAAAGTTGACACTTCATCGTTAGAAGACAAAGCCTTAGAAAAGCAAAAGATTTTTTATTTATTCACCACTCTTTCTACACTTTCAAGCTGTCAAATGTAATAAATCAACACAACTGAAAGCTTCTGCATTTCCATAGGACATCTGAATTTGAAAGAAACAGGGTAAGCGATGCTGCAAAATATTGAGACAGCAGCAGACCACTTTATGACCTGAATCTACCAAAGCATCACCAGATGTGCAGCACCACCAAATGATCATCTATATCAATGTTCATAATAAGTATCACATTTGGATTGGGCATAACTCAATAAAATTTCCAAACGAGCATTGCCTTTCAGCTTCTTTTCTATAAATTGGTTTTCTCGACTTCATCAAGGTGTTCAGTGCAAAACTTTTCAAAGGAATATCCTTAGCAGACAAGTAAATAGCTTGGGGAGAGCTCTTTTGTTCTATTTTTTGTACCACAATCACCCTCTCCTATCTATCAACACCAAAAAAACAATGCCATCCATGTGGCTTGGTTCTGTGCAACAGGACAACTAACCGACCCTCCAGCCAAGGATAGCGGTATAAGCATTTTTCAGACCGTCAGATATTGGTATCTTCCCCAATATAAACCTGTGATGTCAAACTTGAAGTGGTTGTAGAGTTTATGCAGAATGGTTTTTAAAAAATTGACCAGAAAAACCTCTGGCCATGATACTCATGGTCTCAATAGTCATGTATCAAACCAATTATTCGATCGCCACCATCTTATTTTCAGATCTGAGCCTTTGCAAATATGTGGTTTTGTTTGTTTTGAATACTGTTATTGTATTTCTGCATCTAACAATTTGTATTTTGTATGCATGGTCTGGACAAATTCCTGTCTTTATTCTTTTTTAGTGTTTTTTTTCCTTATTTTGGTTCTCTTTTCTTTTTCAAAGTATGTGATTTGTTAAGAACAGCACACATACACACGCAACAAATATAATGTATAGCAAAGCAGCAAGTCAAACTCAATTCTGTAACAGGTGCTTCGATAGATCACTGAATGATCTGCATCCTTGTATGTGTGCATTTTGAAAATATTTAATTATGACATTGAACTTTCTATTTTGCTAATGTGTAAAACAAGGAAAGACCTATTATGTCTTATATGCAACAAAAGGGAGATGAAATAGTACCTATCATCAGCCTCAATGTGTATGGATGGCCCCATGTACTTCACCCGATCCCCTAATAAAAGATGACAAAGCAAGATAAACAGATGAATGGAGAAAACAATAAAAAAAATGTCATACTTCCTTTTAAAAAAATCAGCTGATGCAGAATGCTTGAAATCAACAACACAAAAATACTGTAAATATTGTTATTTGAATTTGTTCAAATTGAACATGAAAACCATCAGATTTCAACTAGCATCGTAACATAAGATAATCCAGGCACAACCATGCTAGCATCTTCACTCAAAAACATGCAGCAGCTACTACTACTAAGAGAAACATTACCATCACAAACCAACCTGCAATGACTGCCTAAAAAAACAAAAGGAATGAAAACAAAGCTTATCAGAGAAACATGTTAACACTTATTTGAAAAACAGAAACTAGAGAAAGAATACATAGGCAACTGGGGAAAAAAAAATTACAGAGCATAGTTCTATAATGGAAAATAAATAAAAGCACGGTGTAAGGATAGTTGAAAAAAGTTACCTTTATTAAGTGGCCTTTTGGGGGTCTCAGAAGAGTTTGCAGCCTCATTCTTTGAGGACTCGGCGGAACTGTCAGATTCTCCAGAGACTCTCTGCCACAATATGAATACACAATCAGAAATTCTATGATGCTGTTCATTAAAAAAATCTGATAATCAGAAATTAGGAAATATTTACAGTTTGCCACTATTGTCAAGCCACAATCCACAAAATAAAAATTATAATTAGAAAGCAATAAATTTTAATTGAAAAAATTTGACAGCAGCCATATGTTCATAAAGGTCCATGGGAGAAAAGGAATAAACCAACGGCCACACATATCAAAATCATCAAAAGCATCACTCTGACATCATCGTTACATGTTTCTTTCCTTCACACACTCTTGTTTGTATCAAACACGTGGAACTGCTTTCCAAGTCACTATATCATCCCCAATTCCAAGCCTGGTGTTGACGAGATCAAGTTAGCATCTCACAGAATATTTTCTTCATTCACTCCATACCATTCCTCCAATTTGCACCAAATAGTGAGCAGTAAAATACCTTGTATCAGACAGCTGATACTTCAGAAAACATACCTTCTCAAATTCTTCTAGGCTGAAGGGAAGAAGCTTCTTTAGGGCTGCCTCAGCAGTTGCCTCTGCATCATCATCACAAAAATCTGATTTATCCTCAATACTGCTTGTCCACTCCTCTTCATTGACTGCATCATTTTCGTCCTCAACTTCTGACTCTGAAATACCCTCCACAGATTCTGCAATATCATCTAATTCACACTCATCATCTCCGAAATCCTGGTACAAGATCAAAATAATGATCACTAAAACTTAGTTAGGATATCAGAAATACAAAAATATCCAGAAATTATCTTGGTCTTACATAATGCGCTAGAACACTGCTGTCAAGCACCAGCAGGGGAACCTGTAAATCCCGTGCCAGTGCTTTAACAGTTCTTTCCCGATAAAGCTCAGTTCCTGTAGATGGCATCAAGACATGGCTAATTAATTCAAAAGCTCAGTTTTGGTTTTACCAATAGGACTCAAGAATATAAAACTAAAAAGGAAACAAAGCAGCAAACAAATTTAAAAGGAATGGTTAGTAATCAACCTGGAACACTCTGGAGCAGAATTCTCCCACTCGAAGATGTCAGGCGAGCCCCATAGGAAGAGGTGCATTTTTTATGTTTCAAATGGGAAGAGACGCATTCCACCAGAGTATTTTTGGTGTGCTCACTAGAAGTGAACATAAATCATTAATGAACTTACTAAACTGAGTGATTAAGTTATAGCCAGACTTAGTGACTTTTAAGATTTAGAAAAAAGAAAAAGAAAAAAGAGGAGGCTGATACGAAATAACAGAGACTAGTTGGGGCAATTACTTGATGTAGTACGGAAAATTATCCCAAGAAACATGTGACTTCTCCCATGGAACAATCCTCCTCAAGAATTCATTTTTAAACTTTTCTCTTCTAGTCAAAGATGTAGATTCCTTCTTTTTAATTTCTATAGCAAGCTTCTCATTATAAAGCCACTCCTTTTGATCTTGTTCCCCTAGTCGAGCATGTGCATCACAATGCTTTGAATCTTCACTGGCTGTTTCTTCCCGAGTTTTCTCATTATCAGAGCTAGCTCCATCTCTCACCGGGGCATGTTTATCCTCACTCTTATTCCTCCCATCAGGTCCTGAACTACATGCACGGAATTGAATGTCTGTCCAACACGTATTAGACCTTGTATTCAAACCACCATCACTTTTTCTGAAGGCAATGCTCCTTGATGATAGTGAATATAATAGCTTTCTTTTAATGAAACTAGCATGCAAAAAAGGGTCCCTCGCGACTATTGTACAGCTCATAGACCGGTCCTGGCAGTTTGGCCTAATGAAATGCTTTGATGGGTGAAAGAAAGAACCCCATCTCGGATTTCTACACTTAATTATTCCTGCATACATTGTACCTCCTTGCTCCTACTAGCCCCCGCGGTACTGCAAAAACAACGAAACTATGTTGATATAAAATCATAAACAGCACCAAAAACAAGAATTTGATTGTAAGATCTGCCATAAAACCATTACCCATGTACATTCAACTAAAAAAGGGCACTCTACAAACCCTAAAAAAAACTCAAATGGATCGATGCATATACATGAATGGCAAAGAATTATCAAGATATGAGCAGCAAAATTTACCCAAACAAAACTGCCCTTTTCTATTCCAATCATTCCATTCAAAGTTCACATTTTACTCTTTGTAATCTTTTTAACAATGACAATTAGGCCATGATTATAAAATCTAAGATGAACCCATTGCCCCTACACATTCAACTAAAAAAAGGCAGTAAACAAACCCTCAAAAAATTCTAATGTAGAAATACACACACGAATGAAATAGAACTCTTGCCACAATAAGCCCTTATATAGCTAGTTCTTTAACATTTTCAATCAATTAACTGCAAAAAAGAAACGAAAAGGCTTTATAAGAGATTACTAACGTAGGTGAATTAAGAACTTCAAAACCTAGTAAAAGTCCAGTCACATGCCCATAAAAAAGTTACATACAGGCTCTCTTTTTCTTTCTTGTGAGAGAGAGAGAGAAGAAAGCGGTGAAAATGGAAGCGAGAGGAGATGCGAAAGTGCTGTTAATAAGAGGGAGAGATAAGATTTGGGATCGAGAAAGGATATGGAGGTGAGAGTGATGTGCTTGCAAGTTTTATGTTACAAACAACATCTGTTGAGGTTTCTCTTCTCTTTTTTTCATTTTGTTCTGGTTTCTTTGTTTTCGTTCAGTACTTAGGTTGGCGCATTTTGGACGTTATAGGTCTACGTGCACTCGTCATTCGTCCCAAATTTCAGGATTTTTCTGACTAGCATGTTTTCAAAATTAATATGCACGAGACTGGCAATGCACACGAGTGACATGGCTGATTTATAGAAAATGTAATTAATTTGTAAAAATATAGTTTTGTTTTTTTGAAAAAAAAATCAAATATAATATTTTTTTTAAATAATGAGGATGAATATTTATTAATCAACCGGAGGTTTATACTTTATAGTCTAAGTCACAGAATTCATGACTAGCTTTATTGGGTTTAAGTTTTTTTAGTTATTTTTTATTTAATAATATAATAACAAAAAATAATTCCTTTATTTAAATTAATATTTTTATATTTTTTAAATTTATTTTTATATCAGCATATCAAAACAATATAAAAATATTAAAAATAATTGAAAAAACAAAATTCAAAAGCATTGCTAAACTGCTATGTCAAACAAGGTGTTGCTTGTTTTATCATAACCAGATAGGTATAACGTATTATGTTATAGGTCAAGTCATTTTTATTTTGAAATAAAAAATACTCAAACATTGTATTATGTTTAGAGAAGCAAGAAAAATCTGATTTACATCGGGGGGGGGGGGGGGGGGGGGGGACTCAAGATCTCCAAAGGGATGTCTGCGCAGTTTGGACTCGGGATTGTGACAGAAGTTTCGGCTTCAAATTATAAAAAGAGTGGAGTGATGGATTGGGAAATGATTAAAGGTTGCTTTACATTTTTAAAATATTATTTTAAAATTTTGATTTTTTTTATTTTAAATTAAAAAAATAGGATTTTTAGATCATTTCATGTGTTGATATCAAAAATAATTTAAAAAAATAAAAAATATCATTTTAATATATTTTTGAATGATTCAAAAATAACCGCAACTACACTCTCAAACAGTCATTAACCTCCATGAATGTTGCCTTAAGGGTGTTCAGTTTTCATCGACTCGAGCATTCTTTCTCATTGGTGGTGGATAGAAATATATCTAAAAAAATGAAGAGCAAGAACTTTTCTATACATCGGATCAAGAACGGATTCCAGTTGTTCGCCCGGATTCATGAAATGAGCGTGCAAGCGTTAACTTCTGATAAGATATGTGGCTATCGAAGATTTTAGATGTTTTTAGTGAGTATTTGAGAGTGTAATTATAATTGTTTTAAAAATATTTTTTATTTAAAAAATATTTTTTTATTTTTAAAAAAATATTTTTAATATCAACATATAAAAATATCAAATATTTTTAATTTAAAATAAAAATAAATTTTTTTATTTTTTTTTAAATGTTTTTAAAAAATAGAGTCAAACATGACATTAGTAATGCAGAAATTAATTTAAAAATGAGGAAAATTGTCACAAGCTACACTACTCTTTTATTAAAAAAGAGTTGAGTATGTTTTTAAACGATCAACAGCCAACACTGGCATTTACAGAAAGATACAAGAAAATGGGAACTGAACGAAAAGCAAGCCATCAAATCCAAAGCACACAATCAAATCAAGCACATAAAGCGTTATTTAATATTCTCCGATCGGGGGAGTGGCGGTTTAAATTTAGAAATTGCGGGTCTGTGGCCACCGATCATCTTCCTATGGCTTCCAGAGGATGGTAGTTTCGGCGATCATTGAAGTGACCACATAGGGATCCATGTTGGATGCTGGCCTTCTATCTTCAAAGTAGCCTGAAAGTTATAATAAAGAAACATAAGCTGATGCTATCAGTTGGCAACCGTGAGGTCTGGAATTACTGTTTGAGATTGGAGTTGCTTGATTTTAAAAGTAATTTTTATTTAGAAATATATTAAAATAATATTTTTTTTAAAAAATTATTTTTGATATTTCCTGATTTTTCTCAAAAACGTTTTTCAAACAGCATGCAGTGTCAAACACCCTGTTAAAAGTCAAGAATGTGTTTACCTTTCCCTTCTTTCTCAGTATCGCGACCGACGCGGATGGAAGCTCCCCTATTCGCAACACCCTGTACGAGTTGGACAGTGCGAATGTTACTAAACGAAATCCGAAGTATAACAATGACACAGCTTTATAAAATTTGGAGAGAAAAAAGAAGCAAAACCAAGGAGCTGGACCCACCCAGGAGAAAGTATGGATGTCAGCGGTCTCATGGCGACCTGTCAACCTTCTCTCATTGCCCTCACCATAGGCAGCAATGTGCTCCTTGTGTCGGAGACCTAGTTTCTCAATGGCTTTCTTGATCACAGCAATTCCACCCTCATTTCTCATTGACTTGGTGCTGAGGGGGGAAGTTTAGGGCAGATCATCAGAAGATGCATTTTTTACACGTTTACTTTCTAGAGAATCGAGGGTCCATGATATCATATGATGAGGTTGTTCGTAAGGTTCTGGTTTTGTGCATTACCTGTAGTTAGTGTGAGCTCCAGCTCCATTCCAATCACCCTGGATATGAATATGAAAAATAAGTAAATTGAAAAGTAGACAGCTTTTTGAAACAAGCTGACAAAACAGGTTTAAAACTTCAAGTTTGAAAGTGAAAGGTAAATTTGCTGCCGGAACACTAACCGGAATTGGTTTTGGGTCAAAAGAAACCACAACGCCAGCAATTTCAGCGATTCTCTGCATTGCCGAGCAGAGCAAAACGTTAAAAGATTCCATTGAAAAAGAAAATAAATTGACAAGAGTGACGATACATGCCTCGAGGATGTATCTGGCAACCCAAACTTCATCACCAGCAGAGATTCCAACGGATGGACCAACTTGGAATTCCCACTGTTAATCAATCCAACTCATTAGCACATATATAAGGAAAAATAACAAAAACAGAAACCTTAATTATCCAAATAAGATTTGATAGATTACATACCTGACCAGGCATAACTTCACCATTGATACCACTAATGTTAATACCAGCGTACAAGCATGCCTTGTAGTGGGCATCAACAACGTCACGGCCAAAGGATTTGTCAGCCCCGACTCCACAGTAGTATGGACCCTGCAGACGTAAGTTGACAGAACTTGTCAAGAGATATCCAGGTAATATATCTGGCAAGCATGTTAACAGGTACTGAAACAAACTTCAAACCTGAGGACCAGGGAAGCCACCAACGGGCCATCCAAGGGGCCAGTTGATATCCTTCTGGAGAAGAGTGTATTCTTGTTCGATTCCATACCTGCTCATAACATATAAGACATCCACAACTAAGTATCAAATGGTAATAAAATATGTTCAAATTTATGGTCGATGCATTAAATAAAGTAAGCCCATGTAGTTTTTCAAACAAAATTTGGTTGCTAGAGAATTCGACAGGCCATCTATGATATCTAGTTTTTTTTTAATTATCCCCTGAAAAATTATCATCTATCTAAGGATTCAATCATTATCGCAATTGTTTTCTAATGCCAACTGATTCTCACATGCCAGCATATGAACAACCAGCTGCTAAATTCTATAGCGTTATTATTGTAAGGGGGTAGGCAAGCACTTGATTCTGTCGCAGTAGATGCACCTAACAACAAGGACTTTTTTAATTTTCAAACACGCCAATGTTAGGGAATAAATAAATAAATTGGAGAAGAAGTCTAGCCTTCAGAAAATGACACCAGGTTGACAAAATGCCGGCATAGCCAATAAATAATATATTTTACATATTAGAATAAAACAAAATATTTTTCTTTTGTGAAAATATTTTTCTTTCTATGTAAAAAGCCAACAAACATTGACAAGTACGGTTGGGTTTACGTGCTAATCAAACATCGACTCAGACCATCACCTAACCACTGAAACAATTACTTAATTGTTACAACCCTAAAACCCCACGTAAATTATGGAAAGAAAATAATATTCTGATATTATAGAAAGTAATCGCATAGAAGATGAAATACTTAAAAAAACTAAGGCTGACGCGCACAACATAATTATTCCAGCTCAGAATTTACATAGAGGACAAAATTGTTTGGATCGTGCCATTATCGCATTATAAGCTTGCTGAGTAGACGACTTCTCATGGTTCCAATTGCAGCAAGAAACTTTGGAAAAGATGTGCGAGTTGTATACATAATAAATAGATTAATAAGGTGAGCATTTTTTATTGTTTTATTTTTGATGATGATAACAAGAACGGTTCCAACAAGGCAAGACAATTTAAAAGTAAGCAAGATCTATCAAATCCTCTGCTTGGACGCATCGAAAAGTGATTAAGCAATAACAGGATTGCAACTGCCCACTTATTTAGCTCTAATTTGTTCATTACGGTAAGCTGGTTAAACACTGTCAAAGAGTGAAAATTCTGTAAATCAATATTATCCATGCTTGATTTTTTTAGCCATAAATTTATAGTTAGTAATGAAAGCTTGGTCTTGTAAGATGGCCTTAAATCTAATTCAAGATCCTTAAAATTACTATGACTGACAAAAATATTGGCCCAACTTCTTGCTGGACAAAAAATACCCTTATTTTTCAGCTTTCCAAACCTCAATGGCCAAGTCAATGCACCAATTCAAGTCTTTGAAGTTTGAACCCCACATTTTTAGACTTGAGGAATATTATTGACAATTAAGCTATGCACCGATCCCACCAACCCCCCTCCCCTTAGTGTTCAAAACTTCAATCTTATCAGCCATTTTTCTTGGACAAAGACTTTGACTAATGAGATTCCTTGAGTTTAACCACCAATTAAGGCCACTATTTGTGTCAAGTTGGTATTGAATCATGGGACAAGCGCATGGGTCCTGTAAGCTGTGGTTAATATCATTTTACAGTGAAGAAAAATAATGTCTTGGACCACTTGAGAAGGACAGACACACTTGATCAAGATCAAACTTAGCAAAGCAAACTACATCACTGCGGCACAATAAATTCCACGTAAATGATGACCACAGAACCGTATGCATATAATATGATGCTGGACAATATAAAAAAGCTGTCTGTTCTGGAAACAAAAAATGGTGGCAAGTCACTTATTTAATAAATGAGGTTTCTTCAAGGAGAATTGAATTGGGTTTGTTTTCTTCTTGAGAATTAGGTAAGATACTTACCATGGCACCTCAGCAGCAACAGCAGGGTCGCTAAAGATCTGGGCAGCATTGAACCTTTTGTTTGTTGGAATTGGCTCCCCAGCTGGTGTGTATGCATCGCACATCACCTAGAATTTAGTTCAAGCCCAGAAGACATTATTTACCCTTTTGAATTTTATATTTAACGTGCTATAAAAAATATCTATATAATCTTTAAGTCACGGGAATAATTTGATGGAGCTGAATCTAAGGGCAAGAATCAATTACCAAGATGTTGTTTCCTTTTCTGAAAGGATCCTTGAATATTGATTGTGGGCTGATCCATCAAGATTCAGGAAAAAAAGAACCAAAATATCAGATATGGCTGCTGTTAAAATCTATAACATGGAAAAATCCTTAAGAAAAATCTAAGAATAGTTTTACTCGACAAAAATAATGCTAATTCTATCAAGAGATTATTCCCCAAAACACTTTTTTCAACCATTTATATATTCAGAATCCATTCATTTGATGTATGGAAAAACATTCATTAAAATCAATTCTACTGACGGATAAATCTTGAATTTCTTTGCCCCATACTGAAATAAGAGTCTGTACACTGATCCGGATAAAAAAAAAATGATATCCAGATAAAAAAACAAAAAAAAAAAAAACGATGGAAAGATTGGTACATACTATAAAATAACCTCACTGTCATCACCAGGTGCTTGGCCTGTGCTAGAACCATCATAGTTCCACTTAGGAAGTTTGGCAGGGTCAGTCACTGGCCCTGGGAGAGTCTGTGGAAAATATAACAAAACTGAATGTAAAACACTGATCCCAGGAGACCCATAATTCAATAAAATAAAAGCTCACCCTTGCTTTGCTTCTCAAGTCCATCCCTGAGCCACCAATCCTACACACACACAGGGAAAAAGAAGAGTTTTAACGCAAGTGAAATAACCTGGTGATCGTATACAGGATCATACACAGACGAGTATAAAAGGAAGTACCATAGGTATTCAGCTATGATCTTTTCAGAAGAATCAGAGAGATTGATGTTGATGAGATCGTTAAGGAGAGACATGATTGGAAATCTCGTCGGGCAGATAGACAATGGCAGCACTGAAGACTCAAGAGGAAGAGGGAGGGAGAGTGGTGGTGGAGAGATGAGGGGGTGGTACTGTGGTAGGGGTAGTTAAATAGAGGAGATTCTCCTTGACAATAGCGCCGGATTAAATTCCAATAAAAAAGGAAAGAGATATAAATACAAGGAAAGTTCTTGGAAGAATATTCAACAAGAAAACTGGATCTGAAAAGGCCAAATAGTATCGATCATGGGATCTGCAATGTTAAGGGTTTTTTGGTACTTTTGTCTCGTCATCGTTTTTTAAAAGAAAAATGACCTTAAGCTGTACGCTTGAGCTATTATTAATAAATATGTTAGTTGTTGTTTTGCATTTTTGTTTTAAAAAAATATTATTTATTTATTTATTATTCTAAATTTATTTTTTTAGAGTTTTTAGAATATTTTCATGTGCTGATGTCAAAATAATTTTAAAAAAAATATTTTAATACATTTTTTAATGAAAAAATATTTTAAAAAACAAACTCAGTCACACTCTTAAAACATTACTAAGTCTTCTATCTATATCAATAAGTTAAAAAAAATTATCAATTTTGTTGTGAGATTAAATAGAAACTATCATTTTTTTATAGAGCAAAATCAATATATTAAATAGAAACTATCATTTTTTTATAGAGCAAAATCAATATAATTATTATGAGTTGCTTTTTTAAAATCATTTCTAACTTTATTCGGGTACATTATTTATTTAATTAGTAGTTAATGCATGATGAAAAGAGATTTTGAGTTTAATTATAAGATTTTTTTTCTTTGACGTTAAAGTGATTACTTTCTCATGTGAAATTTATTTTATTTTATACAACTGAGTTATGTAAATTTAAATAATATTTTTTTTAAATAAATTAATTACAATAATCACTCAATTATTACTATAAAAATGAAAATAAAAGCTAAAAAAATACCATTTAATTTCTTCTTTTTTCGATGAATCAACTTTTTTAATTTTATTATCATAAGGAGACGGTATTTTAATATGCAACAAGTTGAATTAATTATATTTTAGGCTTGACACTTGGAAAAAAATAATGGACAAATTCATTTAAAATAAACATCAACATTATTGCTTACTATAAAGAAATAATTGCATTAACTTAGATTTTTAGAAAACGATTGTTTTCATTTAATTTCTCTCGTTAATAGTTGTTATAGATCGAAAATAAACATGATTGATGATTTTTTAGATTTGCTAATATGAGCCGATGACATAATATATTAATCAATGGTGTAATTTATAGGATAATAAATTTGTTGTCAAGATATGATATAAGGTGTATAAAGAGAACTACAGCAATTCAAGCCACTACAACAATTGTTTTTTGTGTTAAATAATTTAATATGATGATAAGATTTAAGATTAAATATATTTTTTTATCTTTAATCTAAAAAAACATTTGGGAGCCTTAAAGGATTTTTTAAAAGTTGATTATGAGTTTTGGGTTTTTTTTATGTGTGGATTGGTTAGACAAGACTTTTAATAATGTGTGTTTTTATTTGCATTTGAATAAAAATAAATAGATTGAAAATAGAGTTATGGGTTTAAAAAACAAGAGATTAACAAGACTTTAGTTAAAAAAAATCATGTTTTTCCAACTATTATGATGACTTAATTTTAGGCAATTATAGACACACACATCATCTCTTTTTTTGGCAAAGAATGGGGAAAATAAAGTCTCTATACCTTATTAAAGTAAAAAAAAAGTGCACATGTATAAACTCGTGCACAATCTCATCGCATATTTATCAATAATATCTCTCAATTGGCTGAACTCAAGTCTTATGAGGAGGCACGACATCACCCCCACTAGGTTGCTGTTATGAACTCTAAAATCACAGCTTGGGAGAACAACACTTGGCCCTTACTTCATTACTTGTTGGTCATCGTTCGATTAGATACAAGTGGGTTTTCAAAATTAAATACCAATCTGACAGTTCCATTGAAATAGACAAAGTCCGCCTGGTTTCCAAGAACTACACACATCGTGAAGACATCGATTATATGCACACATTTGCTATTGTTGTTAAGCTAAGAATTGTTTGTTGTGTGCAATTGGTCACTACATCAAATGGACATACACAATGCCTTCCTTCACTGTGACCTACATAAAGAAGTCTACATGCTTCCACCACCAAGGTATCAACGCTAGGGGAGCACACTGTATACCGCCTCCACAAATCCTCTGTAAGTTTTCATCTGCCATATAAAATATTGGTTTCTTTCAATCCAAAACCGATTATTTTATGTTCACACAAACACACGGTTAATCTTTCACTATTATTTTGTTATACGTTGATGATATGATAATAATTGGGAATGATATTGCTGCCATACAAGACCTTAAACATTTCCTTGACACCTGTTTCAAAATTAAGGATCACAGACCTTTAAAATACTTCCTTGGAGTTGAGATTTCATGGTCTAAATTTGGCATTTCTTTTTGCCAGCAAAAAAATCCATTAGACATCTTAGAATGTGCAAGTTTACTTGGTGCCAAACCTGAAAAGATCCATATGAAAGCAAAAATCGCTCTTATGCCTTTAGAGAGTGACCCCCTCAAAAATCTCACTCGTAATCAAAGACTTATTAGACAATTAAACTATCTGACAATAACAAGGCAAGAAATCACATATGCAGTGAATACACTCAACTAGTTTATACATGAGCATTAGAAGCACCATTTTTGACACACAACACGTCGGCTCTTTCGTTACCTCAAAGGAGCTCATGACCAAAGGTTGTTATTCTACTCGAATAGAACACTACACTTGATTGCATATTACAATGCAGATTGTGCACGATGCCTTTTTACAAGGTGCTTGGTTAGTAGATATTGTATTTTTATTGGCAGGTCCCTCGTATCATGAAAAAGCAAGAAAACAAGTTACTATCCCAAGGTCATTGCATAAGCTGAATACCGATCCATGACAAACATTGCTTGTGAACTTACTTGGTTGTGATACCTCTTACAAGATCTATAAGTGACACACCACCAACCTGCCACCTTACTTTGTGACAATAAAGCAACACTTTACATTGCAGTCAATCTAGTTTACCATTAACAAAGTAATGACAACGAATTAGATTACCACACCATTCATGAAAAAAAATCAAAATGATGAAATCAAGATAACTCATGTGCAAACACAATTTCAAATTGATGACATTTCCACCAAACCATCCTTGTTCCAATCCCATCTCCACAAGTTGGGTATAATTGACATTCACACTCCAACTTAAGGGGGAGTGTTAAAAGAAAGATATTGGCCAACTGTTGTAATATATATTCTTTCTGTCGTGCTTACTATAATTGAAACAATCATGATTATTGTGATTGACCTGCTTAGAATAGATTATTTGCTTTCCTAAAATAGATTCTACAATTTGTATAAATCTTGTGTATTATAGCCTCTTGATATACACACAAAACAACCGAGTTTCATATTTCTTCACCTGATATTTTTTTTCTTCAAATCATTGTTTTCACATCACATCTTATGTTTCCACAACACACAAAATTAATGAATGGGCTTTATTTGTTTTCTTTTAAAAATTAGTTTTAAGTGCCAAAAAAATAAAGTTAAAGTGTTGAGTTTTGTTTAACCTTGAATTCAGCAAAGTGATCTTAAATAAAAAAAGAATAATCAAAGGTTGATAAAATTAAAAAAATAATATTTTTTTATAAATTATATCATATCACCAAATATTATTCGAAATAGGAGGGACCAAACTTGAAGAAAAGAATAATAAAAAAAAACTATTTTAAAATTTAAAAGGCTAAAATGTGAAAATCTAGAAAAAAGAGTAAATAAGGGGGAAAACACAGGTGCCAAACAAGAGGCTCATTTAGTATTTGTCAATATTAATTAATTGGAGTATAAATACATCATGATATGTTATGATTTGTAATAGTAGATGATTTCAATTTTTTTTTCTTATTCGAAGTATAAATATTCTTTTCGCCTATATATTTTATTTTTAAAAGATAGACAATGTAGTTTGTTGTTGGAAACAGACACTCTTCAATGACTGGGAAATGGCTCTCAGCTCACACACTCAATTTGAAGGAAAGAATGAATGCAATGTCTTATTAATGTTCAGCTCAATAGCTGTTTAAATAGGAAACAAATAAAAGCTAAGACTCCCACGTTTAACAAACTAAGCTACGTGGCAATTGACTTAATCAAAGCTGACTAAGACTCCCTTAACAGTAGGGATATTATTAACAAACAAAACAAACAAAGTTGACCCTAACATTGTCTCCCTTAAACTGAATGCACCAACTGTAACATGCAATCAGTTTATACATGGTTCTTGACAGACACCCAACATGCTTCGTAACTTCACAAATGACTCTACCTTGAGAGGTTTTGTCATTATATCAGCAACTTGTTCTTGACTGCTGCAATGCACCATCTTCACAGTTCCAGTTTTTATAAGATCACGCAGGAAATGAAAGCGCACGTCAATGTGCTTACTACGCCCATGCATTACTGGATTGTTTGCTAATTTGATGGCTGAGCTGCTGTCACAATGAACAATTGTAGGTCCTTCTTGCTCTTCACCAAGCACTTCGACAATTCTTCTTACCCACACAACCTGACATGCACAAAACGCAGCAGCAATGAATTCTGCCTCAGTGGTAGACAAAGTTACTATTGGTTGTTTCTTCGATGACCAAGATATAGCTCCTGAACCCAGCAAAAACACATAGCCTGAGGTGCTCTTTCTGTCCTCTTGATCCCCAGCGTAATCACTATCTGTATAAACACACAATTCTCCTTGTCTTCTGTAAAACACCCCGAAATCAGTTGTCCCTTTGAGATATCTTAATGTTCTCTTTGCTACCTCCATATGAAGCTCAGTAGGATTACTCATATACCTACTAATAAGACTCACCACAAACATTACATCTGGACGGGTAGCAGTTAAGTACATAAGACTACCCATAATTTGTTTGTATGTAGAACTGTCAACTTTCACTCCATTCTCATCTCTTGACAATCTGCAGCCTGGGACAATTGGGTTTAGAACCGAATTGCACTTACTCATTCCAAATTTCTCAAGCAGCTCTAGAACATATTTCTTTTGACTAATGAATATTCCATCAGTTCTTTGAGAAATTTCTATCCCAAGGAAGAAACGCATTTTCCCAAGATCAGTCATATCAAATTCATGCATCATTGATCTTTTGAATTCAACAAACATAGACTCATCATTTCCAGTAAATATGAGATCGTCGACATATAAACTCACAATCAAAATTTTACCTTCCTTTTCTGATTTTGTAAACAGGGTGTGCTCAAATTGACATCTTTCAAAACCTTCTCTTGCAAAGTAACTCTTTATACGGCTATACCAAGCCCTTGGGGCTTGTTTGAGGCCGTATAGAGCCTTCTTAAGTTGGTACACTTTATCTTCACTTCCTTTGTGTACATAACCCTGTGGCTGCTCAATGAAAACTTCTTCAATCAATTCTCCATGCAAGAAAGCAGATTTCACATCCAGCTGGTAAATTGTCCATTTTCGTTGAGCGGCAAGTGCTATTATCATTCTGATTGTATCTAGTCTTGCTACAGGTGCGAAGACTTCAGTATAATCAACCCCATACTGCTGAGAATACCCTTTTGCGACAAGCCTCGCTTTGTATTTTTCCACCTCTCCATTCTCATTAAGCTTTGTTTTGTATACCCACTTCACCCCAATCTTTTTCCCTCCAGCAGGTAGAGCCTTCAGTTCCCATATGTTGTTCTTTTCGATTGCTTTAATTTCTGAGTCCATTGCTTGTCTCCACTTTTCATCTTTTACTGCATCTTCAAAATAGATTGGATCAGCAGTGGTGAACATGACAAAGTGTGTTTCATCCTCACCATCAAAAAAGGCTTCTCTAGTTTCGTAATCTTCCATCCAGGCTGGTGGCCTTCTATTTCGTCTGTCTCCATCAATTGATGATGCTGCAATTACTGCTTCTAGAATATCTGCAGTTTGATGACTGGATGAAGAATTATCATTGTCAGCAGCTCCATCTTCTACATGAGTGTCAACCTCATCTGTATTGAGATCAGCATCAGTTTCATCTATACTCTCATCCCAAGCCAAATCAGCTGAAGTGATTGCTTCATGACCTTTGTCCCAGTCCCAGCACTTGTCCTCTTCGAACACAATATCTCTGCTGATAATGATTTTCTTTGAAGCTGGATCATACACACGGTAAGCTTTTGAATCTTCACTTACACCCATCAGCACACAACTTAAGCTCTTATCATCCAGTTTGATTCGTTGCTTGTCAGGTACATGAACATGAGAGACACAACCAAAGACCTTGAAATGATCAACCGATGGCTTGACACCACTCCAAGCTTCTTCAGGAGTTCGATTTTTGACAGCAAAGGTTGGGCTTCTATTTAATACATGTACACTCCAGTTAACTGCTTCTGGCCAGAAAGTTTTAGGGACTTTCTTCTCCGAAAGCATACTGCGAACCATATTCATTATGGTTCTGTTCTTCCTCTCCGCCACCCCGTTCTGTTGAGGGGTAAATGGTGCTGTCAACTGTCTCCTAATTCCACTTTCAGTACAGAAATTGTTGAACTCATGTGAATTAAATTCACCACCCCGATCTGTTCTTAGCCCCATTATGCATGACCCTGTTTCCTTTTCCACACGACTTTTATAACATTTGAAAGTAATAAAAGCTTCTGATTTTTCGATCAAAAAATAAGTCCATGTCTTGCGACTAAAGTCATCAATAAAGCTTATTATGTACCTTTTCTTGCTGTTTGAGATTGGCGTGATTGGTCCGCAAATGTCAGCATGCACAAGCTGAAGGATTTGAGAGGCTCTCCAGGTGCTTGTTGAGGGAAAAGAATTTCTGTGTTGTTTTCCCACAAGACAATCTTTACACACTTTTGGAACATCTTTGAATTGAGGTAGTCCTCTCACCATCTGTTTCTGTTGAAGTGTCCGCAACCCTTGAATACTCAAGTGCCCATATCTGCAATGCCAAAGATGTGCTTGGTCCTCTGTGACTGTGTTGAGACACGTATGGTCTCTTGATTGCATAATCGCAGGTATAATGAACATCTTGTTGGTTGTCATCTCAGTCTGCATAAGTAATCCTCTTTCTGGGTGAAAAATCTTGCACCTTCCCTGCTTGAATATAATTGTAAGCCCCTTCTGTAGAAGCTGGCCAACACTTAATAAGTTATTCTTCAATTCTGGTATATAAAATACCCCAGTGATGATTTGATCAATTCCACTTGCTCTCAATCTAATATTGCCTTTTCCATGCACTGCTATGCTCGAGTTGTTGCCAAGTTTGACAGTTTCTTTGAAGCTTGCATCCAACATAAAGAAATACTCCTTCTGACCACTCATATGGTTGCTACATCCCGAGTCAAGATACCATACATCTTCCCTGGTCATCCTCTTATCATCAGCAAAAACCATCATCAAGAAATTTTCCTCAGCTTCAATCTCGGCAGTGTTGATAACCTCAGTATTAAATTCTGCAAAATTAACAATTTCTTCAAAATTGACTCCTGTATCAACCACATAATCATCAGCATAACCCATCAGCAATAGTTGTTCTTCTTCATTAACAAGATGATCATCCGCATCAACAAAGTAATCATCAGCATAAGTCATCCTCAATAATTCTTCTTTATCCTCGATCTCTGCAATGTTGACTCCTGCATTATCAACTTCTGCAAAATAGTCAATTTCTGCAAAATTGGCTCCTTTATCCACAACATAAGCCATCAGTAATAACTCTTCTTCAGCTTCTGTAAAGTTTACTCCTTTATCTCGGCTTGGGCATTCATATTGAAAATGCCCAAGCTTATGACAGTGGTAACATTCCACTGTGGATTTATCAAAGCTTCTGCCTCGACCTCTGCCCCCTCTTCCTCTAAAATGGCCTTGCCCACGACCTCCTCGTCCACCTGATGCTCCATCAAAGGTGATCTTCAATGCTTGTTCTTCTGTGGCATGATCATTCATGCGTTGTTCATGGACAAGTAGACTACTTTGCAATTCGTCAATAGACATAGAATCCAAATCATGGGACTTTTCAATAGAGCAAACCACATAATCAAATTTAGAGGTCATTGATCTCAAAATTTTCTCAATGACTAGCACATCAGTCATTTTCTCACCATGTAACCTCATTTTGTTCGCGATGGTGAGAGCCTTTGCAAAGTAATCGTTGACAGATTCTCCTATCTTCATATGAAGAGTCTCAAACTCTTTTCGAAGAGTTTGCAATTGTGCCCGTTTGACACGTGTGTTGCCTTGATACTTCTGCTTCAAAGAATCCCAGATATTCTTTGATGTATCTTTGTTCAGAATCGTCTCCAGAATTGATCTATCAATGGCTTGAAATAGATAATTCTTGGCCTTTAAATCCTTCATCTTCTGGTCATCAATGGCTTTTCTCTGTCCTTCTGTGAGATTCGCTTCATCTGCTATGATTGAAATCCCACTCTCCACTAAGCTCCAGTATTCCTTTGATCTCAAGAAATTTTCCATGAGCATCGACCAATGGTCATAATGCCCATCAAATTTCGGAATTGCTGGTTGTACGTAACTGTTCTCTGATGACATGTTTCTTCTCGGGAAGATAGTTGCTTCTTCAGTCTTCAAAACAATCCCTTAGAAAGAAGGGCTCTGATACCAATTGTTGGAAACAGACACTCTTCAATGACTGGGAAATGGCTCTCAGCTCACACACTCAATTTGAAGGAAAGAATGAATGCAATGTCTTATTAATGTTCAGCTCAATAGCTGTTTAAATAGGAAACAAATAAAAGCTAAGACTCCCACGTTTAACAAACTAAGCTACGTGGCAATTGACTTAATCAAAGCTGACTAAGACTCCCTTAACAGTAGGGATATTATTAACAAACAAAACAAACAAAGTTGACCCTAACATGTACTTGTCAATATCAATTCAATTAGAATTATTTTTAACAAATCAAATATTTCTGTAAATAATTTTATTTTTTTATACTTGATTGAACGAATCGTAAAAGGAACAACATTTCATTTAAACTAACCATGACCCGTGCTTTATTGCGGGAACAAACTGAATAATTCTGTTCTCCAAATAAAAAACCCTATATATATATTTAATTAATTATTTGTAATAATAAATGTTAAACAAAATAATTGATAATAACTAAAAACTAAATGTGAATTAAGATATATGATCTTCTAATATAGACAATAGACCGGGTTGTGTCAAATACATATTTTTTTTAAATTGATATTTTCAAAATTAGATAATAATAGAAAAAATGAAAAAAAATGAAAAAAATTACATGAGGTAACTATATAAATTTGCAAGTATTTTTATAAGACTATGAGAACTTCATAAAAAATAAATCAAAATAAATCACGGTGTTTGATTGTCAATTAACTAAGTATTAAATAATAAAGTTGCAAATAAAAATACTTGATTAAAAAAACAAGAAACAAATACTCTAATTAACCGGGATTAACCTACCAAACATTTGATGCAAGTCATACACCCTATTATATACACTAAATTTTTATTTATAAAATTATTTTTTTTTATCTAATTACATATCAACTATGCTTATGAGCCTATTTTTAGTATCAATCAAAAATAAAAACAAAAATAGAGGTGTCACGTGAGACTGGATTAAAAAAAATAATATTTTTTAAAAGTTTTAATTAAAAAAATGCTTTTTTCAGTCATATAAAAAAATCAATTGAAAAACAAACAACCAATGAAATGCAGTTTTTGTTTTTTCTAAAAAACTTTAAAAGATTAAAAACGCATTAAATAAACAAATAAATAAAAACAGACGGGCCTGGCTCGTGCCCTACCCACTCTTCTAGACCTTGAATAAGGTCCGGCTCGCACGGCGGGCCTGTGCAAGAGGGCTGCCGGCTAGGGCTCTTTTTTTTTTTCTTTTCAAATAATGGAAGGCAAAAGATGCACAGTTGAGCCTTTAAATAAAAAAAGAAAACAACGTGGACCACACATTGATTCCGTCCACATAGGGCCTGATTGGACAGCTATTACCGTAGTTTTTCAAAATGTTTTTTATATCGAAATATATTAAAATAATGTTTTTAAATTTTTTAAAAATTATTTTTGACATCAGCACATCAAAATGATCAAAAAATACCAAAACATATTCATTTAAAATGAAATTATTTTTTAAAATTTTTTAAAAACACAATTTCAAAAGCTGTCCCAAACAGCTTCATAGTTTTCGGGACCATGGGTCGATGGAAAATCAAGTCTTTGTTTTACTTTTTCTTAAAATTTTGATTTTTCATCGACGTGTCAATCAAAAGTTTCTCTCTAGAATATTGTTATTTTCTTTCTCTTTTCTGTAACACGCCAAAAAATATAGAAAATAAAATTTCACCAATATATTAATATCAATATTTATTAGTAATATCAATTATTAATTATTAAAAAATTTCACCACACATTTTATTTATTTATTATTAATTATTAATATCAATTATTAATTATTAAAACCAATATATTGCACGTTATTTCTAATCTTGGCTTCCTTTTTGGTCAACAAAAAGAAAAGAAAAAATCTTATTTTGTTTGTGTTTTCTAACTTTCTAGTGGAAGAATAAAGACGTGGTTTAATTTTATAGCACTGCCCAAAATCATGGATCATTGCAAGGCCCACGTATTCCCAAAGTCCAGGTATAATCAAGCCCAGAACAACCCAATTTAGGAAATTAAAAAATTTCCTAATCCGAGCCATCAATCAAATCAGGGTCATGAAATCGAACGGTGTAAATTAAAGAGACTTGGTACTCCACCGAATGATAATATACACTGGCGGGCACTCCTAAACCCTAATCAAACAGCTTCGAACACCGAACACGCGTATAAATACACACTCTTTAAGCACCGCTTCTTCACAACTCTCAAAACCCTACAAAATATCTGGAGACTTGGGGTTTTTGAGAGCCGTTCATCAAATTTTCTCCTCAAAAAAGTTTTACGAGAAAAATGGGCAAATCTAGCAAGAAGTCAGCTACCAAAGTATGATTTCTTTCGCTACCTCTTCTTCTATCCTGTATATTTTTTTTTCAGTTTGTTCATGAAAAATCAATCCTCTTGGTGCTTGTATCCTCTCATCACGGCTTTGTGTCGTGTTTATTTCAGGTTGAAGCAGCTGTTTCTGTAATTCCGGCTAAGGTTGATAAGAAAGGTAAAAGATTTGTACATCATGGTTTACTGTGCTACGTTGGTTTACTGTTTGTGCTTCTGCTTTAGTGTTGTATATGCTCGTAATCGTTTGATTGTTGATTTTGGGTTTTGCGTATTTTGATTTTGAAGTGATTCTATTACTCTCTATAAATTTACTGAGGAAGAAGGGTCTCTTATAGAATGATTCGTGCTCTTTTTTTTATAAATTCCTGCTAGGCTGAGAAGAAAGGTAAAAGCTTTGTACATCATGGTTTTATGTGCTACGTTGGTTTTCTGTTTCTGTTTTTTTTCCTTCTTGTTTAGTGTGGCATGTGCTGTTTATCGTTTGATTTTGGGTTTTGTGTATTGGGATTTTCAGGTGATTGGTGTGTTTCTGATTATAAATTTACTGAGAAAGAAGGGTTTCTTATAGAATGATTTGTGCGCTTTTTGGCTTACAATAAAGTTGTTTGATGCTGTTTTTTGTTTAATTTTGATATCTTGTAATGCGTATTCACGAGTTTCTTGTTACTGAGGATCAATTTGGAATAATAGTATGTTTTTTCCTGTATTTATCTGCTTCTATATGTTCCATGTTTGTGATTTGTTGTTCTTTTCAAATTTGTCGGGTTTCTAGGGAAGAACAAGAGGGAAGCTGGAGAAGCTATAGAGAAGATTGTGAGTGCAAAAAAGCACAAGAAAAATGATGGAGTAGCTCAAGCTGTGACAAAGGTGAAGGTGGAAACTAAGACTCAGAAAAACAAGAAAGAGGAGTCCAGTGATTCTGATGACTCCTCCTCTGAAGAAGAAGAGGTACACACTGGTTCAACTAGATAAATCTCAATGGCCATTTCATTTTTCATGTACTTGTAATTTTGTTGAAAATATGATGTTTGATTTCGTTTATGTTTTTCTGGGTTCACAATTTTGTAAATTATTAGGTTAAGGTTCAACCAAAGATGGCAGTGAAGTTGAATAAACCAGCTGTCAAAGATTCCAGCGAATCTGAATCAGAGTCTGAATCTGATGAGGTGAGCATTGGAACGAATTTTAGTTGACACTTTCCTCTCTTTTTGGAACTTAAATTCTTGATTTTTAACTTTTAACTCAGGAGCCCCCCGCCAAAGCTGCACCTCCTGCCAAGAAGGAGCCTGTTGCCATTAAAAAAGGCTCTAATGGCGTTGCTCCTAAGAAGGCTAAGGATGACAGCAGCAGTTCTGAGTCTTCAGAGGATGAATCTTCTGATGATGAGGTTAATTCATATATGTTTTGCAAAATGCTAGCACACAAACTGTGTTTTTTATGCACATTCCTTGCATTTCTATTAATCTTAATACCATGGTCTCACTTTTTTCTCCTTTGTTTTATGGTGTAGGATCCTAAAAGCAAGAATTTGCCAGCATTGAAGAAAGTCCAAATTACTAAGAAAGAAGAGTCCAGTGACAGCTCAGACGAGGATGATAGCTCCTCGGATGAGGAAACAGTAAGTCTCACGTTTCTCTCTCTATATACCCCTCCTCTTATGTATGTACCCATGAAACTGAAGCCAGATTTTTTTAGAATTGGCCATTGCTTTTTTTACTGAAAATAAGAATCTATCCCACCTTCCCTTGTAAAAAAAATCCTAGCTATTCTTGTTATGATGCGAAGTGGTGGATATTTAATTTTGTTACAATTGTGGTCTGGTGGATATTTTGGTTTTTCATTATTTTGCCATTTGCTTCTGTAGGTTGCACCAGCAAAGGCTTCTCTTCCTAAGAAGGTTCCAGCAATAGCTTCTCAAAAGAAAGCTGAATCCAATGATGATTCTGATGATAGTAGCTCTGATTCTGATGAATCCTCTTCTGAAGATGAGGTGTCATAACCATATGCTTATAGAATCTTAAATATGGATTTGGCTTATTCTTAAACCATTTATTTAGCATAACAATTAAGTTGGTTGTTGACCTAGGATATTTTTAATTTCTGTTTTTATAGTTCTGACAGCATTAACATTTTCTTGTTTCAGGGGAAAACCAAATCCACAACTGCTTCAAAAGCTCTACCAAAAAAGAGCGAGGAGGATGACAGTTCAGAAAGTGATTCTGATGATGATGATGATGTTAGCACTCTGTTTATAAACTGTTGATGCACATTTGGTGTTTTGAATGTTGCTTTCATGCCTTTAATAATTGTGGATCTTTCTTATTGTGCCGTAAAATCTCTGCTTTTCTCTTGCAGACTCCTGCACCAAAGGCAGTTCCTACTTCCAAAAAGCCAGCCTCTGCAGCTGAAACAAAGGTTAGATTTTTTGTTCCATTCTTCGAGTAAGGGATCTAGCTTTTCTTGCTGTATGCTTTCAGGTAACAAGTTGAGCTTTGTGTGCACAGCCAAAGGCAACTGCTCAGAAGGAAAGTAGCAGTGAAGAGAGCTCTAGTGATAGCTCAGATGATGAGGAAGATAGCGAGGATGAAAAGCCAGTGAAGACTCCAAAGAAAACTGTCAGGGCACTACTTTTTAATTATGATACATTGGTTTATACACTCATTAGTGTGAGATAACATGGTTTTCTTGGAACAGGGCACTGATGTAGAAATGGTTGATGCTGATATGAAGTCTTCTGTCAAAACCGTAATCCATCATGATTATGTTTTTGGTTTTCACAATTTTGTTTTATAGCCCATCTTTTGAATAATTTTTTTGTTTTGCAGCCAAAAACACCTGTTACACCAGTTACATCTGAGAATGCTGGATCAAAGACACTTTTTGTTGGCAACCTGTCTTTTCAAGTTGAGCGTGCTGATGTGTAAGTTCATATTTGAGCCTCCAGTCAATATTAAAGGATTTTTGCATAATTTCTATCTAATTATTTTTTTTGCTGCAGGGAAAATTTCTTTAAAGAGGCTGGGGAAGTTGCTGATGTTCGCTTCGCCTTGGACGCTGATCAGAGATTCAAGGGATTTGGACATGTTGAGTTTACAACAGCTGAAGCAGCGCAGAAGGTTACATTTTTTTTTCATTTTCTTTTTAAAATCTGTTTTAAATTGTAAAATGCACTGATCTAGTTTTCAAATGGTCGAAATCTATATTTTTTCAAGCAGGGTAATTTTCATTTACTGGCTCATATTTTGGGAATCCAACTTCGTTTGTTTTTCAGAATTAGTTACTGTATTTTTTCTAGCATCTCTATTGTGTTTAATGTAATTATTCTCTGTTTTCCTTAACAGGCTCTAGATTTCAATGGTAAAAGTTTGCTTGGCCGAGAGGTGAGGCTTGATTTGGCTCGTGAGAGGGGTGAGCGGAGCTCAAATACACCATATAGCAAAGACAGCAACTCATATCAGAAGGGAGGCGGAGGTCAATCCCAAACCATATTTGTTAGGGGATTTGACAAGTTTGGTGGGGAGGATGAGGTAATGATGCCCAGCATTGTTGTAGCTTTTAAGGTTTTGATTTGCAGTCTTAAATTACTAAGATATGTGCTCAATCCTAATCTTTACAGATTAGGAGCTCTCTCCAGGAGCATTTTGGATCTTGTGGGGAGATTAAAAGGATATCTATTCCCACAGATTATGAAACTGGCGCCATTAAAGGGTTTGTTTCTTTTCCTTTCCTCTAATGGATCCATGTTACCTATTAAGATCACAGTAGATTGATTTTATATTTGATAATCTGTTTATGTTGAATGAATTTAATGTGGATTCTCTGGTGAACTCTGTTTTTTGGTTCATACAATCCCAGTTTTTTTGTTTTCCATGTCTTTTTCCTTATTTTGTTTGATCAACCACAATATGTCCTGCACTATCTGAAAGTTTTTATCATGTTCTGTTTCCATTTTTTTCGGATCTTATTTTAATTTGAACCATACAGTGGCTAGTGGTATGCTGACTTGTGCCTATCTCTGGTCTAAAACAATTTCAGGATGGCTTACCTTGAATTCAATGATGCTGATTCTTTGAACAAAGCTTTTGAGCTTAATGGAAGTCAACTTGGAGATGCCTACTTAACTGTGGATGAAGCAAAACCAAGGAGTGATAACCGTGACAGTCGGGATAGTGGTGGCAGAAGCGGCGGTGGTCGTTTTGGTGGTGGCAGAAGCGGCGGTGGTCGTTTTGGCGGTGGCAGAAGCAGTGGTGGTCGTTTTGGCGGTGGCAGAAGCAGTGGTGGTCGTTTTGGCGGTGACCGTGGTGGAAGAGGTGGTCGAGGACGTGGGACACCTTATAAACCTAGCGTGACTACTGCTGCTTCAGGTAATGTTGAAAATTTGTTTTTCCCTGGGGAACTGAATTTCTGTCTGGCACGCTATAACTGACTGCTTTGCCTCCAGTGCGATGCCAATGTGGATTGTGTTTGGTTACACTGTTATTGTCTGTCCTCATTTCTTGAACAACAACTATCTACACTTCATAGCTTAAAAGTAGCGCTATGCACTTGTGGTGTTGGACATTCAATCAAATTAGAATCGATACATAATTTTATCCAACTTCATTTCGAAGTGCATGGGCTTTCATTGCTAAATTCTCGTATACAGTTTTTGTGTTGACAATTGTTTTATTCAACTTCGCATAGATTTAGTTATTAAGGTGTGCTTTTAAACCCCCTTATGTTTTGTTCGTTGCAGGGACAAAGAAGACATTCCATGATGAGGACTGAGGGAAGCATATGAAGATTTGGCGGGGTCACTCTGCTTTGCCTGCCTCCTTTGAAGTACTATTGTTTTTTATAGTTCCAGTCAGTCACAGAAGAAATTTTTCAACCTTGTTTTGATACGATGTCGTTAATATTTAGGGGATGCTTCTCTTCTTGGCTATTGATAAATTCAGTAATGACTAAAACAGTCGTGGTGGTCGTAATATTTTCAGTTATTACATTGTTTTTCTGAGTTTTGTTCTTTGTTCTGCTTCTCGATTCTAGTTATAAAATTAATATTAGGGGATTTTTCTCTTCATGGCTTCTGGTAAATCTAGTTATGTCGGCGTAATATTTTCAATTATTACTGAGTTTTGCTCTTTGTTCTGCTTCTCGATTCAGTTAAAAAATCCGTATACCATCGTTTTGGCCGCGCGTTGCTATGAAGCTCCATTTATTCAGAATTTACCGTGCTTTGTAGATTGATTTAAGCTCCATTTATTAAGAATATACCATAGAGATCCTGTAAGGTTTTCCTGACTAATTTAAGCTTCTCTGACTTGTTCTTGATTATCACCTTGTGCCTGTAATATGTTGTCGGTCCAGCTGCTCATGTGTTGGTGATTGAATGAAGAAATTACACTAGGCTTCTGCGGTGCACTTCTGAGAAGAATCATTTAAAATTCTGGGCTCATAGAAAATGCAAAAACTAGAATTTCTAAATAGAAAGATATGGTTTGCTAGACCTAAAAGAGTTCACCCGGACCTGTGAAGGGTATTGTGTTTTTTGAGTTTCATGATAGGACAACTATTGTGGATGTGGACAGGATATCATTCATAGACTTGGAGTGTTTTTACTACCAAGAAAATAGTCAAATCGGTAATATCTAGAGAGCAAACTTAGAATCAGACACCCTCGGATTATATCAATAGTGCTCTATTAGGCCTTAGATCACAAATCGACCAGAGGTGTTGAATGATGGAAAAACCAAGATATAATTTTATCTACTTCAGACCATCCAGGAGTTTTGTGTATGTTGTAGCTTTGCAGACAAGCAAAGTTAAAGTAGTTTTGCTTGGGCATGATATTGTTTCAGGGTGGACTAAGCATCGCCATGGCCTTCCAGCAAAATCTGGAATCTGTCTCCAAACTTCTGCCACCAATTCCTGATTTAAATATGCAGAACCACAACGCTCTCCTGGAAAAACACAGTTCGATAAGTTATTTTTAAAAGTGTTTTTTGGTTTTTAAAAGTGTTTTTTTTTTTTTTATCTTTTAAAAATTATTTTTATCATTAACACATCAAAATAATTTAAAAACACCAAAATTTATTTTAAAAACACTTTCCAATCACACCACCTACAACCCCTTTAATTGTTGTGATGACGAGGTTCTACCATTACCGTATCCTTATAAAACCATTTAAGCCCTGCACCAAGAAACGCCCTTTGATTGGTCGAGTTTCTTGCCAGCTAGGAAAAGATATAAATTTAATATTTTTTTATTAAATTTATAGTTTATCAATTTAAAAATATAAATTGCTATTAATGTGTAAACCACAGGATGTAAATTATAATTTCTAAGAAAATAAAGATATAGTGAAACAAATTAATAACTACATAATGTTTTTGTTTATATAATTTATATATTTGTAATATTAAAAACGCTGATAATGCTGTTATTTGTTTTTGGGTTAATAAATGTTTTTAATTCAGAGCAGAGGGCGGGTCAAACTACTTCACCTTGGTGACCAGAACATGAAGGTGAACGTTCAAGAACAGTTAAAAAAAAAACAACCACTACTACTACGCTTTAGACACATCTCCCTCCTTTTAGCCTTGTAATGAACCATCGATTCTACCTTGACGAGAAATGAAGAACCAAATAAAATTCTCAAAATTCTCAAAATTCATGGCCTAGTTTTCACAAAAAAATCCTAACCACCACCACCAAAATGTCCTTTCAGTCACCGGAATCTTCACCTTCCACGATCCTTCTAGAGGACTTCGGTCAAAAAGTCGACTTAACACGCCGAATCCGAGAAGTGCTCTTAAACTACCCCGAAGGCACCACAGTCCTCAAAGAATTAATCCAAAACGCCGACGATGCCGGTGCTACCGTGGTCCGTCTCTGCCTCGACCGGCGCCAACACTCTACCGCCTCACTCCTCTCTCCTTCTCTCTCTGCATTCCAAGGCCCGGCCCTCCTCTCCTACAATGACGCCGTCTTCACCGAAGAGGACTTCACTTCGATTTCGCGTATCGGAGGTAGTGTTAAGCACAATCAAGCTACTAAGACGGGTCGGTTTGGTGTCGGTTTCAATTCTGTCTATCATTTGACCGATTTGCCCTCCTTTGTCAGTGGGAATTACATTGTCATGTTTGATCCTCAAGGTGTTTATTTGCCCAATGTTAATTCTTCCAATCCTGGTAAACGTATTGATTTTGTAAGCACTAAAGCGATGTCATTTTATAGAGATCAGTTTGAGCCTTATGTCGTCTTTGGTTCTGATATGGAGAAGCGGTTTTCGGGTACATTGTTTCGGTTCCCGTTGCGGGATTCAAATCAAGCGAGAGAGAGTAAGTTGTCAAGGCAGGCGTATGTGGAGAATGATGTGATGTTGATGTTTGAACAGCTGTATAAAGAAGGGGTGTTTTCGTTGTTGTTTTTGAAGAATGTTTTGAGTGTTGAAATGTTTGTTTGGGACGAGGGAGATGTGGGGCAGAGGAAATTGTATTCATGTCGTGTTGGGAATGTGAGTGATGAGGTTGTGTGGCATCGGAAGGCGATTATGAGAATGTCCAAGGAACTGGACGGTGGTGGACAGGGGGACGTGATGAGGGATGGGTATTTGGTGGAGTTCGAGAGTGAGGAGGTTGTTGGTGATGGTGAGAGTGAAGTGAAGAAGAGGAGTGATAGGTTTTATGTTGTTCAGAGTATGGGGTCAGCGAAGAGCAGGATTGGGGGATTTGCAGCTACTGCATCAAAAGATTATGATATTCATTTGTTGCCGTGGGCGTCTGTTGCTGCTTGCTTGTCTGATGGTTTGTCTGATGTAAGTTTCATATTATCTATGAATTCATAGCTTTCAAGTTTCTTTGAGTTTGAAGACAAAGTTATTTTTTTAGGTGTACTTCGTTAGAAATTAACTAAAAATTTTCTAGTTCAATTTTATGTTTTTATTATAGTAACAACTGTACATATTCTTTTTGTGCTCTAGATTTAGAGATGAAACTAGTTAAGCTCAGGTATGAGAATAAATTACTTAACGGAGAATATTGCTACATGTTAGAACTGTGGAAGAATTCATTTCATGGACTCTGTTTAGCTGGGACCAAGGCTTGTTAAGTTGAGTAGTTAAATTTTTTCCCTTCATGATATCTCATGAATTGGACAGGAAACTGAATCGTCTCTATTCTTTTTTCCTTTTGTTTTCTCTCCTTGTTTGTTTGTCATTTTTTCTTCCATTGATGAGTTTTTTTTAAGGAAAGCTGACATGGTGCTTTATTTGATTGAATGCTTCGCTATCTTCCTTTTTAGGCTTCTCCTTCACAAGATCAAAATCTTAATTTGTTGTAATGCAATTTTTAATAGAATGATGAGCTGAAGCTGGGTCGGGCATTCTGTTTTCTTCCACTCCCTGTAAGAACTGGATTGAATGTGCAAGTTAATGGATATTTTGAGGTTTCTTCAAATCGTCGTGGCATTTGGTATGGAGCTGACATGGACAGAAGTGGTAAAGTTCGTTCAATCTGGAACAGGCTTCTTTTAGAAGATGTCGTGGCTCCTGCTTTTAGATATTTGCTGCTTGGTGTGCAACAATTACTTGGATCGACAGATTCTTACTACTCTCTATGGCCCACTGGTCCTTTTGAGGAGCCATGGAGCATTTTAGTTGAGCATATATACAAAAGAATTGGTGATGCACCAGTTTTGCGTTCAGATGTTGAAGGAGGACAGTGGGTGACTCTTGTTGAAGCCTTCCTTCATAATGAAGAGTTCCCAAAAAGCAAGGAACTTGGTGAGGCCCTTCTGCAGCTAGGAATGCCAGTGGTCCATTTGCCCAATGTCTTGTTTAATATGATTCTGAAATATGCTCCAGCTTTTCAGCAGAAAGTGGTTACTCCTGATACAGTACGTGGTTTTCTTAGGCAGTGTAAGAAAGTTGGGTCGTTGAACAAGTCTTACAGGCTTGTATTGTTGGAATATTGTCTTGAAGACTTAATTGACACTGATGTTGGTAAGCATGCGAGCAACTTGCCACTGCTTCCTTTGGCAAATGGTGACTTTGGATTACTGTCTGAAGCTTCCAAAGGGAGCTTGTTTTTCATTTGTGATGATTTAGAGTGCATGCTACTTGAACGAATCTCCGATAAAATAATTGATCGTGATATTCCTCCTAACTTGCAACACAGACTTTCTGCCATTGCAAAGTCATCAAAATCAAATCTTGCTATATTCAACATTCAGTATTTTCTCAGGTTTTTCCCTAATTTCTTACCAACCCACTGGAGATATAAAAGCAAGGTTTTGTGGAACCCAGAGTCTTCTCATGATCATCCGACATCATCATGGCTTGGGTTGTTTTGGAAATATCTCCGAAATCATTGTGAAAAATTGTCATTGTTCGGAGATTGGCCAATCTTGCCATCCACAACTGGACATCTGTACAGGCCTTCTAGACAGTCAAAACTAATTAATGCAGATAAACTTCCTGTTTTTATCCGAGACATCCTTGTTAAGATTGAATGCAAGATACTCAATCCTGCGTATGGAGTTGAACATCCAGATTTGTCGCTTTATGTATGTGATGCTGATTGTGCAGGGGTAGTGGAATCAATTTCTGATGTCGTGTCTTCAGCTGGTGGCATAGCACAAACTTCATTTGACAATTTGAGGGCAGAAGACAGAGATGAGCTTCGTGGGTTTCTTCTTGCTCCAAAGTGGTACATGGGAGATTGCATTGATGGATCCATCATAAGGAATTGCATGAGGCTTCCCATTTATAGAGTTTATGGTGAAGGATCTATTGAAGGTGCCATTTTCTCTGATTTAGAAAATCTTCAAAAGTACTTACCTCCTTTAGAAGTTCCTGATAATCTTTTGGGCCGTGAGTTTATTGCAAGCTCCTCAAATATTGAAGATGATATTTTGTCAAGGTATTATGGAGTTGAGAGAATGGGGAAGGCACTATTCTACCGGCAGCAGGTGTTCAATAATGTTAGAAGCTTGCAACCTGAAGTTCGAGACAGAACTATGCTTTCTGTTCTGCAAAATTTGCCGCAACTTTGTGTTGAGGATGCATCTTTCAGGGAATGTTTGAGAAATTTGGAATTTGTGCCAACATTAAGCGGTTCTCTGAAGCATCCTGCAGTGCTATATGATCCTCGTAATGAAGAGTTGTGGGCTTTATTAGAAGAATCTGATAGCTTCCCTTGCGGTGCATTCCAAGAACCTAACATTTTAGACATGCTACATGGTCTGGGTCTTAGAACATCTGCTTCTCTTGAGACAGTAATGGAAAGTGCTCGACAAGTGGAACATCTAATGCATGAGAATCAGCAAAAAGCACATTCTAGAGGCAAAGTGCTTCTATCCTACCTGGAAGTAAATGCAATGAAGTGGCAACCCTACCAATTAAATGACGATGAAAGCACTGTGAACAGAATTTTTTCACGAGCTGCAACTGCATTTAGGCCTCGTGGCTCAAAATCTGACCTTGAAAAGTTCTGGAATGATATGCGGATGATTTGTTGGTGTCCGGTAATGGTTACTGCTCCATTTGAATCTTTACCATGGCCTAGTGTGACGTCCATGGTTGCTCCTCCAAAACTTGTTAGATTACAGGCAGACTTGTGGCTTGTTTCAGCTAGCATGAGGATACTGGATGGAGAATGCTCTTCCACTGCATTATCATACAATCTTGGATGGTTATCTCCACCTGGAGGCAGTGCAATCGCTGCCCAATTACTAGAGCTTGGAAAGAACAATGAGATTGTGAATGATCAGGTGCTTAGGCAGGAATTAGCCTTGGAAATGCCAAAAATATACTCAATAATGACAAGCTTGATTGGTTCAGATGAGATGGATATTGTGAAGGCTGTTCTAGAAGGATCTCGTTGGATATGGGTGGGAGATGGCTTTGCTACAGCAGATGAGGTTGTTCTTGATGGTCCTTTTCACTTGGCTCCTTATATACGTGTTATACCCATGGATCTGGCTGTCTTCAAAGAATTATTGTTGGAGCTTGACATTCGTGAATATTTTAAGCCCATGGATTATGCAAATATTTTGGGCAGAATGGCTGTGAGAAAAGGTTCCTCTCCTCTGGATGCACAGGAAATTAGGGCAGCCATACAAATTGTTCAGCATCTGGCTGAAGTCCAGTTTCATGAACAAGTCAAGATCTATTTACCGGATGTTTCAGGAAGACTATTCCCTGCCACGGATCTAGTTTATAATGATGCCCCCTGGTTGCTTGGCTCAGATAATTCTGACAGTTCATTTGGTGGTGCATCTGTTGTGTCCTTAAATGCAAAGAGAGCAGTTCATAAATTTGTCCATGGGAACATCTCTAATGAAGTAGCTGAGAAGCTTGGTGTGTGCTCACTTCGTAGGATCTTGCTTGCAGAGAGTTCTGATTCAATGAACTTGGGTTTATCTGGTGCTGCTGAAGCCTTTGGACAGCATGAAGCGTTGACAACGAGACTTAAACATATACTTGAGATGTATGCTGATGGACCTGGGATTCTTTTCGAGCTGGTTCAGAATGCTGAGGATGCTGGAGCTTCGGAGGTGATATTTCTTTTGGATAAAACTCAATATGGTACTTCATCTGTTCTGTCTCCTGAAATGGCTGATTGGCAAGGTCCTGCATTGTATTGTTTCAACAACTCAGTGTTCAGTCCACAAGATCTTTATGCTATCTCGCGTATTGGTCAAGAAAGCAAACTAGAAAAACCTTTTGCAATTGGAAGATTTGGACTTGGATTTAATTGTGTTTATCACTTCACAGATATTCCAACATTTGTTTCTGGGGAAAATGTTGTTATGTTTGATCCTCACGCCTGTAATTTGCCTGGAATTTCACCTTCACACCCTGGCTTACGAATTAAGTTTGCAGGGAGAAAGATCTTGGAACAATTTCCAGATCAGTTTTCTCCATTTCTACACTTTGGATGTGACTTGCAACATCCATTTCCTGGCACCCTCTTCCGTTTCCCCCTTAGGAGCTCTACTGTTGCTAGGCGTAGTCTGATAAAGAAAGAAGGATATGCACCAGAAGATGTCATGTCCCTCTTTGCTTCTTTCTCTGGGGTTGTTTCTGATGCTTTGCTTTTTCTACGCAATGTGAAAAATATCTCCATTTTTGTGAAGGAAGGGAATGGTTCTGAAATGGAACTCCTACATCGTGTGCAACGAAATTGCATAACTGAGCCTGAAATGGAATCAGGTGCTGCGAGTGATATGTTTAGCTTTGTCAATGGAAGTCAATATAGTGGACTGGATAAAAATCAGTTACTGAAAATATTGAGCAAGTCTGTGGATAAAAACTTGCCTCACAAATGTCAGAAGATTGTGGTAACAGAGCAAAATTCATCTGGTGTCATGTCTCATTATTGGATAACTGGTGAATGCTTAGGCAGTGTTCGTGCTAAGAGCTTCTCTGCACTTGCTAATGATAAATCTCATGAATCAATTCCCTGGGCTTGTGTTGCTGCTTATATACACTCTGTCAAGGTGATAGATGAGGAATTAAGTGACATCTCAAACATTGAGGGTGCTTGTACTTCTGAAACGTTTCAAGTTTCTCCAACTTCCATTGAAAATAGGAAGAACTTCGAAGGCCGTGCCTTCTGCTTTCTGCCACTTCCTATCAGTACTGGTCTTCCAGCTCATATTAATTCCTACTTTGCCTTGTCATCCAACAGGAGGGACATTTGGTTTGGTAACGACATGGCAGGGGGTGGAAAAAAAAGATCAGACTGGAATATTTACATCCTTGAAGATGTTGCTGCCCCTGCTTATGGTTACTTGCTAGAAAAAATTGCATCAGAGATTGGCCCATGTGATTTATTTTTTTCATATTGGCCAATGGAAACAGGATTAGAACCTTGGGCATCAATTGTGCGGAAGCTATACATTTTTATTGCAGAATCTGGTCTTCGTGTATTGTTTACAAAAGCTAGAGAAGGCCAGTGGATATCAGCCAAACAAGCACTTTTTCCTGATTTTACATTTCATAAGGTACATGAGCTTGTAGAAGCATTATCAGATGCTGGTCTACCTTTGGTGACTGTTTCCCAGCCACTTGTAGAGCAATTTATGGAGGCCTGCTCATCATTGAACTTTCTGACCCCTCAGTTTTTAACGACTCTACTAATTCGGCGGAGACGTGGATTTAAGGACAGAGGTGGCATGATTGTGACCCTTGAATATTGTTTACTTGATTTACAAGTTCCTGTGCAGGTTAATAGTTTGTATGGTTTACCATTATTACCTCTCTCTGATGGTTCATTTGCTACATTTGAAAAGAATGGGACAAGTGAAAGAATTTATATTGCCCGGGGGGATGAATATGGTCTTCTCAAGGATTCAGTTCCCCACCAGCTCGTGGATCGTGAAATTCCAGAAGTTGTTATTGGAAAGTTATGTGATTTAGCTGAGAGTGAGAAGTCAAATATTTCTTTTTTGTCTTGCAGTTTGCTCGAGAAACTCTTTTTGAAATTACTTCCAGCAGAATGGCATCTCTCTAGTAAGGTTGCTTGGACTCCTGGTCATCAGGGCCACCCAAGTTTAGAATGGATAAGATTGTTGTGGAGCTATCTGAATTCATGTTGTGATGACCTCTTAATATTTGCGAAGTGGCCAATATTGCCAGTTGGAGACAATATTCTTTTGCAGTTAGTTCCAAATTCAAATGTGCTCAGAGATGACGGGTGGAGTGAGAACATGTTGTCTTTGTTATTGAAAGTAGGATGTCTCTTCTTGAGGCATGACTTAACAATAGAACATCCAAAGCTTGAAAATTTTGTACAGCCCCCAACAGCAGCAGGCATCTTAAATGCATTTATGGCACTTGCTAGTAAGCTAGAGAACATCGAGGGACTTTTTAATGATGCATCAGAAGGGGAGCTGCATGAATTACGGAGTTTTGTTCTCCAGTCCAAGTGGTTCTCTGAAGAGAGCATGACTGACACCCATATTGAAATCATCAAACATCTTCCTATGTTTGAGGCATACAAAAGTAGAACACTTGTTAGTCTGTGTAAACCTAACCAATGGCTTAAACCAGATGGTGTTCGGGATGATCTCTTGGATGATGATTTTGTTCGTGCTGATTCTGAGAGAGAGAGAACTATTCTAAGAAGGTACTTGGAGATAAAAGAGCCTTCAAAAGTGGAATTTTACAAAGTTTACGTACTCAATCGCATGTCAGAATTTATCTCACATCAGGGGGCTCTTACAGCTATTCTACATGATGTGAAGCTTTTGATTGAAGATGATATTTCCATCAAATCTGCACTTTCCATGACACCTTTTGTTTTGGCAGCCAATGGATCATGGCAACAGCCATCAAGGTACATATTTTTCCAATCACCAATCTGAGATATATATTCATATATCTGAGTACAAGTTGTTAATATCTTAAGCAGGCTTTTTGATGATCAAACTATTCGTATTATGCCACTGATTTATTTGGTCCTGCATTTCATGCATTATATTTTGATTGTATGACTTCTAACAACTGTATAGTACAATTGGCCCACTCATAATTTATAGCTGGCTCTTGCTTGCTGTACGGGCTTTTGTCATTATAAGTATCACCACTTTTTCTCAAGCCATATTTTTATCTGAAAGAACAGCTTAAAGTTTTGGGCTAATTTTCCTTGGATTATGTGATTATTTGCAGACTAGGAACTTAATAAACTAGCAATTCTATCTCCTCTACTCGCAACGTATTTTTTATCAAATGATAGTTTTGTTTTTCTGCAATGTTTTTCTCAGGCTCTATGATCCTCGTATTCCACAGCTACAAAAGGTGCTCCATAGAGAAGCATTTTTTCCGTCTAATGAATTCTCAGATCCTGAAACACTGGAGACCCTAGTTCAACTTGGACTTAAAAGGAATTTGGGTTTTACTGGTTTTCTTGATTGTGCTAGATCGGTTTCAATGTTGCATGAATCTAGGGACTCAGAAACGGTGAGCTATGGAAGGAAGTTGGTTGCCCTTTTGGATGCTCTCGCACATAAGCTCTCAGCTGAGGAGGGAGAATGCAATTTCAATGAATCGCAGAAAACTGTTTTATGTCAGAATACTAGCAATGGAAACAGTGATCTTGCATATCTTGACTCTCCCAAGAGAGATAAGGATCAGTTTATAGATGATCTAGAGATTGACTATTTCTTATCCAACGTGATTGATGATAAAACAGAAGAATTATTTTGGTCTGAAATGAAGGCCATAGCTTGGTGCCCTGTTTGTGTTCATCCACCTCTACAAGGAATACCATGGTTAAACTCTAATAGCCAAGTAGCATCACCGAGCAACGTGAGACCTAAATCTCAAATGTGGGTAGTGTCCTGCACAATGCATGTACTAGATGGTGAATGTGACTCCCTGTATCTACAACACAAACTTGGTTGGATGGATTGTCCTGACATAAATGTTTTAACTATGCAATTGACTGAGCTATCCAAGTCCTATGAGCAATTTAAGTTGGGGTCTTTTATAGAACCTGATTTTAATGATGCAGTGCAGAATGGAATTCTGGCACTTTATTCCAGATTACAGGAATTTGTTGGTACTGATGATTTCACATTGATGAAATCATCTCTTAGCGGTGTTTCTTCGGTATGGATTGGTGATGATTTTGTACCCCCACATGTACTCGCATTTGATTCACCAGTTAAATTTACCCCATATTTGTATGTTGTCCCGTCAGAGATATCAGATTTTAGAGAATTGCTCTTGGGATTAGGTGTGAGACTCAGTTTTGATATTTGGGATTACTTTCACGTGCTGCAGCGTTTGCAAAAAAACATGAAAGACTTTCCCTTATCAACTGATCAGCTAAGTTTTGTCCATCGTGTCCTTGAAGCTGTTGCAGACTGTTTTTCAGAAAAGCCAATGTTTGAGGCTTCTAATTCAGCATTGCTGATTCCAGATTCCTCTGGAGTTCTGATGTGTGCTGGGGATCTTGTTTACAATGATGCACCATGGATAGAAAACAACACTATGATTGAGAAGCATTTTGTACATCCAAGCATCAACAATGATCTGGCAAATAGACTAGGGGTGAAATCACTTCGATGCCTCTCTTTGGTAGATGATGATATGACTAAAGATCTGCCATGCATGGACTTCACTAAATTAAATGAACTTCTAGCATTGTATGGAAACAATGATTTTTTGTTGTTTGACCTTCTTGAGGTTGCAGATTGCTGCAAAGCTAAAAAGCTACACTTAATCTTTGACAAGAGGGAACATCCTCGGAACTCTTTGCTGCAGCACAACTTAGGTATGTGTTCTTGAACATCCTCAGAACCTGCACCATCTCTATTTTTCAAAGAAAATTGTATCATATATCTAAGAATCTCTTCTAGAAATCCCACAAGTGAAGTTCATTGAACTATGAAGGCAACCTTGTATGGTTTTGTTGGTTGAATCCTCACTAGTTTATGGGTTTTCGATTTGATTCCCCACTAGTTTATGAGTTTTTGATTTGAAGTTTCATTATGAGTTATAGTTGAATAAGCAGGGGCATTATCATAATTGCTTGGGGTTTTGAAGACATGGGTGCTTGATATGTGTTTGCTTTCTTCACTTATGGGCTCTTCATTTGTCTTCACTTTCCCCAAATTTTATCCCCAGGTGCCTTGAGTTATTTCTCAAGGCAACCTGGCTTTTGCCGAGTTTTCCCTCCTTTTCGCACTCTAACCAGCCTGTAAACTCATCACATCATTGTGACTATGTAAACCTCAACTTTTGCATATTCATCTCTTGAAAAAAACACCATCTACAAGCCCAAAACAATTTATATATTTCTAGACACCAACATTTTCTCCAATAGCTAAAACATGCAAAGAAGAACAAAAAAAAAAAAGAACAAAAAGAAAACAAGAAGTGCATTCAACCATACATACAAACAAAACTTAAATCTCGGCAATTCTCCTATTTGTCAATGTTCAATATTTAGCCACTGTCTCCAAAACTATAAAGCCTGATCTCTCCAATTCATTGATTTATCAGGCAGAGTCATTATTTTCCTGCCATATCCAAACCCAAACAATATACTCATTCCAAATAAATTTAGAAGTTAAAACTGTAAATTCCCAATTGAACAAATCTATCCATTACTAATACATGGGCAAATACATCTCTAAACTGTCCTACACCAATTTTGTTCCTATATTACCTGGATTTTTGTCTAGGGTTATTATTGTTGTGCATTGGAGGATTGGTTTCAGAATTGTGGTTTGTACAGGTGAATTTCAAGGGCCAGCTCTTGTTGCCATTTTGGAAGGTGTCAGCTTGAATAGAGAGGAAGTAAGCAGCCTCCAGCTTCTCCCTCCATGGAGACTTCGGGGTGATACAGTTAATTATGGGCTGGGACTTCTTAGCTGTTACTTTGTATCCAATCTTCTTTCCATTATTTCTAGTGGCTACTTTTACATGTTTGATCCTTGTGGTCTAGCACTTGGCGCGCCTTCAAGTCATGCTCCAGCAGCAAAAATGTTTTCATTGGCAGGTATTTTGTTTATTCAGAGAGTAGGCTAGGTTGATTATTGTTTTTTACTGCTTTGCTCATATATGTCCCCAACCCCCTCTTTATCCTTTTCAAGATTTCTTTTGATTTAAATTTGATCACAAGCACATACCACTTTTAGGAAGAGAAATGCTAGCATGAGGTTGCCCTCATGAAGCTGTCTGTTACCTTCCAAGGACCTTGTGAGGATCTTAAATGAACTTCCAACAAAAAACAGAATTTTAGTAGGTGAAGCAAGCAAGATTCTATTTTGACTTTGTGTCTTCATGTGGTAACAGGTACTAATCTGACCAAGCGATTTTGTGATCAATTTAAACCCATGTTAATTGGTGAAGGCATGCCGTGGTCTTCATTAGATTCTACCATTATCCGCATGCCTCTATCATCAGAATGCCTTAGGGATGGACTTGAACTGGGATTGAAGAGAGTAAAGCAAATAAGTGATCGGTTTATGGAGCATGCATCCAGAACACTTATTTTCTTAAAGTCAGTTTTGGAGGTATTATTTCTAGTTTAGCCGTTATGATTTTGTGTGCTTGCAGTGGTTAGTTGCAATTTGGAAATATTTTTAACTGTTTTTTCTTGTGTTCAATAACGAGCCATGATTTATGTCAACCGTTTCCTTGTCTTTGGGTCATATTCTGTAACCTACTGCCATGCAAGAAGAAGGTGGAATTGCAGGGACATTTAGGTTTTGCTGAAGGAGCTCATACATCATGCAATTATTTACTTAAAAGAAATCAATTAAATCATTCAGGTAAAACAAGCAATTGAATCACAAGTAATCTTCAATAGGATTATTGATTTGGTATCGCCCCTAATCATTGGTTCACCCCAGGGCATGTAGATAAACAGTGGCACACATGAAAAGATATCATGTTTTGAAAATGATCTTGGTTTTGATACTGAGAGGTGTCAGAAGATATCATGTTCTAAAATCGTTTGGTTGAATTAAGAGATGGTAATATATGAATGTTATGATCTACTTGCAATCAACATCGTCATCATCATTTGGTTAGTGAGAGTTTTCTTTTGATACCCTTGTTGGATTACCAATTTGCCTTCATTAGAAAAGCAACCTTTCACGCAGCTCAAGCCTACTTACTAAGCGTAGGCTTGTCTGGTTTATTCTCCAAACCTTGTGGGACACTGCTCAAATGGCTGTATTGGTGAGATCCAACAGTGAAGAGCTGCCCAAAGCGATAGCATCAGAATGAATGGGGAAGCCCTTACCTATGTTGGATTACCAATCATTGTCTTCACAGTTCACTCAACATGGAATTGGCATGTAGTTGTCTTTACAACCATGGGTGCAATGACATTTAAACATAAAATGTACTATAATTATTCAGAGATTGAGTGAAATTGTAGCTGCTTCTAAATTTTGATTGTATAAAATTAAATATGTGATGTATTTTATATAGATTTAATTTTTGTTTTTTCCATTTTGTTAATATTTTCTTAGTAAACCCTGAATTGACATGTAGAAACACTGAATACATTTTTTTAGGTGTCTCTCTACACCTGGGATGAAGGCCATGCCAAACCTTGCCAGGACTATTCAGTTTCTGTTGATTTATTATCTGCTACCATGAGGAATCCATTTTCAGAAAAGAAGTGGAGGAAATTTCAGTTATCAAGGTTATTTAGTAGCTCAAATGCTGCGGTTAAACTGCATGTGATAGATGTATGTTTATACCAAGGATCTGCTAAAGTTGTTGATCGATGGCTTGTTGTGCTTAGCCTGGGTTCTGGGCAAACCAGAAATATGGCTCTTGATAGGTATGCTAGGTGCAAAATTGTTCTGACACTTTCTTTTTCGATCAACTGCTGCAATTGAAAATCAAAGCATCATTTTATATAATTTTGTTTCATGTCTTTTTAATTTAGTTTGGATATTTCCTGGAACTTCTGCAAAGGTTGAAATCTTCTTATAGCTATCTTATCCAATAATGCATAGTAGTTTCATCATTATCAGCTAGAGCATAGTCTCCCCTCCCCTCCGCTCCTCCTTTTTGCCTAAGTTTATGAATTCTGTTGGAATGAAACCTGATTGTTGTTTTGCATTGTTTCACTTAGGCGATATCTTGCTTACAACTTGACTCCTGTTGCGGGAGTCGCAGCACATATTTCAAGAGATGGATGTCCTGCTGATTTAAATCCAAAGAGCTCTGTCATGTCTCCTCTTCCTTTATCTGGTAGTATAACACTACCTGTCACTGTCCTTGGATGTTTCCTTGTGCGTCATAATAGTGGCCGTTCTCTCTTTAAGTACCAGAAGAAGGTAGCTCCAGAAGCACAGGCTGATGCTGGAGATCAGTTGATTGAAGCTTGGAATAAAGAATTGATGTCTTGTGTTCGTGATTCCTACATTGGAATGGTAGTGGAAATGCAAAAATTAAGAAAAGATCCTTTGACTTCAGCTTTTGAATCAAGTGCAGGTCGTGCAGTTTCTTTGTCTTTGAGGGCATATGGTGATCTAATATATTCCTTCTGGCCAAGGTCTGTTGGGCTTGAGATGGTTAATCAACCTGGAGATGCAAGTGCCTTAATATCGATGGAAGTGCCTAAAGCAGATTGGGAGTGCCTGATTGAAGAAGTAATAAGGCCATTCTATGCTCAGGTTGCTGATCTTCCTTTGTGGCAGCTGTACTCAGGAAACTTGGTTAAGAGTGAAGAGGGTATGTTTCTTTCACAGCCTGGGAATGGTGTGGGTGGCAACTTACTTCCAGCTACCGTGTGTGGCTTTGTGAAGGAACATTATCCAGTGTTTTCAGTACCATGGGATTTGGTGACAGAAATCCAGGCAGTGGGGATTACAGTTCGAGAAATAAAACCTAAAATGGTTAGGGATCTTCTTAAGATGTCATCAACTTCTATTGTTCTTCGATCTGTTGATACCTACGTAGATGTTCTTGAGTACTGCTTATCAGATATCGAGTTGCTAGGATCATCTGGTTTTGATAGAGATGATGCAACACTGAACTCTCTTAACTCCAGTACCATGCATGGAGCAACTAGTGAAGCAAGCAGCAGTTTTGCTTCAGCATCATTGCCTAATATGCAGAGTTTTCATAGATCATCAGCTCAAAGTGCAGGAAGTTCAGGAGATGCTCTTGAAATGGTGACAAGTTTGGGGAAGGCTTTATTTGATTTTGGCCGGGGAGTTGTTGAAGATATTGGCAGGGCTGGAGGGCCTTTAAACCAGAGGAATGCCATTTTAGATGGCATCGGTGCAAATGTAGATCCAAAGACTCTATCAATAGCTGCTGAGCTTAAAGGGTTACCGTGCCCAACTGCAACTAATCATTTAACTAGGTTTGGGGTAACTGAGCTTTGGTTTGGGAACAAGGATCAACAGGCATTGATGATATCTTTGGCAGCAAAGTTCATCCATCCAAAAGTATTGGATAGATCTATCCTGTTTGATATATTCTCAAGACATGCCATACAAACATTATTAAGACTGAAGAGTTTCTCTCTCCATTTACTGGCAAGTCATATGAAATTACTTTTTCATGAGAACTGGGTGAATCATGTAACAGTGTCAAATATGGTTCCATGGTTTTCATGGGAGAGTACTTCGAGTTCTGGTGGTGAAGGGGGTCCTTCTCATGAATGGTTAAGGTTGTTTTGGAAGTGTTTTGGTGCGTCTTCGGGAGATTTCTCACTCTTTTCTGATTGGCCTCTAATTCCTGCTTTTCTTGGGAGGCCCATCTTATGCCGTGTAAAGGAGCGTCATCTGGTCTTCGTTCCTCCCATTAAACTGACATCCTCTGGAAATGGTATTGTGGATGTAGGTAGCACAGGAAGTGATGTGACTGGATTGTCCACAAATCATACCCCTGAATCTGAATCTGAATCAGTTCAGTCTTACATTGCTGCTTTTGAAGTAGTTAAAAATAGGTATCCTTGGCTGTTGTCACTGCTGAACCAGTTCAACATACCTATTTTTGACACTGCTTTCATGGACTGTGCTGTTTCATGCAATTGTCTCCCTGTATCTAGTCAGTCATTGGGCGAAGTGGTTGCTTCCAAGCTTGTTGCAGCAAAACATGCTGGCTATTTCCCTGAACTTGCATCATTTTCAGCTTCAGATAGTGAAGAACTTGTGACTTTTTTTGCTCAGGATTTCCTTTGTAATGGTTCTACGTACAGAGCTGAAGTACTTGAAGTATTGCGTGGTTTGCCTATATATAAAACAGTTGTGGGATCCTTTACAAAATTGCATGCCCAAGATCACTGTATGATCTCTTCTAGCTCATTCCTTAAGCCATCTGATGAGTGTTGTCTCTCTTATTCAACAGATTCAATTGAGTGTTCATTATTACGAGCTCTCGGGGTTCCTGAATTGCATGATCAACAGATTTTGATGAGGTTTGGATTGCCAGGTTTTGAAGGCAAACCTCAGTCTGAACAGGAGGATATATTAATATATCTTTACACAAATTGGCAAGAACTGCAAGCAGATTCCTCTTTACTTGAAGTTTTGAGGGAGACTAAGTTTGTTAGGAATGCAGATGAATTTTCCCTAGATTGCTCTAGGCCCAAGGATCTGTTTGATCCTGGTGATGCTCTATTAACATCTGTGTTCTCTGGTGAGAGAAAGAAATTTCCTGGAGAAAGGTTCAGTAATGATGGGTGGCTTCGCATTTTAAGAAAAACAGGCCTTCAAACTGCAGCAGAAGTGGATGTAATACTTGAATGCGCTAAAAGAGTAGAATTCCTTGGAAGTGAGTGCATGAAATCTTCAGGGTTTTTTGATGATTTTGGGACCAATGTAAGTCACAGCTGCGATGAGGTTACTATGGAGATATGGACATTAGCAGGATCAGTTGTTGAAGCTGTGTTCTCAAACTTTGCTGTCCTTTATGGCAACAGCTTCTGCAATCAACTTGGCAAGATTGCTTGTGTACCTGCTGAATTAGGATTTCCAAATGCTGGTGGCAAGAAAGTGCTCACTTCATATAGTGAAGCTATTGTGTCAAAAGATTGGCCTTTGGCTTGGAGTTCTTCTCCCATTATCTCTAGACAAAATTTTGTGCCACCTGAGTACTCCTGGGGAGCGCTCCAGCTGAGGAGCCCTCCAGCTTTTTCTACCGTCCTCAAGCATTTACAGGTAATAAATCATATTGTTTTTCCAAGAGTGTTAGTTCATGCCAGTGCAGATGTAACTAACATGGATGCATCTCAGGTGATCGGAAGAAATGGAGGCGAAGACACTCTTGCTCACTGGCCAATTTCTTCAGGCATGATGGCAGTTGATGAAGCTTCTTGTGAAGTGTTGAAGTACCTGGATAAGGTTTGGAGTTCCCTCTCTTCTTCAGGTACTCCTTTGTTACTCCTGCTATTTATCTTCTTCATACATGGTCCAAATCCGTTATATAAATGATATTTTCTTGCCATTCTTTTGAAAAGTTAGTATTAACATGGAAATAAGTATAGCCTTTTTTTTCGTTTGAAGGTAAAAAAAAAATGCTTCTTACCATCCAGCAAACGATTCCTGGTTACTGTCTGTGGTAATAACTTGTTTATTAAGTTCTGTGATGAACTATGGCTTATTTGTCAGTTTTCCATATACCAGTGGTAGGATCATCCAAATGGATAGTACCCACTTTTACATGATTTCTAAAGAATTCTTCTTTACCAAGAATTAAGCTATTAATTTTTGTCATAATGCATCAAGATTTCTACAATTTATAGACATACCATTAGTTGTTAAATGATTTTTTTTATCGGTGGCTATGCCCAATTATTAGCTGTTCAGCTCTCTCCTTATCTTTTGTTTTTTGTTTATGCAGATAGAGAAAACTTGCAGAGAGTGGCATTTCTGCCTGCTGCAAATGGAACACGCCTGGTCACAGCAAACTCTCTTTTTGTGCGTCTGACAATTAATCTGTCACCATTTGCATTTGAACTTCCTACTTTGTATCTTCCCTTTGTGAAAATCCTTAAGGAAGTGGGACTTCAGGACATGCTTTCAGTTGCTGCTGCAAAGAATCTTCTAATAGATCTTCAAAAGACATGTGGATATCAGCGTCTAAACCCAAATGAACTCCGTGCTGTGATGGAAATTTTGTTTTTTCTCTGTGACTCAACTGTTGAGGGAAACATGTCTGACTGGAAAAATTGGACATTAGATGCAATAGTCCCAGATGATGGATGTAGACTTGTCCACGGAAAATCATGTGTATATATTGATTCTTATGGTTCCCGATATGTCAAATATATCGACACTTCCAGGTTAAGATTTGTTCATGGAGATCTTCCTGAGAGGATTTGTATAGTTTTGGGCATCAGAAAGCTTTCAGATGTCGTAACAGAGGTAAATTACTTGATTCTCTGAAAACTCCTTTTGGATTTGTTTGCAGTTCAATTTTATACATCTCCAATGTTAAACTTTTATATTCAGTTGGCAAGATTTGTTTCTGTTTGCAGGAACTTGATAAGGAAGATGATTTGCATACATTGGAATACATTGGGTCCGTCTCTGTGGCACTCATCAGAGAAAAACTGTTGAGCAGATCATTTCAGGGTGCTGCATGGACTCTTGTAAATAGCATAGCCAATTACATCCCTGCAAGAAATACTGTACCTTTGGAAACAATACAAACTTTACTGGAATCTGTTGCTGAAAAGCTGCAGTTTGTTAAAATCCTCCAAACTCATTTTATGCTCCTTCCAAAGTCCATGGATGTCACTCTTGTAGCTAAGGATTCTATTATTCCAGATTGGGAGAATGGATCCAAGCATCGTGCTCTTTACTTTATGAACCGATCAAGGACCTCTATTTTTGTTGCTGAACCACCTTCTTATGTATCTGTACTTGATGTAGTTGCAATTGTTGTAAGCCAGGTCTTAGGCTCCCCAACCCCTTTACCTATAGGAACCCTATTTTTGTGTCCTGAAGGCTCAGAAAGTGCAATTCTCAATATTCTGAAACTTTCTTCTGACAAGAGAGACATTGAACCCACAAGTAATAAATTGGTAGGCACGGAGCTACTTCCTCCTGATGCTCTTCAAGTGCAACTTCATCCGTTAAGACCATTTTATAGAGGAGAGTTAGTGGCATGGCGGTCTCAAAATGGACAGAAGTTGAAGTATGGTAGAGTTCCAGAGGATGTTAGACCATCGGCTGGCCAAGCACTATACAGATTCAAGGTGGAAACTGCACCAGGGGTGGTAGAGCCTCTTCTTTCTTCACAAGTATTCTCATTTAAAAGCATATCAATGGGAAATGAGGCTACTTCCTCAGCAACTTTACCAGATTATAGTCATACAGTAGTTGATAAGAGGAATGCCAATGATGTGCCGGAAAGTTCTGGAAGAGGCAGAACAAAGTCTTCTCAGGTGCAGGCATTCAACTTGTTGACCTTAGATTTTCATTGGTTGCATGGGATATCATACTAATCTTATTGTTGGAATTTTATGGATACATTCATGTTATACTCATGTTGCATGTAGTCGATTTCAATTCCCATTCAAGGCTCATTTAAATTTTGAGTCTTATCAGGGTGCCAGACTAATATAGTATTTTATATTCTTATAAGCAGTAATTCTTCTCTCTCTCTCTCTGATTTTAGAGAAGGTAGGGAGTGTAGAGGAGAGGTGGTTATTTTTTTCTTCTAGGATTTTGTGCAATTAAAACTGAAAGAAACCATCTTCAAATGATCAATGGTCAAATTTTCCTTCGATTTAAAATGTTTGTCAAAAGGATAGCATGTTATTTTGATTGTTCAAAACTAATTATCATTGATATTTAGTGATGTAAGGCTGTTAAGGAAACCATTGGTAATGATTTTGAGCATTGGTCAATTGTATTAGCTGATCTATTCATGTGGATAGCTGAAAATACTTATTTAATGTCAACTGCAGGGTGGCAAAGAGCTCCAGTATGGCCAAGTATCACCTGCAGAACTTGTTCAAGCAGTTCATGAGATGCTTTCTGCAGCAGGGATCAACATGGATGTGGAAAAGCAATCTCTTTTAAAAAGAACAGTAACTCTGCAAGAACAATTGAAAGAGTCTCAGGCAGCACTTTTGCTTGAACAGGTTTGTCACTTGCAATTTCAAAACTCACTGACTATTCAGTGTCATTTTATCTATAGAAACCAATTCTGGTTTGGAGTTTAAATTTCACAACAAAATTCTTTCTTCAGAAAGCTCACTGACAATTTCACGAGGCAGGAGATATAATGAAAATTTCATGCTGATAAATTCTTGATATGGGACATTGCAGCAAAAGGCTGATGTGGCAGCAAAAGAAGCTGATACAGCGAAAGCGGCATGGCTTTGCCGGGTGTGTTTGACCAATGAAATTGACATGACGATCGTTCCATGCGGTCATGTACTTTGTCGCAGATGCTCATCCGCTGTTTCCAGGTGTCCATTTTGTAGGCTTCAGGTCACAAAAACTATCCGAATTTTCCGGCCATAAAAACTCTTGCCAATTTAAACAAAGTGAGGTTTTTGTCATATATCTAGAGTTTTACACCCTGATTCGTTGGAATGACCTCCATCTCTCTTCAGAAATCATTTTGTGTTGGCTCTCATATACGAGGGGAAGGATGAAAACTAGGAAAGCGAAATTGTTCATTTTGTGTTAGCTCTCATATAGGAGGGAGAAGATGAAAACTACGAAAGAGAAATTGTCTGAAACGAAGTTGTTTCAGAAAGAGTTGGAGTATCGATATGATATTCATTCCGATCTCCTTGTGAATAGTTGCTTCTTGCGCTTGTACATAAGAAAATGATAGGAGAGAAACGAATAGTTTCTCATATTTGGTGGATGTCCTAGAAAGGATAATACTATGCATATATACTGAATTCAATTCACTTGTCTTCTTCTATTGTACTTGTTTTTCTTTCCCTGAACTCAATCCCTTGCCAAGTGGCTATTTCGTCAGCTGAATTTGGAGCATTCTGCTTACCATCTGTCTTAGGCAAGTCTCCATTACAGTATTTCCATCAATTACCTTCATCGCCACCACCATCCCTTGTACTGAATTCGTTGTTAGGTTATTAGAATTAAAGTGAATTATTATTTTATTTTTGTTTTTATTTTTTAGTGAAAAAATTAGCCAAGCCCTCCTGTCTAAGTAACCCAGAACTGATTTGTATTTTTTTTATAGGACCTATTGTGGTTTCCTTTGTTCTCATGTTTGTTTGTAACCAAGCAATTCTTGATTTTTAATGGTTTTTTCTTCTTTTTTCCTGGGAAGATTCTAGTAAGTAAGGATAATTTTATATAGACAACAACTTCTATAATTTAACTAAGAAGTTCTGTTTTATTTATGATAACAAAGAGTTTTTCGAGAAAATTTAGGGGGAAAAGAAAATTGTTTTCTTATAATTTTTGTCAACATCAAATTAATATTTATAATGAAAATAACATTTTTTTCAAACCAACATGTTTGTAGATTTCAAAAGACAAACATTTGCATATTAATGTGTACGTATAGCTCAAAAGATAATTCTTCATCCAAATTAATTAAATAACTTGGCAGGAGGTGTCATTAGTTAATTTCAAAAAACTAATTAACTTAAACTAATTAATTCTGAAAATGATATTCAAAATCATTTATATTATATACTACTAGGTGCGTCTTGGTTGTGGCTTTTCCTCAAAATCTTCCTTCCAGCATCCAGATCTTTTGATTTGGTGTCCCCATAGTAGAAAGCACAACAAAACCATAATCATCAATAACCATATAAGCATATAAAGTGTCTGTTTAAGTGCAGAATTCTGCAGTGACCGGAGCTATATAAATTCCATCATATCTGATGAGTTCAGGGATCTATTGGTTGACCAGCCCAGAGCTACCAATGGTGGAAAGACATGGACCCGAGACAAAGCAGCTGACAATATTGCTGCAAATCTTCAAGAGCTAGTTAGATTATCTCACAGGTTGATTGACAGGATCCCAAATGCAACGCATGTATTCTTGCTGTCTTGGATTGAAAATTAACATTACTGAGCAATGCTTTTACCTGTTTAACTTTGCACACAGAGACAGTCACAAACTATCCAGGTTTATCGACGACACGAAAGGATTTGTGCTGGGAAACGATGGGGTCTGCTTTCTCACGGTAACTGAAAGGATTATTTACTCTTATCAGTTTCCATCCAAACTGAAACGATGGGAAACGATTTCCCTTTCCTGTCAGGTTTCCATCTACTCTTAAAAATGAACGTGTAAAATCGAGTAGATTTCCTCACATTTGTTGGCCATGCAAAGATATAGAAAAAATGCTTTCCAAATCGCTGAATCCAATTCCCGAATTCGTCTGTGTGCAGGTTTCTCAATGATGCTGCAATTTTTGTATCCGTTAAGTACTTGATGCTGTAAACAGACCCACCCACACATTCAAAGATGACAAGAATTGACCATTTTTAATCGCAGTAAGAGTTAAGATTAAAAGATTTATTATCTTGTAATTTTAAGTTTGATTTTTATGATTGTTAATATAACAATCATTAAAAATTTACATCATTATTAAATTCAAAGTTGATGAAATTCTATAAATCATCTCGGGCGTCGGGCACATTTTCAGTAATTTAGCATTGAAGCAAAAGAACCAACGTAACATTAAGAAATCATTATTTGACTTCGATGTTAAATGGCATAAAATTATTATCTTATTATTTAAATTATTTAAATAATATATTATTTTAATATATTTCTAGCAAAATATACTAAAAAATAATCGAAAGCTCACTTGGAACATTTAAGTAAATTTTAAGACCAAACTCGACTGGTTACGGTGACTGACATTCATTTGATCCAACAGAGATGCTCTCACTTGAGTTGTTTCCTACTATCTACTTATCTAAGGTGGCCCCTCGTCACAATTTTAATCCTCCTACTCTGTTCCAGCCCTCAGCCCATCTTTCCCAAGAGAAATCTCGGTATTCCCCTCTTTCTTTCACCGTCGAAGTGTACAGATAAAGCAGCAGACGTTCTCCTCTCTCTAACTCTCAATTCTCAAATCAAAAGGAGCAATCTTTGCAAAGAGAAAAAAGAAATGAGCCTCAGAAATCTGAAGGAATTGACCATTATTGCCAAAGAAGCATTCAGCAAGACATTCTTGGTAGCCAAAAGTCTATGCTTTCTCCATGTCATCAACACCCATGTCTTCACCGTTGCTTCTGTAAGTACAAATAAGCATAAAGTAATGATTTCTATTTGTTTCTTTTTAGAATCTAAGCATTGATTTGGTGTCTTGCAGCTCTATGGACCAAGTATGCTCCCTACCTTTAACCTTACCGGTGATTGGGCATTGGCTGAGAGGTTTTCACACAAGCTTGGTAAGGTGGGGGCTGGAGATATTGTTATTTTAAAATCACCTGTGGAGCCAAGAAAAATTATGACAAAAAGAGTTATGGGCGTCGAGGGTGATTCTGTGACATACGTTGTTGAACCCAAAAACAGTGATAGAACTGAGACTATTGTGGTATGTGTTGTTTCTTTTGCTGGGTATTTATAGATCTTGCCTAAGCTCAGTGTGGTGTCTTTTGGGGAATAGGTTTTTAGTGGTTCTGCTGCTGCTGGTGGTTTTTTTTTCCTTGATGTTTTGCTGAATGGGTTTTGGAGAGTGTGGTTTGGTTAGTTAACACTATTTGATGTTTTTGCTTTGTTAGATTTGTGGATTATTGCTATTAATTGTCTTAGATTGTTGATTGTTAGTTACTAAATGAAAAATGTTTGTTCTCTTTGTTTAGGTTCCTAAGGGGCATATTTGGGTAGAGGGAGATAACATATATAACAGCAAGGATTCAAGAAACTTTGGAGCAGTTCCTTATGGCCTTCTTCGAGGGAAAATGCTTTGGAAGGTAAGCCTGTTTTCGTCCTTTGTGAATTCTTGTAGGATTTTGAGACTAGATGATCTTTATAGTGCATATTTGCTCTTATTTTGCTATTATGAGGAATGTGTGAGTTATCAGCATTAATGTTCAAACCATGTAAAAAATAACTACTTTGACCAAGCTGGCATGAGTTGCCACTTCCCATTGAGCTTTCATGTGTCAGTTAAGTGCAATTGAGATTTTTTGTTTTTTTAGTTCAATTCTATTCAAGAAATTACGAGGGGTTGGATTACGAAAAAAAACATAGTATTTAAGACCTAGAAAGTCCAAAAAGTGACCAATTATGGCATATAGGTAGACTGAAAATGATCTTGTATGTTATATTCTAACGCACAATGTATTATGCGGCAAATTTCTATAATAATGTAGGCTGGTTAATTATGACCTGGGAACTTGAGGAAATATTCTATTAAGTAATATGAACCGAAGTTGTTGGTAGAAACTTCTAAATTTGTTTTCCTGACCCACATGGAAGAGCAATGTGGAATAAAGAAAGCCATCTAAGATGAAGCACCATCTACTCCCAAGAGTTATTGACATGGCAGCCCAAGCAAGAGATGCAGGGTTTAGTTCAGTTTTTGCCAAACATTATGTGATTTTGGTTACAGCCTATATGCTGCATGACAACATGTCATTCCTAGACTGTCTCAGTATTCTTCACAAAGAAATTTACGTTTTAGTATGACCTAAATGGTGTTGAACAGTGGAGAAAAATGCATTATATCAAACTATGGTTGAATTTATAGCTTTCTAGCCTGACATTCTCAAGCAATCTGCCCTGGGCAATAGGCATTGTGATGTAAAAGTATGCGGTAGCTGATATCTAGTGAAATCTTTGGATTAAGATAAATTCAACCTTAACTAGTTGCAAGAATGAAGTGGCGTGAATGGAATGATTATTAAAGCTCAAGTTAACTTCATGAACAGCTGGACCACCACGTGCTCTACCACTATTTTACATATTATGATCCACTGATTGTGATAAGAAATAGACCACGATATAATCTTATTCGGAGCTGACAGCTATGAATTTTTGTTCCTTGTGCAACTGCTGGACAATCATTTTTCATAAAAGCTTATCTCCGTGCGCTAAATTTCATTTTTTCCCTGTGCTCATTTTGTTTCTAGATATGGCCACCTAAAGATTTTGGATATATTGGAAAAAAGGAGCAAAACAGCTGAACAAATGTGGCAAGGCAAGTGTTTTAGATGACATGCAATTGCTGTCTCCATTTTCTTTTTCTCCCTATTTTATATTGTAATGTCTTTGATCTTTGATTTGTAGCTTGATTTTAGTGGTCTGTTGAGATCAGGTATGAGTGAATAAAATGAACCTCACTTGTTCACTTCTAATCAGTTCTCAATACAGGCAGGTGCCCTTCAGCAATTTTGAGGGCTCGGCAAGGTTGAAGATGTGCTGGATGGGTGGCAGCCTTTCAATAGTACCATTATATTACCTTAGTGATGACTTGCAAGTATCTGAAACTTCCATTGCAACTCCTTTCATGTTTCATGATAGGGGTTCATTTCTAGGCAAAAAATCTGAAGCTTCCTTTGCAACTCGTAATTTTTATTTTATTTTTTCATTGTCAGATAGAGATCAAGGGGAAATCCATTACTGACCAATAGAGTTGCGGACTTGATAGGGAAGCTCAACTGGCAGTGTTATTGACAAGTTTATGCCTTTTATACCAGTTGGGTTAGAGCTAGTGGTGTTAGAAAAACCTGACCAGCCTATTAAACTGAAAAAAAACCAAAGAAACCGTTTTAAAAAACAAAAGAAATCACTCGATTGAGTTTGGTTTTGGTTTCAGAAAGCTGAAACTGATTGAGCCAGACCAAACCAGACTGGTTTGGTCAAATTTGAACCCAAAAAAAGGTATAAATAGTTTACTTGACCTAGATCTGCTGAAACTGGTGAAGAAAAAAAGATCAGACCTGGGTAACAAGCATGGATTTTTGGGTTCAAACCAGACTAGATTAGACAATTAGAGATACGAGGTGCATTTGTATTTTATGGCTTTAATATATGCCTTTTCTAGCAGACGGGAGGAATTATTGTGTTGCTATATAAAGTATGATCATGAATTCGTGATCATTCTTTCTAGACAGATAATTCTGGGCCAAAATTGTGCATTCTGCAATGCTTTGAACTTCATAGATGGTAAACGCCATTAATAACCAGAACTCATTAGTCATGTTCAGTTTTTGCGTTATAATTTGTTTTTCAAATTATTTTTTATTTGAAAAGATATTATATTAATTTTTAGGTGTTTTTGGATGATTTTAATATGATAATATTAAAAATACATTTTTTTATGTATTTTAAATTAAAAAGTACAATGCATCACTATTAAATACAATAATTATAAAACTTGGCCGGACTTGATAGATTAACCAGGGACTCGAACAATCTAGGGTCTTAGTTGAGTGTCAACTCATAAAAACTCAGAGTTAGCAATTGCCTCTGAATAATTATATATAATTTTTATCTGCATTAATTGTTTTTAATTTTTGTGATGTATACTAATTATACTATACTTAACATTTTTTTCTTGTAATCTACATTGACATGAATTGTTTCTTTTTTTCTTTTTTTTTGTCAAACGTGTGTGGAGTCATGGTGATTGTCATCCTAGAGCGGGATCTAATGTGATAGGGTATGGGTAGAAAGAACAAGATACTTGTCTTTTATCAATGAAAGCAAGGGAACGAGAGTTGTCGACTAGTATCACGACCACTAGAAAATCTATTGATCCGCGAGAGTGTGGATAAAAGAATAAGTTGTGAATAGAGAGAATATATCACCCTTAAAATACTTTACCTAGGGTAAACTATATTGTTATTTGTTTGAAATACAATAAGGTCTTATTGTGTTTTTTAATTGTTGGTCTGTTTAAGGTTTAAAAACTTAGCCTTTCTAAAGTCAAGTATAAAAATAAAAGGAAACATCCTTTTATTTAATATTAGAAATACATCTTACAAATAAATTTATAATCCCTGATATTAAAATAAATTCTGATAAAAATATTTAGAACAATAAAGTAAATGATAATAATAATAAAAAAGTCTTTTATTTAAAATTAGGAATACTATTTTCTTAATTTTTTGATGTTGGATAACTATATAGTCTATTTCCATAATTAATTTTTCAATGTGGGTGGGATAAGTATACTATATCATCACATTTGTTTTATACCTACATTTACATGGAAAAAAAAAAATTCTTATTTTTTTTATGTAGAATAGCTATATATAACTTGCATTCACATGAATTATTTCTTAATTTTTCAATGTGATATAACTCTACTATATTTCATGCCATATTTTTTTTATATTCTACATCCACACACATTGTTTTAAAACTTTTAAATATGAGATATTAAAACCTCAAATATTTTTTCTTGGGATTGACTCGTTTCAACTTATTTAACTTGTAACCCGACCCCTTCGCTTGGTCAACCTTTTTTAGGTTGAAAAACTATGTTAAACACTCGATATCACTCCAAATTATCATAAATCAAGGCTCGTATATATTTTGGACATAAATTATTATCTTGTTGCCATTGTCTTATTTTGAACACCCTAAAGGAAGAAAAAAAGAGACTAAATTAAGGAAACAAATCAAATTGTGTGTGCCTTTTCTTTTCTTTTTTTCTTTCTTTTAGGCTTTTACAATTATTTTTATCATTTCAAAATATATTGGGCTAATCCAATAGACCTTGCCTTATGAATGTGTTTTAATTGACACCTCTTGATACTCTCTTTTTTGGACTCCAATACTTGAAGAATGAATAACCATACATTACAATAGTTCTAGAGATATGGGTTAAATGACATGTAAGAATCACATGTTTTGTTACCAACTATAAAAAATCATTAAAAATATAATATTTGAAGTTCAATCATTTTTGATTAATATACTCACATAAAAAAAAATGATTCCAAGATTTTAGTGATGATACACATATTATTATATAACAACTTGGCTATCATGAATGATATGACCTGTGGTTTTTACATGAAAATTCCAGAGTTTTCTTTAGAAATTTCTCTCACAGAACAAAAGATTTAATATGCATCAATGTACTTGATTTTCCTCTATATTTATGTTCAAGTGTGAAGGAGTTTGCCCTAGTTGTTATTCATATTTAGTTTGGATTTCCTTTCCTTAGCATTATTCATAGACAGTACGAACATGCACATTTTAAGATTACCTTGTGGCTAGGGATAACAAATACAAAGTAGCATCGATTAGTTGACATATATCAAAACCACAAGTTCAGGCACCGTAAATTTGACATTTATGAGATTGTTGATGAAAATAACCTTGTAGTTAACCAATAACCAACTTAAGAATTGACTTCACGAGTAGTTGGACCACTAGTTAATTCATATGTTCTCCTAATAACTCCAGGCATTATGATCCATTAATTATGATAGGAAATGGACCAACCATCTTGGATAATACCTACAAAAGGTCTCTTTTGGTGAAGCTAAGGACTCTTCAATGCTTAATTAAGCATAATTTTAGATGGAGAAAATATAATAATATTCTAGAGAGAGATGCTCTAAAAATATATATGCAGTAGAGAATAAAGATTGTAAACCTTTTTTTAAAGATCTCATAATGTATTTATAGCCTATGAATTTTGTTCTTTTATTGAGAAAAAGGATTAGAGAGCAACTTTGTCTTTATAATATTTTGAGTTGCATTGTGAGCTATATTTCACTGATTTTATCCCGCTAAGAGATTATAAGCAATGAGATATATAAACCTCCCTCTATAGTTAGGATTGGCGTGTACTAAGACCTCAGGGCTAGGCTTGACAGTGTGCTAAACCCTTGTGTGTCTGGGCTTTGAAAATTGCTAATCCCCTTTAAGTCTAGGTTTGGCATATTCCTAAGCCTCCATTTAGAGTATACTCATCCCAAGGAAGGATAGGTCATGAGGGTTTTTTAAACCCATTAAAATTGGTTTTATTAGTAGCTCTTTAAGTCTTTATAATATTGATATGCAAAGACATGTAAAAATACTTGGTTATCATGATGACTTCATTCTATATTTCATTGTGTGAGAAAAAAGGTGGAAACCTCAGGTGAGTTGTATTCCACTCATTTTTTTCAAGTTAAAAGATTATAAGTTATAAGAGATCTAAGCCCCCGCTTGGCTAGGCTTGACACACTTCCAAACCTCTATTTTGGCTTGCTTATTTGACATAAAATGTGTACAATAATCATACTCTTAAACAAAACCGTCAATATCATTTAACTTTTAATATAATAAAACACAACACTTAATGAAGGTGTGACTAAAAGATACAATCTCTTATGTTTTTTTTTTAAAAAAAATATTGGTGGGGCTAGAGTTGTAATCTTTGGCAATAGTTGCAATATTTAACTAATTTTACTTTAATTAAAAAAAATGTTTTATGATGCAAGGGACATGATTGTCCATAATATAAAAAATATGAGGAGGTCTGGTTAATACCTTTTTAATATAATAAAACATGATTCTTCATGAAAAAAATTGAAAATGTATGACTAGTAAACACTATAAATTTAAAGGGTAGGATTAAAAGACATGATCTTTTGTAAATGTGAGATGAGAGATCACAGTGCTAATACTTGAAATTTGTAACTCTATTGAAAAATAAAATGCTTATAAAGAATATGAAAATGTGAAGGGATATAATTCACATCTTATAATACATGATTGTTAAAAATATATTGAAAATGTATAAACATTATTGGTGAAAAGGAGTTGGAATCTTTGACAAAATGTAATAAAAAATAAAATATTTTTCTCATATATAAGAAATATGATTGGACATAAGAGAATATCAAATAAAAAAAAGTTATTATCTATACCCTTTAATACAACAAGAAGTTATTGTTCATACAAATAAAGTGAAATGTATATTATATATATATATTGTTCATAAAAACAAAGTGAAATGTATATAAAACACTACTAAACTAAAACAAATATTTTTTATTAGCATAAATATTCAAGCTAATTTACTTACTCCTCAACTAATCTCACAAAATATAAAATTAGAAGCAAACATTTTTTCCATGTGCTGGTCAAAGCTAAGTCAAAGCATGCCCTGTAAGAACACGCACTGGCCGGTCGTCATCAAGAAATTAAACTAAAAGATAAGATAGTATTCTATGTGATATTATAATACAATATTACAAGCTTACAAAACGTGTAGTAGGTGTCACTCCAATATTAAAAAATAAAAAATTACCCCAATTCTTTTCCGTTTATTTATATAATTGATAATCTTTTAAATACTAAGTTGGTCAAGAACAAACCCAGTCAATAAAATATAATAAAATTATTATTATTATTATTATGGATTTTTTTGTATAATTCTTATTTTTTTTTATTTAAAAAAAATCATATTGAAAACTAGGGGTCAAAATGAGTGATGGCAAACATTACCGATATTTAACAAAACAAAAAAAATGCACGTGGTTTGAATTTTGACATCTCAATTTGACTTTTGTTATCTTACCGAAAAGGAGAATTTCATAAGAGAGGAATATATATATCAATTAAAAAAATATATTTTGATTTGTGTTGAATTTCCATTTATAAAGAGAAAAAGAAGAAAATTAAGATTTGTGTACACTTGTATGGATTGATTTATCCTTCGGGTCATTGAGTTATATTATATAGAAAAATATTTTTATTTTTGTTTTATTATATCTAAATGTTATGTTGATATGCTATGTAAAGTATAATTGTTTTTTAAAAAGATAAAGGTATAATTTTAATAATAATTTTTTCTATTCAAAAATAGATTTGGAACAATTTATTATCATGTATTGAAACACCTGGCCCTAATCACAAATTAATTATGTGTTTATCAATATTTAAATTTGGTATTATGAATAACTGATTTTGATATTAAAATATTTACTGGTCATTTTTTGAGAGTAAATATATCTTTTAAACTATAAATCGGATCTAACTAAAATTCTATAGAGAAATACTAGACACGTCAAAATCTATTGTGATAAAGTTTTATTTCAAATAGAGTTCGGGAACATATTATTATAAAAGATCAAAGTTATTAGACGAATCTTATTAAATTTGTCAAACCATACCTTGGTGTATTATTTGAGATGTCCCCAAGGGGCGTAACGTGATAACAAAGGATTTGAGATCTACATAAGAGGTCATGAGTTCGAGTCAGGGCGTGCACCTCTTGTAATAGCCTAGGACAGCCGAGGTTTTACTCACTCACCTATGCCCATAAAATACACTTTTCTGGGGGTGAGGTTTCCTCAAATAAAATAAAAAAGTATTGTTTGGGACACATCTAAAGCTGCATATGGAATTTTAATTTGATTTTAGTTGGGATGAAAACTATACATTTCAAGTTCTTAAAATATATATGATACACTCATTAGTTCATTCATACAAGAGAGAATAATATGTTTGAAATCAAGATTGAAATCTACCAGAAATTTATGAAAAATAAATATTTGGGTTTCACAAAGGAATTTTAGCATAAAAACTTTGTATTTATTATCAAATTTTTATATTTTATATTGAATTTGTTTTTATTATCAAATTTTTATATTGAATAATTATTTTTAATTAGGATTTTTTCTAGCACATTATACATTCTTTAGGAATTTATTTTATTATTGAACTCATGTTAGTTAATTAATAGTTTAAACTTATTGTATATTAAACTTGTTGTGATGTGAGCAACCAAGTTATCATCAGATTCTTTTGCACAATATACATTTGAAAAGCTTGAGATAATGAAATTGTCAAATCATAAATAATTTTTTTCTAACTAATTATATATTGACAATTTGAGTCAAGAAGTTACATTATATTAAAATATGATAAAAAGAATTATTAATATTTTAACCAATGAGTGATTTAAATAAATTGAGAGATAGATAATATGAATCATGAAATTAATGAAAAGAAAAAATAAAATATCTCAAAATTATAATATTGTTGATTCATATTATTTATCTCATATCTTATTTAAATTACTCATTAATTATAATATTGGTAGTTTTTTTTTTTTATCAAATCTTGATGTAAAATTATTTATTAGTTAGAATTATCTATATATAATTAGTTTTAAAAATTTATTTATAATTTGACGATTTTATAATCTGAATTTACAATCCAAGTTTATATTATATTATATTATATTTTTTATGTTGTGTTAGAAAAATAATATTCTTGACAACTTGCTACGGTCCATGAAAAAGAAATACTAATTAGGAATCCTAACCAAACTTAAACTTGTCCCGTTCTCCCTTCAAAACCGCTGGAGTTACAGAGAAAGAGAGAAGAAATCAACAGAACATCCTCCTCCTTCACGCGGACCTCACACGCATTCCCATTTTCTCTATATCTCTCATTTGATTTAATCTGAATTCTATTCAATCATCGTCGACTCGATCAATCAATCTGTCAACCAATCTGATCTGACTTCTAGTTTTTTAGTTTTTGGGATATGATGAAGATGCAAATGGAAAGTAACGGCGGCAGTCATCACCTCCACCATCACCTCAATAAGAATCAGAATTTCAAGTACGGTCAGTTTTTCAATCACGAGGATGCGATTGATCGTCAAGTTTACGATTTATGTAGTCATTATAATAGCAGAAGTAATGGTAAAGGGAAGAATCGGATTACAATGCCGTCTCCACCATCAACTACAACAGCAACGACGATGTTGTCTGCTTCTAACTCCTCAAATAGTGGCGTTGGATTCATTGAACATCCGGTTTCGAAGCTGGATACTCTTGCCGGCGTTGCTATTAAATACGGCGTTGAGGTTTTGTTTTTTTACTTAATTGATTGATTTTGCCTTCGTACATCAAGGGTTGTTTTTAATTTGATCTGGGTTATGTTCAAAATGTGATTATTTTTTTTCCTGTTTGTCAAGGTGTAATTCATATTTTTTGGGGATAGGTAGCTGCGGGTCTGTGTTGTTTGATATATATGCGTTTGTTATTTTTGTGCATTTTTTTTTTACCATTTTGGTTTTTCTAAAATTGCGGAATAATCTGTTTCATTACTGCAAAAATTTACCTTTACTGACCAATCCATTCTGTTTGGAATGAAGTCTCTTTTTTGTTGCGGTTTTCGGGTTATATATATGTATGTGTGTTGAGTTTTTGGGTGTTAAAATGTTGTTCACGATTTCACAACAGTATATTGCTACATTTGTTTATGCCTTTAGAGAACTTTCATCAACTAGATGGTAACGAAGTTTTGATTTGGCTTGTTTGTGACTAATTATTCAGGTAGCTGACATTAAAAAAATGAATAGTTTGGTTACGGATCTTCAAATGTTTGCTCTCAAGTCACTCCAGATTCCACTTCCTGGAAGACATCCACCCTCATCTTTCTTACCGAATGGTTCTGACGTTCCAGGGTATTTATTCGTTCCTTTTGAACCTGTGCCTGTTCTAAATTTCCATTTCTGGATCATTTCGATTTCCCCATCTTTTTATGTGCAAAAATATGCGGGTTCTTATCTCAACTTGCCTTCGTTTGAACGTTCTTTCCTATTAAACCAGCATGACTCTCCAAATTGCTAGAACAAGGTATTTGAAAGCGTAGAAAGTGGTCCTTATACTGGTTAGTATAACCAGAATGCTCTATCCTATATTTGTGGCTCACCCCATTGCGTTCCTAACCTACCAGCACTTCTCTTTTCGGAATAAGAGCCCACATTTTTTCAGATTACACTCCAAGGACCTTGCTTGGATGAAACTATGACTGTGCAGAGGCCTTCATATATAGATTGCCCACGATACATGTGGACATCCAAAGTATACATGCTCAAGAGGATATGAAGGAAGAATCTAGAATTTGTCAAGTTACATTAGCAAAAATGGTGACGTGGTATTGCTGATGGCGATACAATAATGTACATTTTTGGGTGGTAGGAGAGATGCAGGAGTATTTATTCTTGTGGCACGTGGCGTTTGTGGCGTTTAAAGGAACTGGTCTTGAAAGATATGGCTCTAGTAGTTATGTTTCTTGCAGTAAATGTCACTGGGAGGAATCTGCAGTGCTAGGCTAGGATCTAGGTGTGTCTGCGCTGCATTAGCCGGCGGGGAAAGAGGGGAAAAGGGGGTGGTGGGTGATCTGGGGAGCACATACTATCAATTGGAATATAATTCTCAAGCATTTCCAGATCCTTTCTCTACTCCCTGCTGTGCGTTCGAATTAAATCCAATTCAATAGTAAGATTGATGAAATACATGAATTGCAGATTTCAATTCTGTTCTAATTGAATTGGATTCAAATCATATAAGAGAAAGCAAAGGATCGTATATGGAAAAAGGAACAGACAAACATAAATCTAGGGAGGGAGGAAATGCATGTTAGATTCACATGAGAAAGGGAGGGTGCAATGTGGTCTGGTGGTGTCATTTCCTCATGGTTTCTTGGAAAACTGAATAAGATCTGTGCTCTTTTGGTTTAGAATTCTATTTTTATGGATAAAAGAATTTGCCTCCCGTGACTATAATTCATTAGGAAAATTACAGATATTTAGTCTTGGCTAGTATAGTAAAACTTATTAGCTGAAGTCAAATATTGAATAGGGGATGTAATCCAGATCTAGTATAGCAAAGCTAATCAGCTGAAGTCAATATTGTAACTGTCTTGTAGTATGGATAATTGAACATAAATAGTAATTCCAAGTTTATGTGTCATTGGTACTCCTTGTGCAGCCTTGGTCAAAAGTTCTGCCAGGTTTCTCCCCTTTCAGTTAAGCTGTTGTGCTGGGTGTCACTCACATGTTTACTACTTGCATCATCCATGTATCATCATTGTTTTGAATCCTTCAAATTCTTATACCTTCATCTGATATGTATGACACTTTTATCCCTTATATGCATGAGAACATTTCATATATTTGCCATGAAGTCTATGTTTTTTGGGGTATGAGAACAAAACCTAAATGTATATCATCTTATCATCAAACATTGTTTTAGTATCAACACCACACAACTCCTAGAAAATTTTCTATAACTGATTGAAATACTGGTATGAATACTAGCCTATTCCAGATTAGTTTGATTTAGTGTTTGTTTGTTTACGAGGTGTGCCTTGTGGCACACTTCGTAAACAAACACACTAAATCAAGTGTAGTTGGTCTTTCTAGATGGTTTTTAAATTTGAGCGGAGAATGAACTTATGATAGCATTCAGTGTTCCATTTGATTTGCTGAAAACTGTGTATTATTCAGTCTGTGGGGGGGTGGATCACAGCCCCAAGTTCAGCTAAAATCTACAAATTATGACACTTCCAACTTTTTTGCAGAGAGAACAGTAATGAACAGACCACGCCAAGTGGTCTGCAGTCCAATCTCTTTGATTCATTTCAATCTTTGAAGCCTAAATCTTCACATTGGAAGGTTTCTCCAGCTATGAGCTCTCTACAAGGTTACTATGGGCTCAAGCCGAAAGATCAAAAAAAGATATCCGAAGGTTTTGAGATGGCAGTCTACAGGAACGAACATTCTCATCATCCGGAAGGTGGTCCATATCTTACACCATCACCAGCTTCCCATCCGCCCCTGAGCCTCCATCGGAAAACTAAAAGCTTGGTTAACGGGTTCCTTGATGAGAAAAATGGACTGGTTGAGAAATTATTCCATGATGAAGTGAAGGAAGGCGAGTCTGAGAAATTGGTGAGAAGGCGTCAGAAATCAGAAGCTGATTTCACTTCCATTTACACTGACTTGCTGATTAGAGAAGAAAGCATCGGGCCTGCTTTCTCGACAATCACTGGAAAAGGCTTGGCTCTGAGACCTAAAGCCGGAAATCGGACCACAACAGATGTCAATACAGGTGGTCTGACCTCTGCACAACCGGGTCCAGGAGATCTGGCTGATGGATTTCTCGGAGTACGGAAGTCATCAAGCGCCACTAGTCTGAATTATCAAGACAGCATTAGTTCTTCCATGCGGCCAACATTAAAACGGAATTTGAAGCCAGATTTACAGGCCTTACCCGCTTCAACCATAACTAGACCAATCTTTGATGGATTGCCAAAACCAATAGCAGGTAGGAAAAACAAAACGGCACTTGATTAGTTTAGCATACGATATCACATTCAATTATCTCGACGATCCAACATTTTCTCTGGAGAGTAGGTCTTGAAGGTAAGTAGAAAGAGATAAGACGAGAGAAAAAAGATCATACGTTTTTGTTAGTTTATGCAAACGGCAACTGATAGTGCATATACTCATACCACTAATTTATTCTGTATACTTCGGTGAGAACAATTAAATCCACCTTTCTGTATTAGAAATAATGGATTTCATAAATACTGCATCAATACCTTTTGTCGTTGATTTATCTCAAATAGAAGACGACAATCCCTTTAATACCTCGTCAGACAATGTCTCCTCTTCCCTGCTAACGTCGAAGTTCCTTCCATTTAAACCATTCTCTCTCTTGTGTTCACTTTATCGTGTTTGCGTAGGCAGGGGGATTGGTCAACTGCAATATAAGGCCTGTTCGGATTAATCCAGTAGTCTCACATGGTTGGCATAACACTAATTTTCTTACAGCCCATGAAGAACTTGGCTTTCATACTCTGCCCAAACGAGCCCTCAAGAACTTTTTCTCAGTTTCCTTGAGCATTGTGGTGTTGCGCATCATACAGTGGACCTCATAATAGAGAGAATTTTGAGTACTTCCAGAACATTCCCATTCAACATTATGATAGACCATGCCAAAGTACTTTAGAAGTCAAAGCCCTTCTTTTGGCTTTATCGTCAGAATCCATTCTTTTGGATTTATATCACTGTACTGCCAAAGAGACTGCCTCCTTGCCCAGTAGAACAATAGAATCCAGTACCTGCTTGGGCAAAAAATCATCGCAACCAACCCAGACAAGTTAACAGTCCAGTCCGTATTCCTCTTCTCAATATTTATATATTATTCCTTATTCTTTCAGGTAAAAATTGGTTCTCGCCGTTTCTTAGGTTGGTTACTGTGCTTGTTCTTGGAAATTTTCCCAACTCCTTCGCATATTAAAGCCCAAGACAAAGGACAAATGACAGAAGGCAGATGATGTTCCATATTCTCGAGCATCAAATTCAGATTTCCACACGCTGATGGTTTTTCCAGAATCTCTACCGCATAATCCATCACATATTGCAATTCCATAATACTCACCAGGTGCCCACAAGTTGCCTTCGCCACCAACTCTATAGCCTACTATCCCTACATCACATGATTCTCATTTTTTGTCACACTAGCTTATACAACATACCAGGCATCCATGACAATGTCCCGAGGCTTTTACAGGGAGATACTTGCTATTCACTGTATCTCTAAGAAGAATTCTACTTCTCCAACAAGATGCTAATTAGATTTATTTTTTCAGGCAATTTTAAGAGTATTTAGAAATCAACTTAAGGTACCACTTTCACAAAATGAATCTTACCACGGAAACCATCCACCACCAGTTGTGTCTTTCACCAGCAAACAAATAATCAAGCTACATCAACAATCAAACCTCATGCACGTGTTATGAGTTGAGAATCAGCAAAAGAGAATCACCCTTGAAGATGGATGGATGGATGGATGTAAAAGACACATTTCTCTTCCATACTGCATGATTGGGGTCATAAAATACAACAAGAAAAAAAGAGTAGATTCAAGTTACTCTTCCAAGATTACCCTATGGAAACGACCTGATGCGTGACCAAGGTTCCTATTGTAAGGAGAGAATTTCAGTCAAAGAAATTAGCTTAAGCCATCCCATCAGGAGGTAAATCACAGCAATTTGTCGGTGCTCTTATGTAATAACAACACATACATTCATAACTGGTGGTAGGAGTCAGAAAGTAAGCAAGTATAGAGAAAAGTTCATATCAGACAATCACAGTAAAAAATATATATGAAAAAATCACTAGAAATAAATGATTGCAACAAAAGTAAATTGAATTCTCAAAATGAGCAACTGTTCACATTGTGATGATGATACAGCACGTAAGAGGGGTCAAAGATATTCACATAAGGAATTAACTGTTTGTAAACTAATAAGCTATTTCTTCAAAAAAATTGAAGCATTTTACTGGACACCTTTACTTTTTAAAGATACCAAGAGGAAAAATTATTCCTATTTAAAATAATACAAAATTATGAGCATTGTTTTGGCTTTGAGAGTCCACATCAAATATTTACCTCAAATTTTGCAGAAGTTTTCTCCCACATATAGTTTGAACTTTATTCCCCATAATGATATGTAATGAATGACAGCAGATTCAGCTTAATTGTTTGCTTAAACCTGAAACAGTACAATTTGTAGTCATCATTCAATTCTAACAGTGAACAGCACTTGAAAGTTAATGATAAATCTGACTGCATAATATACTATCACAAACATGCTTATGCTCAGTGGACTAATCCCCTTCATCAACTGCAAAAAGCCAGGGGGGGTCCAAACCCTATGAGGCAGTATGAGAATTCCAAACACAAGATTCAGAAGAAAATGACACACAGGAACTCTCTTTCCTTCTTCTCTCCAGTTGTTATTCCATGTGAACCATTTTAAAATGTGTTGCCAAGGTTACAAGAAAACCACCTCAGATAATGTCCAAAATGCTGCCACCGACAAAAGAAACATGTGCCAACTATTTATAAGATTACAGGGAGCTTTCAGAATATCATCCCAAGTGAAGACATACAAGGATTATTTACAAGCAAAATCAACTTCAAGAAGAAAGCAAATGCCCGTTCTTTCTTATGATTTCTAATTTCCAGTTCTCAATAAGAAACCTCGCCAACTTAAAATCCAACTCAGAGCAAGATTTTGTGAAATTAAATTTCAAAAATAAATGGTAACTTCCAAGTGATGCTGTTAAATAGATGTTTAAGATGGATTACCATTCATGAGAAAGATCTGCAACATTTTCTCTAACCCTGATTTCCCGAGGAAAAAAATCAGCAGACTCTAGAGCAGTCAATGGAAGTAACTTCCCAGCTAACAGTGACATAAAAGTCAAATAGGCAGAGCCGAATACAGATTCTTGAGGATGTATTATCTTAAATATGATCAAGAAGAGGATGACGCTCGTAATTTCTAGCCACTTCTGCAAGAATAAAGATTTACAGATATTTTCCTCGCTAACTTTACCAAGAAGAAGTTTATGAAAGAGAAAATCACGAGTACAAAGGAAGATGAGGCACCTTCCAAAAGATGGAGAGAGCAAGTTACTAGAAGCTAACTAAACTCATCACACTAGAGTTTCCAGTCTCTTCGGATATCAACTCGAGAGACTCCCTTAAAGGCCTGGTGAACAGAAGGGCATTTTGAAGGCAAAAGCATGCCAGAGTAGTGTGGTCACCAAAGATTCTAGCATTCCACTCCTTCCATATACCACACCAGACATAGCATGATTGCAAACAACCCTGCTGTCAACGAAAAGCCTTTAAGGAATTCAAAAAGATATGGCATCCATTGAGCCTGAAACCACCCATAGTCTCCCACAAACCCCAAAGAGACTAACTTGCATATCCTGTAGAGCTGAAACAGAAGAAAAGGTGGTCCACAGTCTCCCCACCACCATAACAAATATATCAGGAGAAAGAGATGTTGAGCCTTCTTAGCAGCGTTAAATCATTAGTGTTACTCTTGCTGAGGAAACTACTCCAGAAAAAAGCCTGAATCTAAGATGGAAACTCAGCTTCGACCACGAGGAAACATGTACAAGGTAAGGGTCTGGCAAAAGGAGAAAAGAAACAGCCACAAGAAACTACACCCCTCTAAGGTCGAGAATCTAATACATGGTCCGAGGGAGAGGTGAAGGAATTGAGAATAGGAACAGAAAACGGCAAGTTCTTGTGCTTCCCTGTCATTTGAATATTCCTAAAGAGGGCAAGTTCCTATAACCAAATCAGTTTCCCAATAAAAAAATGTAGAATAAGGGTATTATGCAAGATAGGAAGTCATGTGAATTAGAGGGAAAGAAACGCATGGAAGTAGAAGAGAAATGTGCTATTGACTGAATCATCCATATCATCTGTTGATCCACAAAGCAAAACCAGAATAAAAACTTTTGTCCATGAAACACCAAGCAAGCAAGCTCAGCCAAATATTCAATTGCTATTTTTAAACCACAGTAAAACCATGTCGGTATTCCTTTCTGATTTCATTCACTATCAAGCCATTGGGTCCTTCATCTACCATGAACTAAAACTAGCAAGATTAACTGATCTAAAGCCTTGACAGTCCTCTATCTGACATACAAAAATAATAAAAAAATTGTCGCTTGTTAAGAGAGTTGGGGAGATGGTGAACACTTGAGGAAATTTGATGAGAAAAGCAACAATAAAATATATGATAGACCCCGAGTAAAAATTACAAAAATCTACCAAGAAGAGCCAAGGTTGGTTAGTTGATTTGAAATCCATAATTTCATGCTATGAGCTATGATTATGCATCTATTCATAAATAGACAAAATTCTCCCATGCCTAATTAATAGAATTCATCTAGCATTACGATTCCTAAAAAACAGAAAAACAATAATTTTAGGTTTCATATCAGATGCTTTAAGTTTTTGAACAGATTTCATTTTAGACTTGACCTTGTCAATCTGGTCTATAAACTTCTAGGATAATTATTTTACATCAATCTCCCTCACTTGAGATAAACTTGACCTCAAGTTATATGCCGGAAATTGAAATCTTCCATCCCACAAGAGCAAATACTTTGAAAATAATATTGTTGTTAGCTTATTAACAAAGTATCATGTCTTTGACATGTGTTCTTCAAAATTTAACTTATGATGCATGTACAATAAGAAAAAAATCATAATTGATGTTATACTTTCTGCTTTAATAAAGTTCGCTTGTAGTTTTTCCCCATATTTTTCTACTTTAAACTTAAATCCATCATCATCTATGTTTAATTCTTCAATCATTGAATTTAAGGGAACACCAAAATATGCTTCCATAATATCTTCTTAAGACTTGTCATAAATTATAGGGTCCTCTTTGTTCTTGTTTGCAAGATCTTCATCATCATATAGATTTCCTTCAGCATCTCCATCAAGTTCGCATAGATCATCCTTGTCATCAAAAGATTCAAACTCATATTGACATTCAATCACGTTGATCGCTTTTTGTATTTCAAGTTATGGTTGTTTGTCTTGATTTGATGAGGTCTCATGGCTTCCATCAATTCATCTTCACTAAAACCCTTCACACAGACAAATGGTTGTTTAGATGGAATTGTAGGTATAGGTTTAAGGTAAAATTGGCTCTAAGACAAGTCTCCAAGCATGTTCTTTTCTTTTTTTTCGATTCCTTTATGTGCCTCCCATCATCTGAAATACTTATTCATCAAATAAATACCCGTAGTCATATTGGCAAAGAGGAATTGCACGACCTAGTTCAATGACGTTGGTCCTAGGCTTCATCCTAGGCTTTATGCCTCTCTTCTTTCCTGATTCATGTTTGCGCACAACCATAATGCCTCAAACCTAGTTGTAAGTTCATCAAATCTAGCATTGATGTCGTCAAACTCAATTTCTTTCGCCCCTCTAAAGTTGCTATCGCTAATGAGTGGCAATCTAGTTTATCGTAAAGAACTTGCATCCCCTAATCATCATCACAAAGATATTGCCACCAACTCCTCCACGATTCTCTTCACGGCTTGCCACCAATCCGGATGTTGACTCGCTATGATACCATCTGATGCCGCGTATAGAGAATATAAAACTAGAATTCTCAAACCCTAATGTTACATACCTAACCATAGAGAAATCTACATAAAATCCTCTAGTATTTTATTAAATTTGAATAATAATATTTTTTTCCCAAGAAATAAACTAAATATGCCTACTTATACGAATCCTAAAATATTTTATACAAAAAAATTCTTAATTAAAATTTATATGATTAATAGAATTCATCTAGCATTAGGATTTTTAAATAGTAAAATAATAATTAAATCAAAATTCCTAAGTTATGTATGAAACAAATAATTAAAATCTAAAATTAACTAGGAAAATAATTAAATCAAGAAAAAAATAGCTCTAGGCTTCAAATCAGATGTTTACAGGTCCTTTTACAGATTTCCATTTAGACTTGGCCTTGTCAATTTAGTGCATAAACTCCCGGTATAATTGTTTTATGTCAAATTTCAGTTTACTTCAGTCTTCTAGTGGGATCTCATTTCTTTTTTGCTTCTTTTTTTCCCTCTAAATCACTTCAAGACAATTCAACACTCAGCTTTTAACTTAAAGCATATATAAATGATAAGGGAGCTTTCACTTGAGTATATTTAAATGATAAGGGAGCTGAGACTTCTAATTCAAAAGGTGTTTCAAAGTTCACCTAGGAAATGAAGGTAGAAAAGAAAGGATTCCTGCAACTTTCCCACTGCCACTACATCATGTAAATTTTTTAACAATAAGTTGAACTACTTGCATCATATAACCAAAACAAAACAGAAAGGAATAATCTTGAAGTTAATTCATAAAATACATAACTGAGCCACTCACTTACAACCATGTCCCAATTCCTCCAAAATAAAAGGATACACACTAACCACCCAACCAAATCAAATCCCTATGTCACCATCAAGAACACCCAAGAAGCCTTGGATAGACTTCTGAATTGTCCTACTTAAGTCTATGTTTCTCCCACGCACAAGGCCAAGTGTCAATGATAGACCGAAATTAACTTTAAAAAAAGCTTTATGAGCTAAAAAATGCATCAAAAGGCATTTAGTTATGCATCCAGATGTCTGATCAGACAATGCATGCCCCCACGATGGGAGAAGGAAATGATAGCATGCATTTGCTGTTCTAAAAAAAACACCTTACAGAAAACAAATATGATATAGCGAAGCAAAACAAGATAAAAAGTTGAGCATTAAAAGGATTAATAAATTTACTAATGGTCAAACTTGTGGCTTAAAAAATTTCTCTTTATATTCTAATGTAATTACAAGAGTTAAGAAACAGATGTACTAACCAAGTCAGAAACATGGTCCTACACTCGGAAGCAAATGTTCCCGGGATACATTTGTCAGGAAAAATTACAATATACACAGCCCTGCCAAGAGTCTCCACAAGGTTCAAGCACTGCCTTCAAGTGGTAGTTGTAAGTCCAAAATGGAACCTTCCTTACAGCATATATAATGCAAGTGTACTTGCTCCTTTCAGGATCACAGTGCTGGAAAAGTCAACAAACACAGATATATCCACCATCAGAACAAGACGCGCTTGTAATAAGCTTCACTAAGCTATCCATTATATATTCTACTCCCTAGTGGTGCCATTGCACAAGACATTTGCACTAAATGATCAATCAAAAACATTTGACTACCAGTTTAATGAGAAAAAAAATGGAAAAACATGAATTTGAAACCCTTCAATAATCACACCAAAAGTAACAAAGATGCTTCAATAATGTGTGATGCCATTTCAGTTCAGTTAGCACAATAAAAAAGTGGCAAGGAATAAGGCTAGAAATCTCAGAAGACCTGTTCTTGAAAAAAAAATGGAATGCAATTTTAAGAGCACCAGAAACACTTATTTTAGAAATTTAGACAAGCACAAATAAGGAACATACACTTACTCAAAAACTTAAGCCCTCAGACTTGTTATTGAGCTGGCCTCCAGCAGTTAAGGGCAGGCATGTCTGGTCTACATGGCAGCATTTGTGAAACACCATGAACTAAAATAATACAATCATAGAAATCAATTGTTATTGTAATTTTTTAGGTCATTTACTCCAGTAGTACGAAAGTCACTTATGAGGAAAACAAGACAGTTTTTCAAAGAGCAAACTCACCTGGAATGGGAGCTCCAGCAGGTAAATTACTGGTGGGAGCAACCTGAAATCCCATATTATTTGGAGGCGGTGGCCGAAAGTAACCTGCCAAGGAAAATGTTTTATGATCTATCAGCCTTGTGTCGCATAAAAAGTACATCCTAAGGAAAACACAGGATGTAAAACAAACATTCCTAAATTCCCATTCTTAAACATGCCAAAAGAGAAATAAACAAGCTCAGAGGTTCAGTTGCAACGCTTGATCATAAGCATGCCAGACAAGATTACCTTCATATAACATGCACAAGCTAGAAAAAGCATTTTGCACCTTTGCAGTGCAAGGCACTGATTGTAAAAAATGTAGAGCAAAGAAAAAATTTACTGAGAGTTAAAAAATAATAATAACATGTAATCAATGAAGCTTAGTTCTGGAATTGCTTTCTGTTCAGGCCACAAATCCTAGAAAAAGATAACTTAAATCACTTATACAAGCATCATGCTGAAAAAGGCTTCATCAAAGGAAAAACTAGCATGGGAAGCAGCATATAAGCAAGTAGCCTATATGAGAAATGATGGAAAGCAAGCATCAGCCTTGCATTTCTTTCTTTCTTTCTCTTTCTTTTCTTTTTTTTAGGATCTGCAAACTTAATATAGCATTGCATATGAATATGAATATGAATAACCATAAGATCAATACCATTCATAGTAAATAATGATACAAGTTCATTTCATTAGGAGGTATCATAAATTAACAATAAATTAATTAATTTAAACGAGAGAAACAGTTCAATCATTCAGTTTGCCTCACACATATATAAGTTTCAAGCAGTCAGATTACATTTTAAATTGAAATATCGTGTCAAAACATTAATATGGTTCAGCATCCACAATTAACATCTCAAAACATAATATCCAATCCCATCCAGATAAAGAGTATGAATTTATCGTGCAGGCAATTCAGTACAAAAAAAATCAATAACCTTCCTGACTGGTTCAATATATTTTTGTTTCAAAAAAAGATCAAGGCCTTAACAATACATACCTATGCGCACAAGTAGCAAAAGGACATTAAGAGGAAACAAAAGTGTTCTAATTACAGGGACATGGTTGCATGTACCTTCCTGGCCAAAAGAAGGCCCTGCATGTGATGGATTTCTTCCACTCATCCATGCACCATGTTGACTATCTGCATATTCGCTTGAAGGCATCCTCCACTGTTCATCAGTAGCAAATCGTGGCCGTCCATCAGGATTTGATGGCATAGGGTATGGACGGGGATAAGGATGCTGAGGATGCTGCTGAATTAGAGGCTTTGTAAATGAGAAATGACCAGATGCATTTTGTGCCAGGTTCGGATGCAGTGGTCTTTGTGGAAAAGGTGCATTAACTGGCTGAAAATGAGGATTTTGTTGAGGAGCTTGAGGATTTAAAAACATGTGATTCCCATGAGGAGTACCACCAGCCATTTGGACAATTTGATTACTCTGCAAACAGAGAATTAAGGTCATTATTAAACAAACTAACACATTCACAAAAGTAACTGGACAACCAAGATACATACATTGGGTGTAGTGCAGTATTCATGAGGTAAAGTTTGTTGATACGCCAACTGAGGGGAGGACTGCACAGATGAATGAGATGGTTGTATTGGTTTGGCTAGTAACAAAGGTTGAGTTGGTACAGATGGTTGCAGTACCATAGTTAGCACAGGAGGAAGAGGTGGTGGTGGTTGTGATGGAAGGGGTGGAGGTGGGGGTGGGGGTGGGGGTGATGGAGATGTTGAGGGTGGAGGTGGTAGTGAAGGAGGTGGAGGTGGTAGTGAAGGAGGTGGAGGTGGAGGTGGAAGTGAAGGAGGTGGAGGTGGTAGGGAAGGAGGTGGAGAGGTAGGCAAAGGCGGGGGTGGAGGAGGAGAATCAGGAGGCGGGGGTGGAGAATCATCTGGTAGATGCAGCAACTCAACAGAATCATTTAATGCATGTTCTGGCCCATCTGAGCAATGCCGCTGTTGTTCCATTTCAAAAGAACCACCTGTGGATGAAGATTTTTCATCCTTTAGGTGTCCAGACACATCTTCCATTTCAAGTTCCACGTCCACATCCTCTAAGATGCAATGTCGCCTATCACTTGATGTAACAGTACATATTTCTAACTCTCCTAAGACATGGGTTGATCCTGTCACTCCCAACACACCATCACCTTCCTTAAATGGACTGCTAGGGAAGTCCTCATCATCATCCTCGAACACATGAGAAGATAAAAAGCCAGGCAACTGAAACGTAGCATTACTGGTACCAAAGCCATGAAAACCAATATGGATCTTAAAGTCAGTACCCTTCAGTCATGGAGCAGTAAAATTTAAAAGAAATTACTGCATTGATCAGCTTCATATTTCAACAAATAATGCTGATTTATGATTAAATTTACAATTTTCATACATGATATTAATAAGGACAGGCAGAAGACAACATATCAAATCCAAAATTGGTGATTGTAAATGGCTCTAAAAAATGAAAGCAAAGCATAACCCTTGAAAAATAAGGATAGATGAGGAATATTCCATTAACAGGAATTACCTCTAAAGGTCACCAATAAGACTACCTAATAATGCAATCAAAACATGGGGAAACACATCCTTCCAATCTCCGATAGTACTCAGTATGGTATTGCATAAAGACTAATGATCAAAAGTTATTTCATACCCCACCTTTTGTGCAAATGCTTAACAGTTGTTCAATAAATACAGCGCTTTCTTTTAGAAGAAAATAAAGCAGAAAAACAAAAAAGTGTATGGCTCACCTGTTTTTTATCATAAAGTGATGGCACCCTGCAGATCAGTATCTAGAATGCAGTTCAATTCCCAAACAAGAATTGTGCTATTATTCACATGCATTTGGGCATGTTACATTTTCCAACAAAAGGGTTGATTCAGATGTTATGTCCCAACTCTATCCAAATCCTAATTCTTTAATATAACCATCTCATGGACCATATTCGCATCGAATTTCCATAACAGGATGTAGGACCATGCCAAATGTTCTTCAAGACACGAGAAATAAGCCGCTGAAATATAATTGAAAAGAAAAGCACAAATAAATAATAAAAAACACACCTTCCATATTCGTCAACAAGCATGCCTTCCATTTCCCTGATTGGATCATCTATAGCTCGTTCAGCTCGGGATGGACGTCTCAGGGAAAATCCAGAAGAAGTATCATCATTTGAACCTCCAATATCATCCATATAGCGCCTCAAAACAGATTCAGGAAATATTTTTCTCTCGAGCCACAGTCTTAAGACCTGGAAACAGAAATAGATCAAGATTTGTTCTGATGAAAAAGAAGGGCTTTCTATGGTAATATAAAAGGCAAATAACCTTTAAACACTGCCGACGATTTTCACGAGCACTAGGTCCTGCTGGAGCAGCAGCGCCAAGAAGGCGTGGTAACGCCGCTTGAACTGTAGGGACATACGAAGCTCCAGCAATACCTGAGTACAGGAAAACAAAATCATAGATATAACTATGGAAACCACCTTTATTGATGATTGTGGATACATGATGAACTCATTATTTGCTCCTCTAATATATATAGAGATTAAGAGAGCAAGATTGATGGAATCCATGTTTGAGCAGGAGAAAGCAACCTTTTTGATTATGTGAACACTGGGTGATGGAGTCCACGAGAAAAAATATGTCAACTTTGCGGTGGAAACTGGGCTCACTTTCCAATTTTCGGATTAAAAGTTCCACAACCTGCAAGACCATATTAGCATGTTCAGCAACAAATCACTGAACCATTTCCATAGCTGATTTAATTAAACTTTGGCAAGAGAATGATACTATAATGAGCCTAGGAAGACCATGATAGAAAAAAGAAAAACAAAAGATGAGGTTCAGAAAATGGAAAATTCATCATGCAACACTCATATAAAATTAAAAAAAAAGTATTTTTGTATAGAAATGAAATCTAAGAACCTTGATTGCAACTTAGAGAATACCATAATGGATGAATGTATCCCAACCATGAGGATCCCTAAATAATATGCATAGTGAACTTATCAATAGTCTTTTTGCTCGAAAAAAAAAATTAAAGCCGTCTTCCTTTTTTTTTTCAAGCCACAAAATCCTCAGCAAGGAAAACACAACACAAGCAGGTTTGAAATGTAACAATCAGGTGGAATAAAACTATAAGTAAAGACAAAGGAACTAACATTTCAAGGAAAAGATAACTAAGAACAAGAGACATGCAACTCATCACAGCTCTTCTTTTTCTAAGAGCCAATTCAGAAAACAACATAATAAAAGGATAGCAAACCCACCTCATTTGCAATGCCATACTTGGCACAATCAATGGCAAGGCGAGTTGCACGCCCAATACTTTCTTTTGTCCTTGATAAAGTCTCTATCATCCCTTCAAAAGCATCACGGGCCACAGCAGCCTCAGTACCACCACTCAATGAGCCTCCAGCAGCCCTGTGTCCAGAACTAACTCTCTGCTCCTCGATTTCTTCAGCTTCCACTTGGTCATGTGATGCTGATTGGCGACCAAGTGTAGACGGAGAAACTAGATCTGAGCGATGATAAAAGCCCTGCATATCTGCCTGTACAGCATTGCTAGTACCAGACAAAAAAAGTTGGCACGGCGAGGAGCTGGGGCTCCTTCCCTGAGTGTTATTGAGAGCTATGAAGGCAGGGTTTCCAAGAGGAAAGGAATGTGAGTGAGCCTGTCTCCTTTTTTCTTGAGCAGCAGCAATGAGATGTTTCATAGATGTAACAGAATCTGGAGTCTTAGAATCGACCAAAAAACTGGGTCTATCATCCATACCAACTTCCAGTCAGTAACTAGGCAACAAAATGTAATCTCTATGAAGCTGAATTAAAAAAAAAAAAACAGATAAATTTCACCAGGAAAAGAATCATACTCTGATAAAGCACCCATTGGAACAGTCAGGTTGCTCATTTGTGAAGTTGCTTTAGGAGTACTTTTTGGCCTCTCCCCAGAAAAAGTTGCTCTACTTTTTTGACTTGGCACATGATTTTGAAAAGCATTTGAACTATCCAAAACAGGTCCTGAAACCTTGCCAGGTCCAGCTTGGGCCTTTTTTTGAGTGCTAGGAGTGGAAACTTTAACTGAGGGATTGATAGCTTTATGATGTTCCACAACTGGTTTGGTGGCAGAAAGCAGATGAGGAGACCTCTTAGGAGTAGTTATGATTGGTTTTGCCTCCTTGGATAGTAACTGCTCAGGCTCTGATTTGCCAGGACTTGGAGAGATATGTGTATCATTCCTCTTCACAGTTTTTGGATAGCTGGGCGAATGAGGATTGTTCTGTAACAATGAAGATGATTCCTTGGAATGGATATTCTCTGACCCAGTAGAATACTTGATACTTGTCTGAGCATTAATAGAGCTTCGCTGTAGTTGATTAACAGAACTCTCAATTTGTGCATTAATTCTTTTGGAAGCATCAGAAACAGGTTCTCTGCCATTTTTTGCAACCCCTCCATGAACAGGAGTTTTGGGTTCCTCATCTTCATCATCATTGTCATAAAGGCAAACACCTCTTCGCCTTTTGGGCTGTTGGGTAATGGAAACTCTCGCATTAATAGAAACCATATCACTCTTTAGCTCAAGAGCATTTTTCTCCATTCTGTCATCGGAATTGAGAGCAGCAGCATCACACATCGCCTCCATTGCCCGTCTACGACGTTTCAATACAGGCAGCACAGCTTCATCATTTGAAACATCAGATATAGCTTTACTCATAGGATCAGGAACATCAGGTTTAGCTTTGCCAATTTCAGCATTTGAATCAAGTTTGACTTTGCTTATTTGAACAGATACGTCAGTATTAGTGTTACCCCATTGTGCAGAAGCATCACTTTTGACTTTAACCTTTTGGACAGATGCATCACTTTTGACTTTAACCTTTTGGGCAGATGCATCACCATCAACTTTACTCATCTTGGAAGATATACCAGATTTGACCTTACCTGGTTGAGAAGAGAGATTATATTTAACTTTACCAGTTTGGGCAAAAGCATCTGATTTAGCTTTATCGCTTTGGGCTCTTAATGCCAAAAGGATCTCCCTTTTTCCATGTGCCATGAACTGTTTGGCTGCTTGCTCATCAACATCATTTGAGCTTGGTGAAACACTCCTGTTTTCTGAGAGACGTCCCTTGGTAATATCATCTGCCACATCTACACGTTTTGATTTCTTAGCAGGATTTGCATTTTCAGGTGCTTCAAGCTCAGATTTTCCAAGTTCAGGTTGGGCAAGCCTTTTCTTTTGAAAAACCTTATTTTCATGTTTTTCATCAGACACCATAGTACCCTTTTTGGCTTTTGATAGTTCTTTTACTTTTCTACCACCGTTGGCTTCTAATTCTGATTTACGAGGACCTGGGAGGGGATCTTTTATGCTGCCACTAGCAAGTTTGCCTTTTTCTCCGCCTATAACTTGTTCCCTGGAGTTCCATTCCAATTTTCTCTCAGCCCCAGAAAACACCGTCTTAGACTCATCGGGATTTGTCCATACCCCCTCACCAGTACACGGGTTCTTGATGCAATTAAGATCAAAATCTCCATTACAAGAAGCTTCAACTTTTACACAGGAAACATTATCCAAACTGGAAGCAGATAATACTTCTTGTGGTTGTGCACTATCAAACATTTTAACCTTCTTTTCAGAAGATATACCTGGGGATGAACTGTCATCCGCATCACCTGATACATAAGGCTTCATATCTTCAGAGCCTGCTTCATCTCGTCTACTGGAGCATCGCTCTAACTTAGAACTACATTCAAGTCCTAAATCCCGCACTTCTCCACTTTGTCCAACTTTACCCATGCTTTCATTTAAGTCATCCTCTTCCATTGAGTCAACAGATGGAGCCTCGGATCCTGGTGCTGATCTATCAGTATTATCTCCCAATCCACTTGACTTTCCCTTCTGCAACTCTTCAAAAGCTGCACAGATTTCCTTCACGGCCTGGGAAAAGAACTTATCTTTCTTACTCTGACACCGAGCTGACAATTTATTCTTTACTTCATTTGTGAATACCTGAATATCAGAAGGGGCAACAAAAGCACTGCAAGGGAACAAGGAAGCAATGGGAAGAAATAAGCTCTAATACGAGGAGAAACTAACTTAATCAATGTACACAATCAAATCTCAAAGTCATGTGTGGCGGCAAATAAACTTGCAATTTTTTATGTATCCCATCCTGAAATCTAATACATGTTTAATTCCTTTCCTTCATTTCTCAATAGCTATTTTTTACTAAATTATAATGAAAGGATGAAGACAAGCTAACATAGATCTAGATGCCCTATCACACTCCATAATAGCACTAAGAATTTCTTGCTTGTACCTAAGTTTTCTCAGGTTGTGTACTCATAGCAATGACATTCAGTCCCAAAATCTCCTTTTCAAAAACCTCAACTATTATTTACAAACCACATAAAATGGTTTATGAGGAAGATTCTGTCAACCACGCTTGTCTCAAATTAATACAGATATGAAACAGAAATGCCCCATATTATTGCACAGTCTACTCACAAGGATAACCACATTCTCAACCCTTCTCGATGTACGAGCAAATATGTAAAAAAATAATAATAAGGAATTCATAAAGAAAAACTTACATTTCTTGCGTTCCAAAGAAATAGACAAAAACTTTCTTGGCATCAGGGGCTCTTTCCCAATCTTCAGGCCGGCTAATCTGAAATACAAACACCCATGAAATCTAGCTCAAGCACTAACCAAAATGACAAACCCTCAAAGGCTCAAAAAAATAAATTACAATCGTTGGAGGAAGACGTCTTCACCCAGATAATACCAACATCTTTCTGTTGCCAAAAACCACAAAAATTACAGAAACAATCATTACACAATCATCATCTAATCAAATGGACGGAGATTAAACCAATCCATGAATCAATTAAACCCGACATTCATGCCCTAAAAAGTAATCAAATCACCAGGTAATGAAATACGTTGGAAAGTACTCGAACACAAATACAAGCAGAGAAATTAAAGAGCTCAACAGACACCAAATCAAGTTAACTAAAATCAGTACAGAAACAAGAATAAAACCAACTACACCACAATTTAAGAACCATATTTAAATTGTAGTAATTTACAACTTAAAATGGCTAAAATACAAATAAAACCCACCACGAAAACCACATTGATGCACCTAACAAATGAGCTGAACCCACTAATCTTCAGAACCCATCACTAAAACCCACAAAACCAACCCGGAAGAATCAAAATTGAAAGCAAAATTTACCAGATTCTTAGGATAAACAATAAGGTTTGTAAGTGCATATACTAGAATTAGAAATCAAACTACAAAAAAGTTTTCAAAAGGTAAAAACTGAATTTAAGATTAAAGGGAAATAACCTTCGCAGGCCAAGAAGGGTAACCCTTGACTTTAGCAAGCACAAGATCACCCAAACGCAACTGAACTTTTTTATTATTCGCTCCCTTTTTACGCCCCGGAGCCATAGGCGATTACTTGTGTCGCTTTACCTCTTCTTTGTGGTGGTGGTGGTGGTGGTGGTAATACGAAAAAAAACCTGAAATTTGAAAAGGGAGAGCAGGGGAGACAATTGAAATGGAGAATCCGAATCGAATCCAATAGAGAAGGACGTCGAACGAATAATTCTCGCCGGATATATACCAGCGGGAAGTTCCGGTTAGGTTTCCGGCGACAGCGGTGCTAAGGTATCGAGGGAGGTGAGTGAGGAGTGCTAGGGTTGTGCATTTGGGATTTTTTAGGAGAGGGAGAGAGAGATTGTGGAGGTTTTAGAGAGAGAAAATGAAGCGGTGTCGATGAGAGAGAGATATTTTGGGCCTTTTTTGTTGGGTTTGGGCAAAACGAATTTGGGTTCTGTATTTAAGTTATTTATAAATCATAACTTATTCCTTATAACACTTATCAATTGCTCCCTTTCAATAATCAAATGCTCTCTTCAGCAGCTCTTGACCTTCCCCAATTAGTTTACTGTTTTTTATTCCAAAAATCGACTCCTAATTTAGTAGGATCCTTGAAGGATTTTATTTTTGAAGGTCGCATATATTCCTATACAAAAATAGGTTTTGGATTTTATTTTTAAAGCATTAATCTTTGGACTCAATTGACATGTTTGACATTGTATTTTAAAACTATTTTTGAAAAAAATTAAATTTTTTTATTTTTATTTTTTACTTTGAATTGTTTTTTTGAGTGTTTTTAGATCATTTAGAAGTGCTAATGTTGAAAGTGTTTTTTTTATAAAAAAAAATTATTCTAATAGTCTTATGTACAAAAAAACATTTTGAAAAAACAACATCAATCACACTCTCAAACAGACCCATGTCGTTTTACAAATATCTTTTGTAAAACATAAAAAATCCATTATACTAAAACAAAATAAAGTTTGATTTATTTTTTTATCTCAAGATTTTTCTGTTTCCACTAATGGATATCCCTCAAGGCTTTCACAAAGAAATGAGGTCGATTTCCTCCATTGCATATTCATCCCCTTTTATTTAAATTTGAATTTGAACTAAAAATGATAACACAGAGGGAATCGACATATTCAAACCAGATCTTACAACCCTTTTCTCTTTAAAATTCTGTCGAGGGATACATGCATCAGGTTACTGGCAATTTGATCAAGTTGATATATTAATCTGGTCAGAAACTCAGTGGTAATAACCTTAAAGAAGGAAACTCTCTGCCTAGTCCTCAAATTAATGACCACAAAAAAAAGGGCTAATCTTTAAGCCCCACTCTCCATTAATTCACTCATATACGCATTCCATCATGCATGAATGCCTACATGCTTTTGTTCCATCTTTTCTAGAGATGTAGGATACTTTTCTTTCACCTGTCCACTCAACTTGAAACATTGTCCCTTTTCTTCTTCCTTCGTCTTTTCTGGGCTGGTTCAGTAGAGAGTTCAATGGCCCTTCAGGTATCTAACAAGGGACAACCCTTCCGTACAAGTATGAAATCAGAAACTGCCTGGGGCGAGCTCTACCAAATAGCCCAATGAATATCCTACTGAATTGTCGAAAAAAGAATGATTAAAACTTTTGAATTCTACCCCTTCTACTTTTAATCAATGGACTATATCCTTACACTATATAGTAACACTCTTCTTTCAGTTTTGATTCCCATAATGACACGTTGTGCTGTATACTAACATAAGACCTTGATGATTCGCACATATGAACACGCACAAGGTTTTCTGACAGTTCTACTTGTCAAAAGCAGAGTTTACACTGCCCTCGGGCGTCAATTTGAAACCAATTTTCTAAAGAATGGTTTTGTTTGATCAAGTTTCAAGTTGGTCATCAAAAACCTTCAATCCAAAATTTACTAACCCATCATCCAAACTCAGCTTACTTCTACATTTCTTTAATTCCATGCAGAACAGAGTGTCATAAAGCCTGCTAATTAGTGTGTATTTGGTATTGTGACGTAGGGTGCTTCTCAATAATACTTTTCGCTTAAAAATACATCAAAATAATTTTTTTTCCAGATTTTTTATATCAACACATCAAAATTATTAGAAAGCACTAACAAAAAAAGCATTGATTTAATGCTTTTTTAAACCAAATGCGCTTTGAAAACATAGTTTTAAATGCAAAAACAAACAGTCTCAATGATCTATTGCTGACCTGGTTCTTCATCCTAAACCCACATTCCTGATTCCCAAAAATCATCTAATGCTGAAATCACAGAGGACCATGTGAGCTTCTGCAGCATGAGTTGATCATATTTCAAAAGCTAAACCTCTGCATTCATATGTCCAATGATCCAAACGTACATGAGAACTAAAGGTAAGTAAAAAATACACCATAACAAAACCAAGAAATACAGGTGTGGCAGCAACTATGTAGAGAGAGATGAAACAAGAATCGATAAATTGTATGAGAAGTCAAGCACACGATTATTTCAGAGCATCTTATGCACATCAAAAACTAGAGAATATTGAATTCTTCAAGATCATGTGCCTAGAAACTAGAGAATAATCAACTTGTTTTGTAAAAACTGAATCCAAACACAATCAAAACTGGAATCATGATAGGGAAAGAACCTAGCATATTTTATAATCAACAAATCCAGAAATGTAATATCAGATAAATAAGGAAAAGTTCAACAAAAAAATAAAATAGCAATGCCTTTCTTCTGAGATCTTACCCCCTAGTCCTAGTTGGGACCCTTTTGTTTACTTTCATCGCCAACAGCATCAGTCACCAGAGTCATGGGTCTTTCATCAATCACCTCATCGATAATTCCAAATTCCTTTGCCTCTTCTGGGGTCATAAAATAATCTCTATCCATATTCTTCTGAATTACATCAATTGGTTTCCCTGTATGCTTGCAGTACAATTGATTCAGTGCATCCCAGACCCGAACTATCTGCTTGGTGTGAATTGTCAAATCCTTTGCCTGTCCGCTGTACCCGCCTGATGGCTGGTGAATCATAATTGTTGCATTTGGAAGTGCCTTCCTCTCACCCTTAGCCCCGGAAGCCAAAAGGAGAGAAGCCATAGATGCAGCTTGACCCAAACAAATGGTATTAACTGGAGACCTTATGTACTGCATTGTATCGTAAATAGCAAGACCTGCGTAGAACAGCACAACAATTGACATTATAACCTAAGCCATGCCTCAGAAGATTACCTACTTTGTAAAACTTCATGTATTTAAACAAGATAAATAATTCAGCCAAAATCAAATCGACAATAAATTTAGCTATCCCAACACTCTATTCCATCACAAGTATTCCAATGCTACATTTGGCAGTGCAAGACCTGCTATGCGAAAGCGGTTAAATTCCATTCTAGAGCTTGAATGGAAATCAGTAATTCATCATTGCCGCATCTAGATAGAATTGTGAACGAGTAGCAAGTTAAATAATAAGTTCTGTTAGTTGATATACAGCATCGCCAAGAGTGCTTTTAAATTCTAAGTCCAGAAAGCACCAACAAACTAGAAAAATTGAGGGAAAAGGAAAATAGTCCTCAGCATCTTCCACATGTCTTATACTGAAAAGCATTCACATGCTATTGCATCAAAATGACTAATTGTTCATTATTTGAGTAATCCAACAGTTCTTTCTCAGTTGGGAAGTATCCAAAGAGAAATGGAAACACAACCGCCAATAACGTTCATTTACTTCAGAATTATGCAAACAGTCAGAAAGTTGTACCAACAGTAAACTGCTCTTTCAAATGACCTCAATGTAATCACACATTCATAATACTATAGACGAAATACAAATTAAATCAATACCTACCACACAACCATAATTATAAGCAACAAAAGACAGAGAAGTACAATGATAATTCAAACCAATTGGCGCCAGTAGGAAAGGCATTGTCTGACTTCAAGAAATTTTTAGCGGCATATTTCATCGCATAACGAGCTAAGCATTTCAGTTGGATCATTCAGTTAAGCATGTCAAATGGCACATCAAGAAGCTTTTCTCACTGTAATACAACTTCCAATGATATACAAGAGCACTAACAATTAGACAGGAAAGGCAAATGACTATCATGGTTCTTTTCTTTATAAGCACAGTAAGCAAGCAGAAACAAACTGCACCAAAAGAAATCACCTACTATCCTGCCCAATTATAGCATCTGGCTGCTGTTTATGGCCACCCCTTCATCCAAGAAATCAGGAATCATTAGATTTACTTAGTCAGACCCACTACATTGAACCCAAAAGACAAATTGTCAATTCACTAATCCTATTGACCGTTCCATGAGGAACCTAAAAGCTCAAATTAAACTCGAAAGAACCAAACACTAATCAAACCTTATTTATTAACAAAAACAGGCATCTACACCTAAAGCTTTCCAAATCATAATCCAAGATCTAACAAAGAGCAGAACTTTGTAGCAGAATCAAAATCCTATGTAATCCATGCTAAAATGCATTTCAATATAATTCAAATGATTCTACAACACTAATGGGCTCAAAAACCATTGTAGCAATAAACAACCTAAACAAGAATCAAATCAGAACACATTTTAACAATAATTCCAAGAAAAACGTAACAAAACACTAATATTACACCAACCCACAAAACCAAACAGACGATAACACGCACCAAACACAAATTAAACCAAAACCCATCTAAAAAAAATCTAAACCTCAACATTTTTTAGCATCAAATCACCTGCAGTAACATGTCCACCAGGAGAATTCAGATACATATGAATAGGCTTAGAAGGATTCTCAGACTCAAGAAACAAAAGCTGAGCAACAACAACATTAGAAGTATCATCATTAATTGGACCATTAATACAAACAATTCTCTCTTTCAAGAGCCTAGAAAAGATATCATAAGCTCTTTCGCCTCTTGAAGAATGTTCAATAACCATTGGGATTAGACTATAAGCTCTAGTGGTAGAAGTTTCGGGGGACAAGAGAAAAGAGGGTTTTGGTTTAGTTGTTGAAGTGATGAGCTTGGCGGTTGAGAAGAGGGCTTTCATGGCTGTTGATTTGGGTTTGGAATTGGAGAAAGTGAGAGGGTTTTAGGGTGCGAGAGAAGCTGGGGATTTCGATTGGGTTTAGGAGATTGGGTTAGTGATTTTGAAGGAGAGGGACATTAGAGGATTTGGTTTTGCGGAAGTGCTGGGATTACTTGATTTTTTGAGGAGATTGTATAACTAATTTACAAGCTTATTTTAAAAGTTTTTAGCTATATATTTATATTTATGGTTTTCCTTATTTTTCAATTATCTATTTATTTATCTATTACAAAACAAAAACAAAAAAAACATTGATTTTTCTGATAATCTTGAAGAAAAATTTAAAACTTCCTTTTACAGCACACAGGCCCTCGGGAGAAGAAGGTGAGTGAGATTACTTTGTGAAGCTTTTCCTATTTACACTTTGACCTTTCTTTATATGAATCTTAATTTGTCCCCAAAGTTTCTAATTAATTCTCCATCTCAAGACACGCCTTACCATTTTATTTTTCACTCTTAACGTAATCTTTTTCTTCTAAATTTTAATTTAACCCATTTTATTTCCAAGTTAAATTTATTTATTATTTTATTTTGGCTGAGGCCTTACATGACTTTTTTAATATTAAAAGTATCATAAGAAGTTACTAAATATTGTATTTGATATTAAAAAGTTGCTAAACATTATATTTGATTTAAAAAAAATAGACCAATCAATTATTGAATTGATAATAAATTAATTTTTTTTATTTAGAAATATGATTTATATTGGAGTCAATTTATTAGGGAGTAATCCACACACATAAAAATTATTCATCAGAAATTAAATTGAAATGATTAATCGAAAATGACTTCATTGTAAATAAATTTTAAAAAATAAGGATTAAAATATAATCTATTACAACTCTAGACTTATAAAAATCAATTAGGGACTTATTTGAATAAATTTATCAAATTATCTTAAAATAATATGTGATATTATTTAATGAACAAATTAATATTTCATCATGAATTGAGTTTTCAAGCTTTTTTTTATAAATAAAAGTTTCTTATATTAAGTATAGAACAAGGGGGGGGAATCACTAGAAGACAACAATTTTTTTTTCCAAAAAGATTTAAAGATTTTTTACGAGTAATTATGTAAATTACTATTAAAAGATAATCTAGATATTTGATAATCTAGATATTTGGACAATCTAACATTAAAATAATTATTGAAAGTTAAAAAAACATTTAATATTCGTATAAACTTCTAAAATATTCTAGATTTGTTTTAAAACATCTTTAAACTCTTATTAGATTTTAAATTTATTGTTTACTACATATTCCATCATAAGAATATGCATATTTTTTAAAAATCCAAAACCTCCATCCATCATAAGAACTTAAACCACGAGGAGGTTCACACTGACACTTCTTACAAGTCTTCATGACTGGCGTGTTCATGGTGGATTTGTTTCTAGTTTTTATTTTTCATAACAATTCTTAATCCACACCCAGAAAGTTTTACACAGGATGAACCCTAGAGAACGGTGCGATTCAGCGGAAAAAGTTCACTGCCAATCGGTTTCTTGAACACTTTTCTTCACCATCTCCCAGGGTTAAGAAAGAAGCGTTATGATTCAACTTATACTGAAAGGTTCCGGTCCTTGGGAGGTGGGTTACTGGGCAGCACCAATTCTCTACAGAGTTTATAATAGGAATTCATATATCAATGAAGCATGATGTACAAACGTTAAATAGTTAAAACAGAATGACCTCAAACTTCTTCACTGAAACAGAATCTTAAATAAACCAAATAAAACAAAACTATTCCAAAATGCCGTTTCGGTTCTAAAAATAGTAGATACCTAAAAGTAATCCCTGATAGAACAAAATGAAGCACTTAGAACAAAGATGTTCCCTTTCCCTTCTTGTCTCCACCAATCTCAAAGTGCTTGCACCTCTGTGGAAACCATTGGCAGTAACAAACATTAGCACAGTTGAATTCACAAGGTAAGAAACCATGATAAAAAAAACACTTGCTAAACAACCTTAATTGCGTGCTGAGACACGTGTTTGCATGCCTGGCATTGCAACCTCAACACAATTTTCTTCGTGGTCTTTGCCTGTTGTTCAGAGAAAAGAAATCAATATAACTGTACTATGCGTGTAAGATGGAGGGGGGGAGAAGGCCTCAGAGCTAGTCTATGTTTCAGTCATTGGCTAGACAATCAGACAATGTAGGCAAATTTGAATCATCATAGGCCTTTAATGAGAATTCAGAGGGAATAAAAAAATATCTTTAGGATGGATTAACATATACAATGTAAACATTTATCACTCTAATATCAACCAACAAGAACAGGGAAACAAAAGGAGGAAGCCTCAGAACAAATTCATGTATCAGTCATCAGTTAGATGATCAGACAATGTAGGCAAATTTCAAATCATCACAGGCCTCTTGAGAGAATATTCTGTAACTACAAGAATATGTTTTCTGGTGATGTTTAAATATACAATATCAAGATTTCACAATCAAACATTATAAAATATTTTCCCTACCACTGAATACAGGAAATTACAAATTACAATACGGTGATGTAAGAAAACTCAAAAACCAATCCCTGTTCTACAGGGACTTCAAGTATGTCAAGAAAACAAACCTTCTTGTGAAACACTGGCTTTGTCTGACCTCCATAACCAGATTGCTTGCGATCATAACGACGTTTCCCCTGAGCAGCAAGGCTATCCTTCCCCTTTTTGTACTGAGTGACCTTGTGTAAGGTGTGCTTTTTGCACTCCTTGTTCTTGCAGTAGGTCTTCTTAGTCTTAGGAACGTTCACCTGTAATAAAAATATCATTAATCAATCAATATAAATAGAAGAAGGGAAAACAATATGATGCAACCTCTTAGACATTCTCAAACATCACAACTTAAAGAAAGAAAACTGACAAGCTGCAAATACATTACACAACTGGAACAGGCTTCCATCAAACAAACAGCATCTCCAACATTAAATCACTCTCTTACGATATTTTAAATCAGCATAAAACCGCTGGTTTTTCCTCATTAGCCCATATTTTTAAATGATTCCAACTCTCTCTTTATCCATGCAGCCATTCATCCTAATCATGCATCTCATTATACTCTTAACCACCAGCCCCGCAAGCCCTCCATTCCCAAAAGTTTCCGCTCTCCTTGAAACCAAGCTTTCACTTAGAGCAATACTTTCGTACACACAATTCTCTAGAGAAGACAGCTAATCTGCAACTAACACGATCATGAAGCAGATCTTTAACAAAAACAAGACCGCGCACAACTCACTAGACAGCATAGGTGGCCATCAAGAAACAGATATGAACAAATCCAAATCTCGAACAAAGCAGGCAACATTAAATTCTCTGATTACTAATGAATCTAAGCTTTACAAGTCACAGTTTCAACCTAAAAAAACAAAGCTACAGCAACAATATTTTTATAGTTAAATGACCTCAGAAACGAAAGACACAGAAAATCCAGAAAAAAATGTTGCCGCAAAGAGATTCTGAGAGGGGGAGAAGTAACCATTTTAGGCAGAGAAGCGAAAGAGCTCTGGCTGCAAAGGAAGTGGAGATGAACGTATAGAGTTGATTAGGGTTTGCCGGTTTCGAGCTTCTTTAAACAACAATAATTATGGGCCGAATCACGGATCCGGACCTGAGAAAGAACACTGGGCCGGGGCCCGATTTTACCAAGTTTTTTCATAAAAAAATCATATTGATTTCCTAAAGTGTTTTTGAAAAATATTTTAAAAAAATTAGTGTTTTTATATGCTGATGTCAAAAATATTTTTTTTTAAATAAATTATTTTGATGTATTTCAGAATGAAAAACACTTATAAAAACAATTTTAATCACATTTCTAATCAGGCACAAAATGTGGTTGTATCTGAGAAAATCAAGCACGTGACCTTGCTATTTTATCTTCTTTTCTTTATGAAAGTGTAACGTGTATATTTTTTTTAAATAAATTATTTTGATGTATTTCAGAACGAAAAACACTTACAGAAACAATTTTAATCACATTTCTAAACAGGCACAAAATGTGGTTGTATCTGAGAAAATCAAGCACGTGACCTTGCTATTTTATCTTCTTTTCTTTATGAAAGTGTAACATGTATATTTTTTTTAAATAAATTATTTTGATGTATTTCAGAACAAAAAACACTTACAGAAACAATTTTAATCACATTTCTAAACAGGCACAAAATGTGGTTGTATCTGAGAAAATCAAGCACGTGACCTTGCTATTTTATCTTCTTTTCTTTATGAAAGTGTAACGTGTAGAGAGGTTTGCAAGCAACTATTTTCCTTTTCATCAGCAATAACTATTGTTACTTAGCAAAACTAGTTGTTAGGTTTATTGATGAGCACCTGTTTGACTTGTAAATTTCAGGTAATAAAATGCATGTTTACCTTGTAAAAGATTAAAATAATCGGGGTTTTATTAACTTGACTCGAACTTATAAAAAGTGCCTAAAGAAAATGAAGTTTTTTCAAGTTCAAAAAAAAATATTATCCTTAACATCAACTAATATTTTCTTTTCGCGGCAACACTCTTTTGTGAAGCATATCAAAACCACTTCAAAACTATCAAATTCCTTGTAGTTGAATGTTTGGCCTAAAACTATTGAATTCTTAGAGTTGCTTTGTTCTTAATTGTAAGCAAGAGTACAAAGAGATTTGTGCATGTTTGAGAGTATGATGGAGAGTGTTTTTTAAATTGTTTTTTGTTTATAAATGCATTAAAATGATATTTTTTTATATTTTTAAAAAAATATTTTTGACATCAACATATAAAAATAGTAAAAAAAAACAAAGTTTTTAATTTAAAAAATCATTTTTAAAAACACGGTGACAAACACCTTCTTAAGAGCAACGATAATTAAGAGCCTAATAAAGATAAAGAAAATGTCTTCATTTGATTTGATCTCTCCATCAAGATAACACAAAAAGAGATAACGTGGCAGGTATAAGGCCTCTTTATCATTTTTAGATATTTAAAGCAATTACAATATCCATTTGTGCTTTATTTTTTTAAAAAAAGTTGACACTACCAAATCCAATAGAAATATAGAAAAGGGCACTCCATTATGTTTTGTTAACTATTCTATCATAGAGGGTGAAATTTCAAAACCATGATATCAACATTAAAGAAGGTCAAACGATGGAGCCACATGAAACATTACCGAATCTATAGGGGCTAAAATATAATTCAGCAGTAAAAATTAGCATTAGAGAATTACATGGTCATCAATTTCAAGAACTGTGAGATAAGTCAAGGTATATGGAAGCTGACTTAAACACCTACATTAATGAAAAAAACAACAAAAATATAGAAACTATGCAAACCTCTGTAACAATGACTAATATTTTTTGACAAGTTTAGCTCTATAAATAATTCACTCAAAATGCCACAAAGAAAAAAAAATCGCCATGACTACCATGGAAGTCAGACCTAAAAAAAATTGAGAAAAATCCTTGAAATTAAATGTATGAGGTGACTCAAATTTTTTATGAAAGAAAAATATGCACAACTAAGACAAGTATCTAGCCAGAAAAAGTTATCAAAACAGCCAAAAACTCATGATATAGAACGACGTTTGCGCTGAAGGAATCCCTCCAAGACCACTTTCTTCTTATATTCCTCGGAATCATAACTAAATTCTCCTGGAATCAATCCATTTTTCACGTCGTCTTCACTTCTTAATAGAGGGACAAAGTAGAACCAAGCAGCAGCACAAAGAATGGCACATAATTTACCCCATATCAAAAGTATCATCAAGGTCAGAATAACAATCGACATACCAATCAACGGGTCGAATTTCTTCCCGTTTGGTCGATCGTTTTCTTTACGAGGCTTCCCAGCCATGACCCAGGATCTCCCCAGCGTGTTTGGCACTGTTGCTGATTTCTTATGTGCCAGTAAAGGGGAGGATGCTGATCGGGTTATCGATACGATTCGAATGGACTTTGCTTTGACTTCCGGTGAACCGGGCTGGCTGGTGCCGGTTCTGATAGCATCTATTTTCCGGCGAAAGGACAACCGTTTTTTACACTTGTCGTCCATTGGGTTTTCCTCGTGATGCGAAGGTTTCCCATTTCCGAGGATGATGTCTTGCTCAGATCTGTACCATGTCTGAAACAGAACAGGATAATTAACTACCTTCTAGTTGTCCTAAATTACGCCATTGCTAATTTTGTTGGTAGTGTTTTTCACATACCTGCCCGGGTCTCTCTTCTGGTGCTCGTTCTGAACTGACTCTTGCCGGAGTCTGACGGGGCGTCTCGCGACTGGTTAGGGTTTTTTGATGCCCTGACTTTGAAGCATTAGAAGTTCTGTTGTCACTGTCAGGCACGGCAGAGTGTAAAGGGACAGTTTTGGTGCCTGGCCGGCTCTTGATGCAAAACCATGACCATGGAAACCAACTTCTTTGTTTCTTTAATTTCTTTCCTTCTGCGAGGATATCAATTTTGTTGGGTTTTTTCTCGGGAAATGATATTCGTTTCCTAGAAAATCCAAAACAACCAAGAAAACGGGCGAGTACTGTTCTGCTCCTTCTGGGTTTGGTTTGACGGGGTTCTTCTTTGAAGTTTGGTGTGTTATTAACGTGCTCCATGGGGAGAGAGACGGGGGTGGGGGTGGGGGTCATGCCGATATATATACATAAATATATAAATATGTGTGTGTGAGAGGAGAGTTTTGAATATTGGATGCTGCTGGGAACGGTTAGTAATCGAACTGTAATCGGTATCACGTTTATTTTCCAAAGAACCATTGAGTGGATAAAAATTAATTTGAAAACTTTATAATAGTATTTCCATATTATTAATTAGTTTAGGCTAAGTTGACGGTGTCAAATTTGACTTGGTTAAACTAAATGTTAAATTTGACTTTGTAGGAGATAAAACAAATAATTTTTATTAGAATTAACAACGCTTTCTCTCTCTAAGTTTTTAGCGTAGGGTGGAAGCAGGCTCCTCTATAAAAATATAAAATAAAAGCTACCAGATAAAGACAAGATAAACCATCCAAAAATCATTTTCTTAGGATGAAACCTAGAGTTACATGCAGATTAGTCTTCGCCGCACATCAGGTGATGCAAGGTGTACATAGTTACATCCAAGTCTTTCATTATTGTTTAGTTATCTAACTTATTATTTTTTAAATTATCTCAATTATCCAACAATTAATTAAGAAAACCAAGAAATTGAATGGGATCGATTTTCCAAGAAAAAGCTGATTATACAATTGATGTTGACGTTTCACTTCCACCACTAGAAAATGCTAGCTAGTTCTTCTATAGAAAGTCTTATGATAAATACATGGATGATTATAGGAATGCGAGAGAAACTATGCCTACTTTTATATGACTTGACATATAAGATCTTATTCGAGGAGCATGGTTTTTCTAACTATATACTTGTTGTTATCACTGATGTGTATGGCAATGTTTTTATGACACACGTTCGACTTTTAGGGCAAGGAGAACAGGTGAGACTTGATTGCATGTTATACTCTATAAAAATCTATATTGTGTTAAAACAAATATATATAATCCAAGATCTTTAATGAATCAGAGTTTTTAGAAGTAAAAAAAAAAGTTTATATCCTTAAAAGAATAAATATTATATAAAAATAGTAGCAACCAACAATTACCTTTAAATTTCCTAATTAAAGGAGGATAATAGGGACAAAACAAAATCAATAATGACCGCAATTCAACACAAAGTCTTTAAAACTTATTTATCAATTATATTTGTAATCAATAAATACTAGTTTTTATACCAAAAAACAACTATGCAATATATATATATATATTCAAATTAGAGAATATTTTTTTTATGCGAGGAAATCTTACCTCTGAAAAAATACTTTGTGGATCCAGGTAAGCGAGTAAAATTCTGATTATCCAAGCTCTTACAAAAGATGCACGTCCTGATTTAAACTTGAGATCTGCTATGCAGATCACAAGTTGTTTATCATCACGACATGTCACATGTCATTTGAGGACAAATTAGAGACTATACCATCATAAAATATGGATAAAACTAAAGAAAGGGACCCAAAGGCATAATTTGTAGAGATTTTGTTACGTTGGTCTATCATCTAAAAGTTTATACCAGCATTCTTCTCATGGAACAAAATATGAATAAACATTTCATTTAATTACATATATAACACTACGATACATTTCTCCCTTAACATCACGGGATGCTGTTGCCTTTTCTTTTTAGCTATTAGAATATTTTTGGGTTAGCTTTAATTATTTTACGCATTCAAAATAAATTTCTGCCCGGATCTTAGAAAGAAATATATTTATATTTGAAATTCGACTAACATAATTACCAAAAATCTCTTATTATATAGTTGTAATGCTTAAATAAAAAGACACAAGTATATCCACTTGCTGATCATCGAAGCACAACGTTCGGGCAGTGCAAGTTTTGACTACTAATTTTGTTAGAGTCACATCTATAATTAAATGTTGCCTACATGACAAAATTTTAATTAGAAATCAACATCGTGGCCCCAATATTGAAACGTGACAGCTAATTTATAGTAATTTAAGGAGGTATACATGTAATATTTGATGGCCACCATGTCACGATGGGGACTAAAAGATCATTGTGGTTCGCTCTATATAAACTTCAATTTGATTTTTTTTAAATCAATTAAAATAAAAATAAAAATATTTTTTTTTATTAAAATGCTTTCCAAATATGTTCCCAAACAGGATCCAGAAGCTGGCTCTTTTATATATATACTAGAGAAGAAAATGATGGCGAGGCAACGTAAGATGTGAAAGTCTTCTTATCGTGAATTCATGTCTATAAAACCGTGACTCACATGCAGCCATGGGTTTGGGAAATGAAAATCCCCACAGAACATAAGAGGTATTTTTTAAATATTAAAGTTATTGATTTTTTCAAATGGATTGATTTGTTTCTGGCTACCGGGTGCGTGGTCTTATGTATGATTTGACATCCAAACACTGCTTATGGCCGATAATTAATTTATTAGAAAAAGGAAAATAACAATAATAATAATAAAAAAAAACAATAACAACAACAAAAACTGGACGCACAAGTACATGCTTACATGTAAAAGCACATTCATGCCCAAAGACGTGTTTCAAAAGATAGCAAAATATTTCCTTTCTAGCTTGAAGGTTCTGTTTGGGAGTGTGATTGTGGTAGTTTTTCAAAGTATTTTTCATGCTGAAATACATCAAAATGATGTTTTTTTTATTTTTTAAAAACCATTTTTGACATCAGCACATCAAAATGATCTAAAAACATCAAACCATAGTCAAACGGGCTTGAAGTGTGGGTAATGGATGACTTATAGTTTTATACTAGTTAAAATTGATTGCATTTCGTTGTGAGCTGAATAAAAAATTTTATAATTGTTGAGATTAAAATAATTAATAGGTTTTGCTAGTTCAAAAATAAAATATAATATCTATACATGCAAAGTTTGATATAATAAAACACATCAACACATTCTGTTATAACAACACCAACAACGAAGACTTAACATCTAAGAATATCATTACTATTATTGTTAAAACAATAAAAAATATTAAATTATCCCGAGAAAAAAAATCAAAAACATTAACAAAAGATGAAGCAAGAAAACAAATATTAAATTATTATCATTATTGTTGTGTTAATAATGGGAAAAAAAATTCAATCAAAGAATAAAAAAAGCCTAATAACTTTAACAAAAAAGCAAACAAAAAAATGAAACAATAAAAAAATTATTAGCTAAAAAAATCATTTGACGTGAAAATAAAAAAAAACTAATAAAAAAACCAAAAGAAAGAACAGCGGAAAAAATTGAAATATCAATTTGCAAATTATCACAAACACAAACTAAAATTTAAGAACATATTTTTTTCTCAAAAAATGCAACCTCAACAAAAGAGAAAATAATAAAAATTAAAAACCAAAGCTAAGAGCACGTATATATAAACATGAAAAAAAATAAGGACTATTTAAGAAATGTAAAAAAATAAAGGAATTAAAATAAAAAAATTAAAGTATAAGGACTGAAATGAAAACCAAATATATTATCAATTTCAATCAAATGACAAAATTAAAAAAATCAAATCTTCTTTACCGAAAATATTAAGAGATTTAAAGCCAAACCCAAAATTAAAAGAATAAGTACTGAAATGAAAACGTAATATATAATCAATTTTAATCGGAGGACACAATTGAAATAAATTAAAATTTACATAACAAAAATAAGAACCATACAACACAAGTAAAATAGAAGAGACTGAAACAGGAAAACAAATAGAGCTCAATCTCCAATCGAATAAATATTGAGGGATAGAACAAGAAAAACATGGACCTAAAAGAAGAAAAAACAACAACCAAACAAACTTTAGCGAATATTCTAAACTTGAGTTAATATCTTAAACCCGCAACCTATGAAATTTTAATTCAAACTTAATCATAAAGTCCAATTTCTAATAAATTTAATATTTAAATATAAAACAAGAAAAATATCAATTTAGGAAATTCATCTAAGCAAAAGATAAAACAATTAAAAAATAGAAATCAAACTGGATATGTAGGAAATGAAAGGGGATCCATTATAAGAAAATCAACTTTAAAAATCATTCTAGGTAAAACAAAACGTAATAAAAATAATGACAGTAAAGCAGTTCCTAACTAGTTATTTTTGTTTTTGTATTTAATGAAAATTATATCATCATGACCAATTTAATAATAACAAAAAAAATACAGCAAAGATGAAAAAACTCATGAAAACTAGGCTTATATTTTTTTTTTATTTTTTTTAATGACAATTATATCATTTGTCATGCCAAAAAATCATGAAGAAACCCTTTTAACCCTAAATTATTTTTATAATATCAAGCTATATAGTTCTGCTTCATAAGATAAAATTGGATTGTGCCTTCATGTTTATTTATTTTTAATTTCTATTACTTTATCATGCTTAGTTAAAATCTTATATTTACCGACCATAAAGTGAGTTTATTTGACTTTAACTAGTTGAGGAAGGTACATTATGAGCAAAAACTCATAGCAAAGCTCACTTCTTTATCCCAGGGAAGTAAGGCTTATGGCTTAATTAATAACAAGCATGATAGCCAAATTAATTGGTGATTTTAGTGACTCTTATCGCATCATATTAGATTTATTTTTCTCTGTTTAAACAATAAGTTAATGTTCTAATGTTTTGATCTTCTAGTGAAGAATTAGGCCTAGAAGATTGAATAGATAAACTTTGATCCAAAATAAACACAAAAAAATTTAATTCTGTGACAAGAAACTACGAATCGATTTGTAATTTATTATCTGAATAAATCAACCACCACAATACAATTCTCCAGATTAATTAAGGATATATTGTCCGAAGAACAACTGAAATCTATTATTGATCAAGTGTAGTTTCCTAAACAAAAAATGCTCAATCTTTTCCTTCTACACTTTCTCAAATCTCAAGAACTCGTACAAATCTTGCAATAACACTAATATATATTATTTCAAGCTTAATTAGACTCCTCACGCTTGACAAGATTTACCTTCAACCCATGCTTCATGTACATTGTCAAAGCAAGCTTGGGCACAACAGGATGATCTTTCGCTACCTTCACATGGTAACGATATAAGATGGATGCCACAGCAAACTTCATTTGATAGTAGGCAAAATCCTTCCCCAAGCACAGTCGAGGACCGCCATTGAAAGCAGTGAATTTGTAGGCTGATTCACTCATGAATCGTCCGTCGACCATTCTTAACCACCTCTCCGGCTTGAACTCCCTGCAGTCACTTCCCCATATCGCCTCCATTCTTCCCATTGCATAGATCGCATAGATCACTTTTGTACCTTTCTCCAGCACAGTCCCGTCGGGAAAAATGTCATCCTCGACAACCTACAAGATATTGGAGCATTCTTTGAATCTGAAAGGGTGATTCATTACAAACTAGCAAAAGAAAATATAACAGTATTTTGTCGTTCAACTTTTTCCTTGCCCCTCGCCCCCTGAAAAAAAAAAACTAGTATACTTTTTAACGGTTCAGATATTCTGGGGTCTGCATTAAGTTTTTTCATCAGGTTGTGTATTCATATCTTTGATGATCTGTAAGTGGTGTGAGTAGAAGGACTCTCTTACCAAGAGGGTTGTAAGAAAAAATGATTCTCTTTTCATGAAGAAGACAACTAGCTCTGGGACCCTGGTTCAATCTCCACCTATTTCTAGGATCACCTCGAAATTTTCCTTATTTTATGAGTTAATTAACTGGTATTTCATGCCTTCCAAACAAGGTTTAGATACTTTACACAAACATATTGTCAGGTCAACAAGGAATTGACCAGGTACTGTCACACTTCAAGCAAGGAAATCTGACAGATTTTCGATTAAAGAAATAAGAACCTGCCCATTTCACACAAGCTAAGTTTTCCAAGAGAGATGCTTGCATTTATGATATATTGCATGAAGGTTTTTGATTGGTTGAATATAAACCTTGCAATTGGACAATGATTCAAGGGGCCGGGAGAAACGCTCTAGAAATGATCTACATGCATCATCACTAAGAAATGTTGCCATTATATATATATAAGGTTGCATGAGGATGTGTTAAATGATAAATATGCAAGAAACATGAATTCCAATTAATTAATCTAGAGATAAAAGAAAAAATTGTTAAAGAACCATCTCACCTAAAAGCTTAAGCTTATAGGTGAGGCGTCAGAATATGATTTATATTATTCTTTAACACACCTCCTCGAGTGAAAACTCATTGGGCTTGAAACTTGCACACAGACTCATTCTACTTTGTGCTTGATTTTTATTAAATAGAATGAGGGTGGTGAGATTCGAACTCGTGACCGCTAGGTCAACAAGGCTCTGATATCATGTTAAAGAACCATCTCACCTAAAAACTTAAGCTTATAGGTGAGGCTCCAGAATACAATTTATATTATTCTCTAACAAGAATAATCTTTATCTTAACTATATATGATTGTTCTCGAAATTAACCACTAGTGAAAAAATCTGTAATATTCACGATAATATGAAAGTTTTCCAAGTGATTCAAACAAAGATTTTCTGGAAAACTAGCATTACTCTAAGATATAAAGGAAAATATTGAGAATTGGGTAAGAGTTTGTAACTAGCTAGTTACCTCCTTGTGGTCCACCGGCACTGAAGGGTACAGCCTCAAGGCCTCAGATAAAGCAGCTTGCAAATAGTCCATCTTCTTTATCTCCTCTGGCCTAAACACTAATGGAGTCTTGGTGTCCAACTCTTCTCTCTCACTAATTATCTTGCGAGTTTCAGCAAGAATCTTCTCCTCTACCGTTGGATGTGAATCAAGAAGCCAAAAGAACCAACTCATTGCCACTGAAGATGTGTCTCTGCCAGCAAGAATGAAGTTCACACAAATATCTCTCAAGAATCTGTCTGAAAATGGCTGTCCATTCTCACCTTTTAATCCCATGAACACTGTTAAAAGATCTGATCCATGCCTCTTCTTATCATCCTCGCTTTGTACAGAGAGTTCTTTCTTTCTTGTCCTTATGACATTCTCTGCAAACTCATCCACATCTTCTATCGATCTTTTCAGCTTCTTCTCGGACCCCAAATCAAGATACCTCATAGCTTTCCATATGCATGTTGGTGTAACAAAACGCAGGACAGTAGCTTCTGTTGCATCTTCAAAGGCTCTAGCAAACGGTATGTCAGGCAAACCTGGACGCAAGCATCCTGGATCAACCCCAAACGCTATCATGCAAACATTATCAAATGTTAACCTCAGTAGAACATCCTGTAAATCAATCGACATCGAGTTGCTCACTGCATTTTGTAGGACTGGCAAGAGCCTAGAATGGACAAGTTCAAGCAATGATTCAGTAGTTAATTGCCTGAATTTTGTTGAATGAAACTCAATGCTCGCTGTTTTTCTTTGCCTCTGCCATTTCTCATCATCAGCATTGAATATTCCTCCACCGAGAAGATCACCCACGGTGTCGCGAAAATATTGTCCTTTAGGGTAATTAGAGAACTTGGTCTTGAGAAGATGCTCAAGATTTCTTGGATCCGCAGTCACCACACAATTGAGACTACTAAACCATGGACCTTTGAACCTAAAAGTCCCATTTCGATCACAAAGTACGTCGGAAATCCATTCATACATGTTATATTGAACACCAGACACCAAAGATGGTAGCATGCCTAGAACAGGCCATACGGGAAGTCCACAATGCCTTTTCTGCCTTAGAGAATGAATGGCGATGAAGACCACAAGAGCAAGGAGGAGCTCTAAAATTTGAACATGTTGCAAGAAAAACAGCCGCGGCGGAATGAAGTTTCCGGCAATATCACTGGACAAGGAGGAGGAGAGGGAGGTGAGATTGCTGCTGCTGTTAGGGTTGATCATGGTGTCGGGATGATACGGAACTGAACTATTGTACATATGGTTATAGCTGGCGATCATGTGTTAATTATAAGGGAGGAATCTGTTTGTGTTTTCTTGGCGTGCAGTTTTCGCTACAATAGGTATGAATTGGTGAGCAGAAACCTGTGGGCTCCTGCTGCTTTTTCTGTGACTAAACTGAATAACTCTCCCACTTCTTACTGATTTGGATGGCTTTGGCCTCGTTGGTGTTTTTCTAACTTTTGAAATGGAATATTTTAGGCCTCTGGCAAATGATAACGTGGTGTGATAAGAGTTGCTGCGACTGGGGTTGACACTTCTGCGAGAGAAGAAGAATTTGTGGAGGAAAAGATGAAGTCGGTCACCGATAGCCTAAAAAAAAAGGTTACTTATGAACACAGATTTGTCTAGTTAGTCTAGACAACTTTAACTTGTGGATTTTCTGGGTTTTGGTTTAGAATAAGATATTGTTTTTCACTGCATGCTAAAAAATTTAATTATAAAAATTTGGTATTTTTAAATTATTTTCATGTTCTGATGTCAAAAATATTTTTAAAAAATATAAAATATTATTTTGATGTATTTCTGAATGAAAATCAATTCAAAAATAATCTCAACTTGTAAACTTCAACTTGAATAAGTTTGAGAAGTGCCTCCCAAAATCAAAACCAACCACTTAGTAAATTCAATTTAGGTAATCTTCAAGACCTAATCAGGAGCTAAAAAATAGTCTTGTCTTGTTATAATATGTCAAGGATCCACCTACTCGATCGTAAACTCCAACCACATGCTTAACAAAGTACCATAACAAAATCCAACCACTTATTTTTTTAAACATAATAAACTTAATAAGGTACCTAATTGAATAAGCAGGTGGTGTTAATAAATAAATAAATAAATAAAAAGTGATTCCACTATCATAACATTTTATATTAGAATTGAGCAAGCTGATTAACTTGTAGGAATAGAATGGTTGGTACGAGATTACGAATTCCATAAAATAAAATAATTTTTGAGAATTTAAGGTTTCCTATGAACTTACAGACCAAGAAGAAAATCTACCTGCGTGACCATGTCGCCCTTTTTTATAAGCAAGACAAAATAATAGATGGTGGACACTATTATCTTCATAAATTAATTGTATTACCACTCTTCACGTTCAAGGTGAACTAAGGTCACCAAGAGCTGTAAATATCTTGGGTTACCAAGTAAATAGAACAAGTTTTTCATGCCATAAACTCACTCTCAATTTTCTCTTACATTAAATTTATATATATATATATATATTCTCTTACATTACATTTACTCTTAATTCTCTTCGCATTGAATTACAAGTTCGTCCATTATTTAATCCTTGAGATTGAATAATCTCTATGAATTATATCTTTATGTTTTGAAATTTTTATCTAAACATGTCTTTTACAAAAATCTTCATTAAAATATATCTAAACATGTCTTTATGAAAAGTCTCCACATGAATCTCTATATGTGTCTCTAATATCTCTAAAAAAACTAGGGATCATTCTTCAAGTTTCTATGACCATATATCCCCCAAAGGATAAAGCAAATCCTTAAACAGGTCCTCAAGACCATTTGTTCCCAAAAGAATGTAAGATCCTCTCCAAGTATCCATGATCACTTATCTCCAAACAAATCTAGATCATACCCTAGTATGTGTTGCTCATGGAAATTTTATCTCTAATCACGTTCTTGAATGCATACATGAACCGTATACTTACTTATTCTCTAGATTTTTTCTTTTTAAAACAAGACAATGAAATTTTATTTCTCTTGAAAAAACATTTACAAAGGAGAACATGTGTTCACAACATAAAAAATACAATCATTAAAAGCCATAAAGACAACATTTTCATACACATATAGCTATATAAGGTATCATATTATGATTTTTTCCCTCCACTTTTGCTTGTTATATCATCTAAACATATTAATTTAAAAGATTGCGAGGGAAAAATCATGATACATAAGTTTTCAACAACAATAATAAAAAGAATTATAGTCATAAATGACTAAAAATGCTTGCCAAAAATAGCTGGCATTTGCTGACAATGCTAACTTGAATGACTAGAAATATTAGTCGTTAATGGTTACATATGTAAATGCTAATGCATGGGCTTTTATATATCTCATGCATGACATAGTCACCACCAACACCATGTTTTTTTGGGTCAAGACCCAAATGATTATATCTGACTTGACATGACTAGGGTTTTTCTTTCTCTTCATGCTTTTTTTGATACACTATTCAATATGCATATATTGGGTATTTTTTTCAAGTTCAAAGGAGTTAAATAAAGGTGTTGCGCACTGCCCACACACAAAACTTTCTATACTTTATTGACAAACGCTCTACAACTACAATCTTTTTTGCAAGTTTGGCGCAACATTTCTAGTTAGTGATTACAATGCAAACATCCTTTATTTTGTTTCATGAAAATCAAGAACTTCCTTTTTTAGCAAATGGTTATTTATCACTAACACGTTACTGACAGTCATCAACATTTCAATTGATAATAGTTTCAAACATTACATCTAACAATGGACACAAATAGTTCTATCAATCGATTATAACATCACTCTTCATATTTGAGGTAAGATGACATGATCAAGGTTTTTAAATAACTTGGGTCACCAGGTAAACAAAATAAGGTTTCCATGCCACAAAAATCACCATCAATCTTCTCTTACATTACACTTATATTTTCTTTTCAATAACATGTGCTCTCAATTGTTTTCTTATATTATTTCTCTCATACGATTATTGACTTAGATATCAAAGATTTTATCGTTTCTCAAGGGAATTATTTTTTAGAAATATTCAAAGCCAAAACAAAAGTTTAAACGTGAATCCTAACTCATATGTCTTGGTCTAATTTCACAAGAAAACCTAATTTCTATGTGAAGTTATTTCCTGACTTCAACATGCATGTTAAAAACATTTGAGTTAAAATCACCATATGAAAATAAATGGAGTACCTTATAACCTACCATATGATATTTAAAAATAAACATATAATGTATTTTTTCTAGAAAAATATGGCAATTATTTTTTAAAAGTTCTTTTAAACTATAAACTTTATCCCTTTAATGATCATTTTTTGTTTTTATCCCAAATTATGCATTGAAAAACATGTTGGAAAACCTTCAATCTTTATTTGTTATCCCTTTATAGTTTAATGTTATAACTTTTCTATTCCCAAAGTACTTGTAATTCTATATTATGTAAATTTATGGGATGTATATGTAATTTATTTTAGTTAATGTGTCCAGTCTTGTCAATATATTAATCATATGTAATGATGTATAAATTATGATGAGAAGTAATGTCCTCTTTCATTTTGTGTAAGTGTTGAACAATAAGAACCAAAAACTTTGGACAACCACTAAATTAAAGATTTTTGTACAACTTTTAATATGTTTTTGTAGAAAAAAAGCGTGGAAAAGAGTAAATTTGACTAAGTACTTAAATATCTTATTCAATACCTAAATTATTTATTTTATTAAAAATATATAAATTAATTATTACATAATTTAATAATAATAAAAATAATTAAAAAAGGGTCGAAACAATCGAAAGACAAAGCGTTGATGCCTTGCCTCCCGGGCAAGATTATTTTTTATATAAAAAATAATATTTAGATATTAAAATAAAATAGAAAAAACCAGTTATAAAAATATATAATATCACTAATTAGATTTAATCCAATATAAAATACCTTGTAAAATCATAGTATAGATTTATAATTGGAATATGGAAAAAAAAGAATTATTAAAAAAGTATATTAATTTTTAAAATTTATATCAGAATTATTAAAATTAAATGGTCTAATCTAGAAAATCTTGAAATCAATAAATTATAAATAAAAATCACATATATAATAATAATAATAATTATTATTATTATTTTACAAGACCCCCATAGGTTTTTCATTCAACGAGGCTTAAGACAAGACAAGACAGCAAGTGTTACTCCGTTGCAACACTTGCCGCAGCAAGATTCTTTAATGACTTCTCTTTTTCACAAATTTCAAGAGGTAATTACATGCTTCTCTCTATTCTCCTCTCAGGTGGTGTATAACTTAACCCTTTTCTCTTTGTTTGTATGCAAAGTAGATATATTTTTTAGGTAGATTCAGGATCATGTTGGTTGATGGAAATAAATTTTGGATTTTGCGTAATCAAGACATTTTAGACGAGCCCATTTTGGAAATGTATAAATTTATGGTTTCTTTTTATTTCTGGAATATTTTAGCGATTGAATCCATCGTAGCATCCATGAAGTTTGATTACAGATAGTGGAATTTATTTTAAGTTAGAATCTAAGTAGAGAAATTGATAATTGACATTTGCTGATGTAAGTGAAGGAGATAGATGATTGAAGCTGTTAGTGTTTAGTCAGCAGAACTAAAAATAAAGTTTCTTAGAATTGCTCTATGCATTGTTTTGTGAAACGAGTGGCTTCATGGATCATTTCGATAAAATGATTAAAGGTTTTTCCTTTTTGGGTTTTAACTACAGGTTGTGAAAACTCTAGCCGAAAGTCCCACAGATGTTACAAGTATAAGGGACCTTAAACATCTATTTATTTTAACCAGGTTTGTGTATCTTTTGTTTTCTATGCTTTCATTGGGTGTATGTCGCTTCTCTCAGTGTACATTTTGCAGGCTGCAGTAAAGGGTTCTTTCAAAATATTGTTGGAATTATATTGGCTCCTGAAGTCTGTGCTATAGACCATCTGATTTGCAAGATTTTTTTTCTTTTCTCTTTTTAGTCTAAATCTCTTTTTCAACAAGTAATATTATCAAAAAGTCGAGGTTCAGAAGTTCAAATATAGTGTTTTTTCTTGCTTTGGTCCTGCTCTCAAATTTCGTAATTGCTTTGATCTTACTCTTAAATTTGACAATTGCTCGACTTTCTTTTCTTTGAAGTGTTGGTGAAATATTCTAAAACTTCAATTTGAAACTTCTTTTTCAAATACTTTGGTTCTCTTATCTTGTATTAGGTTCATCTTCAATGTAGCTTTATCTCAACATGAGTGCGCCTACATCACCTATTATATTTAGATCTTTAATTGCTTGTTCTTTTGAGTACCTTGAGTTGCTAATGAGAGGTAAGATTTTCAGCTGCAATCGTTTGGGAAGGAATGCTGATAAGGCTGTCGCAAAGGATATCATTGAAATGGCCAATAAATCTTATGTTGCTGAACTGCAGAAAAAGATCCAAGAAAACATCCATTTTCAAATTACAAACTTCTGCACAGCTATGAATGATATTCTTCTTCCTGATGCAAGAAAGAGAAGTAGGAAGGAAGAAGCTCCTCCACAATCTGATGCTTTTGCTGTTGGCAAGAGTGGTCCACCTACTGATCGCCATGGTGAGTTTACTTGCACAATCCTACATGTTAATTTACTGAAAGTCTTTTCCATATTAATTTTATAAAATAATAACAACCTTGAAACTTAAATTGCTCAGATGAACTTACATTGCGCCTGTCACATATTTGCTCATCTCTTGATGATGGCTTACTGTTGCATGTTTTATGCCTTTATAATAATCTCTTTTCCATAGTAATGGTGTAGCTCTGAGATAATTTTGATTATAGAGTACCCAGTATATATATTATTGACAAGTTATATATTGCTCAGTATCACTGGAACCATACCCAATGCCATTTGGAGCTTTTGATTCCTAAAAGAATACAGTTACATGAAACAGAAAGGACCAAATTGTTGGATAGGGATACAATTAGAGGCACAAGCCCTTATCTGTGACTAAACTTATATCCTTCAATTTTGATTAATGATGTTTTTCAGCACAGCTATACCTGAGACAAGGCAGTTGAATCATGCTGAAGTATCACAGAGTTTAAAGGATCACATTGGTTACACACTCAAGGTGAAGCCATCTCTGACGCCCCGTCAAAAAGCTGGACAAGGTTTACTCGTAAACGGTGAGGCTGATGCTGGCACTGTTATTGCCATATACCCTGGCATCATATACAGTCCTGCTTACTACCAGTACATCCCAGGGTACCCAAGAATTCATGCCCGGAACCCGTATGTGATCACTAGACATGACGGGACAGTTATCAATTCACAGCCCTGGGGTTTTGGTGGTGAAATTCGTGAAGTTTGGGATGGCTTAACAGTGCCAGAAATCACGCCTAATGTGCAAAGTACTGGTAAAGATGGTCCAGAGCTAGTCTGGAGGGTCCTGAGCAAACCTTTGGAAGGTACTGGGGTTGGTGATGTCTTGGAGAGGAGAAACCCATTAGCTTTGGCTCATTTTGCCAACCAGGCAGCACTGGGTATGCATCAAAATGTTATGGCCTGCCCTTATAACTTCCCACTGACCGAGATAGATTTGAGGACCTATATACCAAATGTATCGTTTGCCAATCCAGAAGAAGTGAATATTAGAAGATTTGGCAGTTTTTGTTTCAGTGCCAAAAACAGTGAATCCAATGTTCCTGTTCTCAAGACTCTCGTACTAGTTGCTGCTAGGGCACTCTGTGATGAAGAAGTGCTCGTAGACTACAAGTCGACAAACATGAAGTGTTAGCCACTCTGGTGTACTCCTGTGAATGATCGGAGGTGATGGAGCCGATGAGTTCGATATCGAAAATGGGTTTCAAGAGAAGCTAGACTTTTCCTCAAGTTTACCAGCAAGCTTCTGTGTTGAACCTCTTAAAAAACTTCATTGTAGAAGCTTGACATGTTATGATTATACTCTGAAAATACAAAATTGTTTCAGACAATATATATATCAGTTGAGAGTTGCAAAATTACCCGGAGAGTTGGAGCCTCTGTGGCTCTTGCAGCATGTCCTTGTACTGCCCCAAGTGGGAATCTCATCCCATCTTAACATCCCTCTCCATCGATGTATCTCTGGAGACAATTCCTTTGTGCTAATATGTCGATAATTAATAATCATATACAAAATAGTTGTGAGATTTTGCAGCCCTAGCAATAAGAATCACAAGCTGTGGGACATTCTCATGTCAAGCTCCAATAAAGAACTCATCTGTTCATGTAACTTCATTTTAAAAGAGCCAATGATAAAGCAATTGGAGAACTACTGAGAGAATTTGGTAAATGCAAGGTAAATAAATAACAAAAATTAAGAATTAAAATGTAATAATTACATGGTCTTACAATGTAAAAATTAAAATTGTTTTTGTTGTGTATATGTATTTCAAGAAACTCAACAATAAAAGGAGACTGAATCTGTAGTTTAGACAACCAAGGAGAAATAGGATTTGCTTGGTGAAAAACAATGAAGAGGAAGGGGATAAATAGTGGTTTGCGATAATGTACAAGTTAAATTTTTATTGATTGAGTTTTGTTTGTGAATAGTAAATTTTGATTATCTATGTTATATTATATACGAGAATAATTTCAAAATTTAAAAATTAAGTTGAATCATGATTTTTTTTTTTTAATAGAGGCAAGTAAAAGTAAATAAATTATAGGACTTAGAATAATTGTTTTTTAAATTAATAACAATGAAGAGAAAAAATAGTGGATAGTTTAAGGTTGTCTGTGACTGTGTGGTACAAGTCAACTAGTCAAGTGATAGAGCTTGTCTAGGAGGGCGGTTGCAGTAACTTTTCAAAATGCTTTTCGTGCCGAAATATATCTAAATGATATTTTTTTATTTTTTAAAAATTATTTTTGATATCAGCACATCAAAATGATCTAAAAACATCAAAATATATTCATTTAAAATAATTTCTTTTTTAAAAAAACTGCGGCACGACGAGTGAAGCGCCGTGTAAAACAGCTTATTAACATGCGCGTGCGGTCGAACAAACATAAGACAGAAAGAAAGGAAAGCCCAAGCTGAAAAGCCTACTCATTAGAGTTCAGGTTACCTAAGCAACTTGGCCCAGCATGTACGGACACAACTTAGGCCTGAGATTGTTTCATTCAACGAAGCAGAAGGCAGGAGTGCGAGTGTTGCTGCTGCTGCTGCAGTTTCTTCAATGGCTTCTCTTTTTTACAAGTTTCAAGAGGTAATTGCTATCTTTCTTTCTCTCCATCGGCATTACTTAATCTGTTTCTCTATTTGATTGTCTGGTTAGATATTGGTTTGATTCTGGGTCATGTATATTGGCAATGATGGAGATAAAGTTTTAGATTTTGAATCAAGACATTTTAGAATAACCCATTTTGGAAATGTATAAAAAAAATTGTGATGTGAGAATTATGGGTTTTGTTTGTTATGGAATATTTTGTCAATGAATGTGTAGTAACATCTGTAAAGATTGATAACAAATGATTGAATTAGTAGAAAGAAGTTAGGATTCAAGTAGAGGGGTTGTCAATTGACATTTGAGCGTGTTGGTCTTTAGTTAGTGGAACTAAAAAATGGAGTGTCATGGAATTGCTCTGTGCTTTGTTTTGCCAAAGGAGTTACTGCACGGGTTCAATGTTGATACAAATAGTAAAGGTTGTTTCTTTTTGTGTTTATGTTACAGTTTGTGAAAACTCTATCCAAAAGTCCCACATTTGCTAGAAATCCAAGGGAGTTTCAATTTGAAACGGACATGAATCGTCTCTTTCTTTTTACCAGGTATGTGTGTCTCTTTATTTTCCAAGTTGTGATTGGGTGTATCTTTCGTGTAGATTTTGCAGGCCTCATCAGGGGTTCGTTCAATAAATTGTTGGCATTAGACGGGCTCCTGAAATCTGTGCTAGAGACTATCTGATTTACCTTTTCCTTTTCTTTTTTTTCCTTTGTTTTGTTTTCAAGAAGTAATATTATCAGAAAGTCTCAAAATTCATAATGAAAGTTGAAGTTCAAAAAATTCAAAATTACTGCATCTTCTTGCTTTTCATACTCTCGGGTTTCATAATTGTTTTGATCTTATTCTCAAATTTGATATTTGTTGGACTTTCTTTCTTTGAAATGCTGGAGAAGTTTTCTGCTGAATTTTATGTTTGAGATTTCATTCTAATATGCTTTGATTCTCTTGTATCAAATTGCTGCATTCTCAAGACCATGTAGCTTTATGTTCACATAGTGCGACCTACATCACCTATTATATTGAAACCTGTGATTTCCTGTTCTTTAGAGTGCCTTGATTTAATGGAGTTAAAATTTTCAGCTACAATCGTTTGGGGAAAAATGCCGACGAGGCAGATGCGGAGGAGATCATTGAAATGGCCAATAAAGCTTCTGTTGCTGATCAGCAGAAACAGGTCCAAGAAAATATCCACTTTCAAATTACAAACTTCTGCTCAGCTATGAATGGAATTCTTCTTCCTGATTTGGAAAAAAGAAGCAAGAAGGATGAAGCTCCTGCACAATCGAATACTGCTCCTCGGCGTAGTGGCCTTAGTTTTGCTGTTGGCAAGAGTGGTCCACCTATTGACCGTCCTGGTGAGTTTATGTGAACAATTCCACTTGTTAATTTACAGAGAGTCCTCTCCAGAGTAATTCATGAAATAATAGCAACCTTATAACTTAAACTATCCAGATGATATTACATTGTGCCAGTCACAATGTTTGCTAATTTCCTGTTCCTGGCTTGATGTTACAGACAAGTGTTTTCTCCTGTTTCTTTATGCCTTTTTATTTCTCTTTTTTATCATACTAATGGTGTTATTCTGAGATGATTTTGATAATAGAAAGCAAAAATTTTTCATCCAGTAAAACAATTGACAAGTTATGTAATGCTGATTCCTAAAAGAGCAATTCAGTGACATGAACAGAATGGAGCAAATTGAGGGATAATAATACTATCAGAAGCATGAATGCTTATTTAAAACTAAACTTCTATCCTTCAATTTTGATTAATGATGTTTTTCAGCACAGCTATACCTGAGACGAAGCTGTTAAGTCAAAGCGAAGTATCACAGAGTTTAAGGGATGGAATTGGTTACTCACTTGATCTCAAGCCATCTCTGATACCCCACAAGGAAGCTGGAGAAGGTTTGTTTTTGAGTGGTGAGGCTGATGTGGGCACTGTGATTGCCATATATCCTGGTGTCATATACAGCCCTGCTTATTACCGGTACATCCCAGGGTACCCAAGAGTTGATGCCCAGAACCCATATTTGATCACTAGATATGATGGGACTGTGATCAATGCCCTGCCTTGGGGTTCTGGGGGTGAAAGTCGTGAAGTGTGGGATGGCTTAACTGTGCCAGAAATCAGGTCTAATGTGCAAAATGTTGAGAAAGGTCAAGACCGGGTCTGGAGAATGCTGAGTAAACCTTTGGAAGGTACACGAGTTGGCTCTAGTGGTGATGTCTTAGAGCGGAGAAACCCGTTAGCGTTGGCTCATTTTGCCAACCACCCAGCGAAGGGTATGGATCCAAATGTTATGATTTGTCCCTATGACTTCCCACTGACTGAGAAGGATATGAGGACCTATATACCAAACGTATCTTTTGGAAACCCTGAAGAAGTGAATATGAGAAGATTTGGCAGTTTTTGGTTCAAATCTAGTGCCAAAAATAGTGTATCTGATGTTCCTGTTCTCAAGACTCTGGTTTTAGTTGCCACTAAGGCGCTCTGTAATGAAGAGGTGCTCCTGAACTATAGGTTGAGCAACACAAAACGTCGACCAGCATGGTATACTCCAGTGGACGAAGAGGAAGACAGGAGGAGATGGAGCTAATGAGTCGTTATTGAAAGTGGGTTGCAACCTGGACTTTGTCGTTCTTCAGGGATGCTTATGTCAGTGCAGGAACTGCCCCTACAGCTGGTGTACTTGCGAGAATTGTTAAAAACCTCTGAAAAACTGTATTGTTGAATCTTGATATGTTGAGATTATAGAATAGGATTGAAGTGCTCAATAGCTTCGTAATCAAGCCAGGCTTAGCAAATTGTTTTAGGAGTGACAAGTTTTGAGTTTATGCTTTTCTTTGTCTTTGAATTCTGGAGTTTTGTTATAACCAAAATAGATTCCATAGCGAATCTATTTCAAGGTAGTATTCTGCTCCAGAAACTTGGTACTCTAATGTTAAAACATATACTGATTGATGATTTGTGTCATCGTTTCAGAAACAATAATAATTAATTTACTCTTAAAAATAAAAATAAAATTATTTGTGAATTTTGATTTTGACTTTTTTTTTATTCTTTTGTGAATTTGTTTTTTCTTCTCAATCTCTCCCTTAAAATTAAATTTCTAGGTTGTCCTCTAATTGTTATTTTAAGTAATGCATGCAGAGAACTTAAGGAAGAAGGGATGAAATAGTGAAAAAGAAGAAGGTTAGGGATCTAAATCAAATTTTAAAAAAGGGTATGCACTAAGTTCATGTTGACAAAAAGTTCATGGTAGTATTTTTTTCCAGTTACGTAATAAAAATTCCATATTTTGTACATATATAGATTGATGATTTGTGTCATCGTGATTAAGTTCTTCTTCTCCGACTACCTGGAAAGCCATGTGTGTACAGAAGGAATGGTTTTCTTTAATTTGTGATACTAAATTTCGACTCTCCCGTGTTCGCATCCAAAAAAAAAAACCCGACACGCGCGATGCTGCCATTATCAACGACAGCTTCACTTCAATCCATCAAGAACTGCAACGTGTCCCTCTGAAAGACCTTTACGACACTGTATCCACAAAAGTCCAGTAATTTGATTATCTTAGTGTTCCTATTTTTGAATTACAGAATTATGGCAATGAACTTTTACTCCGCTGCTCTTCAGATTTGGTCCAGCCCAATAAAGAACGGCAAAAAGAATCTTAGTCGACGAGAATGGAATTTCCTGAACCTGATTCTGATGTCTGGGAAATGGAATCTGATTAGTCTAGATGATCTTTAAAGCACTGTGTGAATCTCGGTCAATGAGAATGGAATTTCCTGAACCTGATTTTGGGACCTCGCAGCTTGAGGGCGTTGCTGCATTTTCAGTGGTAGGTGTTATTCAGGGTGAAAAGGATGATGAGGAAAAGAGAGCTGTGGTTTTGTGGATGGTAGAGCTATGATATATAATCTTTATGATTTAACATCAAAACCTCTGGATTTGCATCTTTCTGGAGAAGTTTTGCAGTACGAAGGGCATCGTGCATGGCCACATTATGAGACGTACCCTTATTTGTGTTTGAACCATGCATGCTACTTGTAGCGGCAGGTAGAGGAATCGCTCTTTGCTTTCTTTTATCTGTAAAATGGTGTCATTGTCCGACGCTGATACAATTGCTAAATATAGCTTCTTCTTTTCTCTCTTCCAGGCTGTGAAAACTGAAAATTTCATGGTACGTATACGTTTACACGCACATACTTGTGCTAATTTTTTCATGATTTTCAAATGTGTTCATTTTTTCAGTAATTGTTCTCTGTTGCAGTAGGGATATATATAGGAAAAATAAAATAAAAATAAAAAACTAATTTCTAGTACTGACTATTTATGTTACACTATGTTAAGGAACCATCTCACCTAAAAGCTCAAGCTTGTAGGTGAGGCCCCAGAATATGATTATATTATACTCTAACACACCTCCTCAAGTGAAAGTTCTTTGGGCTTGAAACTTGCACAGGCCCACATCACCTTGTGCTTTTTAGTTTTTTTTTATCAAATAGAATGGGGGTGGTGAGATTCGAACTCGTGACCGCTGGGTCAACAAGGCTCTGATACCATGTCAAGGAACCATCTCACCTAAAAGCTCAAGCTTGTAGGTGAGGCCCCAGAATATGATTATATTATACTCTAACACACTAAAATACAAACACACGCATGCATGCATGTGTGTATGGATGTAGAGGGGGGGGACTCTGCATGCAACGTTTATCATGCATTCGACATCAGAAACATACTTTAGGAGTGAATTACATGCTTGATTAGGAATTATTAATAAGGTTTTTAATAATAGCACATGCCCTGTAGCTAGTTTATGGCCATCAGTATTAGTATTTGTTAGTAGATCGAGGGATTCAAACTTACTTGTGAATATAGTACTTCCCGAGTTTTAATATAAATTATATCTGAGTCTTTTTATAAGTTTAAATTTTTAGATAAAATAGTTTTTCAATATGATATTAAGTTTTATTGACACAGTGTTCACGAGTTTGAATCTCACCACTCTTATTTTATTTGATAAAATTCAAGTACAATGTAATATATATTTGTGCAAGTTTCAAGCCCAAAAAACTTTCACTTGAGAGCGTGTGTTAGAGAATAATATATATCATATTCTGAGACCTCACCTACAAGCTTAAATTTTTAGATAAAATAGTTAATTATTAAGTATTAACACCTCACGTGGTTTCTCTGCACTAATTAAACGTGGGCTGCGGGACTGCATCATTGAACTGAGTGCCTTTATCAATTTGAAAAATCATCACAGTACCGCTATATAATAAAGCCTCTGCAGCATGATCACCCACCATGCATTCAACAGCAAAAACTTACTTAATTTGCAAGTGATCAATTCATTGAAAGCTTAGCGATTGTGCCAGGGAGAGATGGATAGCAGGAAGATGACGAGTTTGGTTCTGATACTGTCCTTCCTCTTCATCGCAACCATTTCTCCTTTTGCTTTCTCTGCGAGGGAAATTCCAGTACTTACCTCTGATGGTGGTGGTGTTGACGAGATCACTACTGCTAGTAATACAAGGAGCAATATTCCACTCTCAAATGTCATGTTGCCTGTGTCGTCTGGCCGCTGTCTCCCGCCGGGAACATCTCCATGCGTGATCGACGACATAAGCTGTTGCAGCGGGATATGCCTTACAAGTTTCCCAGAAAAATGCCTTTGAATATTGGTATCACCAGACAAAGCTAGCCAGTGGGATTAATGAAGTTAAAAATGAAGATGGTGGTTCGTGAAGGATGGAGTAAGACTGAAAAATAAAACATTAGCTGGGATATAATTATTGTATCCATGGCTGTGCATCTTTTATATATTCTGTTTTTTTCCCTATGTTGCAAGTGTGATTTCGTTTGTGGTATCTTAAGTGTTGTTGTTTTTTTAATAAATCAAGTTTGTTTATGTTTTTTTTCCCCTGTAATTTATTTGTCAGATTATAAAAAAGTAAAATCTTAAATATATATTTTTGAATTATTATTAACAAAAGATCTTTTTGAATAAATAATAGTTTTTGAGAGAGTAATTTATCCAAACAAAAAAACTGATATAATTAGTAATTTATCCATTAATAAGATACAAGTTTGCATGCTTGTGGTGTGTTCATTGTTGTTAAAATTGCGAGTCAACTCGTAAAATCGTACAATTTTACGAGTTAACTCATTAAATCGTGTCAACTCGGATAGAAAAATCGATTTTGGCCAAACTCGGTCAAACTCGATTAAAATTGGACAAAATCGGAAAATCGGACAAACTCGTTCCGATTTTACGATTCTGATGAAAAATTGCATTTGGCGCTCGGCTGCTCGCGCCCCGCGCTCCCCCCATTCGCGCGCCCCTCTGTCTCTACAATTGCAAGTCTGCATATATATAATTATATATATATATATATATATATATATAATATTATCTTTCTCTCTATCTCTTTTATATATACGATGGAATTATTATTAAAAATTATTAATATTAACTTTAAAATTTATACTTAAAATTTTTGAAAAAAAAATATTTTTTATTTTTTACTTTAAATTAAATTTTTTTGATATTTTTAAATCATTTTTATGTCGAAATAATTTGTTGGAGTTGGAGCTAGAACTGACAATATCGATATTGATACTAGTATTAGTACTGATAATCTTTTCAATAATAATCCTTTTGATGAATATATTAAAAATAACGAGGAAAATGACGGTCATGAGACTTATTTTAATTTATATAGCACAACAACAAAATAATTATTTTAAATTTGTTAGTTTTTACCTAATGAAATTCTATGGACATAATTGTTTTGTAATGTATTTTTAAGTTATTTTGAATCATGTATGAACCTTAACTAATAAAGTTTTATGACCATAATTATATTGTATTGTATTCGAAAATATTTCACTTACGATTTTACGATTTTTCTACCTACACGATTTTAGCTATGATTTTACGATTTTTGTACAGAAAAATTCAAGTACGATTTTACGATTCGATCTTACGATCTGATTTTTCGAAACCCCTTCCGTTTCGTGTCAAAATCGCGATTTTGACAACCTTGGATGTGTTGTTGGACCAAATATTTTAAAAATATATATAAAAAAAATCATGTTTTATAGAATTTTTTTAGCATTGTTATTAAACTAAAAAAAGAAAAGAAATTAAGACATAAAAAGGTAGGCCTAGTGTCTACCACACCAATAATAGACTAGGCCCGCGTGTCTGACATTTATTTATTTGTTTTGTTTTTTTATTAAAGACTCCTTGCTTCTGTTTTCATAAAATAAGCCGCAAACAAATTATGTGGTTCCTTAAAAAGGATATTGTTGTAATTTTCAATTCTCGTACCTATGACCTCTAGATCAAATACACATGCTAATGATTCTAGTTATAACACAATGTTTGTATTCAAACGATTTAGGTAAATGAGATTTATTAGGTAAATTAGCATCCTATTTTTTTCCAATTTGTTTGAGGTGGCAACAAATTCAAGACATATTCCCCATAAATGAAAAAAATAACAACCAAACATTGAAGGAGCCAACGTCGGGAGGCTTGCAAGAGATTATGTTTGATGTGACGGGGAGTAGGTTTGTGGGCCGGACAATAATACATGAGTTGTTGCCATTTATTACAGTGAAAGGAGCAGGCCACCAAGTTCCAGGAAGCGTCGGCTCCGAAAATTTTGAACTTTTCTTCAAAAATATTATTTTTTATATATTAATATTAAAAATAATTTTTAAAAATAACTTTAACAATACTCCCATAAAGGAATCCATATCGACCTAATAATTTGTAAAATTTTCTTTCATGATCTAATATCATTTATCATCTTGGTTCATTTCGTTAAATCCTCAATATGTTTTTTAATTTCGTATATTGGTTCATAACAATTCTCCTTTTATTGCATGGAAAATTTCCTAAATCGAGATACATATTATGCCATAATATATATATATATATAAATACCTATCATGAATTCATGATTATGAAGGCAGAGTAATCCAAAGAGTTGGATTTTCAAAGGTGTCGAAGTTCCAATCCAAAGCTATTGACTAGAAGGAGCCAATTCCTTCCAAATCATTCACTTAGGGGAAAAGCTCTGAGAAGTACAAAATCTCGCTTTATTTTCTGCGCATGCAACAAAATAGAATACAATAAAATAATCAACGGAAAATATTTCTCTCTAATAATTCCAAAAAAAGGAAGAAAATCCGATGCATTTTTAATGAGTTGATCCAACTTATAAAGCACACACAAATTCTATATATATATATATATATATATATATATATATATATATATATGTGCTGGAACATGATTGATTTCAGTATTTATGACGTGCATAGTCATTGAACCCACCATTGACAATTTGTGCCCCATTCTACCACCACCCATCTATGTTTTTTTTGTTATTAATGAGTTGTTTGGAATATAATTTGAAAAATATTTTAAAAAAATAAAAAAAATATTTTTATATTATTTTAATGTGTCGATGTCAAAAATAATTTTAAAAAATAAAAAATATTATTTTAATATATTTTTAAACAAAAAAACTTTATATATATATATATATGGATTCAAAGAAAATTTATTCTTGGAAAACGTATTTTGTAGGCTCAGGTGAGCGAATAAAACTCCAGTTGTTCCAGACTTTTACAAGAGATGTACATCCTAACTCAAACTAGACTTGCTGTGCAAATCTCAATCTCTTTATCACCACATATCGTATATTGAGAACTTTAAATATATTTCCAATCATACAATATATACTTTTAAAATGAGAGGATGGAAGGAGACTCACCAGAAACAATTCAAACAACGCTAAATTTCTTGTATCATACCTTATACAAGACAAATAAAGGGCAATATCTACAACACACGATTCTTATCTGTCTTTCTTTGAATTCTGAAGCCGCGCAGAGAGACAAAAAAGAAGAAAGAAAAAGAGAGAGAGGAGAATATCCAACATTGGCTTTACACCACATTCTCCTTTGCATCTTTTTCAACTTCTTTCTTCGTCTTTAGCTCAGCTAGAGCGAGTAGAAGCTGATACCTGAGCTCACCAAGAACTGCAACGTGTCCCTCTGAAAGACCTTTACGACACTGTATCCACAAAAGTCCAGTAATTTGATTATCTTAGTGTTCCTATTTTTGAATTTCAGAATTATGGCAATGAACTTTTACTCCGCTGCTCTTCAGATTTGGTCCAACCCAATAAAGAACGGCAAAAAGAATCTTAGTCGACGAGAATGGAATTTCCTGAACCTGATTCTGATGTCTGGGAAATGGAATCTGATTAGTCTAGATGATCTTTAAAGTACTGTGTGAATCTTGGTCAATGAGAATGGAATTTCCTGAACCTGATTTTGGGACCTCGCAGCTTGAGGGCGTTGCTGCATTTTCAGTGTTAGGTGTTATTCAGGGTGAAAAGGATGATGAGGAAAAGAGAGCTGTGATTTTGTGGATGGTAGAGCTATGATATATAATCTTTATGATTTAACATCAAAACCTTCACGCATGCATGTGTGTATGGATGTAGAGAGGGGGAGGGGGAAGGAGACTCTGCATGCAACGTTTATCATGCATTCGACATCAGAAACATACTTTAGGAGTGAATTACATGCTTGATTAGGAATTATTTAATAATAGCACATGCCCTGTAGCTAGTTTATGGCCATCAGTATTTGTTAGTAGATCGAGGGATTCAAACTTACTTCCCGAGTTTTACTTACTTCCCGAGTTTTAATATAAATTATATTTTGAGTCTTTTTATAAGGTTAATTTTTTAGATAAAATAACTTTTTAATATGATATTAAGTTTTATTGACACAGTGTTCACGAGTTTGAATCTCACCACTCTTATTTTATTTGATAAAATTCAAGTACAATGTAATATATATTTATGCAAGTTTCAAGCCCAAAGAGCTTTCACTTGAGGGGGTGTGTTAAAGAATAATATATATATTCTTCTGACACCTCACCTACAAACTTAAGTTTTTAGATAAAATAATTACTTATTATTAAGTATTAACCCCTCACGTGGTTTCTATGCACTAATTAAACGTGGGCTGCGGGACTGCATCATTGAACTGAGTGCCTTTATCAATTTGAAAAATCATCACAGTACCGCTATATAATAAAGTCTCTGCAGCATGATCACCCACCATGCATTCAACAGCAAAAACTTAATTAATTTGCAAGTGATCAATTAATTGAAAGCTTAGCGATTGTGCCAGGGAGAGATGGATAGCAGGAAGATGACGAGTTTGGTTCTGATACTGTCCTTCCTCTTCATCGCAACTATTTCTCCTTTTGCTTTCTCTGCGAGGGAAATTCCAGTACTCACCTCTGATGGTGGTGGTGTTGACGAGATCACTACTGCTAGTAATACAAGGAGCAATATTCCACTCTCAAATGTCATGTTGCCTGTGTCGTCTGGCCGCTGTCTCCCGCCGGGAACATCTCCATGCATGATCGGCGACATAAGCTGTTGCAGCGGGATATGCCTTACAAGTTTCCCAGGAATATGCGTTTGAATATTGGTATCACCAGACAAAGCTAGCCAGTGGGATGAATGAAGTTAAAAATGAAGATGGTGGTTCGTACTTGAAGGATGGAGTAAGACTGAAAAATAAAACATTAGCTGGGATATAATTATTGTATCCATGGCTGTGCATCTTTTATATATTCTGTTTTTTTCCCTATGTTGCAAGTGTGATTTCGTTTGTGGTATCTTAAGTGTTGTTTTTTTTTTAATAAATCAAGTTTGTTTATGTTTTTTTCCCTGTAATTTATTTGTCAGATTATAAAAAAGTAAAATCTTAAATATATATTTTTGAATTATTATTAACAAAAGATCTTTTTGAATAAATAATAGTTTTTGAGAGAGTAATTTATCCAAACAAAAAAACTGATATAATTAGTAATTTATCCATTAATAAGATACAAGTTTGCATGCTTGTGGTGTGTTCATTGTTGTTAAAATCACGAGTCAACTCGCAAAATCGTACAATTTTACGAGTTAACTCATCAAATCATGTCAACTCGGGTAGAAAAATCGATTTTGGTCAAACTCGATTAAAATCGGACAAAATCATAAAATCGGACAAACTCATTCCGATTTTACGATTCTGATGAAAAATTGCATTTGGCGCTCGGCTGCTCGCGCCCCGCGCTCCCCCCATTCGCGCGCCCCTCTGTCTCTACAATTGCAAGTCTGCATATATATAATTATATATATATATATATATATATAATATTATCTCTCTATGTGTCTTTATATATATATATATATAAAATATTATCTTTCTCTCTATCTCTTTTATATATACGATGGAATTATTATTAAAAATTATTAATATTAACTTTAAAATTTATACTTAAAATTTTTGAAAAAAAAAATATTTTTTATTTTTTACTTTAAATTAAATTTTTTGATATTTTTAAATCATTTTTATGTCGAAATAATTTGTTAGAGTTGGAGCTAGAACTGACAATATCAATATTGGTACCAGTATTAGTACTGATAATCTTTTCAATAATAATCCTTTTGATGAATATATTAAAAATAACGAGGAAAATGACGGTCATGAAACTTATTTTAATTTATATAGCACAATGTTAGCAAGATAAACGTGAACATTATCTTTATATAGAAATAGATAATATGTACTAATTATCTTTCTGTTATAGTCATGCTATCTTTATGTTAAGGTTCCTATATTGTAGCTGAAATTCCTAACTGATAGGAATCCCTTCACTGTACAAATACCAGACCTAAGGTCTGAGTTTATTAATTAATTCAATATACACAATATTCTTCCATCTTTTCATGGTATCAGAGCGGAGCTAAGATCCTAATCCTTCACTGTTCTTCGCTACACTCAAAACATCTTTGTAGCACCTTTCAGCAATCATCATGTCCATTGAAGAAACGTCCACAACAATCAACACAGGCCTGGAAAATCAAATGGCCATCCCTGCAACTTCTGCAGATCTCACAAAAACAAACATCTCAAATCCAAACATCTCAAATCCCTTTTTCACTCATCACTCAGACCATCCGGGCTTGATTTTGGTCTCCAAACCTCTGAACGGAGATAATTACTCCACTTGGAAAAGGGCTATGACTTTAGCCTTGAACTCCAAGAACAAGTTAGGCTTTGTCAACAATTCAATCAAAGCCCCCTCAGAAGAAACTGATCCCGAAGGCTATGCAACATGGTCTCGATGTAACGATATGGTCCACTCATGGATCGTGAATGCTCTCAATCCAGAAATTTCAAACAGCGTGATCTATTATTCCACAGCTCGTGAGGTTTGGGAAGATCTCGGTGAACGTTTCTCTCAAAGCAATGCCCCTCGCATCTTTGAAATTCAGAGAGACATTGCTTATCTCAAGCAAGAACAGCTGTCTGTCTCTTTCTATTACACAAGATTGAAAGGTTTATGGGATGAATTAGCTTCCTATGATAATGCAGTACATGGGACACAACAGGATCAACAAAAATTAATGCAATTTTTGATGGGGCTCAATGATTCTTACAGTGCTATTCGCGGACAGATTCTCCTTATGAATCCTCTTCCCTCAATCCGGCAGGCGTATTCTTCCGTTTCCCAGGAAAAGAAGCAGCGCACCCTCAGTTCATCGCACACCACCATTGAACCCAGTAACAGTGCGGCTATGGCTGTTCGAGGAAGACCCAATCCTGGCAGAAATGAACGATTCAACCGTTCATACGGTTCGCAAGACCCACGGGCGCAAGAGAGGCAGATGGACAACCGTTCATACGGTTCGCAAGACAGGCGACGACAGGGCACAGTCGCAGGTAGAGGACGACCCATTTGCTCCCACTGTGGAGAAATGGGGCATTGGGTCCAGACATGTTACGAATTGGTTGGGTATCCCGTGGGCCATCAGAAGACAAAATTTCAGCCGGGCTCACGTGGCTTCCACAACCGGGCCAGGCCTGCAGTGCATAACGTGGCCGAGAGTTCTTGGGCCAGGCCTGCAGTGCATCATGAGGCAGAGAGTCCTTGGGCCAGGCCAGCAGCCAACAGTGTTGCCGAGAGCTCTTCCAGAGTTGATGGAAGTCAGTTTATTGGAATTTCAGAAGACCAATTAAAACAACTTTTGTCCCTTGTCAGTAAGAAAGATGACTCTACATCCCAGGCAAATGCTGTGAACAAACCAGGTTTGTCTAAAATCACTTCCCGCAATTGGATAATTGATAGCGGGGCGACGGATCATATTTCTTCGTCAACTAAATTATTCCGCAAAAATAACAGTTATTCATTACATTCAGTAATACTACCAAGTGGAGACAAAGTAAAGATTGTCGCGAAAGGATCACTGCCTTTAAACTCTGTCTATTATCTGCATAATGTGCTTTGTGTTCCTACTTTCAAAGTTGATCTGATATCGGTTAGTCGTTTGACGAGAAGCCTGAATTGCTCCATAACTTTTTTCCCTTATTGGTGTATTTTGCAGGATCTGGCTACGAGGAGGATGATTGGTTTGGGTAAACAAAGAGACGGTTTATATTATCTGACGGCACTTGTGACGGATTAAAACCGTAAACACCACCTGCACCACCCACAAAACTGTCGACCTGCAACATTACCATCTCATCCACCGATCTCTGGCATCATCGCCTAGGACATGCATCATCTCCTTGTTTAAATTTTATTGCCAAGAATTTTCTAAATTTTTCAATTCGGTCAAACAATGCTTGTCATATATGTCCTTTGGCAAAGCAGAGTCGTTTACCTTTCAGTCTTAGTACTATCTCTTCAATACAACCTTTTGAAATTATTCATTGCGATATTTGGGGTCGTTATCAACACTCTTCTCTTACTGGTGCTCATTATTTCCTTACCATTGTGGATGATTTTTCTCGTTTCACATGGATTTTTTTAATGCGTCATAAAAATGAAGCACAACCACTTTTAAAAAAATTCTTCAGTTTTGTTCGGACTCAATTTGACTCTCATATTAAAACATTTCGAAGTGATAACAGTGGAGAATTTATTTCTCTACGTTCTTTTTTTCAAGATCATGGGGTCGTATTTCAACATTCTTGCGTTTACACGCCTCAACAAAATGGGGTTGTGGAACGTAAACATCGTCATATTTTACAAGTGGCTCGCGCTTTAAAATTTCAAGCGCATCTTCCCACACTTTTTTGGGGAGAATGCGCCCTTACCGCTGTCCACATTATCAATCGATTGCCCTCTCCGGTCCTTTCTCTAAAGACTCCTTTTGAACTTCTTTTCTCAAAACAACCATCTTTTTCTCATCTCCGTGTTTTTGGTTGTTTAACTTATGCTACTAATGTCCGCATTTCTCATAAATTTGATCATCGTTCCATTCCATCAATTTTCATTGGTTATCCCGTTGGACAAAAAGCATACAAATTATTTGATTTGGCAAATAAAAATATTTTTACTAACCGCGATGTCAGATTTCATGAAACCATCTTTCCCTATGCATCTATACAGCCCATTACCCCACCAGACACAGGCCCACCAAATTCCACACCCGAAATTGGCCCAATTCCCATTATGGCCCATGACATCCCTTGGCCCAATCCCACACCTTCCCCGTCCAATGCTCCACCTTTACCAAATTCCCATCCAGCCTCTCCTTTACCAGAGCCATCACACCCGTCTTCTCCACGTCATGAATCACCGTCCCCTTCGTCACTTCCACAGCCACCTCCTTCAGCTCCACCAGCTGAATCCACTTCCATCCCTACTCCACAAGCTACACCCAATCCTGCCCCTATTCCTCTCCGTCGTTCACATCGCCAACCCGTTCCACCGCTCCGCCTCAAGGATTTTGTCTGCAACAACGTTTACACTTACCAATCAACTTCTTTGTCGTTGGGTCCCACTAAAAGTACTCGTCATCCTTTGTCTAATCACCTCTCATATCACCGATACATGCCACCTTACAGATCATTTATTGCTCACATTGGCTCCATCACTGAACCTAAGTCCTATTCAGAGGCAGTTATTCATCCTGAGTGGCGGCAGGCCATGGCTTCTGAGTTACAGGCTCTGCAAGCTAACGGAACTTGGACCCTCACTACACTTCCCACTGGTAAAATTCTCATTGGTTGTCGATGGGTTTATAAGGTCAAGCTCCGATCAGATGGGTCAATTGAAAGGCACAAGGCACGGTTGGTTGCCAAGGGCTTCACCCAACTGGAAGGCATAGACTATCAAGACACTTTTTCCCCCACTGCCAAGATAATTTCAGTACGCTGCTTGCTTGCCTTAGCTGCAGCCCGTGGGTGGACTTTGCATCAACTGGACGTGAATAACGCCTTTCTTCATGGCGATTTGGCAGAGGAACTTTACATGTCTCCACCGCCTGGTCTCCAGCGACAGGGAGAGAATAATCTGGTGTGCCGTCTACATAAGTCGCTGTATGGGTTGAAACAGGCGTCTAGACAGTGGTTTGCAAAATTCTCAGAGGCTATTTGTTCTGCTGGATTTGTTCAATCTCGAGCCGATTACTCCTTGTTCACCAAAACACGAGGCAAGCTCTTTACTGCACTTTTGATATATGTGGATGACATTTTAATTACTGGAAATGATTATGCTAGCATTGTTGACACTAAGAAATTCTTGCATAGTCAATTTAATCTTAAAGACCTTGGTGATCTTAAGTACTTTCTTGGTATTGAAGTTTCTGCATCCAAGAAAGGTATTTTTATTTGTCAGCGTAAATATGCTCTGGAAATTATTGAAGATGTTGGCTTGTTAGGGGCTGCCCCAATCAACACTCCTATGGAAAGAGGTTTAAAGTTATCAAACCAGGGTGTTGTGTTGAAAGAACCGAGTAAGTATAGAAGATTGGTTGGTAGATTGATTTATCTGACAGTTTTGAGGCCAGATATAACATATGCAGTGCATGTTTTAAGTAGATTTATGCATGAGCCCAGAAAGCCTCACATGGAAGCAGCACTTCGGGTTGTCCGATATCTGAAAGGTGCACCAGGTCAAGGTCTATTTTTCTCGTCAAATAATGACTTCAGGTTGAGGGCCTATTGTGACTCGGATTGGGCAGGTTGCCCACTTACCAGAAGATCCACCACAGGTTATTGTGTATTTCTTGGACCGTCATTAATATCCTGGAGGTCAAAGCGACAGAAAACAGTTTCTCTTTCTTCCGCCGAAGCTGAATATCGCGCAATGACAGGAGCCTGCTGTGAGTTGACATGGCTGCGTCAACTGTTGAGAGACTTGGGTCTAATACATCATGAAGCAGCTCTATTGTTTTGCGACAACAAGGCTGCCTTGCATATAGCAGCCAACCCAGTTTTCCATGAGCGGACTAGGCACATTGAGATGGATTGCCATTTCATTAGAGACAAGATTCAAGATGGTTCAGTGATCACGAGATATGTGAATTCCACACATCAGCTAGCAGATATCTTGACCAAGTCTTTGGGAAAGGAAAGCTTCGTCCCTATGATCCGCAAGTTGGGAGTCCAGGACATTCACTCTCCAACTTGAGGGGGAGTGTTAGCAAGATAAACGTGAACATTATCTTTATATAGAAATAGATAATATGTACTAATTATCTTTCTGTTATAGTCATGCTATCTTTATGTTAAGGTTCCTATATTGTAGCTGAAATTCCTAACTGATAGGAATCCCTTCACTGTACAAATACCAGACCTAAGGTCTGAGTTTATTAATTAATTCAATATACACAATATTCTTCCATCTTTTCACACAACAACAAAATAATTATTTTAAATTTGTTAGTTTTTACCTAATGAAATTCTATGGACATAATTGTTTTGTAATGTATTTTTAAGTTATTTTAAATCATGTATGAACCTTAACTAATAAAGTTTTATGACCATAATTATATTGTATTGTATTCAAAAATATTTCACTTACGATTTTACGATTTTTCTACCTACACGATTTTAGCTATGATTTTACGATTTTTGTACAAAAAAATTCAGGTACGATTTTACGATTTTACGATTCGATCTTACGATTCGATTTTTCGAAGCCCCTTCCGTGTCGTGTCAAAATCACAATTTTGACAACCTTGGGTGTGTTGTTGGACCAAATATTTTAAAAATATATATAAAAAAAATCATGTTTTATAGAATTTTCTTAGCATTGTTATTAAACTAAAAAAAGAAAAGAAATTAAGACATAAAAAGGTAGGCCTAGTGTCTACCACACCAATAATAGACTAGGCCCGCGTGTCTGACATTTATTTATTTGTTTTGTTTTTTTATTAAAGACTCCTTGCTTCTGTTTTCATAAAATAAGCCGCAAACAAATTATCTGGTTCCTTAAAAAGGATATTGTTGTAATTTTCAATTCTCGTACCTATGACCTCTAGATCAAATACACATGCTAATGATTCTAGTTATAACACAATGTTTGTATTCAAACGATTTAGGTAAATGAGATTTATTAGGTAAATTAGCATCCTATTTTTTTCCAATTTTGTTTGAGGTGGCAACAAATTCAAGACATATTCCCCATAAATGAAAAAAATAACAACCAAACATTGAAGGAGCAATCGTCGGGAGGCTTGCAAGAGATTATGTTTGATGTGACGGGGAGTAGGTTTGTGGGCCGGACAATAATACATGAGTTGTTGCCATTTATTACAGTGAAAGGAGCAGGCCACCAAGTTTCAGGAAGCGTCGGCTCCGAAAATTTTGAATTTTTCTTCAAAAATATTATTTTTTATATATTAATATTAAAAATAATTTTTTAAAAATAAAAAAAATATTATTTTGATATATTTATAAATATAAAATATTTTAAAAAACAACTTTAATAACACTAGCAAACAGGAATCCATATCGACCTAATAATTTAAAAAATTTCTTTTATTATCTAATATCATTTATTATCTTAGTTCATTTCGTTAAATCCTCAATATGTTTTTTAATTCCGTATATTGGTTTCATAACAATTCTCCTTTTATTGCATGGAAATTTCCTAAATCGAGATAAATAATATGCCATAATTAATATATATATATTATTTGTGTTTTGATGGTTAAATTTTTTATCCGAAATAACATCTTATTGGATACGACCTATCATGATTATGATGGCAAAGTAATCCAAAGAGTTGGATTTTCAAAGGTGTCGAAGTTCCAATCCAAAGCTATTGACTAGAAGGAGCCAATTCCTTCCAAATCATTCACTTAGGGGAAAAGCTCTGAGAAGTACAAAATCTCGCTTTATTTTCTGCGCATGCAACAAAATACAATACAATAAAATAATCAACGGAAAATATTTCTTATTAATGAGTTGATCCAACTTATAAAGCACACACAAATTCTCTATATATATATATATGCTGGAACATGATTGATTTCGGTATTTATGACGCGCATAGTCATTGAACCCACCATTGACAATTTGTGCCCCATTCTACCACCACCATAACCATCTATGTTTTTTTTGTTATTAATGAGTTGTTTGGAATATAATTTGAAAAATATTTTAAAAAAAATAAAAAAAATATTTTTATATTATTTTAATGTGTCGATGTCAAAAATAATTTTAAAAAAATAAAAAATATTATTTTAATATATTTTTAAACAAAAAAACTTTATATATATATATATATATATATGGATTCGAAGAAAATTCATTCTTGGAAAACGTATTTTGTAGGCTCAGGTGAGCGAATAAAACTCCAGTTGTCCCAGAATTTTACAAGAGATGTATGTCCTAACTCAAACTAGACTTGCTGTGCAAATTTCAATTTCTTTATCACCACATATCGTCTATTGAGAACTTTAAATATATTTCCAATCATACAATATATACTTTTAAAATGAGAGGATGGAAGGAGACTCACCAGAAACAATTCAAACAACGCTAAATTTTTTGTATCATACCTTATACAAGACAAATAAAGGGCAATATCTACAACACACGATTCTTATCTGTCTTTCTTTGAATTCTGAAGCCGCGCAGAGAGACAAAAAAGAAAAAAGAAAAAGAGAGAGAGGAGAATATCCAACAATGGCTTTATACACATTCTCTTTGCATCTTTTTCTTCTTCTTTTCTTCGTCTTTAGCTCAGCTAGAGCGAGTAAAGCTGAGTCTGAGCTCACCCAGGATGAGTTAGCCCGGCAAGAAGAAGACAGAGTCATTAGACTTCCTGGGCAGCCCGAGGTGACATTCAAGCAGTATGCAGGCTATGTAACAGTGAATGAAAGCCATGGGAGAGCTTTGTTTTACTGGTTCTTCGAAGCCATTGAGAATCCTGAAGAAAAACCTCTGCTTCTGTGGCTCAATGGAGGTACTGTGCTCTACTTATTTACGTTTTCATGGCTCAAATGCACGTTTCGATATGTTCTTTCTGTTTCTTAATTTAGCCGAATCTCATGTTCTTTTCCTCTGCCTGCCATGGAGATAGCCACAAAACCTTATCAATTCTTACAATTGTCTGGTTCAATAATAACTAGCTTGCTCAAAGCTAGTGTTAATATATATATATATATATATATATATATATATATATATATATATATATATATATATATATTATAAAGAGGCATGCCAGAAAATTTGCACTTAAGCTGTCAAAGACTATAATAAAAGATTACATGAAAATATTAATGACATGATATTCCACCTACCGAATGATAATTGACCTAGGCTATGAACAAAATCATCATATTTTTAACCTATCTGTTACATCATGGAACATGATGCATGCTCATTAATTAATCAGCAAACACAAAACGACCATGTGCAGTGACACTTCGAATTCATCATAACAGGAGGTTATACAACGTCATCCCTATACTTTTAAGAAATTAATAGCTTACTCCCTCGATTTTTTTAATTATTAAAAAACCCATATTTCCATTTACTATATAACTCAGTTCTTCCTCTAGTCTTACATTATTTACAATACAAGGACTAACATAATGGTTTATTGAAAATGTAAGGACTCAATTAGAATTTACTATGAGAAACTATTGACATCTCGGCACAATTATTGTTTACACAAAGTTTCAAAATTAATTATTCTTAATCTTGACATTTTATTTTTATGTTGATAGAGGTTGTTGTTGAGTGATGGTGGTACCTACCTAGGAATCAATCCGAGTTGAACTAAGAAACTTGAGATGTTATGCATTATATATTTTGGAATTTTAATTAAATTAGATAAGCTATTTCGGAATTAATTTTTGAGTCAAGAATGATCATTATATTAAAAGCTATATATTTTGTTACTAGTTAGTCCAGCATGATGATAATACATTGGACTGAAATCTTTCATTCCAAATCATCAACCATGCAGAATCTTTTTGTCCATGAGGGATGCCGAAGTAGCGAAACTAAAACCTTATTTAAAACCCAGCCGTACCATCAATGGCGATGTAAGAGTTCCAACTTGTTTTCATTTACTGCAGTGGTTGTAAGCTGTATTTAATGGCTGTGCCAGAATCTAGGGGGTCTATGCCAGCCCAGCAGCAACATGATAATTCAATTCTGCTGTCTCGCCCGTAGGGTCCTCCATACACCAATCTAAGTTTCTTGATTCTATGTACTGCCCTAGTTCATCCTTGTTTTGTAGTATTTGCATGTCGGCAAATGAGTGTTCTAAGATTTAAAATGTTGGATGATTAAGCATACAACTAACTCAAAACAAATCTCTCCAACGTGTTTTGTAGTATTTCTCATTTGTTTTTGTTTATAATTAACAAAATATGTTGAATGGTTGACCTTCACCCACTTATCATTTTCATCACAGTCAATTAATTGCTTACTTTTTTGTAAGAAAAAATATAAAAAAATGTAAGCCAGCTTGTCATATCTGCTGTTGTTGATGAAACTAGCCCTATTTTCTTTCATACTTTCCCATCAGAATTACAAGATAATAAGAACAATAAATGGTGTAATTAATGAGCACATTCATATGTTATAAACCAGGGCCAGGTTGCTCGTCCATTGGCTATGGAGAGGCAGAGGAGTTAGGTCCTTTCTTTCCCAAAAAAGGTGGGCAAGAGCTGCAGTTCAATCCTCACACATGGAATCGCGGTAGGTGAAACTCGCATTTCTTAAATATCAACTTCACTACTATTTTCCACTTAATTATATATTTTTGTACTCAATTATTCATGTTAATTGGGCAGTAAAATCAATCACATTACCTTTTTTTTAAATTTCTTTCCCCCCAGTGGCCAACTTGTTGTTTCTGGAATCTCCTGTTGGGGTTGGATTTTCCTACTCCAACACCACCAGTGATATTAAAGAACTTGGTGACACAGTTACAGGTAATGCATATGCGTGTCCATGCTGGTAAATTATTCCCAGAACCCTGTTAATGGGATCCGATTATTAAATGATGAGATTAATTTTAATAAATTCATCAAAATTTCATGTTATTAACTAACCAGTGTTGATGATTAGCTCAAGATTCATACGTATTTCTTGTGAAATGGCTCCAAAGATTCCCACAGTTCAAGTCCCATGAGTTCTACATTTCTGGAGAAAGCTACGCAGGTAGTGATTCACAACTCCCTATCTAGTTTCTGTTTTAACGATGTTTCACTCAAGATTCATCATGTGTTTTCCTTGTCTTAGGGCACTATGTTCCACAGCTTGCCGAGGTCATTTATGACAGCAACAAGAAGTTTTCCGAGAAAGATCACATAAACTTGAAGGGCTTCATTGTGAGTTTTCAACAATCCATTCCATAATTTCTGCTAATCACTGCAGAAATTTTTAATTAGACTTTCTTCATTAGACCAAAATAATTGGTAGGTACAAAGGACCCCACTTCTAAAACTAACCACTATTCTGAGATTGGTTTGAGCCAATACAATGGGTTCACGTTGTGCATTTGTAGAAGCATGATTGTTTTTGCATTTTAAAAATAACAAAAAGAAATATTTTAATATATTTCATAAAAAAATACTTTAAAAAACAACTATCACTATATTCTCCAATAAACTCTTGTAAAACACTATTAGAATAATAATTTTACCAACAAAATTGTCTGTCGGTAATTTTTTTCCCGACAGCCACACGAACGTAAACTTTCCGTTGGTAATTTCCACTCTATCATCGGTTCCCTCGGAATTATACATACCGACAAAATCATCAACAGAATATACTGTTGGTCTTTCTTGTTGGTGATTACATTGGTATTTCCCACTGGTATATATCATTGGTGATTATATCGGTATATTACATCGGTGATTCCGCTAGTAATTCCATCGGTAAAGACCAATCAAAACAGCAACAAAACATTTCCGTTGGTAATGTTCACAACAAAATACCGACAGAAAAATTTCGTTGATATTTCATGTGAATTGGCCGAATTTCTGGTAATGAAAGCTAGGTCAGGCAGTATTTTGTGCGTGTGCATGTGGTATAAGATGGAAAATGGAACATGAGACCTAGAAAGAAATATGCTCCTCCGTTTTTTTAATAAGAAAAGAAAACCTGATCTTTCCTTATATCCCAGAAGATGCTTTCACGATGAGTTTTGCAGATTGGCAATGCATTATTGGATGACGAGACAGATCAAAAGGGGATGATAGAATATGCCTGGGATCATGCTGTAATCTCCGACCATCTGTACCATGATCTTAAGCGCAAATGTAATTTCAGTGAGAAGCACCCATCCCATGGCTGCAGAAATGCCCTGCATCAATACTTTGCTGTCTATAGAATTATTGACATGTACAGCTTATACAGTCCCAGATGTGTCACCAGTAACTTCAGCTATGGCAGAGAGAGGCCGCTTATTCACGGCAACTTGGCTCCTCAATTGCTATCCAAACTCGTAAGTTCTCACTGAATTCATTGCACTTCTTCTCTAATTCGTGCGTGCATGGTCCATGAGATTGCAACTCTCTTCTCTTCCGACCAGGCTGGGTGGCACCGGAGACCTGCTGGCTACGACCCTTGTGCGTCAGACTACACTGAGATTTATATGAACAGGCCAGCCGTTCAACAAGCACTCCATGCTAACGTAACCAGAATTCCCTATCCATGGACTCACTGCAGGTAATACGTAATACCATCTTCACGTACATCTCTGATCTCTCTCTCTGATCTCTCTCTGTATATATATATATGTGTATATATATATATATATATATATATATATTTCAAAACATGAAGGTACCATCATATTTCAAGTAATATGGTTTTGTTTCTTTTATTTTCAGTGACAATATCACATTTTGGAGTGATGCGCCGCAGTCAATTCTTCCCATAATCAAGAAACTTGTTGCTGGGGGAATTCGCATATGGGTCTACAGGTAAAATCATATTACTTGCGACCTCTTTATGAAAATAATTACCATGTATGAAAATCATTTCCTTGTATATATAGTTAACCGTATCTAATTGTATATATTAATTATATTCATTTCAGTGGAGACACCGACGGTAGAATTCCGGTAACTGCGACTAGATATACATTAAACAAGCTAGGATTGAAGATTATTGAAGAATGGACTCCATGGTACCATGGAAAACAGGTAATTATTGCTAATTCCCTTAGATTACTGATATTTAATCACTCACTCAGTTCATGAACCAAATCAAGTTCTGATGATATATTTTTTTATTCCGTGAAATCAAATCATGCTATAAATTGCTCGTCAATTTGGAATTTCGTAGGTTGCTGGATGGACAATTGTGTATGATGGGCTAACTTTTGTCACGATAAGAGGGGCTGGCCACCAAGTTCCAACATTCAAGCCCAGACAGTCCCTTAGCCTCATTAAGCGCTTCTTGGAAAATAAGAAATTGCCATCTGAAGCCTTTTAGTATTATCTTTTCTTTTTCTTTTTATTTTTCCTAGTTGGACTGACTGGTAGCAAAATAATAATTATTACCACATCCTTATTTTCCCTCAGATAAAGGATAAGAGTTTAATGTTGATCAAAATACCCGACTCGTTCCCTTTGAGAAATTACCCATTTGACGCCTGTCCTTAACTTTGAAATTAATATCCCACAAAATTTCTTATTAATCTCCTATACATCAAAGTTGTTGTCGATTAACATTTTGTTTTTTCAATCCGAATAGAATGTTTTGATTTTGGAGTGCTATTTTAAGGTTGTCCTGTTTTAAAGGTGTACCATTTATATATATATTAAAAAAAAATGGTTCAAATCCAAAAATAAAATTATTTAGAATTGTGTAATTTAATCTAAAAAAAGACATAATAAAATGATTTTTCTAAATAAAATTATAAATATGTATAATATTACGAGAATAACATCATCAATCTCGCAAGATCATTACATTCTCTTATTACTCTGAAATTTTAGCATAATATATATAAATATGTTAAGAGACTCCTCGTAAAATTTTATCTTAATCTAACGGTTGAATTAAGAAATATGATTGATATTGTAAAATTATTTATTATTTAAAAAAAACACTATTTGACTGAAAAGGAACGGACGAAACAAAACCAGTACATTTCAGCTAGTATTTGGTCGAAAAATCCAAAACGAGCCGGAATTTAAACCGAGATAAAAACAATATCATATCGTCTTGTTTTTTTAACCGAACAAAACGGAACAAAATTGACAACTATGCTATATATAGATTAGTGAAACTGTGGAACGGTTTTCAGAAGCACAGCACTTGTGCACGCTTGAGATTAAGCGGGAGAAAACGAAAGAAAAGCATGGTATGGTTGGAGGTGATAGAGCACCAAAAATTTAGAATTTTATTAATTCTAAAGATACAGCAGCCTCACCTTCTGGCGTCTGCAGCAGAACCGATCAGTCTACTTTACTGTACTCAAACAACCAAACCTTGGTGTTACAACTAGCAAAAGCTTAAAAGAATGGATGAACATTTAAAATAGTGCTAGCCCTGAACCTGGAATGCAAAGCCTTGGTTTTGCTTTTCTTCTTGGTTAAACTATTGCTGAGGTCCTCACCGGTCAAAGAATCCAGGACCTGCCTGTGAAAGAAGTTCCTTGCCAGCATCCTTTCCCATTGCAATCATATCATCAAAAGCATATGGACCTTTTCTGGAAGTTTTGAGTACTGCAATACAGAGGAGAAAAAGCTTGATTTTCATAAAGGACAGAAGCTACATGAAACTGGGCAAACTCATTGTTCATTTGTAATATCATAATTGTTCATTGTAATATCATACCACGAGCTCCATCGGGAGAAGCAACCAACCCTTTAAATATGCAATCACCATTTTCATCTCTTCTAGCATATCCAGCAATAGGAGTGCGGCAGGACCCATCTAAGGTCTCAAGAAAGGCCCTCTCACATGCAACTGCTAGTCTTGTTTCCTCGTGGTTCAACAAAGCCAAATAATTAGCCTGCACACATTAAACAAAAGAACAGGATAAGTTTTAAGAAGCGTAGTGATTAGCCGGCAAAACCAACAACTGAATGGCCGACCATTTCAAGGGCTGACAATCCATGCAATAACGTTTCCAGGTTCTGTTATTAATATATATCCTACAGCAGTTGAATTGGATATGCAGATTTTGGATCAACTATTCCATGTATTCAAGCTTAGATGAGGTACACAGAGCATAACACACCATTTTTTCGTCATTGTTTCGACAGGCAATTCCAATTGCACCTTGGGCAACTGCGGGAAGCATGTCATCGATTGGAAGAGTGGAAGTCACATTTTCTGTCATATTTAGGCGTTTAAGTCCAGCTAATGCCAATAGTGTTGCCTTTACAACTCCTTCATTAAGTTTTCTCAGCCTTGTCTGAACATTGCCCCTAAAATTTTCTTCCACCTACAAAACAATATCATCCAAACACATAAATTAAAAGCTACAAAAGGAGGTCAGTGATCAAGAAATGCTAGAGAACCTTGAATGTAAGCTCAATAAAGGTAACTCAACAAGCTTAAGAGAGCTAAAAATCTTAAATGATGACAACAACTGCCTAAGAATGCTAGATTTTCTAGAGTACAAAACCATTAAAGATTGACCTTTCTTTCATGAAACAACTTTAGCATTTCCACAAAAAACAAAATATTTCATTTGAAATAAATTTTCATAAATCCCAATTTACTTCTCTCTCTTGAATTCAAACAGAGAAAGAAGGCTCACTGTCGATAGCAGTGGTTGTTTCACTTCAAAAGGACCCTCAAATAGCATTTTCTCTTTCTTTGCACAAAATTTCTTCTATAGAAGGTTAATGCTTGTTTTCATAGTCAGTCTCTAATGCAGTTGGAACTCACTCCTCATCAGACCTCAAATTAAAACATCTTGATTGGGCGTGAATGATACAACTTAAGTTCTACATTGTGCAATTCACACATCATGGGTCTACCTCTTTGATGGAATGGTTTTAAAAGCAAGATTGCACTTTAAATGACGCCTATAAATGTCAGCCATTAACGGGAACTATAACTTTTGTAAGAGTACCTTTCAAGTAAGAGCGTCTGGACAATTTAATATCATTTTCCTGGGAGAGCAATATTCAGAACATGTGGTTCAATAAACTTACACTGAGTGATGGATATCTGTGGAGTATTTGTGACTTTCTTCTGAGGGAAGCAGTACCAATGATGCTACCAGCAGGAAGATCTGCTAGCGAAGCTGCACTCAATGAAATAAATGCATCTCTAACATCCTCACGAGGAAGGTTACAGGGGAGGATGGTCATCTCTGGTATATATGTAGGAACATCTTTCATTGAGTGGACAGCAATGTCAATGTCACCATTTATCAGTGCCTCGTCTATTTCTTTTGTGAACAGTCCCTTCCCACCTATGTCCGCAAGTGGTTGACTTAGTATCTTATCTCCCGTTGTCTTTATTATCACAATTTGGACAGCTCCATCTTCAGCTAGCTCGGCGTGTGATGCCATGAGTTTGTCCCGTGTCTCATGAGCCTGAGCAAGTGCTAGGGGGCTTCGAACATGTGAAAAGAAAATCAACAAGCAAAACAACATAAGAAAATATCTGGCATAGGATCATTAGAAGAAAAAAGTGATTGTATTTTTATGGAGGTTTTGAGACGAGTAATTTAAACTCAAAAACGAGTTTTTTTCCAACATGGAGAGACTCATGCAGAGACTTTTAAGGACAATTATTTTTCCTTTTTTTTTGTTTTTTTTTCTTCTTATTTAGTTTAGAAAATTAAATAATATGTTTAATAATTTTATTTTTGTTGTTTAGGAATTTTATCACTTTTCCTTTATTTTCAGGTTTTCTAGTTTGTTTAACTTGGTTTTTAAGTTTATTTAAGAAATTATAAACCTCTGGCCAGACTGCTATAATTAGGGTTTTTGTGTGATCATTTCTTTTGAAGATTAGCATTCTTGGCTTTCCTGTGTGGTTTTATTGTGCGTCAATTTTCCATTCGATGAGCATATTAAGGTCGGGTATCTACCTATATTTAAACAGAAAATGACATCAAGTGTATCATTTTAGGACAAGATTGGTTGAGTTTAAGTAGAGGCTTTTAGATTACTGAAACCAGAACATACAAAGATTCACAAATAAAAACAACACCAGTAACTAATGAAATGGATAAAACTGAGGCAGATCAAAACCACATTTCACAAACAGATGTTAATCTAGAAAACAAAATTTAAGTCAAAAGTCAACACAAACCACATCAGTAATTGAATTGATCAACTAAAGTCAGAGCTTCATCTCTTTTACCAAGTCAAATAAACTCAAAACCACAACAGCCAATTCAAACAGAACTTCCACTTCAAGGATCATTGATTGCAATTTGCAGAGCATCCCAACAATCTGCTGAAGCAAATAGACCAGCAAAGAGCAACCTTAAATCTCCCAAAAAAGAGAACCCAATTTCACTCAAACACTAAGAAAATCCAATAAGAAATAAGAAATAATACCAACATTATCAAACTTAACAAAACCCACAACTCAAAATTGACAAAAAAAAAAAAGTACCTTCCTCTAGTGCCAATTCTAATGAGAGCAAGTTTAGCTTCTTGAGCTTGCTGTTCAACAGCAACAGAAGCCTTCACAAACCTCAATGTCTGTTTCTTTCTAAAAAAAGCTTGAGTCTTTAGAGAAGACCCAGTAAAGGAAACAGACCCACTGGTGCAAAAAATGGCTGGACTTGATGGACGGGACGTTAGAGTTTGGCTTGTACAAAGAGAAGATAGAAGTCCCATTGAAGAGAGGGAGAGAGAGAGTTATGATTTAGCTTTGAATGGAGGGATGGTTTTGTAGCCTGATTGAACTGTGATGTGTTGGGGTTGGGAAGAGGTAGTAGATGAGTCCCCTGCTTGACTGCCTGCTAACGGATCCTGCCTGAATTTGGATAATGTATCCCAATGTTACTTTCATCCGGTTCTTAACGATGCTGGTCCCACCGTTTCTTGAACTTTTCGTATTTTATTATAAATATTAATATTATTTTTTATTTAAAAATAAATTAAAAAATAGCACAATTTTTTTTAAAAAAAAAGTTTCTCATAACCGATTTACTTGACGTTAATCTGCAAAAGCTTGACATTTGAAATATAGAATCAAGATAATTCTAAAAAAAAAAAGAGAATGGATTACAAGATTCAATCCCAATGAACTCGATATTTTAGAAAAGCAACTTTAAAAAATAAAATTGGAAGACAAATAAAATTAAAAAAAAAATGAAGAGGATTATAATGATATTTTAAAAAAATATTAGCACATAAATAAATTAAAAAAATAAAAATTTCAAAAATGTAATTGAACAAAAAAAATTCAAATATTGAGGGATGAAATTAAAAAAAAGTCAATTAAACAAAAAAATATTAATCAAAACAAATATCTATAAAAAGAATGAGACCAAAATTGATATAAAAAGTAAATAAAACTCAATACTAATAGATGAAATTAAAAAAAAAACAATTAAAAAAAGATTTTAAAGCAGAAAATAGATATTAAAATAATGATAACTAAACTTGAAAGAAAAACAAAATGAATGAAACTTATCAAATTTGGTAGACCAACAAAATATCAATTCAATTCTCAATTAAAATCAATTTGAAAGGATCAAATTAGAGGGGGGGAAAGTTGAGTGACCAACAAAAAAATAAACTTCCCTTGACTATGTAAATCATATATGATGTTAGTAAACAAAAAAGACTCTTCAAAATTGTTCTTGAAACTCTAATTATTTTAAATCATCAAAATTGAATCTTGCTTTGCCAAACCGTATCGAGAAACGAGGTATTTCCCCAGCATTGCGAATCCCCCCCTGTATGCGATCATAAAAATAAATCACAATGGCTAATCTCATAGAAAAGTAACTTTAAAGGATCAAATTAGAAGACAAATAAAATTACAGGGATTATACAAGTCCATAGTGATTCTCCACACAATCACAGCAAAACACTAATGGGCATTAGGGTTTTTATTTTTTTTTAAAAAGAAATTAATTTTAACTGCTGATGAGGGCTTGATGAAGAGAAGATGCCTATCATGACTGATAAGAGTCCATCTGCATAGCCAAGGAGACTGCCCAAAACAACCAAGTACGAGGTTGCAAATTGCAAACGCTCACGATACATGTTGTGGGCAAGTCGTCCTTGGCTAACAAACAAGACTCTCATCTTCATGTAAGATCATCATCTCACTTCTGTAAGATCAAGGGCCTGTCTGGTGGAAGAAAAGATGGCTGCCTTGGAACCCTAATCATGAGGGATCAAATTTGTATATTTATCTCAGTTTGAAACCTCATTTTGGAAGCATGCAAACGTCCTTGGCTACAAAACAAGACCCTGTTATGTTTGAATTCGGGTTTCTCATGCTGTCCTTTTATACATAACCAGAGAATAAAGATTATTTGGTTCCCTTCAATCCACTTGCTTCATATCCATCATATTTCTCCTTCAGCTGCCCCATAATGGAATATATTCACTGACACCAACCTATCTCGAAATAATATTTTGTTCTCAGCTTAATTAGAAGCAACATAAGTATGAAATTTGCTAGCAAGATGGCTGTGACACCTTTCTTGATTCACTTTTTATAGGACGGATGCTCTACTGTCTTAAACTTTTTCCCACACATCACAAGAGGGTCGGTCGATATTCCAAATGCTTAACATCAACCACCTTGAGAGGTCCCCGCCTATAAGGTAATTAAGGTCAACGCATTGATCTGTCACCACAGTATGATGGGAGAGGGGGTAGTGCTGCATTGGTTGACATCGTGTGGATTTTTGAATCTTGAAGAGCATCGTCGATCGCTGATAATGATGATTCTATATGGGCTAAAAACATAAAGCAAAGGCAAATATAGATGAAAACTTTGGATTTGGGAGTCTTTCATAGTAATTCAGAAAATGTATTATCTAACAAGCTCCTTCAAAACAAGGTTCAAAATCCAGAATCATATTTTAGAGCATCCCCAGTTACAATATTAATGGACAAATTGAAGTTCAGTTAGCCCAAAAGCAAAATGTAGTGGCTGAAATACACTTGTTGAGGTTCTTAACGTGCAAGACTACTTATTAGCTGATGATATCACTCGCTGCTAATGTGTCATCCATTCCCTATATATTTTCATTTTAGTTCTTACATGCTGTAGGTTTGGCTTTTCCCTGAATTCATCATCCAATTTTGTAGATGATCACTCTCAGAATTCCCTTGACAACACCTTTTCTTGTGTGATGATTCAAGATCTCAGATCTTAACCAGTTTCTATGCTGTATAATCTGGGTTGTTTTGAAAGACTTCCAAGTGCTAGATTGCTACTTTGGCCTTCACTGTATTTTGATGGGAATAAAAGCTTCTTCAGGCATGTCCTTCTAAGCTACTTCAATGTCTTTCCTAGTTTTAGTTTGTAAAATAATTTATCCTGGACAATTCCTTTACTTATCACTTTCTTATTTCCCTGCAATATCTTCTGCACTTTTTCAGACATTAATTTAGATGGAGTTGATAAAGAATCATGGAATTTCTAACATGTCAAGATCACAGCAATGAAATAATTAATTCAATGCTGTACAATAACCACTGCAAATTTCGACCAACCAGTAACGAATATATAGCCTACAAGCTAAGCAAAATAGACAGAAACATTACATAGAAAAAAAAAAACTGGAGTGCCTCTCAAGGTTTCTGCCACCATGTTTTTCAAATGATGATGCTTGTGTGCTGTGAAACGTGGAAGTTAATCTGACAAGCTAGCTGATGTAAAGAGCTTATGACACTTGGAATAAAAGAAGGATTGACAAGATAAACAAGAACCTTTCAGAACAGCCACTGGGATTTGGTGTTTGGCATTCCACTCGAACTACACTTTTCAAAAACTTTGCATAATTTTTTAGTTTTAAATTAAAAAACATAATTTAAATTAATTTTTTATATATTCTTAAATTTTTTTGATACGTTGATTTTAAAAATCAATTTTTTTTTAAATGTTTTGATACATTTCTAGCTTTTCTGCTTCTTAGAACGTGTGTCCAGTAGCACAGAATCCCATTTTAAAAATAAAAAATGTATGATCAGCTAATAACTCATGGTCACTACTTTAATCAACTAAATATATGCTGTCCATTATCCTATTGAAAGTTTCCATCTCCATTCTCATCGCTCAAATTATAGAGCATCATCCTTATCAGCAACACCCTCAACTGGGATTCGAAAAACTCACAAAGTCAACCATTGTAAATCGTAGAATACCTATCCTATCCTCTCTTGTGAGTGGCAAATGCGTTGACTTTAATCTACTTTAAAGGTGAGAAGATCTCAAGTTGGTGGAATATATATTGACCCTATTGTGAAGCGAAGTGTGGGAGAAGGTTTAGGATAGTAGAACCCTCTATCCACCTTATAGCAGAAGGTGTCACAGTCATCTCCTGCCGTATGATCTTATGCTTCCTTTTTTGCTTTTAAATTTAGGTCAAAACAACTGTATTTCAAGAGAGCAGAGCATCAGTGAATATGTTCCATTATGGACAAGAGGCTTATAATTAGAAAATGAATGTTAAAGAATCATTTCATCTAAAAGTTTAAGTGGTTAAGTAAGACCCCATAATATGATTTAAATTATTCTCTAACACACCTCCTCAAGTGAAAACTATTTGGGTTTGAAAATTGCTTGATTTTTATCTTATGTTTGATTTTTATCAAATAGAATGGAGATGATGAAATTCGAACTCGTGACTGCTTGGACAACAAAGCTCTAATACCATGTTAAGGAATCATCTCATCTAAAAACTTAAACAATTAGATAAGGTTTCAAAATATAATTTATATTATTCTCTAACAATGACAACTAGATTGAAAAGAATCGAATACTATAATGCTACCATCAAAGTCGAATGATCATTATTCTTATCGTTGCCTATAAATTAACACTGTGAGAACCTAGATTCATTACCCCATTTGAGCATGAATTTGAGAAGAATATATATACAGATTAGTTCCCTCGATCCTCGAGGTTCCCAGGAGATCATCAGAGCTTGACTAACATGACAGGCTCTAGTTCATGCTAAACCTTTGTTTTCTTCCTGCAAACGTTGTTCCTTGCATGCTATCCAATGTTCTGCAAACCTTTGTAGCACATAGGATATGGTTTGGAGCTAGTTTGATCGTATAAATTCGAGACAATCGTCTTGCATGAAGATAATAGCTTGTTTGGTAGCCAAGGACGACTTGCCCACCACCATCTTAGTCGGGTCCAATATATTACTGGGCACCTTCCACTTGGTTCTGGGCAAGAACCTTGACTAGCTGACAGACTCTTATCAATCATGTCAGGCTCTTGTTCTCTTCACCGATCCCTGTAACTCACCGTTTTGCATGATGATTAACAATTTACATTTTGTTTACAAACGATCAGCTAAATTGTATATTCAATTTTTAACTCGTTTTTCATCTTCCAGGCCAGTTTCTGTTTGAAGTTCATGTTTTTTCAGTTATTGATCTTTTTTATTCGCTATATATCATTATTTTCTCTTCAATTCTTGCAGGGTTACGATGATCCAAACGTTCATTTGTCTTCTCTTTCCCGGTCCGAGAAATACATGTCTGGACATTAAATTTTGATTAGTCGTGTTTGGCATTGTTGTTGGACCATGTTTTTTAAAAGGTTTTGAAATTTTTTAGATTTTAAATTATTTTTTTGGGTTATTTTAATATTACAATATTAGTGCATAGTGATTTCTTTTATACAAGTCAAGTATTAAGTATATTCATTTTAATACTATTATAGAAGCATGAAAGGCTACATTCTTTGAAAATAAGTTTTTATATAAAGAAGTAGAAGAAAATCATTATTTAGAGTAGCTCAAGTAATTATCATAAATTAAAAGATGATGAAGTTGATCTAAGAAAAAGAAAAAAAGCAAAAATGGACCAAAATATTTTGTCTTGATTTTTTAACGTGCTTAGTGCCTGTTTGGCTAAGCGGTTGAACTGCCGTTTGACCAAATTTTGAAATTTTTTATTTTATTTTAGATTAAAGTTTTTTGGTGTTTTTAGATCATTTTGATGTACTGATGTCAAAAATAATTTTTTAAAAATAAAAAAATATTATTTTAATGTATTTCTAAACGAAAAACACTTTCAAAAGCAATCACAACTACACACCCAAACACCCTCTTATTAGAAAATAACTCTCAAGACAATGTCATGTCTGAAAGCTTTTTATTGAAAAAAGATATTCTATAATAAAATTGAATCTATTATGAATAATCAGGCATAGTAATTAGTGAATCTTTCCTGGTCATCTTTTAATCATATGGGGCAAGTATTTCTCAAATGATAGAATTAATTGATTTCTTTGACACCTGGAATAAACTTTCTTTAACACCTGGTCCTTTCCATTTTCTATGGAGATTTCTACTTGTAATTTATCTATGTATATAAATAAATATTAACTTTTAAGCCATAATTAGTGGCAAGAAAAACAATCACATTTAAAGGGACAATATGCAGCAAATATTTGTGTTATTTAAGGAATTAATTGTAGTTGATAGGAGTTAGCAAAAACAAAAAACTGGTTCAATCGAAAAGATAAAAAAAAAAGGATTAAATTGATTAGATAATTATAAAAAAAAATCTGGTGTGATTCGATTTTGGTCTCGTGAAGCTAAATCTGAGATATCAAATCGAACCAAATTGGATTATAAAAAATAAAAAAAAGGGTTTTATAAATTAAAAAATATTTGAACCGGACCGAGATCGGTATATTAGAACCAATTTCAGTTCGGTTTGGTTTTAATTTCAATATGGTAATAAAGAAAATTAAGGGTCTGTTTGGGAGGGCGGTTGCGGTTGCTTTTGAAAGTGTTTTTCATTTATAAATACATCAAAATCATATTTTTTTTATTTTTTAAAAATCATTTTTGACATCAACACATCAAAATAATTTAAAAACACAAAAAAATAATTTAAAATAAAATAAAAATCAAATTTTGAGAAACAACAGTACAACCGCCGTCCCAAACAACTTTCAAGATAGATTGTTGGTCTACATTATTGGACTTTGGCCCGTGATTTATGTAATCGGGGGGAGGTGTGAAAGACGAGAAAATAACAAATAAAGTTGTGGTGTAAAAGAAATTAAATTAATTTTAGCACTTAAACTGTGTCAACTGGATAAAAAGAAGTCCCGACGAATACTATTTTACCAAATTTACTCTATAAATAAACCATGATGCATTTTAATTTCACCCCATGGCAAGAGATCTTGCTGCTTACAAATCAATCCAAGTTGGGTTGAATTGATAACATTGACAAATATAGGGTACATTTGATGCATATTATTTTATATAGGGCTTGCTTTCAGAATTAAGGCTGAGTTAGGGGATTTTCGAACAAGAAATTTAAAATCCAAATTGCAAGTCGGGTTCGGGTTCGGGTTCAAGAGCTTCATGTCTTGACCCGAAACAAGAATTTCTAAGAACCCTACAAGCATCTTAGGCTGCTTTTTCTAAACAGAGAGAGGGAGGGGGAGAGATCAAAGAGAGAGAGAAGCTCAAAAAAATAGAAAAATGTCTAGACAAGCAAAAAGACTTGCATCATCTTTGTCTTCAAAGATTTCATCTTTCTCCTATTCACAGTCTCGATCTTTCACGGCGGCTCCTCCTCCACCACCGGCAGTGTTTGTTGACAAAAATACGAGGGTCATTTGTCAAGGAATCACCGGAAAGAATGGAACTTTTCACACCGAACAAGCTATTGAGTATGGAACTAAAATGGTATAGAATTTTATTTTATTGTCAATTGTGTTTGATGTGTTCTATGATCGGTTTGTGTTGTTGGGGCATTGTTATTTTGTTACTTTGATAATGGGTTTTATTTTTGGTCGCCAATGGAACAATTGGCATAGTTGGTTATATGAATATATATATATATATATATATATATATATATTTGGGATAGTTATGTAGGTGATTTGTTTTTCGTGTTTGTTAATTTATTTCTGTTGTTTTAGCTACTGATTTGGTTGTGTTAAAGAGCAATGTGATTTGTTGAATTGAAAAATGTAATTTTGCAGTTAAGTTGCTTTTATTGCTTTGAATTTGTACGCAGTGAATGTGAGTTCGTATATAAAACATTTAGGATAGATACTTTGCAATCTGTTTATGAAGATAATGAATCAGATTGCTCTGCTGTACTCTATTGTTGCTTGCTAGTATAAGTTTTCAATTGTGTAAGTTTGTTCGATGACTGGAAGTTTGATCTTTTACTGCATGTTTAGGTTGGTGGAGTGACACCGAAGAAGGGTGGGACAGAACACTTGGGACTTCCTGTTTTCAATTCAGTCTCAGAAGCAAAGGCTGAAACTAAGGCTAATGCGTCAGCGATTTATGTTCCTCCACCCTTTGCTGCTGCGGCCATTTTGGAGGCAATTGAAGCTGAATTGGATCTTGTTGTGTGCATAACTGAAGGAATTCCTCAACATGACATGGTAAATAAAGTTTATTGTTAGCTGATCATTGAATATTGCGCTTTTAAAGCTGGGTGGATGGCTCCAAGTTTTTCTTCTTCCCTTCTTTTGTGTTTTCTTGTTGAGTTACTTATTGTGTCCTTGGTTGTGATTTGTCTTTTTATTTCAATTTAGCTATTAAAGAAAAAAGGCAATGATGTTGCTGCATACTTTGGCATGCTGGCATGTGTAAAGCACAATTAATCTTATTTATGTTCATCTACAAACCATAAGCGGTTTGCTTAATCACATGGGAAGCTTGTAATTTGCATTCGTGATTATTGAAGGCACTTCAGTGTAGAGTACTTGAATGTTTGTGACTATGGTGCGCCATGATCCTTAACTGCCTTATTTCCATACTCTTTCCTTGTATTAGTGATTCTGTAGTAGTTTCAACCACCCTCATGCATGTTATGTTGCACCTGAATAGTTGTTAAGATAGTTGATTATGATTATGTGTAGTCTCTGCTCTAGCCGTAGATAGTTAAGATATTAAAATGTGATACTGAAGTTAATTGTTGTCAACTACAGGTTCGTGTGAAGGCTGCTTTAAACAGGCAATCAAAAACCAGATTAATTGGTCCTAACTGCCCTGGCATTATCAAACCTGGAGAATGCAAGATAGGAATCATGCCTGGATACATTCACAAACCAGGGCGTGTAGGAATTGTTTCTCGATCTGGCACACTGACTTATGAGGCTGTAAGTCCAAAGTTTCATGGCATGCTTTTGTCCATTTGCTACATATGCCTTTTTCATCAATGTTTACCACCTTGTAATATCTCTTGCTTTTGTCCATTTGCTACATATGCCTTTTTCATCAATGTTTACCACCTTGTAATATCTCTTGCTTGAAAAAAACTGTGTCAAGCATTGGCACACTATTAATATGTTCACTATGCTATCATTCCACCTTCTCAATGACCATGCTTTTGTTCATTTTGGAGGTTTATTCTATGCTCTGTTTTCAAGGTTTACTGCCTTGAAATCTAGTTTGCTTAGAAATAAGAAAATCATGTCAAGTGTTGGCTCACCATTGTTTCCATAACCTTGATAGTCTGCATATGACATAAAATACTGATTACAAATAGTCCTTTTCAACTTGCGACTGACTTTATTTTAAAATTGTGTTAGGTTTTCCAAACAACTGCGGTTGGGCTAGGGCAATCTACCTGTGTAGGTATTGGTGGTGATCCTTTTAATGGGACAAATTTTGTCGACTGTGTGAAGAAGTTTCTTGCTGACCCTCAGACAGAAGGTAAATTTCTTAACTGGAAGAGGTTAATCTTAGTTTTTAAATTTTATGAAATGCTTTGTTATTTTTCATAAATTTTATGGTGAAAGCATGGTCTTTTATGCATGCATCGATAATTGTTATAAGTATGTTTCATGAAGAGGGTTGTAGGTAATTAGATGTATTTGGTTTGCTTTTAACAGAAGGGTATTAGAAGATAGAAGATTGTTTCACGATAATAGTATTCAATATAATCATATGAATTGTATTGCAGGCATCGTTCTTATTGGTGAGATAGGAGGGACTGCAGAAGAGGATGCTGCTACTCTAATCAAGGTAAGCAATTTAGATTTAGGGAAATGTTCTAGGAAAGAAAAGAAATATTAAGGGAGAGGAGTAAACAATTTTTTCTAGCAGAGTCATCTGTATAGAGGGATAAATATGCTTCTGAATTGCTTCGGCAAAAATATTCAGCATGAGAAATCACTTAATAATCTTTTCTGTAAATTCTTATGTATGATGAGCATGCATCTACGAGTAACCTAATGACATGTTGAGTCTGACTGTGTTAAAAGTTCTAGTCTATCAGATCTCTAAGATAGCCTCAATTGCTGTATTTCATGGTATATGCAACTCCATGGAAACTTGCTTAGTTTACCGTGCAATTTTTTTCCTGCTTTGATTGCATTTTATGATATTTGTTGCTTGATGAATTAAACATTTGTTCGCTTTCAACTTTATATAGGTTTTGTTTAGAATTAAAATCCTTTTTCTTCAAGGAATATTTCCATTCTTTCATTGTGGCAATTGACAATATGATTGTGTGCAACAACTGAAACAGGAAAGTGGAACTGAAAAGCCTATTGTTGCATTTATTGCTGGCATTACAGCCCCACCTGGACGCCGTATGGGTCATGCTGGAGGTATTATCTTGTCTTCTACAATGATACTTTCACAGTTATGCTTATTATATTTTGTTTCTTACAGTTATGCTTATTATATTTTGTGCATTTATACACGGAAAGTGACTGTTTGGGCCATTGTTTCATGAGAGATCTCAATGAAATGTGAAAAATGAATAAAAAACTGTTATATGACTTGCATTGTCTCTTTATGATCTACTTGCAATCTTGATGTTAATGGAACCCTTTTCTTCTATGATAGTCTAATAAAGAATTCATTTTGTAATAAATATAAATTCATCAGTTCTCACTTAGATGGTTTTGGCATGTCTTTATCTCGTTGTTTCTTTTTACTGGCTTTTCCTTGTGTGGTCGATGTCCACATTAAGTTTTATGTTTTCCTCGCAATGATATATGCAGAGAGGCATTGTTGAGTTAGGTTTTTGAGTATTGGTACGAACAACTGAGATGCCAAACTTCAATTGGCTGAACAAATTTACCTGTTTCAACTAAAAACGTTCACTGTAAATGGTGAGCATTGCTTACTGTTGCTTCTTTATTTTTTCTGTACAGCCATTGTGTCTGGGGGAAAGGGCACTGCTCAAGACAAAATCAACACTTTAAGGGAAGCTGGGGTGATAGTGGTTGAATCTCCAGCGAAGATTGGCTCTGCCATGCTTGATGTGTTCAAAGAGAGAGGTCTCGTGAATTAGTTTTGTTTGCACATCCAGCTTAAAATACACCATTTTATTTTATGCTTCTCTTTAAATCCTGAATTCAAGAAAAATATATAACCTCAATTTTTTTCAATGACCTGCTTGATGGGACATGCTTCAGGACAGGAAAGTTTAAAGTTTGTTATGAATTTTTCCATGTTTATTGACAACATGCTGCCAAAATGTTTTTGTGCAATCGATAGAAAGGGCTTCCGATCACAATTTGATATTATTATTATGTTATTGTTTGTGTTCCAATCCAAGGAAGAGGCTGAACACAATTCACCAAACCAGGTTAGGTAAAACGGTAAAACACTGTGAATAACTGTTTAATTTTTATAATTTATTTTTGTTGTTAAAATTTTATTTTAGATAATTTAGCTTAATTTAAGGTGGAATTGGTAGAATATGGATTGAAATGAAGAACAAATCAAATGGCGTGCTATAATTTTTGGGAAAGATATGTTTTGGTTTCTTAACTTATAAATTATGTAAATTATATGATTTTAGTGCTTTTTTTAAAAAAAAAATATATTGGTTTTGATTTTTAAAAAGTGTTTTGGATTTTTTAGATCATGGATGAGTTGTCATCACATTGACTAGGCAAATCAAATGACACTTCTTTTGATTTTTATTTTCAAAAACATTTGGGGTGGATTTCATGGTTTTTACAAGTCTAGTTGTGGCAAAAAAATAAAATAAAAGTTCAATCACGTGAGCTTGTGATATCAAATATTTTGATTTACTTGTGCATCTTGATTTTTTCAAAAATATATTTAGTATCGTTGATGATTTCTTATTTATTTGGCGACACAAATAAATTTTAATTTATTTAACTAAATATGTGCATAAATCTTTCTACTTACACTTAATATTTTTTGTGTAAACAACATGTAAAAAAATCTATATCTATATATTTTACATGTATCCAAACTTAGAATTGTTATTAATTCAAAGTCCTAGTATCTAATAATAAAAATATCCTTGATTAAATTAAAAAAAAAGGGATTTACTTGTTGAAATACTTTAAAGTAATGAGATTTTTGTCGTTGTGAATGGTAAATTATTTACTCTTAAAATTTTATTGTTATTTACTTATTCAACTAGGAAATTTACAATATGTTTATCAAGATACCAACAATATTATCTCGGTTTAAATATATTTCTAAACAAGGTTCTCAAATAAAAAAAAAGTATGAAATTCAAATATCTTTCAACAAGATGAATTTCATCTTTAAATTTGGAAGAAAAGCTAAAGTTTAATAATAAAAAGACAACACTAAATTATAAGGTTAGAAAGAGTGTAGAAAAAATCTAAAAACTCAAGTTGAAAACTCTTTTTACACTTTTTTATAATGGATTTTTAAAGCTAAAAGGTTGAATAATTGATTCATAATTTTAACTAGATATTAAAAAAATATAAAACACGAATTTTTTGAGTAAAAAAACAAAAATTTATTTAGAATCCCATGTCTTTGAATCTTGGCTTTTTTTAATTAATATGTTTTAGCTGTTACTACTGCCATGGAGAGGAGGTCCGATCAATGCTGAAGGAGGTGATGTTAAAGAGAATGGCAATCGACACTCACTGAAGGAAGAAGTTGTTGTAGCAAAAAGATGGAGGAGAGAGTTGTTGATGTCTCGTGGAGAGAATGATGTTGCTAACGACGACGAGGGAAACCTGTTAATGGTTGACGATGGTAAGTTGAAAGTTGTAGCTGGTGATGCCAAGAGTTGGAGGTGTAATGGTGACTAGAAAAAGCAAAGAAACGCTAGCAAAAAAAACTGAGGAAGGGGCTGGTTTTGTTCGAACTTTGGCTTCTGATTCTCCTCTTTTAGGCAATAGACTTTGGCTCCCTGGTGGAAGAGGGTAATCTTGTCTATACCGATATAAAATTTCAGGTATTGATTCAATATAAAACCATCTAGCCCATTGGCTCAAAGTAGGTGTCATAAACTGATAAATTTGACAGCTGCAGTCTTCCTGAGGTGTCAACTGTGGGGCTGAACCACAACGTGCGTGATGTCAATCAGCCAGAACTGACCATACCCTAGTATAGTCAAGAATCAAGGAATCATTTTCGTGCATATGTTGTCAAATTTGATGAAGGATAAAGGTATCAAATACATTTGCAAAGTTGATACTAAAACAAGATTTTAGGCAAAAAATTGTGGAACAAAATGAATAGTGACCACATTATGCATCGTTTGGTCCCCTATTTTTTTCTCTACCAAACCACGTCCAGTCTGGTCCCTTGATTTATAATTGCTCTAATTGTACTTTTAATTTGCTTTAAACTTTTAATTTTATGTAATTTTACCCCCAGGTGAAACTTTGATAGCAGCCTCCAATTACCACGTCTTTTTACTTCAGTCTTTGGTTTTGGATTTATGCAATTTGAGCCTCAAATTTACCATCAACTTCAATTTTCTTCAATTTCATCCTTGATTTCACTCAATTAACTTGGTAAAAATTAAATTTAGTCTCCGAAAATTTCAAACTTCTCAATCAAAAACCGAACTAAACTATTTTTTTAGCACCATACGTTAGATTTTATATCTAATTTTTATGTTTTTTTTTCATTTTTATAGACTATAGTTTTTTGTTCTTTTTTGGTTAATTGGATGAGATTATTGTTTTTAAGGAAAGGGTAATTTGAAATCATAAAATGGCAGGGTTTCTCTTTACATGATGTGTTTCTCACATCAATAAGAAACTTCCTTTCTTTAAACATTTTTTTATGTAGAACCATTAGGCTAATAAAACAATCTTCACTTCACTTAACTCTTATGGCATCACACCACTTCAAATGTTAAGCCAATGTTTTATTGCCAATGTAACTTTCACTTTGTTGATTATCACTTTTTTTTCAAAATTGAACTTCATAAACGGTTAGAGATTAAGATATTAAGAGGACTAAACCGTACATTTAGCCATAATTTTAGAAAACCATTTATCATTTCGTTTGGTTTCATTTTAGTTGTCAATACTCCCATTATCTAATAAATGTGCTTAATTGGACATTAATTTAAGCATATAAAAGTGAAATCAAAAAAAGAAAAAAGGGAATAAAAAATGTTGTGTAACTTGATACTAGCATACGATTTAAAGCTTATGTTTGGTATTACAATTCAAATACTATTGATTAAAAATTATTTATTTTTATTTTAAATTAATTATATATATATATATTTGTATTATTTTAATATACTGATTTTAAAAAAATATTTTAAAAAACAATACTAAGAGCATCAAAATCTCCCTATCAATCAATACATATTCCAACATCCACCGTCTTTATTCTAATTCCATATTTCCACCAACTTTAGCTCCACTTCCCTTGATTACCTCAAAAGTAGATGGATTATCTTTCCTCCCAAAATTATTTTGAAACATATAAATCCACACTTTTTTTTTGCTCACATAAATTGGCGCCAAAACTTTTCAAGAATCCCATTCAGCACTAAATCATTTTTAATTAACGATAATATAAAAATAATATTTTTTCCTATTTTATTTCAAGTACAAAAACAGAAATTAAAATATTCCTTGTCGTAAGATGAAACCCTATCTCCTTTTTCTTATATATATAAAAATGCTTGAAAACAATTCCCAGTTTGTCTTTAAAAAATGAAAAACAGACCCTTCGTGTCCAACCACTGTAAAAATAAAACCGAAAAAGTCTCTCCTTTTATTTTCTCTGCTAATAAAAGCTTCAATCTTTTGTGATGGGGAGAGTGAGGAGGAGGCAGAAACAGGTGCAATCGGCGGCAGGGTTGGAGGAAGTGGTGGAGAATGGCAGGTCGGAGGAGGTTAAGGAAAATGGGGGGTTAGATCAAAGTAGTGAAATTGGTCAAGGGAAAGTTGAGGAAAGTCGTGATAATGATAAAGGAAAGAGGGCCTCAAAGATGGGAAATAGGAAGAGGAAGTTAAAGAAGAGTGAGATTGGAGCTAGTGAAGAGGAAAGGGATGGTAATGGTGCGGATAAAGGGGAAGAAGGTGATTTGGAGGAGGATGTGAGAAGGGGTAGAAAAAATAAGAAGGGAAAGAAGAAAGAAAGTGATCGCGAGGAGGAAAACGTGAAAGAAGAGAGTGTGGAGGATGATGAAATGGGGGTTTCTTCAGCTGTGGAAGGGAAGAAAAGGGTGCACTTTGTTGGGAATGAAGGAGAGAAAGAGGTGGAGAGGGGGGACGAAGATGAATTAGGTGAGAAAAGTGAAGTGGGTTTCGTGAAGAAGGAAGAGAGAGGGGTTTATGGAAAGGACGGGAAGTCTAGGAAGGCAAAACAGGAGGTGGATGCTGTGGAAGGAGAGAGAGAGGTAGAAAATGGCAAAGAAGAAAGAATGGATGGGAGAAGGGAAGAGAAAGGGCCAGAGAAGAGGGGCCGGGAGGGAGGTAAATTCAGTGTGGATGACGAGGAAAGGAAAGAGATTGGAGAAGTGGGTGTTGAAGAAAAAGAGAAGGTGAGATTTGTTGAAAATGAGGAAGAAAAAGAGAGGGTTAAGGAAAGTGAAGGGGTTGTTAGAGAGGATAAGAGCGGGAAGAAGGAAAGTGAATCGGGGTATGAGGAGGTGGAGAGCGAGGTAGGCAAGGAGAATGGTGGTGATGTGGAAGATAATGGAGGCTCATTAAAGAAGAGGCCGAGGAGAACTAATAAAAAGGTAAACTATGCTGAACTTGATGCTGGATTAGATGAGGTAGTGCTTGGGGAGAAGCGCAGGAGGAGGAAGAATGGAGTCTCAGAGAGTGAAGGATTGGAAAGTGTGCTAAATAGTGAAAATGGTGACGTGAATCGTGGAAAAAAGAAAGTTAGTCGAAAAAAGAATCAGGAGGAGAGTATCGAGGGAGAAGATGAGAAGGATGATAGTGGTGAAGGAGAAGGAGATTGCTTGATGATGAGCTCTGGAACAGGTTACGAGCTCAGGACTCGGAAAGAGCAAGTTGATCAGGGAAGCAAATCCAGGCGTGATAGTGAGGTAACTAATTATCCTCGATTTATTATTGATATTGTCTGTTTGGTTATTGATGGTTGTTTATGTTCCTGATTTTTTTTGGCAGTTTATTGAGAAGGTGTGTTTAATGTGTCATCAATGCCAGAGAAATGATAAGGGCCGTGTTGTTCGGTGTCTGAAATGTAAAAGGAAGCGCTATTGCATACCATGCTTGATGAAATGGTATATTGTAGAATTATTTGCATTAAACCATTCAGTTCTTGTTTTCTCATTGTGTTTTTCTGTTAGGATTGGCATTATGGAATTTAAATTATCTTTAATTTATCTCCTTGGTGAATTATACTGATTCTGCTATTAATTATATAATTGGCTGTGAATCTCATGAACTTAGGTGTAATTACTATGATGGTTTTGTTTCAACAAAGATATATGTTGTTTCTAAATATAAGTATTATATAAAACAGTTAACTGTTGGAAAAACAGGTGATGTCTTACATGATAATGGACCAATAAATTTGGTCTCAATGTTATTGCAAATCACGAGCGACATTACACTGTTAATATAAGTAAATTAGCATCTGATATACTGCTTTGGATTTTTAGGACTGGTTTTTTATCATTTACAAGACAATGGCATAGCTTAGACTTGTTTTAGTGGTTTTTTGAATCATCTTATAAATTCCTATGGCTTAATTTTGCCACAATTGATTTTGTTACTTGAGGAATTCTTTGTTCATGTTGTAGGTATCCCAAGATGACAGAGGATGAAATTGCCAATGCTTGTCCTGTCTGTCTCGGAAATTGCAACTGTAAATCTTGTTTGCGTCTGGATGCGCCAATAAAGGTATGTAATCCAACCTTGCAACTCATGCTTCAATGTGTATTTGTTAATTGTGTTAAATGCACGTGTGAGATATAATAATCTTACCTCTTCTTTTTTACTGCAGGAACTGAAAAATTTAAACCTGAAAGTAAGCAAAGAAGAAGAAGTGTGGTACTCTAAGTTTTTACTTCGTGCACTTCTTCCATTTCTGAAGCTGTTAGATGAAGAACAAATGATGGAGAGAGAGATAGAGGCCAGGAGAAAAGGTAAACACTTCTTTTGCCCCAAATATATGGAATTTATTTGATAAAAAACTATGTTTTGTCCTGTTTTTTTATGTAATTGCAAAACATTCTGCTTTAGGTATGTTTGAGATTGAGAAAAAAGGAATTTTGTAGACACAAAAGGTGTTGCTTTTATAGGATGAAACAGTTTTCTATTGGTTTATAGGACAAATTTCCAAGTCCTCCATTTTCCCCATTATTTGTAATAATTTTATTCTAACAACAAATCTTCTCTTTATCTCTTATGTTTTGTGCTTCCCTTCTTGTTTGGACATCGAAGGCCTTTCTAGTAGTTGCACTTGCAATTGCTTCCAAGTAATGGCCACATCAATAAAAGATTTGCTCATATATTCTGTTTAAATAAATTATTGTGGAGCATGTATTTTATGCATGTGTCTTTTATTGGTGCAGATAAATGTCTGCTTATCTATGTTTTATAACACATTATGAGTACGAGTGGGTGACCGATGAGTGTTTGTGCATATGTCTTAAGAGAGTTGGCTTTGCTATTTGTCAGATCACTAATAGTTTATTTATGCAGGTGTACCACTTGCAGACTTACAAATAGAAAATGCTGAATGCCCTGCGGATGAGCGCATGTTCTGGCAAGTTATCTAGTTATTGGAGTTTCCCACCTCTTCATTTTCTTAGTTTTGATAATAATCCATAATTGTTTTTCAGTGATAATTGCAGAACTTCTATTTTTGATTATCACAGAAGTTGCTCAAATTGCTCTTCTGATCTTTGTCTTGCCTGTTGTCGGGAGATCCGTGCTGGACACTTGCAAGGTGGTGGTCCGGATGTGGTTATGGAATATATTAACAGAGGGTTTGAATATTTGCATGGTGGGGAAGACAAACCAAAGGTTGAATCACAAGCTGAGTTACCTCAAAAGACTGAATCTGAGAATTTTATGGGGCCAAAGTCTGGATGGAAAGCAAATGAAGATGGAAGCATTCATTGTGCTTGTGATAGTGGCAATTTAGAACTAAATTGTTTGTTCCCAAACAAAAAAGTCAATTTTGCAGTTTCAGTGTCAGAGTTGGTAAATAAAGTTGAAGAAATGTCCAAACACTGGGAAACTGACTCTGCTAATGCTCCTGATGAACGATGTGCTTGCTTTAATTCCAATGGTGATCTTGATATTAGTAATGGTAACAGGTTATTGAAAGCAGCATGCCGAGAAGATTCTGATGATAACTATTTATTCTATCCAATAGCTGAAAGTATCACAGATGATGATTTGAAGCATTTTCAATTTCATTGGAAGAGAGCTGAGCCAGTGATTGTTCGCAATGTGCTTGAAACTGCATCTGGTTTGAGTTGGGAGCCAATGGTCATGTGGCGTGCCTTCCGCCAGATCAAAAATGAAAAACACGACACACTTTTGGATGTAAAGGCAATTGAGTGTCTGGATAACTGTGAGGTCAGTATATTCACCTTTTTTTTGCGTGCATTGAAGATGAAGTGTAGCTGGCTTTTATTGCTATTTTTTTGATAATCATTCTTGTTATATTCTCCATTTGTCTTGATAATGATGGTTTCAATCCTATTGATATGCTATCAACTGTTGTGATGCTCAACTCTTGATGAATGCAGGTAGATATTAATGTCCATCAATTCTTCATTGGTTACACAGAGGGAAGGTTTGATGGTAAAAATTGGCCTCAGATACTGAAGCTGAAAGACTGGCCCCCATCTAAAACATTTGGTGAAAGTCTTCCACGACATGATGCTGAATTTACCTGTTGTTTGCCGTTTAAGGAGTATACACATCCACGCAATGGACCTTTAAACCTTGCTGTCAGATTGCCTAAGAATTCTTTGAAGCCAGATATGGGGCCGAAGACATATATTGCCTATGGATATCCTGAAGAGCTTGGGCGTGGAGATTCAGTAACTAAACTTCACTGTGACATGTCTGATGCGGTATGTTTGGTTTCCTTTTCTTTTCTTGTTCAGGTAAAAAGAAGATATATGGTGATAGATAGAGAATTGAAGGTTAGAAATCAATAAAGCACCTTCTAGAAAAGGTGAAAACTGAACTCTAAAATAGAAGTTGAGACAACTTGGTTTTCCACTCAAAGTGTTACAGGGTTGCATTTAGTTGTTGGCTTATAGACTGATGCTTTAATTGCTTCTATTCTGCTGATACCACATGCTCAGGTTGGTTATCTTCCTAAACTTTTTCGATGGATCTGTATGGTATCTTCTTCCAAATGCTGCATAAAAACTTAAGTGAAATTAAATGCTTCTATGTAGTGATATTTACTAGCTTTTGTATTATACTCTGTTGTATGAGAGTTTTTTTTTATTACTTTTGTTGAAATTCAAAGGGTAACTGTCTTGTGCAATGGTAAGAATTTTTGGAAATCATTTAGTGAGAAGATTGTCGAAGGAAGATTTCTTTTTAGAATTCCCTAGCGAGAACTCTACTGGGATTAGCCAATATGCTCTTTATAATGGCTGTTCTACTAATAATTAACTGTCATATGTTATGATATGCAAAGTGTTAAAATACTAGAAATTTGGAAATTTTCTCACATAAACAATGAATCTTTAGTATCTGATGATTAATTTTAATAATGATTAATTTGTGCATATTAAATCTGTCTGTTTCAGGTAAATGTCTTGACGCATACTGTTGATGTGTCCAATAAAAACCATTATACTGAAATACAAAAGTTGAAGCTAAAGCACTTTGAACAAGACCAAAGAGAGCTTTTTGGAAATAATCAGAATGTGGATGAAGTTGATATCATGCATGGTGTTGATCCCGGTAGGTCTTTTACTAATAATAATGGATTATCTAGTAAAGCTGATGACCAGAATGAAAACTCTGTTACATGATTCTGCTTAATAATCTAGGGAAATGTAATGAGGAGGCCGGAGTGGTTCAAGGCAGAAGTACTGATGATGGACCTTTTAATTGTGGAAATGAGTCCAAATGGTTGGATGCTTTAGATGGAGGTGCTGTTTGGGACATTTTCCGGAGAAAAGATGTTCCTAAGTTGCAGGAGTATCTCAACAAGCACTTCAAGGAATTTAGGCATATCCACTGTTGCCCATTACCAAAGGTAATTGTGTATTGCTTGAAAAATCCGGCTCTCCTATCCACCTTTTCCCTGTGGTTACACTTCACAAATTGGTGTATGTTTAAATGAAGGACTTGGTAGAAAGAATCTAGGTCCCATACTAGAAAGAAAATGTCGTGCAAATCAGACCAAGATGGACCAATAAATTGGGTTCGTTGTGGCTTGCCTGAATTTTTAGCTGAAGTGCATCCTGAAATTATCTCTCAATAAACTAGTGTTATTTCTGGTGTTGTAGGTGGTTCACCCCATCCATGACCAGACATTTTTTTTGACTCTAGAGCACAAGAGGAAGCTAAAAGAGGAATATGGTTAGTCCCGTGATCTATTTCATTGGTTCAGATCAATTTTTTTCCTCTCAATTTTTAACTTTTATAATTATGTTTTTGATACCATCATGCAGGCATTGAACCATGGACATTTGTCCAGAAACTTGGAGATGCTGTCTTCATTCCTGCAGGCTGTCCTCATCAAGTGAGAAACTTGAAGGTAAAATATATCTGCATTTCAAAACCTGTTCAAGACTTGCTCCAAAAAAGTGGATTGCCTGGTAATTGCTGTTGGTTATTCTTTAGATGTTGAAATTGAAGGGACTGACATTTATTAAGGATTAAGCAATATCTGATATTAACATGTCCTGTTTTCCTTATTCTTACTTAACTGTTCATAAAATTATTGCTAATTCATTTATCAGGCACTTTCTATGGTTGCCTGTGGCTGCAATCATGGCAATAATCTTAATGGCCCACCTCTGGAAGTTTTTTTTCTTTCTTTTTTTTCGGGGGTAGTGCATTTCGGAACAACATAAGCTGATTATGTTTATTGACTCTGGGTTCACTATCCAATCTTAATCCTTGTGCCTTTTCAGTACATTCATGGTCTGATTGTGTTCCTGGTGCACAATGGCCTAGTTCCTGGAATTTTAGGACACTACATTAATGAACAGTTCAGATCTCTTTAGATCTGATATGGAAGCGGTGTCTGTCTTTATTACAATGTGTGATATTGTGATAATTTAGCTGTATGATTGATAAGGTTTCTACTAGAATTACCATGCAATATGTTTCTATTTTACTGTTCATATTTTTTAAAAATGAACCTTGTATCTTAGATTTTAAATGCATCTATTAAGATGGGATCTTTGTTATTTAAATCTGTTGGTGTGCCCCAGGGGCATGTGCAAATATGAAAAGTAACATAGGCTGAATCTCTGTGGTAACTAGCTTCTATCTCTTACAGTCTTGCATTAAGGTAGCACTGGACTTTGTCTCACCTGAAAATGTAGGTGAGTGCATTCGTCTGACAGAGGAATTTCGTGTGCTTCCTCCAAATCATCGGGCTAAAGAGGACAAGTTGGAGGTATTTCTAATTTTACTTTCATGTCTATATAATGATTGAAGGTGCTGAAATGTATATTATCTAAAAGTAACATGTCTTTGGTAATAAGAATGTTTTCCTTAAGAAATTGTTTTGTGCATAGAGAATGGAATCTCTCAGCAATAAGGTGGCCAGATTTTGTTTGTCGTAGATGTTTATTTTTTCTGCGTCTCTCTTTTCTTAAAGGTCCAGTGGGTTTCTAGATCTAGATCAATAATAGAACATGTATTAAGTATGACATTCTTGCATCAATTTTTAGAGTTACTCTATGATCATATTTTGGTTAATTCTAAAAAATTAAAGGATCAAGTCATAAGAGAAATTGCATTAAAATCTGTATTAATTAGTAGAAAGAGTTGATCTGGACTTGAAAGTGTCTGGTGCAGTCTTGCCCTGTGAATGCTATAGTATTTCAAACCCTTGGAGTTTCATTGAGTTCTACCAGGCTATTGCTTGTTATATATATGCAGAACTTATACTAAAAGGCACTGGAGATTATTCTATTATTGTATTGTGAAACAACCAATATATATATATATAGTACCAAGACCCTCAAAATAATGAATTACATTGTCATATCTTAAACTGTCCTGTACCAAACATCATTTGAACTGTAATTGCATCAAAGTTGCCCATGTTATTGTCACTAGCCAATGCAACTCTTGATTACTTGCATCATGATGGGAACATTATCTTCACTTTGTGGCACCATGAATCCCAATAACTGATGTGACATAAGTTTTTTTATTTATTGTAGCATTTACTCCAAGTTTACTTGTTTATGATTCATTGGCTAAATCTAACCTGGGTGGGTATTTGATGCAGATAAAGAAAATGTATCTCCATGCTGCTAGATGGGCTCTTGATGTCTTAACAAATGGTGGAAAGTGAGTCTATTCATTCATATTTCATTTATAAACTAGTATTTGTAGCAATATCCATGCCCCACTCTAATTCTGTTTTCATCTTTGCCATCAAATCATTGCCAAAATGTTTTTGCAAAATATGCTTATTTTATCAGTTTGGCATGATGCAATCCTGTATATATGGCGCATTTTGATATATCTATGATAGGGCATGGTGTATGATGAATGGAAAATTCATTTTTTGTCCACAAAAGAATTTGCTGTATTTCAGCTGCTTTACACATTTCCACCTAACATAACAGTGAAGCGATATGTTTGATTTTAATTGATTAGCAGGACACTGGTAAAACGAAGGTTGCAAGGAACATAGATAAACTTTATTGCACATTTGCAGTTGAACTTCATTAAGATATGTTAAAGAACTCTATTTGTTATTATGTTGTGCTGCTGCGCATTAAGAATTCATGCGCCTTTGCCACGGCACAGTTTCAGGTCAGGCTTGGCTGTGAATGAAGTGCATTACTCTTTCAAAGCTCATAAAATTGTTCTGTGAATCTAAACATGAAATGCGTTTGTTTCCCATGCTGTTTACGGACACTCACGCACCCAAGGACAAGATTACTTTTTGCAGTATTGTGAATTTAAATGCATATCTTTGGTGATTTCATCAGAGCAACCAGGTGTTTATGTTTCTTGATTTCAGAGTGGACGAACCTGAGAAGGTCAAGAAAAAGCAAGGTAGGAGTAAGAAGAGGTCATAGGCAGGGCCATTTCCAGTCCTGCATCATATATGTACACCTTAAGCAGGAGTTTTTTGGTCACGTGTTCTCATGGGTTCATCTGGCTTAGCTTGCTGCTAATCAAACATACAAGTATTTATTGTAGAAACTGTGCCTGAATGAGATCGGCACACAGGAAGATGAACAAAGCTTCAATGCTGCAGAATCATTTTGGCAAGCACAGTATTCATTGTGCATGATTCTAATTTATTATGTAGCAGCATTAGGGCACCCCCATGTGAATATTTTGTATGATAAGAGCAACTCCAATGGAGAGCAACTTTTCTAAATAGCTTTTTCCCATGGAATGCTCTAACGAGACCTCAAGTTTTACCGAAGCTTAGGCTTAACAGGATATGGAATTGTTGATGACTTGATGATCTTTTGCAAGTATCTTAATATTTATAATAATATACTTTGATAAATATGGCTAGCTAGATGGGAATCAAAGACTAGGTGGGCTAAGCATTAATAGTGCAGTGTTTATAGGCAAAGTGGGATATTATGGATATCTATACATCAATAACAGTTTTGTTTCAGCTGAAATGTTTTGTACTAGTTAAAAAAAGATAAAACAATACAATTTTTATCTTGTTTAAAATTTCGGTTTGTTTTTGAAATTCGATCTAAATTTTGTTAAATAGTGTTTTTTTAAATAATAAATAATTTTATAACATCGATTGTATTTTTTAATCTGATCTTGATTGTTAGAGTGAGATGAATTTTACAAGGAGTCTCTTAATATATTTATATATATATTATGTTAAAATTTTAGAGCAATCAGAGAATGTAATGAACTTGTGAATTGATGATGATATTCTTTTAATATTATAAATGTTCATAATTTTATAAAGAAAAATTATTTTAGTGTTTTTTTAGATTAAATTGCACAATTCTAAATAATTTTATTTTTGGATTTGAACTATTTATATATATATATACTATAATCCTGAAATATCGTGTCAAAATATTCTGAAACTAAAATATTCTATTTTAATTGAAAAAACAACTCACCTATCAAAACAAAATTAACAACTTGATCGATACAAGAAAGACAAAACATGGGGTGGGGGCAACAAGAAGCTCACCCAAAGACTTGAAGTTCTCCATTTTTAGAAATGATAACGTGTGTTTTCTGACTAGGGATTGCCAGAAACCAATCAAGGATGACCACAGTACACATAGCTTTTCCTTGCTTTGCACATAAAGTAGACCAAGCAAGCAGAGCAGCACTTCACTAATTAAAATTGACGTCTTTTAAGAGCTCACATTTGCACCATGGAAGTGCTCTGTTATTTTCTTCATGGAGCTCTCATTGCTATTCAAACAATGTGTTGTGTACAGGAATTAACTCTTTTTTTTCTTTTTATGATCGAGATTTAAGGGCTTGTTTGGGACAGTTGTTGTTGTAGCTTTTCAAAGTGCTTTTCGTGTCGAAATATATCAAAATGATATTTTTTTTATTTTTTAAAAATCATTTTTGATATCAGCACATCAAAATGATCTAAAAACACCAAAACATATTCATTTAAAATAATAAAAAAAATTGGAAACACAATTTCAAAAGCTGTCCCAAACAGCTTCTTATTTGAATTAGTTATTTGTATCATCTCTTATGCCATATGATGTAGTGACCTTGATCTCGATTAGCTAATGAGCAATAAAGTAAAATTGTGAATTGAGAAAATGAAGAGTAAATAAATTTGAAGGACTAGTAATATTCAAAGACTAGCTATCTAACCAAAAAAGAAAAGAAAAGGAACCAAAATGAAAAAAAAGACATGAGAAATGTAATTGAAGGACTAAATCAGCAATTTATAAAAAAATAAGAACAAAACAAGAAATCAAAAGAATGATGAAAATGAAATCGAAAAATCAATAACAAAGAGTTTTAATTTAAAGAATGAGGGTAAAAATAAAATAAAATAAAATAATTAATTTGAGAGTTAAATTGAATTGAAAAATATCTTAAGCAAAAGGAAAAACAAAACAAAAAATGATGGTCAAATTGAAAAAAAAAATAAAACAACAAAAACTTTGATTGAAGGATGATACCGAAATCCAAAAGACTTTAACAAAAAAGCCAAAGAAAAAAAAAGTAATTTAAATAAGGATCGGAAAAAAAATGAGAAATCATAATTGACGTACTAAATTAAAAAACAAAATTATAAAATAAATAAAAAATCAAAAGAATAAAAAGGTAGTAAAAAAAATTAAAACACCTCCCTTCTATTTTTTCCACTTAAAAAGAAAATTGCATTTTGCTATGATAATCATAATAAGATGTGTCTACTGCTGCATCACCACCGATATCTTATTATGTTTAATATAATTTAACCTCATGATCATACAAATAATCACCTAGCCAGCTAGGGTTCATCAAGTGTACAAAACCAATTTCACCTCACAATCTATAGCCATGAAGACGAATTACCATGCAAGCAAGTCTGTCTCAAGAGGTCTTCAAGAGGCGTGACGTGATGATAAACAACTTGTGATTTACACAGCAGGTCCTTAAGAGATATGGCGTGATGACAAACAACTTGCGATTTGCACAGTAGGTCTTGAGTTCGAGTTAGGACGTGTATTTTTTATAAGAATCTGGGACAACCTGAGTTTTACTTGCTCACCTAAATTTACAAAATATATTTTTCAGAGAATGAAGTTTACTCGCATAAAAAAAATCTGACTCAAGGGATTGTTTAAGGTCTTGGGTTTTGGGCAACCCCTTTGGCCCTTCTTTTCTTAGTAAACCTAGTTTTCTCCTAACCTTTATTTAAAAACAATCCCAGATTGGCAAAGTTCAGGTAGCTTGGCAGATCAGACTCAGAGAGTGGTTAAATGTCACAGCAACCTTTTGTCCACGATCCCATTACAGGACAATAAAGGATAGAAAATGCTTTTTCATCAAATTACAATCCATGTCACACAGTATATGCCCTCGGTGATGGCCATCTATACCAGTGAATTATTGCATCTCCACTGGTTTGAATTACATAACCAGAATTTTATTTTTTAAAAGAAGAGAGAGAGGTCCTTTTCAACTATTGCCTGTCATGGATTGTGTAGTAGAAGTTCATGCATGGAGTGCATTTTGGTAGTTTTTCCAAGGTAGAAGGGCTAGTTAGAAAGCTATCTGCTGCTTATAGACTAATAAATTCTCTCTCAACACTGAAAACAAGCTCACCATTTCTACAAGCAAAAGAAAGGAAGGAAGGAAGATAGGTAATAGAAAGTTCTCATTCTTATATGAATATCATCATCTTGGCTTTTGTGATCATTATGCCAAGTTATAATTAATTACTTTAGGCTGCAGAAACATGCTTCACATTTGTCATTTCTTTGTGTCTTCTAGCTCTAAGTCCCTCATCTTTATTAGAAATTCAATTTCCATTATTTGTAACCTTAATTTCCATGCCTTTTTTTTGTGGTTTTTGGAAACTGTGAGTTAATTCTTGCAAAATTAACCAGAAAACCAGGCTTGTGAGAAAAAGAGGGTTACTGACTTGTTTACTCCTGTTCTTTCCCCAAGTAGAAGGCAAAAAAATTATGGGGCGTGGAAAGATAGCCATAAGGAGGATTGAGAACCAGACAACAAGGCAAGTCACCTTTTCAAAGCGTCGAGCTGGGCTTTTGAAGAAGACTCATGAACTTTCAGTTCTTTGTGATGCTCAAATCGGGCTCATCGTCTTCTCTAGCACTGGAAAGTTGTGTCAATACTGCACTGAGGGTTTGAGGTCTATATTAAATCACTATTCTCTAGCATTCCGAAATTTATTTTTCCAGGCTTTTGATCTGTGTTTTAGCACTTGTTTACGCTGTTCTATTTGATTTTTCTTACAACGTTGGACCCCTTTTGCTTCCATACAAAAGGTACTTTTCTGTGAGAAAATCTTAAATTTTTTGGTACATGATCTTCGTGATTTTCAAATTCTTGGCTGACCTGGACCTGTTTCATAGAAGATCCTTTTATGTGCTCAGCATTCTGATTCAACTGATGGATATTAAAGCCCCACCACCTTCGTTCATAATTCAATATTTGACCAACTTGAGTGATTTGACTGTTCTTTTTATGACAAACTAGGGTTTTGCTTCGTCAAACTATTTTCTTCTTTTCTTTTCTTTTTTCCCTCATGGGAAGCTCAACTTTTATTTCAGTTTCTCCCTCTAAATTCTCGTTCAAGATCTCTACCCCATGAAAGCTTTACTAGACCTCAATCATTTTATGGAATAATTGGGTGTATTTTCTCTCTCTTCTAAATCTGTGTTTGCTACTTAAATCCATGGCCAAGCGACTAGCCTTAAAAAGTAGAAATTAAACCAATTATATAGCCCAGCTTCTGATTGTTAGATTTCTTCTTTTCAATTGAATTTAATTTAGTGAAGGAGTGGAATATAGTCCAGCATGGGCATACAATGTGGTGTAGTTCTTACCTCAGTCGCAGAACATCATTTTGCTGGCAGTGATTGCAGTCCTTGATCAGGTCATCAATATACAAGGAGGAAAAAAGAAACTTGGGGTCTGCCTTGAATTGAGAGTCATTTCATTTCCCATTTTCGATAAATGTCCTTCAAACCCAATGCAATACTGTTAATTAGACTATGGTATTTGACTGGAAATTGAGGTTATTGAAGAGTTAATTTACAGTGATTAATATGGAAAATGATAACTAAAGTTATAGTATAAAGGTATTCTGAAGTTTCTTGGTCTACATAAAATGATTAATTAATCAAGTTTGAATCTATTCTTGTCCTGCGAGTTTGCTTTAAAGAAATATAATTGCTGATCACGGTCAGAAAGCAAGAATAGATTTAGCCCTAGTCCTTGTTCATGTTGGCGATGTCTTGTTATCGTACTCAAAAAACATGGTGTGATGGCAAAGAGCTTGAGATCTACATAGCAGGTCTCGAGTTCGAGTTAGAGTATGCATCTTTTATAAGAGTCTGGGACAGTCGAGGTTTTACTAGCTCACCTATACCCATAAAATACGCTTTCCAGGGATGGAGTTTCCTCTTATATAAAAAAATAAAATGTTTTGCTATCATTTATCATGAAATCAGGCATGTACATTTGTCATATAGCAAGCATGTAATGTGTTGCAGGATGGAGCAAATCATAGAAAGGTATCAGAAGATGACAGGAACCTGCATTCCCGAGCATGATAGCCGGGTAAAAAGAAATCTCAGCAAGCACCATTAATTATTCATGAATTCCGAGAGTGAATTCTATATTTGATGATCCTTTCCTTCTTTTTTCGTAGGAACAACTGTTTGGAGAATTGGCTATGTTGAGAAAAGAGACGCTGCGTCTTCAATCAAACATGCGCCGCTACAGTTGTGAAGACATGAGCCCTATTCCTTTCGAGGAGCTGGATGCAATAGAACAACAGCTAGAAAGCTCGGTTAACAAGGTTCGAGATAGGAAGGTAACTCAACAATCCGGCAATGGTGATAGAAAAAGCATGCCTGGAATTTGTTTTGACGCAGCTCTTGTGATCTGAATGTATCCTTCTGATGAGGTTGTTTATATATGTTTCTTTCTTTGTTCATGTACGTAGAATCAGCTCTTGCACCAGCAGCTGGAAAATCTGCGCAGGAAGGTGAATCTCTTAATTAGTCTCAAATAGACAAATTCCACTTTCATGCACACATTCTACAGAAGGATCTGATTTTTCTTTTGTTGTAAATTTTAGGAGCGTATGTTGGAGGAGGAAAACAGCAATATGTACCGCTGGGCAAGGGTTCGCCCCCTTATATTTCATTCGGAGACTTAATTTTTAGCTGCTGCAACCATATGGATTATAGAATTTACGCCATCTAATGTTTTTTACTTTTGATCGTATAATATTTTCCTTTGGTGGGTGGATGATATTTCAGATTCAGGAGCATCGTGCCGCGCTGGGATATCAGCAGGCGGCGATAGAAGTACAGCCGGTGGAGCATCAGCAAGTCTTGGATCAATTCCCATTCTGTGGAGAACCCAGTAGCGTGCTTCAGCTTTCAAACATCACCCATCAAATTGACCCATACCATCTCCAGCTTGCTCAACCCAGCCTTCAAGGCTCTAACGTCTAGAATTCAGGTGAGCAAAGAATGAAAAGCGAGAGTAGCAATATCGGTCTCTGCTGCTGCTTGCCTCTCTCTATAACTCAGTTATTTTGCGCAGAATTATCGGATTTGGAGAAGATCTTCTCACATGGAAGTACTGGGGGCAGTGGCTATAATTTTTTTTTTTAACACAGACTTGATTTCTGCTAAATATTGCCTTGTGTATGTGCATGACTGAACGTATTAAGGTATGCTTTCATGTTGAAGCAACGCTTTGATTTGTATTTTATAAAAACCAGTTCTGTGTTTCTGTTTTTCATATAATTCTTCTTTTATGGCCCTATAATGAGTAAGGGCTGAATGCATTCTATAATTTGAAGCTTTGTTAAATTATTAATGCAATTATAGATCAATTCTAGAAAATACTACAGACTATAAGTTAGTTAGTGATAAGATAAGTTAGGAAAGTTCTAGAAAAATCAAACAAACACTAGGAATCTTCTAGATAAAAAATCAAAAATTTATGTGTATCTCACACCATTTTCATATTATAAACCAAGTGTCACGGGGTCAATTTTCTCATCGAAAATTTCGACCCCTGCATGGCAATCTAGTCCTGTTGGACAAACTAGTTGTAAGCAAATACAAGTGAATTGATGAGCGGAAATGTTAAGTCTAGTGAGACTAGACTACCGCGCATGGGTTGAAATTTTCAACAAGAAAATTAACCCTGTAACACCAAGTTTCTTTATTAAACTACATCAACTAAAAAACATAACTATCAAACTACTTTCATTTCAATCATTAAATCCTCTAAACTACATTATAAACTCCCATCATCCTCTAATAGTAATAGTGGTATCTAAGCCCAATTTATCATAAGTGGCCATTAGAGTCATTATGGCAACAACAAATTCATCACAATCTATCTGTGTCACTTTTTTTTTAATAGGAGTAACTATGATTTGTGGCAAATAAAAATAATGACACCCTTTACATCTTAAAAGCTTTGGGACATTGTCGTAGAGGAACTTATCATCCTTATAAATATCGTTACTCTAGAAGAAGCACAACAAAAGGAGTTAGGGGTGAGAGCAAAATGATGTCTTTGACTTTTACTTGATTCAACAATCATTAGATAATACACTTTTTCTAAGCTTTAACAACAAATCAAGTGTGGGGTATGTTATAGAAAGAGCTTCTCAGCGATTCTAAGGTACACATCATTTAGACTTTAAACACTATGAAGAGAGTTGTAAAATATTAAATTGAAAGATTTTGAGACCATTAAAGATAATCATGGTTGAATTAAAGTAGTAGTGAATCAAATGAGATCTCTAAGAGAAAATATTACTCAAAAAAGACTTGTTGAAATTTTAGTATCTACAGTCAAGATTCTAGTGAGAGTTCTTTTTAGTCTAAGCTTGATATAAGATCTTAAGAATATAGATGTAATATCGAGGGATTTATGAATAATTGTAGAAGAAAAGAAGATTTTAGAAGAAAAACTAGTCATCTATGAAGAAAATATCCCTTCCTTGACATTTGTAAAAATACAAATCATCTAGAGAAATATTGTTGGAAATGTGACAAACCACAATGTCACTTTTATAGATGGTCCAAACATCTAGAGAAGGATTATCTCGTCAAGAATAATCACCAAGAAATTTTTTACAAGAAGTGAGATGATGAAGAGCAGTTATTCTATTGCTGTCATGCTGCTACTGAAGATAAGAAAACATGTGGTGTATTAATGGTGTGTGCAGCAACCACATGATGAACGAGGATACCATATTTCATAATCTAGACTCATCAATAAATTTCGAAATTTGATTTGGAAGTAAGGCAGGGTTTGAGGCTAAAAGAAAAGAAAACATCATTGTGGAGACAAAAGAAGGTGTATATTTTTTGTTAACGATGTATTGCTCGTCCTAAATTTAAAGCACTTGAGGTTGTGGCCTAGCGGAGGATAAGATTTGTTCCCTTACTCTACACCCAGGTTTGATCCTTTTTGTGCATGCATGTCAACCCCGTAGTACTTTACTTGCCCACTCGGCTTGCAAGGTGTTTAGTGGATCTGGAGATTAGTTATGGTGCGCGTAGGTTGGCCCGAACACCCTGGTTACCAAAAAATTAAGTCCAAAATCTAGAAATAATTTATTAAATATGGACCATATGATGGAAAAAGGTTATGCATATATGTTAGTACATATATCACTAAAAGGATAATTGGAGAAAGCTTATCACAGTAAAGATAGATAACAAATGTTTTCTTATCATATGGAAATATATCCAAAATACTGCAGTAAAGGCACAGTTTGATGATTCCTAGCTATGAAACCAACAATTTAGCTACTTTAACTTCAAGAAACCTCCCAAAAAAATAACACAAGTAAATGATGTATGTAAAGGTTGATTCCTAGCCAAGCAGCCAAGAAGGCCATTTCCTATCAAATAAAACACTAGTTAATTAAAGTATGGTAAAAAAGAAAGCCTTCGTCAAAGCATCTCAAAGTTTTTGGTAGTATATGCAATACTCACATTCCAAATGCAAGAAGGGAGTAAGTTGGATGATAAGAATGAGCGAGGAATATTTCTTGGTTATTGTTAAGGAACTGTCTCATTTAAAAACTTGAGATATTAGGTGAGACTTCAGTATATGATTTATATTATTTTCTAACACACTCTCAAGTGAAAGTCCTTTGAGCTTGAAACTTGCACACAGGTTCTCACTACTCTGTGTTTAATTTTCAAATAAAATGAGAGTTGTGAGATTCGAACTCGTGACTGTCGAGTCAACAAGACTCCGATATCATGTCATTAAACCATCTCACCTAAAAATTTAGATTATTAGGTGAGGCCCCGGGATATAATTTATATTATTCTCTAACAGTTATAACTTAACATCAACTACTATATATATATATATATTAAATAGGTGTCGGTTAAAACATTTTTTTGTGATCAAATTTAGATATGAACATGATCTCGGTTACAACCAATCTGTGAAATGTATTTCAATCCAATTCAATGTACATTTTTGTTAATAAGTTTGTGAGTTGACAGGAGAAAGATTGTTGGGGTTAAGAGGAGAGAAAATTGAAGTGGCAAGAATCCACTAAAATAATACTAGCAACTCAAGTTCACCCTTTATTCTATACAAACAATGCTCTTGATCTTCTTGAAGTATAAATCTGATTAGAATAAAACTTGCCATTGTATCTACCATCGCGATCTGGATCTTACTCAGCAAGGTTCTCCCAACCATTTCTGCAAGATAATCTTCGGTATTTCATGCATCCGACAAGTAGAGCACAGCCAGATTTAGTTTGAGATTATCAGCCTGAAACTGACGCATCATCCTCCCTTTATCAAGAGCACCCAGATGAGCACAAGCACATAGCACATAACCAAAGCAACCTCATTAGCCTTCGGATCCGAAACTCTTATCTTCACAAAAATTCCAACTTTTAACATACCCATCCAAGTTCATAACATACATGACAGGAAGAAGGTGGCCGATCTATCATGGAAGGTGATTAAGGTTTTGTTTAAATTTGGACTAAGATTTCTACAGAACATGATGGATTCAAGATTTACAAGGCAATCAAGGCATGAAATGTCAAGTTTGTAAGAACACTCTCAAAAGCTTAGAAGTGAGGGAAGGAGAGTTTATGTTTACTACACGATGAGACCGGCCTTTACCTTGTACTAGGAATCCAATCCAAGATATCTTCGTCCAACCTGTTGGATACCTATTCGGACTTGCCTATCCAGAAGAATCCGATCTCTGCCTGTGAGAGATTAATTCGGAGGACAACTTGATTTCTCCAACCTCTACGCGTCTAATCCTGCGCTCAAATTTACTAATTAAACTCCATAATTTTATTTTATTTTAATTTATATAGATATTGGCAAATCATTATTGTATTTTATTAGACACTAATTTCTACTTCACATAAAATCTCTTTAAATCTTATATATACATATAAAAATTGAAGCTGAAAGCAAGAAAAGAAGATTGGAAGAAAATCCCAAAGAAACACATGTATAGTATATATTTGTTATTTGATTTGGTAGGGTGAGACCCTATTCATTTGAAAGGAAGATTGTGAGAAAAATAAACAGAATGCGGGCACCATCCATAGAGTATTACAATAAACCAATTTGCAGTGATGGTTTCTTATACATGGAACTAAAGAAGAATCAATACAAGCATGCACACTCGGGGCATTTCCCCTCTATTGGGAAAAGCAGACTACACAGTCAGCGCAACATAACAGCAGTTACTGTTCAGCCAACTTATGCAAGTAGTGCATGCATCGATCTTTTTTTCGTTCTTAATTCAGATGGTTTTGACTAGTAGATGAGGAAGATCCGACAAATGCTAGTTGTTCGCAGTAGAGGAGACCTCGGTGTTACAAACAGGACAGGCCTGCAATCATAACGACAATATTAAGCAAAAGTTTCAGAAGATCCCCCAAGCCGTAAGAAAAAACCATACGCTGTTGGTCTAAAGCAGCTATGAATTGAAAGCAACAAGATCCCTTGAGCATATGATTTGGCACCCGCATCACTTTAAAATACAACCCTTAACCAGTTCACTACAAGTGTGACTGAAAAGGAAAAGTTTTTTTCTTCTTTAACTGTAGCTAATAAATTATGCACCGCTTAGTCAATAATGAAAACAATGAAATTAGTTGACTAACAATGACAAGAACAAGAGGGTGAAAGCAAAAAATACAGTTGAGCAATGCCAAGAAAACCGTGTTGTTAGGTTGGAGGGTAAGAATTCAAGTCACCAGAAAGAAGTCAAGTTTCAAGCAAAACAAGAAAGGAAATAAATGGACTAGGGCAAGTAACTAAACTAAGAGATTACACTGCAAATGGATTATACCTTGTTTATTTTCAACCAATTGTTTATGCACTCTGAATGGTAAGAATGTTTGCAAGAAAGCAGAGTCAGAGTTTCACCATCCTCATAATCCAAACGACATATGACACAGCTGAAACATAAGCACACATTTCAATCATCATATTAGCACGGTTGGGATAAGGTTAGGCATTTATGCTTACGAATCATTGCTCCCATTCTGACTGCTTCCTGTCTTGTAGTTTATTGAAGGCAAAGAAGCAATTGTAGCAGCTGAAAGGCCTCTGCTTTCGGTTCCAACAACTTCACCCAATGCAAGCAACTCCTGAGATGAATGATACTATAAGGAATAAAGTTAAGTAGAAGCATCATGGGAAGTCCAAGCCAGCTCACCTCATATGAGAGTTCATCGGGATCAACCTCCTCCCATGTATCCTGGATAATAAGGAGCAAATTAAGATGCATGGGAGACAACATAATTAATTTGAAAAGAAAAATTTTAGGACTCAAAATAAACATTTGCATTCACATACCACTCCACAAATAATAACTGGAGGTAAAGATAAAACAAGTAACAAACCTAAAACAATAGCATCCTTCCAGTGAGAGATACACATTCACATTAAAGTTGTGAGCTAGAGATCACCACTAGATAGACTGGGAATTTTTGTTGTATGTACATTAACTAGCTAGAAAAGAAATGGCTAATAAAACACCTCTAGATTTGCTAGACACTTGGATATTATAAACGCATTTGTGGCCTGTGGCTAAAATGAAAAATAGAGCAAGGCAATAGCCAAAATTAAGCAAACTACTGAAACATATTATCTTTCCTAGAGAGAAGGCAAAAAGACATTTACAGAGCTCCATGATTATTTGCTTCAACAAAAAGGAACATGTCAGAACTAAAAGTCTTTTGGTAGCAGCAAGCAAGCAACCTTGGCTGGACTGTTGCACAGTTCTTAGTTCATCAAGTGGCTCTGCACCACAATGATATAACTACCCTTCTCCTCTTCTTAGACCTAACCTTTTACTTCATTGACAACAACCCCCAAAAGTGTCAGTGCCCCAAGCCCCTATACTTTGGTAACAACCTGTGTTGTTGTAAGCATAGCTTTTGATTACATTTCAATTATGTAAATATTTCAGTCTTGTTGGTTTGCGCTAGATTAATGTGGTTCTTCTGTGGACATAATGTATGGAAGCGCTTGAGAAGTTATGGAAATAACTGTAGAGAAATCTAGAGAAAATTCTATGGTATTTTTATTAAATCTGAACAATAGTCCTAAAATCCTTTATAGGAAATGATTCCTATTTAAAACTAAAAGGATTCCTAATTAATAAAATCCATCTAGCATTACAATTTCTAAATAGTAAATACTAATCAAATTAAAAGTCCTAAGCTAATTAGGAAACCAACAATGAAAATCTAAAATTAACTAGGAAAATAATTAAAAATGGAAACATTAACTTCAGGCTTCATATCAAATGCTTCTTGGTTTCTTTGTGAATTTCTTTTCAGACTTGGCCTTGTCAATATGGTCCGTAAACTCCTGGAATAATTATTCTACGTCACAGCAGCAGGGGTTAGAATTGTTTTTCCAGACCAAAGAGACCCATCAAAGAGGATAGCAGTTCACTTGAAATATCACTGATATATGAAACTGACTTCTCACCATTCCAATGCATGTATCACTAAACTAAGGGCACATCACTTGAGATGAATATGCATAGACATAGGATTTTATATTATCCATCACTTGTATCAGCCAAAAAGCAATGCTAAAAATCACTTGCACAGGGTACAGACATGGAAATTTGTAATAGCATGTCATATTGTGGAGCTGAATTGTTAAATCAAAATCCTCACTAAGCCAAAACCGAGGAAGAAAATAATATACTCAGTTACAGAGATTGATACCTGAGAATTACCCCCATGATCTTCTTCAGTATCCTCCTCAGCTTCTCCTGTAACTACAAACTATTAGCAAAAGATCTAAAGGTTGCAAAACACACAACACAGAAAGAGGCAACCTTGCATAATAAACAGTATTCATTCATCCAGGAAAGAAAGAAAGAAAGAAAGAAAACAATTACTACCAACAAAATGGACATGCAAAAACAATAGTTCCATAGTAATTTTCAACACTTACTACCATTTAAGCCGGCAAGGGCCAGCAGTCTTGCAGCCACCTCCCTTTCTTCAGCTTCCTGCAAGGCTCGGGCATAAGCCTCATCACTGGAATACACAGAAGGGTCAATTTCAACTTCAGTATTATCATGATCTCCAGCATCAGCATGAGCATGCACGTCAAATGCATCTGCATCATCATCCACAGCTGTGTCATTGTATCCATCCTCGTCATCAGTCTCGTCATCAGGATCACCAAAATCATCCTCGTCATCATGTAAATAACCTCCAGCTTCCCAACTTCCATAATTACTCCCATCATTATTCATTCTTAGCATCATGTATGCCCTTTCCTACTCCATGACCAAGAACATCAAATCTCTTGGTTAAAAGAAATAGATACTCATAATACAGGCACAAGTAGACAGAACAAGCAAATCTCTTGGTTAGACAAACCAAATGTTAAGATTTGATATTAACAAATACTCTATGGAGAAACAGAATCAACTTAGCCAATTCATCACATTAGAGAACTTAACTAAATGCTCCGCTCATTGAAGCTTGAGTGCATTTGCTTAAATAACATAACTAAGGCAAATAATTATATTTCTACCCAGTTCAGATCAATTTTTACTCCATTTGGGTTCTCAATCATATTTCCCCCTCGTCTATCAAACAATTGGAAACCCATTAAAACTCAACTTCTGTTGAAACTGAAACACACTATTCAAGAGATTGTAACACCAATTAAAATCCACAAATTATTGAGACCCAATAACCTAAAAATGAAGTGATTATAGCACCAACTAAAACTCCAATTGAAAATCCAAACTTTCACTCGATTCTCTAATTAAAACCAAAACTAACAAAAACCCACCAGTCACTCATACCTAAAAAACTATTTCACTCCCTTAACTGAAACTAAATTCCACGCTTTAGCTAAAACTGACAGAGATCAAAAAACCACAAGAGCCCACTAATTATAGAGACCCAATAAGCCAAACATATAAATCCATTTCAATAAAAAGATAGGGATAGAGAATAAAAAAAGGAGACCTGTTCTTGAAGGGTCCTGGCAAGAGCAAGGTCAGCATCTTCTTGGCTAAGATTAGTGAATGGAGTTCTTGAAGTCTGACGTTGAGGACCACCACCACCACGACCCTCCCTCTCTCCATCTCCTTCTTGCTGTTCTCCATTAGAGCTCAAATTTGGGTTCTCTTCTTGTTCACTGTTGTTGTTTTTTGATTCTCCTGAATCTAATTTTGTGTTGTTGTCGTCGTCCATTACTGTTCTTTCGAGGTTCGATTTTAAAAGCCTTGTCGTTGTTGCTTTGGGTTAATCAGAGGTTTGGGATTGAAGGGAAAGTTGGAATTGATGGAATCAAGAATTATTCAAGAATCTCATCTCTCAAATTTTGTTTTTGTTAGAGAGATATAAAGAAAATTTGAGGTGCTTTTTTGACGTGGAACTTGTTCATGGCAACCTGAAATATATAAAGTTTAAGGGACTGTTTGGCGTTGTATTTTGGGACTGTTTGCCGTTGTGCTAGGAAATGTTTTTGAAATTTATTTTTTTTATTTAAAATTATTTTTTAATATTTTTAAATTGTTTTGATGCACTATATTACAAATAATTTCTAAAAAATAAAAAAATATATTATTTGATATATTTCTAAATGAAAAATCATATAAATAATTTATACTACACTTTAAAAAGACTCTAAAAATACAATGGTTTTTAAGATATTTTTTTATATTTTTTAAAATATATTATTTTTATTTTTCATTTTATTAAAAAAAATGATTTCTTGATGTTGTAGTATTAAAATATATATATTTTTTTAAAATATTATAATATATTTTAAAATTAGAAAATAAAACCCCTTAAAAATAATCTAAAACAACATTACCGTACCACAAAAATCCTAAACAAAATCCTCTTAACTATGATAGAATGTGTTCTATTAGTGATTTACAACGGAATAAAGAAAGAAAATTTAGAATTCCATTAATAAATTTATAAGTTTATTGAAGATTTTTATAGTATTTTAGTTTGCTTATTGAAAATTATATGAGGTGGACCAAGCTAGTGTGACCAAATTGACTATAGTATAAGAGTTTTTGTTTTGCAGGCAACCCCATTAATAAAAATACAATCCCGATGCACTATCGGTGAGGAAAAATCCAAGAGATTCATTAAGGTTCTTATCGACATCATCAATTACTATATTAAAGATATACATCATGTGTGTGGCTATATATATATACTAGTTTATTTTCAGATCCCATCATTCGGGTTACATTAAAAAAAATTGGAATGTAAAAGATGTAATATCTAGATCATAAGAAAATCAGCATTGTTATTAAACTCGATATAATGATTCAAACTTAGAAAATCAACTCAACTTTTTATTTAGTCTGAGTTTTAAGTTAAATTGAGTGGGAATTTATTTGACCTGATCTGATCTGATCTGACCTTATTGACTAAGCAAATTTAAAAATAAAAAGGAAGGCAAAAGAACAAACAAGTTAATCTTAGTCAGTTTATCAATCACATGACTTGAGTTATGAATTATATTTCAAACTTAGAAATTATCAACTCAACTTCTAATTTAGTCTGAATTTTAAATTAAATTGAGTGAAAGTTTCTTTGAACTCACCTGAAATGACCTTGTTGACTAAGTAAATTCAAAAAAGAAAAAAGCAAAAAAATAAACAAGTCAAGTTAACCTTAATCAACTCATCAATCCCACAACTTGAGTTATGATTATATTGAGTTGAATTAAAAAAAATTATTTTAAATAAAATATATAAAAATTGATTTATCATGAATTATAAAATAAAATAAAATTTTCATATTAAATAATAAAATTAGTGAGAGATAAAATAGAAAAGGGGTTAAAGGGCTAATGAAGTCTTTTACAATAAAGCACATGCATGTGGGTCCGGGCCAATTTTTTTTTTTTCATTCATCTGTTTTTTTATGAAAAAAATAGATATCCTAATTTAGATTTGTTTTTTTTTAATATATTAAGAGAGTCCATTTTGGGGTTTGTATAATCATTCTAAAATTAAGGAATTCATAAAACTCTATTTTTTAAAATTTAATCCAATTTTTTCATTCACAAATAAATTTAAAAATATTTTTATTATTGAGTAAAAAATTTCAATTTCTATCTTGGGTTTAGTATTTAGTAATTATTTGAAAGTGAGAAGGAGCTGTTTGTTTTTATATTTTAAAAGTATTTTTTTAACATTTACAAGTAAAATATACTTTAAAAAGAATAATTGCAGCAACACCAACAAACTCGAAGATTGCAAGATAATAAACATCAGTGACTTTATTTGACTTTTTTTTGTTTTTATTGTTTTGGTGGAGGTATTTGTCATCAGATCACATGTCTATAGCAAAGCATACGCGTGTACATTATATATGTATCTCTAAATGCAAATGTACAGGACAATCGTTGGCGTTTCACGCAGAAGTGTGAGTTTGGCCTCCAATGACAGCTTCATCGGGGATATATTTGCCCCAGAACCAGTGAGCCTTCCACACTCTGTTCATCTCTTCAATGGGGACGTTCTTTGTCTCGGGCAAGAAGAAGTAGACGAAGATGGTCATGAGAACAACAAATCCAGCGAAGAACAGGAAGAGACCGAACTTCATGTGGCAAAGCATGCTTAGGAAGAACTGGCCGATGACAAAAGTGAAGAACATGTTGACTGAGACATTGATGGCTTGCCCTGCTGATCTGATCTCGAGAGGACAGATTTCACTCGGAACCAGCCATCCCAATGGACCCCAGGACCAGGCAAATGCTGCAACATAAGCACAGATGAAGAACAGTACAAGGTTGGCCGATCCCTTTGGCAATTCTCCTACACCGTGTGTTCCGAAGTTGATGGCTATCATGATCCCGACAAGTATCTGTAATCATGTAAACATGTTCATCGAATCAGCAGGCATCCCTGTTAATCAGGAAACTTCATTTGTTGAGGTTAATTATAATTATGTACCTGGCTAATAATCATTTGAACCCCTCCTTCTAGGAACAAGATTCTTCTCCCGAACCTATCAGCTGAGTGGACGGAAACAAGTGTACTGACGAGATTTACGACGCCGGTAATAACTGCAGACATAAGCGAGGCATCATCGCCGAAACCCAGGGTCTTAAAGAGAACAGGTGCGTAAAACATGATGACATTAATTCCAGTAAGCTGCTGGAAGAATGGGATCATTGTGCAGATGACAAGCTGAGGCCTGTATTTTGGCTGCAGGATGTTTTTCCATGGGTGGTCCACTTTCTTTGCAGCCTCGGTTGCGTCGACAAGGTCCTGGAATTCTGCTTCAACGTTGTCTGTGCCACGAATCTTCTGCAGCATTCTCTTTGCCTCCTCGGGGTGGCCTCTCTCAAGAATGGAGTTTGGAGTGTCTGGAAGGAAGAACGATCCAATTGTGATCATCAAAGCAGGGACAGCCGCAAGACCCAAAGAAATTCTCCAGCCATATCCCTCCTTGATCTGGGCTGTTCCGTAGTTGATGAGATTTGCGGCCAGGATACCGATTGTGATGGCCATCTGGAAACCAATGTTAAGTGCTCCTCTGATCTGGGCTGGCGCCATTTCAGATAGATAGATTGGAACAGACTGTGCAGAACCCAGAAAATCAAAAACAATGTCAAGCAATCGTTATCAGCATTTCAAAGAGACAACGAGAGAGTAAATAATGCAGGAAACCTGATTCGCGAAGCCAACACCAATACCAAGCAACAAACGACCAATGATAAGCATCGCTACATTGACTGCGGCACCATTAATAATGGCACCGAGAAGGAAAACCAGGCCTCCAAACAACATTGAGATTTTACGGCCGAATAATCTAGTCACAGTAGATGAAAAGAAGGAAGCTACCAGAGCCGCAAGGTAGAGGGAAGATGTGAACAACGTCAACAAATGACTGTTAAATTTGCAGTACATGTTGCCATCATCACGAATTTCATGCTCTTTGCGGTACACAGATGGGAAGAATCGTTTTAGAAATGTGTCCATGGAAGTAACACCACCTGCAAAATTGTACAAGACCATCGAATTATCAGCACCTTAAGAGATCGATAATATACAGTAGCTAGCTAGCCACTCCAATGAGACGGAAGGTCCTCCATTGTTACCTGAGATACCAATGTCGTAGCCGAAAATGAGACCGCCCATGGCAGCCACCAAACAGGTGATGATGACAAAGCATGTGACACCACCTTCATATTTCCTCCCGGCACCCTGCGCCACGAAAGCTCCCCCTGCCATCTCTCAGCAACTGAGTCTGATGTTTATTATCTTTTGCCCTTTAGTTTGACAAAAGAAATAATTTATCTCTGATGCTTGATCCTTATGATGAATCAAGCTAGCTTTATAGTGCTCCCAGCAGGAAAAGGTGGAGAATTCATCGGAGTCCTGGTCGTAGAAACAGGATAATTTTCGACAAATTTGGTTGACCTCCATTCATTTTGGCTTTCCTGGTGCCATCTCCTTAAATGATAGCTTCAATTGCGGAATAGTCTTTATCAGCACAAAATTATAGTCAATGGATGACAACTAACAACAATCTCTGACAACAACAACAACAACAATAATAATAATTAAAAAAAACAGCAACGTCTAATTACAATCGTTATATGGGCTATATTTGGCGCGCATTGTGCTTAATCTTTTTTGGGATATGATTAATAAGGTTTGGATAGAAGTTGAATGGTGATAAGAGAGACTATTATTGTTAGCAACTCCATCTTGGAACAGCCTGTTTGTTTACTTATAATTCCAACACTCAGTTTCATTACAATTTACATGGGCAAAATTTATGTTTTGTTCTTCTGTGAAAACAGAAAATAAAATATGGGATATTGATTCCGGATGAGCTACAGCTCATTAGCTGGATGCTTGCTTGAACCGTTGAGAAACCAGGCTAAAAACGAGGTTCTTCTTGACCTTGTCAAAGCTCTATATATATAACAAAATTTGACAGACCCTCACTCAAAAGATTAAAGGCATCGCCAATGCCTTTCAAACCCACATAACTCTATTTTATAAACCAGTTCTTGAATAACAGGCACAAAGAAAATCATAGAAAATCATAGAAATCATGTGAAAATGAAGAAAAGGTATCGCAATATGTTGGGGGTGGTGATGTCTTGCTCCGGCAAGAAAAGGTTGCGGACAAAATCCTGGCAAGATATTCAAGAAATACTCAAATCCAAGCTCGAGACTATTGAAGAAGATCCTGGTGAGACAGTATGGAAGGAGAACCGAACAACAACAAAAAAAGATCCAACAATTTCTAAGAGAATTAGGTAGGTGGCCGAGATCAAAAGAAGAAGAAGCAGCTTTTCCGACTTCACAGATTCTTATTTGGAGTTCACCACTATGCTTGCCTCCAAACTCAAGGAAGCATGATTGTAGATGTCATCAACGAATGTGTTTAAGCCTATCACACACACACACGCGCGCGCGCGCGCACACACACACACACACATATATATATATATATATATATAAAGAATTGCATTCGTATATTCAAACACTTGTATGTAATTACAGAAGCCCTAAAATAAGATGGCGTTGAAGGTTCTAAGTTTTTGGAGGAGCAGCTTTGTTAAGAATTACAGGACCTTGTGGCTTGACAATCTTCTGTAATCTTAAATGAAATTTGGTTCAGTTAACAAAAACTAACATTGAATTACTGAATGAAACTACTCTTGCTCCTGAACTAAAAAATTTAGACTCAGGATTTGGGGTGGAGTAGCTTTTTCATAGGAATTCACTGGTTATCTATCAGCTTAATTAATCCCACAAACTGTAAAATTATCGATTATATAAACTTCTAGTAATTATCATATTAGTTATTATAGGGCTTGAAATTGAGATCACAAGAAGAGCAAACTTCTCCTATAATTGATTTTGATTTTTCGTTTCAGATATTTTCACCATTAATAAACCAACCGTATTTCCATTTATAATTGATTGAGTCACTTTGATGAAAAATGTTTCTAAAAATGTTTTTTAATAAAAAAATCACATTAAAATAATTAATTTTAGATTTATTTTTATATTTTAACATTAGAATATTTTGAAATCATAATTTAATATATTTTCAAGTAAAAGATATTTTGAAAAAATTTATAATGCTATTAATATGGTTATTCCGTCCTTTTCTTCTTTCTTTTTTGGATGAAGCTCCATTGATATTTCCTTTTTCTCCTTCTCTTGTTTTTTATTTTCAGGACCATTATTCCATCCTTGAATTTCGCCATTAGAGAAAAAAGAGGGACAAAACAAGTGTGCAAATTATACGTATTAATTTTAATTTTGCTAGTCAAAATATTCCAATTCAGATCATTAGCCCACGGCATTTGTGGGTAGCCGTTTTTTTTTACTCCTTTAATTTTCAATATTAGATTTATTGAGAATTAAAACTTTATAATATATTTTGATTTATATTTATTCTAATCTTACAACCCAATTCACTAGTTTAGTTAGGCAGCTCGGGTGATTTTTTATGTTCTTTTTTTAATTGAGTTCTTTTTATTTTATTGTTCAACATTGAATTGACTGAAAATTGAGCTTCATAATTATTATTTTTGAGTTGCTTTATATAATCTAGGTCTCATAACTCATGTTTAATAGGTTGACTTAGATTGACTCAACTCATTATTTTAATTGAATTTTTTTCAATTATATTCTTCAATGTTGAGTTGATTGAGAATTGAGTTTAATAATTTATTTTTTATTTATTTTCTATTGAGTTATTAGGGTTTTGTGACATGGATAACAAATTGGACAGGTTAACTCGAGTTTCTTCGTGTTGATCTAGTATATTGACATTTCAATATTTAAAAAAAGATGTTGTCTTGATTTTTCTTAAATTAAACTATATTTTTATGGGTTGACTAGTTTATCTTTGAATTTGTGTTTAAATTCAAATTCTCTCATATTCTATTTTTAAAGTTGTGTTATGTAATTCTCATATATTGTATTTTCATCATTTTTTTATATTTATTTAATCTTACATTGTCTCACATGTCCTTGATTTCAAATATCATTTCATGGTTTATCAATGATCGTCTCCAAGAGGCGTGGTGTGATGACAAAGGATTTGAGATTTGTACAAGAGATCTCGAGTTCGAGTTGGGACGTGCATCTCTTGTAAGAGTCTGAGACAATCAAGGTTTTACTTGCTCACCTAGGTTCACAAAGTGCGCCTTTCGAGGAGTGAGGTTTTCTCGAATAAAAAAAAAGTTTATCAATGATCAATTTTGCAAAATTAAACTAAAGAGAAAGCAAAATGGCACAATAAAAAAAAGATATGAATGAAGAAAAGGAGTTTAAGTACCCAATAAAAAAACAATGCAAATTAAAAAGAAAATATTTTAGATGGTAAAAATTCTTTGAAGGAAGAAATAAAAGATGAAAAAAAATTACTTAAAGTGTTTCATATAAACATAGTAGAATAGTTGTGTTCGGTTGAAATCCTTAATTGCCCAGCGTATAAAAGCATGGGTAAACTTCATTCGCCCCTGTATATTTGTAAGTTTACATGTACACTCTTGTAGTTTAAGATTCTCTAATGCTACCCTTTTATTTCAAAATGTTCCGATGTTGTAAATTTTAAAAGTATAGGGGTACAAATAAAACAATGGTGAATCTTTAAGATCCGAAATAGAGGTTACCCTGAAAGCATCCTTTATAAAGGAAGTTGCCTCCTTTCAAGCTAGCCGTTGAAAATTGAAAAACCCTGAACACTCGTAGCCTTGTCAAAACTCACCATGAAACCCTTCCAAAACCTCTCCAAATCAATAAAAGCCAAAAACCCAATTTCCATTTTCACCAAGAACCTGTCTAACTTTCCCTTAGACTCCAGAAACATCACAAACGACCTCATTTCCATCTTCACAAAACAGCCTTTTCCCCCAAACAACCCTGAACTGGAGAGTCTTGCAACATTACTAAACACTAAAGTAGTTGAAACCGTTTTGAATGGTTTGAAGAACTGGAAAATAGCTCTACATTTCTTTACTTGGGCATCAAATCAAGGTCCATATAAGCACAATGTGTATGCTTATAATGCCATGGCTTCAATTCTATCACATGCTCGACAAAAGGCCCCACTGAGAGCTTTATCTATGGATGTTGTGGATTCCAGGTGCTTGATGAGTCCTGGAGCCTTGGGGTTCTTGATTAGGTGTTTAGGCAATGCAGGGTTGGTTGTTGAAGCTAATTTGTTGTTTGATCAAGTTCAAAAGATGGGTCTTTGCGTGCCGAATAGCTATAGTTATACTTGTTTGCTGGAGGTTCTTTCTAAGTCCAGTTGCATTGATTTGCTTGAGATGAGATTGAAGGAAATGAACGATCACGGATGGGGTTTTGATAAGTATACTTTGACGCCGGTGCTGCAGGTGTATTGTAACACGGCCGAGTTTGATAAAGCTTTAAATGTTTTTAATGAGATTCACAATCGTGGTTGGGTTGATGAGTATGTGTTTTCCATCTTGGTGTTGGCTTTTAGCAAGTGGGGTAAGGTGGATAAGGCATGTGAGTTGATTGAAACAATGCAAGAAAAAAATGTAAGATTGAATAAGAAGACTTTTTGCTCTTTGATTTATGGATTTGTGAAGGAATCTAGAGTGGATAAGGCCCTACATTTATTTGATAAGATGAAGAAATCTGGTTTCGCTCCTGATATTTCACTTTATGATGTGATAATTGGAGGGCTGTGTGTGAATAAAGATGTTAAGAAAGCTTTGTGTTTGTATTCTGAAATGAAGGAATTTAAAATCCAGCCAGATGCGAAAATTGTTACTAAGCTCATATCTTCTTTTTCTAAAGAAGAAGAATTGAAGTGCTTTTTTGAGGAAATGCATGAAGATATGGATCCAAAAGCTTCGACTTTGCTTTACAATTCTGTTCTGACTTCTCTTGTGGATAACGGTTCTGCACATAAAGCATACCATCTTCTTCAGGCAACTATGATAGGTAACTGCATTGGTGATGGTGAGATAGGTACGCTGCTCAGGGGTAAAGCAACGGTCCCCCCTAACACTACCACATTTTCTATTGTTATTAATGGCCTGATCAAGACTGGTAATTTGGACTTAGCTGTTGGTCTATTTCGAGATATGGCTCGAATTGGTTGTAAACCTGGTTTGCTACTTTATAATAATTTAATTGATGCACTTTGCACTTCAGATAGATTGCAGGAAAGCTGTGGGCTTCTGCAAGAGATGGAGGATTCAGGGGTTGAACCAACCGCTTTCACTAACAACTGTATATTTGGGTGCCTATGCAGGAGACATGACATTTCCGGAGCCCTTCATCTATTAAAGAAGATGCGTATTCATGGCCACGTGCCATGGATAAAACATTCTACCTCCCTGGTAAAAGAATTGTGCAAGCACAGAAAGGAAGTAGAAGCTTGCAAATTTCTTGCGGATATGGCTGAAGAAGGTTTCCAACCCGATATAGTTGCTTATTCTGCATGCTTAGATGGTTTGATCAAGATTCAAGAAGTTGATCAAGCTTTGAAGCTATTTCAGGACATGTGTGCTCAGGGTTACCGTCCTGATGTGATTGCTTATAACATATTGATAAAAGGGCTTTGTAAGGCCCAAAGAATTGCAGAAGCTCAAAATCTTTTGCATGAGATGGAGGAGAAGGGTCTGGTTCCTTCAGCTGTTACCTACAACACGCTTATAGATGGATTGTGCAAAACCGATCATCTAGAAGAAGCTATGCTTTTTCTCTCCATGATGATTGAAAAAGAAAGGGAGCCCAATGCCATTACGTACTCTACTCTAATAAATGGGTTATGCAATGCTGGAAGACCTGATGATGCTCTTGTGCTTTGGAATGAAATGGGGAGAAACGGGTGCACTCCTAGTAGTATTGCTTACATGGCCTTCATCCATGGCCTTAGTAATTGTGGGAGGCCAAATGAGGCTCTGGTTTATCTCCGTGAGATGGAAGAGAGGGAGATGAAACCTGACACATATGTTTATGTAGCATTATTAAGTGCTTTTCTTGTGGACTCAAACCAACCCTTGGCTTTTGAGATATTACAAGAGATGGTTGACAAGGGAAAATTCCCTGATCTGCATGATAAGAACCATATTAGTGTAAGAAATGCAATAGTCAAATTATCAGAAGATGCCAGGACTTGTTCGAGCATTAAAAATCTCCTTGCAAAGGGCAGCATTCCATCAGCGAGCCTTTCAGTCACCGGAATTAAAGATGGAGATGGGCCTGCTATTTAATTGGAACTGATCAATAACCTTTAACCAAACTGCTGTTTGTATAATGAAGTTTTGGGTTGAAGAACACATCTTGCTTGCGATATCATCTTTGGCAGAATGAGGCTAGAATCCTGCCATTATTCATGCCATCAAACATCTGGTTTTTTGGTGCTGTCTGCGACAACGAATTTAATCTGCTGAGCCATTCTTTTTACTCGTATACGAACTTGATTAATCTGCTGCAGCATTGTACATAACGAGGAATAGTTCATGTGTATTTCCATGGAATTGAAGAGAGCTGAACAGAGCAAATTCATGTAGCCAATAGCAGCTAGTTTCTTATCCATGTTTAATTTAATCGATTGAAGTAGCAGTTTTTGTGATTACTTGTAATTAGAAAAGAGCCACCAAGTCTGGATTTCTTGTTTAATTCTAAAGAAATCATTTTGGATTGGTTAGAGTATTGGGATGGAAGAGATAGAAACTTCTGCGATATAAAATAAATTGTTTTTTTAGATTGTTTTGTAGTGATTTTTTTAATTTTCAAATTAATAAGTATAAGGAAACAAAAAAATTTCTCATTCCTTCCATTATTGGTTGAAAATAGATTTCAAAATATCTAATGAATGAAATTAAAAACATCAAAAAATTATTAATCCATTATTTTAGCAAAAGTGATTTGAAATTTTGAATAGGAAAGGTTTGATAAATAAAATTAGTTTTGTTTGTGGAGCTTAACTTATAAGCTTAATAATTAACTTGGCCATCAATTATTCCAAAAACTATTTTATTTTATTAATTAAAACAAAACCTAAACTTTAAAATGATAGAGACACTTATTATTAAAAGATTAATATACATATAGACACATATTATTATTCATTGAAATATTTTAATGGCAAATTTCTGTTTTAGTAATATATCTTTTGGACTTGCTATTGAAAGTAATACAACCGGTCTTTTATTTTTTTTAGCACAATATAATAAAAAAGGAAACATCATTAAAATAAAAAAATATTAAATTGACATTCATTGACTTATTCATCTTTTTATTTTTTGAAGCACGGTAAAATGATTGAAATACCCTTACAATAAAAAAAATCAATCAGTGCTTAGGGCTTTTTATATTTTTTTTATGGTTTTTTTGTTATAATCAAGTTGGCTTAGTAGGAAATTGGTAATTTGATAAATATAAATATTATTTTTAAAAAAAGTGGTCAATGTTTTGCATTGCATGCATCATTGTGTTGTGTTGTTTTTACACTATTTAGAATGGCTTTCACGACTATATTTAGATTGTTTCGGTGACCTTTTTTATTCATGGGTTGTGCATGTGACAAATATATTATATACCTTTGTTTTATTGTTGATGACCTTCTCCTTGATTTCCTCTTCTAACTCTCTAAAATTTCAAAACAGACTTTTAATTTATTTTATCTTCAAATTCAATCCATGTTTCTTTGATTACTATTTGTTTATTTTAAATAATTTATAGAATTAGAGTATTATTTTCTATTCAACCCCCTTTGATTTTTTATTGTTATTTGTTTTACTTAAGATATTTTTTATTACTGAGTTTTTTTTATCCTTTTTTTCTTCTTCTTTGATATTTTTTTAAATTAATTAGGAATTAAGCTTCTTGATTGATTCCGAGTCTAGGATCTCATAGGTTATGTGGTTGAAAGATTAACTTAGGTTTACAAGATTCACCTAAGTTTTTTTTTTAAGCTCGTTTTGTTTTTCTCCTCCAATATTTATTTAATTAAATACTAGGCTTTGTTATTTTATTTTATTTCTTTCTATAGAATATTTATTTGGTTTTAAAAATACTTTGAGTTATCTAAAATCTTTTTATTTCTTGTTCTTTTTATTTAATTAAAATCTTTTTTCTTCTTGGATCGCTCCGTTGCAAACAGACCTGTTTTTTTGTAGTGATTTAGCTTTTAAAATCTTATTTTTAATCAAATTAATTCAAATAATTATATAAACATGGGATATTCATTTTATTATATTTGATTTGATTTGATTTGATTTGTTTCCTAGATTGTTCCTTTAATAGCATATAAAGTCTTTTTCAGTGTCGTTGTGCATCCTTTCACAATGGTGCTAGAATAATCTAAGTGAGGTATTTCTAGTGGTTAAGTAGTGTCTTCAATGTGTTATTCTTTTTTCTCCTCCAAAGTAAAATATTAAGAGCTTGTTTTTTATAATTAAAAAATGATTTATCTATTATCAATATTAAAAAAAACATATTATTAAATTAATTGAGTTTATTGAACTCATTCAAATCATTAACCTAGATCTCATATTATTTTTCTTACTTCCTTAAAAATGTTGGTGTTGCCTAAATATCCTTTTTTTGTCATTTTTTTAGTTTATTTATTATTGTTGTATTATTTTCTTATTTATGTGATTTGAATTAGTAGATTTTATCAAACTTAGTCAGGTAAATAACTCGAATATTAAACAACTTTTTTCTTCTTGGATCGCTCCGTTGCAAACAGGCCTGTTTTTTTGTAGTGATTTAGCTTTTAAAATCTTATTTTTAATCAAATTAATTCAAATAATTATATAAACATGGGATATTCATTTTATTATTTTCTTATTTATGTGATTTGAATTAGTAGATTTTATCAAACTTAGTCAGGTAAATAACTCGAATATTAAAGTGGTTTTTGGAAATCATTTTTCATGTTTTTTTGTGTTTATTTAACATTAAAAAAATTGATCAACAATTTTTTTTTCCTTTCTGTCAAAGAAAGAAAAACTTGACTTTAAATATTTTCCTTTTATGTTTTTTGGAATATACTTTTTTAAATTGTGAAAAGTTCACAAATATCTTATTATTTTTTATTTTATCAAATTTTATCTTCAATATTTTAATTGCAACATATTTTATTTTTATTTTTATTTCAATTAATTCCCTTAGAATTTGATTTATTTTAATTTTATATTATTATTTTGTTATCATATATTTTTTTTAATTGAAATTATTTAGTTCTTATTTTTTCTATTTATTTTTTTTAAAATAATTTATGAAATTATATTTTTTATTTATTTCATCACCTTTCAACTTTTTATCTATCATATTTGGTTTTTAATTTTTTATTTTAAACAATTTATGAAATATTTTTTTTTTATTATCCTTCAAATTCTTATTTGTCATATTTAATTTTTATTCTGTTAATAAATTTGAAAAGAAAGTTATTTTTTAGTTTATTTTCTATAATATAGTTAAACACTTAAAAAAAATCAATTTATTTTTCATGGCAGTAACATAAAAACAATTGACTTCTCAAAATCTTTTTTTTCAAATAAACCATTTTCTTAAATAAAAAATAACTTTCCATGTCTAGTAAATATCTAATCCTTATTTTGCTCGAACTATTCTTACTCCTTTCTTGTCTCTTCAGGAAAAAGAAGAACGAAAGTCGGGAAACAAACTTTCCCTTTTATAGAAAAACCCAATCATGTCCTTCACCGGAGCTCCGCCAGCACCCGGCGTGACTGCCGCAACAACCACTACACCTAAACAATACTTCTGTTACAAATGCAGCCATGCAGTCCCGATAACTGTCTCCCCCTCCGATGACCCGTTTTGCCCAATTTGCCACGATAGCTTCATAGAAGAACTCGAGGCCCAAAACCCTCAAAATCCAAATTCAATCTCCGACTCGTTTTTCAACGACCCTTTTGACCCCTTTTCTTCTCTTTTTCCTCTCCTCTTTCAAAACTCTGGCAATATCTCTCAACCTGAATTTCGAATCCGATCCGAATTCTCTGACCCGAGTACGTTTGACCCACTCGATTTCCTCCGTTCTCACCTCCAAAGCCTCCATTCTGGTGGTGCTCGGGTCCAGTTCGTGATTGAGAACAATGGGGGCGAACAGGGAGGACTTCGATTCCCAGGTGGTAATTTTGGTGATTATTTTATCGGGTCGGGCTTGGAGCAACTGATCCAACAGTTGGCTGAAAATGATCCGAATAGATATGGGACACCACCCGCGTCGAAGACGGCGATTGAGGCGTTGCCGACGATGAAAGTTACCGAGGAGATGATGAAATCAGAGATGAATAATCAATGTTCTGTGTGTAAAGATGAGTTTGAGAGTGGAGAAGAAGTCAAGGGAATGCCTTGTAAACATGTGTTTCATGAGGATTGTATAATGCCTTGGTTGAAGATGCATAATTCGTGTCCTGTTTGTCGATATGAGTTGCCTACTGATGATCCTGATTATGAGAATAGAGATACTGGAGGGCAAGGGAGTGGTGGTAGTAGTGGTGGAGGTGTGGAGAGAAGGTTTACTATTTCGATTCCTTGGGAGTTAGGTGGAGGTGGACAAAGCAGTTCTTGAAAGATTGGATTTTGGATTGGAGACTATTGGTGAGTGTTTTTCTTGTTTTTGTTTTTTGTTATGTTTGTATTGTGCTCTATGAGTTGGTTTTTGATGCAAATGCTGTTACTTTTATAAAATTTGGATTTGTTGCTTAAGTTATTTCTGGTTTAGTGTTGTTAGAGGAGGAATTTTGTGGAGTTAATATGAATAAACCGGATATCAAGGAATTTGGCATGGTTTAGTGGTGAGTGTTGGTGGGTGGTGTTGCTTTTGTTTGTATTTCTATTTTACTTGGTGATTTTGTTGTAAAAGTGATTGCTCCATGCTTATCTCATGAGTTGTATCTCGTAAATTTTTCTGCTTTGATTAAATTGATATTTGAATAATTAACATTCATGAGAAGATTTAGATTTCATAAACTTGGGAATGAGCAAGTTTTTTCGGTATTTATTTATTTTGTTTGGAGGAGTAGTCTTGTGGAGTTAGAATGAATAGACCAAATACTGGGTGATTTTGTTGTAAACGTGTGCTGCTCCATGCTTATCTTGTGAAGTGGCATCTTGTAAATATTTTTTCTTTGATGAATTGATATTCGAGTAATTAAGATTTATGAGAAGATTACACTAGGAATTAGATTTCATAAACTTGAGTATGAGCAGGTTTTCTGTATTTATTTATTTTGTTTGGAGTAGTAGTTTTGTGACCAAATATCAAGGAATCTGGCATGGTCTTTTGGTGAGTGTTGGTGAGTGGTGTTGCTTCTTTTTTTTGTATTTCTGTTTTACTGGGTGATTGTGCTGTAAAAGTGTGCTGCTCTATGCTTATCTCGTGAAGTGGCATCTTGTAAATATTTTTGCTTTGATTGAATTGATATTTGAGCAATTAAGATTTATGAGAAGATTACACTAGGAATTAGATTTCATAAACTTGAGAATGAGCAATTTTTTCTGTATTTATTTTGTTGATGATCATGTTTATTTTGTGTTTTATGAGTTGTTTTTTAGATGTGTCGATTTCTTTGAATATTGATTAAGAGATTCAAGGATTATATTGTTTGCAATTGTTTGGAGTTGCAGCTTCATAATTAGAATGCTTGTATTGGAGGAACTGTAGGTTGTTTGTGTTTATGTTTTATAAATTGTTTCTTTGTTGAATTTAAATTGAGTAATTAAAGGGTTATGAGTTAGGGTTGTTATGTGATTAGAATTTATAAATTGGAGAATAAGTGTTTTTTCTATTTATTATTTTTATCTTTTTTTGCTTCTAAAAAGTTCCGAGGGTTTAAACATGGTTTATCATGTTTAGGTGTTGTGTTGTAATTTTTGTTGATTTTTTTTTGTATGGAATTGAGCTTTGGGGTAATTTGTGATTGCAAGGTGTCTTTTTTAGGATAGTTTAGGAAGAATTAATTAGAAAAAGGCATGCTTTGGGGAATTTTACAATAGTCATAATGTTGGTAGCATGTTATGGTATGAAATAATTTACATTGAAGAAAACTTTTGAGGAAATTTTTAAACATAATGTTGCTTTGTAGAAGTATGAGTTTTTGCAGGCTATATGCCTTTCTCATTTCCTGATTTCTTAAGTAAGATATTTTATTTTAGTACGAGTTTTGGGTTTTCTTGTTTCTCAATTTGCTATCTTGATGCCATTGAAGAGAATTTCCCTTGAATTCTTTTAATTTTTCTTCTTGGAGATATAGGTATTTGGTTTGTGGTACATGCTCATTCCAATGACCTTAATTACAAAGTATTTTTTGGTTTTTCAATTTTATGTCATACTTTTGTTGCCTTTTCGTGGAATTGGACCAAAGAGATTAAGGGTTTGTTAGTTTGTGTTTGTAAGGTGAGGTGTATGAGGATTCTTTAGAGGCACTGACTAGAAGAAGTGTGTGCTGTATGAGTTGCCTACTGATGATGCTTATTGCTTACTGATGATGCTTATTATAATAATAGAGTGCACAGGGCACAGGGGAATTGCTGGAGTAAGGTGGAGAGTTGGACAATGAAGTGAAGTGTTACATTTTAATTCCCATGGTTGTTTGGAGGGAAACAAGGGTATAGAAGTAGAGTTCTTTTAAATATTAGCAAAACCTTAATTAAAATAAATCCCTGCCCTTAAAAATAACTAAATCGTAGTTGTTTAAACTACTACCATAAATTTGACGTCAATAAACTATTGAAAAAAATGTGATTGTATGAAAGCTTTTGCAGTTCTAGCTCCTGCATCATTCTCATCAGGTTGGAAAAAACTCTTCCTCGAGTTGGAACCTGGAATTGATTGTGCCTCAATTGTAAAAGTGACCAATTATAAATCACCATCCCTTTGTTTGTTTCAAATACGTATTGATAGTGAATAGTAGTTTTATTTCATGTTTAGCACGACAAACTTGTACTTGCAATTCATTTTCTCCCAATTCCTGTCTTGAACAACAAGCCATCTAGACCTCTTTGTATTATCAACTTGCACAACCAGCATATAATCTCTGTAAAACCTTATTTTTGAATATGTATCATGCAGGTGATCAAAAGGATCATCATAGTGTAAGCGGATGAATTCTTTTTCTAAAGCAACTACAACTATGCAACCTTTACATACAGTTGCTAGTTTTTCATAGTTGTAATTACCACCACCATATCAAGTTCATCATCACAATAAACAAGTACATTGGTGGAGACTCTCAATCCACATTTATCTTATCAAAGATTGGCAAAGAACTCCAACCCATAACTTCTTTTCGTCTCAACAAATAGTGCTTCCTTCTCTTCAACTCTCTCTCTCTCCATTGAAGTATAGTAGTTTCTCCCTCTTCCACCTCACACCACATGGTCCATTGCTCCAGCATCATGAAAAGAGTATTTACCCTAATGACTATTTTTTGGGATATACAAGGGGCTGTGGTCACTTCCAATGTCTCCTTTAGGGCTTCCACTCTTATTTCTTGCTTGAGTTGTTATAGCATCTTTTGCTCCAGCATCTCGAGGTTTTGACTGAACATTGGAACTCTTGGTTGTCATCACCAAAATTGGGATTGATTTTGGGTTCTTTTGCCAACTGATGCAGGAAAAAAGAAGCAAAAGGTTGTCTAGGATGAACAACCAGAAAAGGAGACAAACTTCTTATAAAATTATTAAAATATCACAGTTATTGCAGTAGAAGCAACCCTTTAAATGTTAGCAAATCCCTAAGTAAAATAAATCCTTGCCTTAAAAATAATTAAATTTTAGTCGTTCAAACTGTCATCATGAATATTACTTAAATAAACTATTAAAAGAAAAACCTTAATTATATGAAAGCTTCCTCAACTCCTGAATCACTGGTATCGTGCAAACCAGTGCGTGAAGATTTTTTTGTGGATTGGAGAAATTGTTGGCTAGTGTTGCTTGCTTTTTTTGTTCATGTTTCTTAGAGTTTATGTCATGAATTTCTTGCTTTGGTTAAATTGAGATTGAGAGATCAAGGGACTGAAAAATATTTTAGAAATCAGATATTGGAAGTTGGAGAAATGAGTTGATCCTTTCCTTTGTAAAGTATGGAGGATTTCATGTTTTTTTGTGTGTGTATCTGCATGCCCATGTGTACTTGCATGCCTTTTCATTGAGATGTTACTTTATAATCTTGTGCTTTTTGTGGATTTTGGCTAAAGAGAGCGATGGGTTGTTTGTTTGTGATTATGGATGAGGTCCTTTATGATATATTAGGAAACATAAGTTTGGGGAAGCATGGTTTTTATATAAAAAAATGATGACTCTTTTGATGGATTATTTAATATTACAACTGGGTTTAATGTTGTGTAATTTCTGAATTAGTTGTGCACTATGGAATGCTTGATCGATATCAGATAAGGATAGTATGTGTTGTTAAAGAACCATCTCAACCCATAAGTTTAAATAGTTGGATGAGGTCCAAAAATAGTTTTATTTTACTATTGAACACATCATTCGAAGTGAAAGTCATTTAGGTGTGAAATTGTATAGACCCACCACCACCACCTTACCTTGTGCTTCATTTTATTGATTTAATTAGTTAGAATATGAGTGGTAAAATCTGAACTCGTGACCATTTGGTCATCAAGTTGAGAACATCAATCTTATATGCTGTTTTTAATTCTTGAGTTATAATCACTAATACAATATTTTAGATTGTATTGGTCTTTTGGACTAGAACATGATATAGAAGTAAAAATCAAGGAGAAGGTGATCTCTGAACTTAGAGCAGTTTGGTGAGGTTAAGAAACCGCTGCATGGATGTTGGGTTACCGGGGAAACTATTTAGTGATCATGGCTTAGGCTGGGTGATCACTTGAGAGTTCATTTGTCCCCTGAACGTTGGTACTTGTTCCTCATATTTTAGTCCTCGCAACTTGATATTGAGATTTCCAGGAGTAGCTTGCACCTTGCAGTCTGTATCTTTGTCCTGATTATAAATATTTTTGTGAGAACTTGTTGGTTTTAACTTGTTTTGTGGAATCATTTAAAATTGTGTCAAAGTGCAAAGGTGCCAAAATGCTGGTTGCGTCGAAGTGCAAATGTACCAAAATGCTGGTTCAGGATCGTATTTTGAGTGACATATCTTGCTTGAAACATAGCCTACTACTCTCTATCATGTGAGTCCCATTTGCAGTAATGGTTGTTTTCTTGCTTTAAAGTTCCATCATGTGAAATTGCTTGGATGGTAATGTTAACTACAGTCATTGTTAGGCAGTACTCTTTCCTTTTTTTCCCGTGGTTATAATACCATTTTGGTATATTTTGCCTCCTTGACAGGCTTGGTTTTGTAGATGTGGAAAGAATTTCGCTCGGAAAAGGATTTTCTCAGGTGAGAATGGAAGCTGGAAACTGGAAAGCAAGTTGGTGTGTGTAGACATGAATGAATACATTAAAGAATTTTCTTATATTTACATTCTGCAAGTTACTAAACATGGTAGTTCGTGCCATCTTTTCAAAACTGGTTCTCAATGCTGTATAGTAACTTTTATAGGTTCTGTATCTTCAAATCCCCTTTTTTCCTTCTCATCATTGCTTTCCTTGTCCATCGAATGAAATTTAACATGCTAGGGATGGGCCAGCCAGGTTCCGGCAGCCGGCAGGTTATCTTGCAATAATTCTCTCGGAAACTCTCGTGTTCTATATCAATGCATATTGTAGCGGTGGAGAGAATGATTGGTTGAGTAGCAAATGAAATCAAATACTACTAATAGTTTTGCAAGACGAGATATTTACCCGTTTGTGTTTGCTAAATTTATTTATTAATAATTTAATTTTTTTATTCAATCAAATGATGATAGAAACAGAGGAACGTTAAATTGATTAAATAAAAAAAGAATAAGATATTATGCAAGATTGCAAATATTAGAAATACTATCTGAAAATAAAATATAAAACTTTATTTTCAAAAATAAAGTTCATTTATATGATGAGTTAGAAGAGCTTTATAAAAAATTAAATGTATAAAAAAATTAATTATTATTTAAATGAGGTTTTCTTAACAAATTAAAAAAAAAGATAATGGATATTAATCTAACTATAAATAAAACAAATATAAAAAGCATTAAATTTTAAAAAATATATATAAACAATAAAAAGGTAAGACATTGTTGGTCCAAGCAAGTTAAGTCATCCTGTCTATCCTTTTTTGTTAGGGCTCATGTCACTAGGCCATATTGTTTTTTCTTGTTTGCCTTTTTTTTTTGTGAAAAACAAAATCTATATATCTCAAAGAAACTAAAAATTCATTTCAAAAAACAAAATCAGCTTGAAACTAAAAATCTACCCTAGCTCATATTTATTTTCATGACCTTTAAAAAGTAAAAAACACATAATATGATTTTTTTAAAAATAATAAAAATAATTTTTTATATCAAAATTAAATTGAAAACAATATTTAGATGCCAAGACTGTATAATATGCATTATTTTTTAAGTTGAAGAATTAAAGATGATCGTTTTCAAAACTTCTAACACTTCACTCATGTTTTGGGCCTTTTTAATACTAGTTTTTGTCTTTTAATTTTATCATTAACCAAGAACTTAGACCTAATTAACTTTTAATGAGGATTAGACCATACAAAATAGAATCTCAAGGATCAAAATAATTTATTAAAAAATACCCAATATAATCTACATTGTTTTGTCTAATGAGTAGCGCACTAACTATCTACCTGTGCTGTTCAAATTTTCTCCGGTAGCTCTTCTCCTCTTTTACCTTTCGACATAAATAGAGTCACTTCACACTTCACAGCTTGAGTTTTAGGATCCTACTTCAATCAAACTCGCCTGCACTGACTCATCTCAAATCGCTTCGCCGACTCAGCCCGAGGTGAACACAACTTAGTTTCAAGGTCTTAACACCATGGAAGGAGATAGCAAAGGAGACACCAACATGGGTTCCCCTTCAAATTCACAGCAAACAAGTATAGTATCTACTCTCTCTCACTAGATTATGTGAAATCGAAGGTTAAGTCTTTCTAATGTTGAAAAGCTTTGTTTTTTGTGTATGTGTTTCAGTTTCTGATGATGATGAAATAGATTATTCTGTAAAGCCAGAATTTTATGATCCAGAACTTGATGATAAAGATGAATTATGGGTTCAAAAGAAAAGGAAAGGGAGTAATTCTGATGCTGTTCTTAGTTGTCCTGCTTGTTTTACCACTCTTTGCCTTAATTGTCAAAGGTATGCGTGTATTTTCAGTCTTTGCTTGAATTGGGATTTTGTTTATTGAATGGTTTACTTGATTTAGATGGTAAAAAGAGATGTTTTGATTGATGTTGTCACTACATGAGGACTTGATTTAGCTTATAGGTGTCTTATCTTTCTAATCTTAAGAGGTTCTGAATAAGAAGATGCACCTAACTTCTCTGCATTGAAATGGGGTTTCCTTTTGCAAGGAACAAGGGGTTCGTTTTCTTTTGAAATAGACAAGTGGCGTTAGAGGAGCAAGGGCGGCCTAAAGTAGGAACATCACTGTGTAACTTTTATCTTTCTTTATATATATATATATGAATTTGTCGTTGATCAATTAAAACAGAAATTAGCCTCTTACAAACCAAAGAATATATGCTACAAACAAAGTTGAACAGCAATCAAGAATAAACTACAAAAGACTATAATGTTACATCAGCATCAAGTTCCTACAACCTCTTGCATGTTCAGAATAGCCTTCCAAGTAAAGAGACTATGAAATAACTTGGAAACATGAAGGGGTCTCCAGAGTAACTTGAACCAGTCCACCGTTTTGCTTTTCTTTAACCTGACAAAGTTACAAGCACCATAGGAGAGAAACCCATCTGAACTGAGTTTTCCCATGAAACAATAGCATCTGTCATAGAATAAAGATAGATAGAATTACTGATTGAGTTCTGAATTTCCATCTTGGATTCTGATCTAAACTTGTGCTACAACATGCTGGCAAGCGCAAGTAATTGAACATTTTAGTAACCTGTTTTTCTCAACCGTTGAGAATAGCAGTAAGAGCATGTATCCTGTAAGCTATGTGGATGAGCCACGTCAGTGACAAGTAGTATCCGAGCACAACCATATTTACTTCTTAAAAATGAAAAGAAAAAAAAAAGCATGCATCTAGTATTTGGTTCTGTGTTCACGCTGATTCAATTTGATACAAACACATTCATTTTGATGCATATTATGTCAATACCACGTTTGTGGTTCATGAATGTATGACTGGGACGTGAAGCTGGTCTAGCACTTAATGTTGAGTCTTGATAGAAGTTTGGTGCGAGTGTTCAGTGTTCAGTGTCCCTCGCCTGCATAGTAGAGAACACTTCAGTTTAATTGTTTTTTTATCGATTGGAGGACAGATATTTAATCTTTCCAAAGGAATAGCGTGGTCTTTTTGCACTCTTTTAAACTGGTTTCCATAATACTTGTTATGAAGTCGATGTATCCTTTTTATCCTTGATTTTGCACTGATTGCATCACTCAGATGTGTGTCTGTGCTTCTTCTTTTTTTCCAGTTTGAGTTTTTGCATTTAGCCTAATACTTTTGATTGTGGTGTTGCAGGCATGAAAGACATGTGACCCAGTACAGAGCAATCTTTGTTGTGAACTGTAAAGTTGACAGTAACAAAGTGCAGCATACCCATCAAAAACCGAAGCGAAACAAAAGGAGTAGAGAAGCTGGTGAGAATCAAGCCGATCTTGCAGATGGTGAAGCATTCAAGGCAGTATGCTGCTCGGTTTGCTCGACAGAAGTTGGTGTCATTGATGAAGATGATGTTTATCATTTCTTCAATGTTCTTCCTAGTGAATCTTGATTCTTGACACACTGGGTCTATCGTGTACTCTCTCACGCATGAATTTTGCAGTTCGGTTTTATCTTGACAGATATGAGTGACAACTCTACTGACATACGGATTTTGTATTTTTTGGCATGAAACCTTTCTGACTTGAACAGATGCCTTTTCATGCGGTGCTCTCAATGAAGGTGGTATGCGCCTGCTAGGTACCAATTTTTCAATATTCTTCCAAGTTAGTCTTGGGATGCCTGTAGTTCACTTTTTAGGGAACTTGTAGCATGCCTTCAATGGCTGATCGAAATAAAACATTTTAGCCATCCATTATCGTATTTACTTGCCAGGATTTGAACATGACTGTTATTCATTCATCTTCTGCAAATAAACACATGACCAAGATCAAAAACGAAGCTTGCAGCCTTTGCTGGGGTTTTTTTAGTTCCTTGGCCCGTGGGTTCTTCCCGTGTATCGCTTTCTTTTGGTTTCTCTAGAGAGGTTCTGTCCTTTTGAACACTTGTAAACATTCCAGTATCAAAGAAATAACCAACCTCGGTAAAGGACTCCAGAAATAACAAAGAAATTAAAATAATTTCTGGGCTTCAAAATCACCTCAAGCAGGATAACCTTGGGAGGGACTATAGAACGCGTTGATGAAAATTTCAGCCTGACACAAAGTTTGGATGAAAATTATGCCTTTTTTTTATCAGTAAGCTTGTTCTTGAGTACTTGTCCATGCTTGTTGGATTTAGATCTATTGATCTGGGCTATGAATGTATATGGTAGGTGTTTGATATGCTTTCCACATCAACCAAGCATATATTGTGTCTTCGATCGCCATCTCAGGCCGTGCAAAGGACTCATCGCCCCATGATTCCGAGGCTTTCAATTTTCCAGAAGAAAACTAAGTTTTAATGGCGTAGAAAGAATCCACTGGTATTCCAGAATCTCGATCCTTCAATCAGGCTAACGAGGCTGTAGAATGGCGTGCTGCCATGCACAGGCGAAAAATCGATGCTCTCATCTCCAATCACACATGGTCTGTCGTTCCAAAACCACCACCGCAGCAAATATGGTGGGAAGTATTTGTTATTTCAATCATTTAATGAAAAAAATATATTAAATATTCTGTATAAATTACATCATCATCATATAATTAAATAAGATCGTTCTGTTCTCTTTTAAATCTCCATAAGATTAGTTTGAGCCCAGTCGTGAAAAATTGCCGCAAACTCAACCCAAGGGTTTTAAAGATTCTACGAAGTCATTTGGCTCTCAGGGATCCAATACATACATACAGCAAACCCTAAAGAAGCACGGGTTGCAGCTCCCGGAATGTTGGGGGCAAGAGCTACCAGGTAAGTGGAAACGGGGGTGGCGGGTTGATGATTGAGACAGAGGTGTAGGGGTGACGTGTCAAATTGTCATATGACAGTGAGCAAATCAAAAGGATCATGTCCTTGGGAGTCCTCTCATCAATAACTCCAAAAACAGGTGAGGTGGGCTCCACTGGTTTTGTTATGTTGACAATTCTATGGCCCTAAATAAGTCTCCAATTCCATCACAACTTATTATATTATCTCCAATAGTATTTCCTTCTTTTTGGGGGCCCACAATGGATCCACTTGCCTGGGCCCTACACACACAATCATCTACAAGATATTCTTCCTAGCCGTTTTTTATGCTATTAATTAAAATCAATTTTTTTTATTAAAAAAACCCAGCAAATCGTTGTGGCTCTAGATTCTCACACAATGATAATCATTGTACGTATCATTCCCAGTTAAACCACCTCCTTCATTATCACCGCTAATTTTTTTTTTTATATGATTTATTGGTTACTATTAAATTGATTTAATTAAATATATTTTATATGACTTTTTTACTATTCTAAATTTCAAATTAAATTACAAGGGAGTTGGTCCAATCTAATCTAATTGATTTTTCTAATTCAAAAACAATCCGGATAAGTTTTTAAAAAATCAATTGAGAATAAAATTGAAAAATCCTAGTATCATAGATCTTTACTTGCGCCTTAAATTCGGAGAGAGAGAAATCATGCCACGTGTTGCTCCACAATTTGCTTATAAATGCTTAGCGTGACGTGTATAATGCTTGCCTTTTTAAAAAAATATATCTTTAATGGAAATCCTCCGCTCTTTTTTTCCACCACTTTAGTCAATTTGTGAGCTGTAGAATGACGTGTTGCTCTTTAATGATGGCTTGCAGCGTGGCTAAATCATGGCCGTACACAAGTGTCGCTGAATATTTTGTCAGGACATGTCTGCAGACATCACTGATAATTAAAATGAATCATCACCCGAAATTAAAATTAATTACTGATAATTCATTGTTAAAACATTAGTTTGGGGGGCCTTGTTGTTTACTATATAGTTTTTTTAATACAGCTGCTGCCATATATAACAATAAGATCATGATCCATTATAATAATACGAGCTCTCCGAAGAATGTTCTATCATTTTTGTGTAAAGAATTAGGGTTCATGGCCCCTCGCCTTGGAGAAAAAACAATTACATATATAGTCGTTGAAGAGAGCTTGTGATTAGCGAGGATCAATTTAGAAAGCTTTCCGAACAAGCTCCATTGTTGCATCATATGAGCTAGTTCGAGGATTTTTTGTGGAGCTTGCCTTTCAACTATGAACGACCGACACTTTTCTTCTTGTTTCGTTTTTTCTTCAATAATTATATAACTCCTGGCCTCACGGGTTCAGAAGTAAGCTGATGACTAGAATGTATGCTGTTTTATTTTTTTTGTAATTTTGCATGAATTATTTTTTTTAGTATATGAACTAAGGTTGTCAAAATTGGTTTTTTTACATGACATGAAAAACACAATGAAAACTTGAATCATAAAATTAGATCATAAAATTGTAATATCGCAAGTAAATGTTTCTAACTAATTATATACTGATAATTTCATCTAATAAATTAAATTATATTAAAATATGATAAAAAGAGTCGATAATATTATAATCAATTGATAAAAATATGCTAAAAAATTTCATGTAATCCAAATCTCCAATTTTCATAACTTTCTGTTAGATTTCAATCATGATTTTAAACATATCGTTTTTTATCGTATGAATGAATTAGTGAACTTACCATGTATATTTGGAAAAATTGAGACATCTAGCTTTCCTCCCAACTAAAATCGTAAAAAACGTTCCACCTATAACTCTGGATGCGTCCAAAACAATACTTCGAGGTCTATATTGACAGATTTGACAAGATTTATCTAGTAATTTTGACTCTCTAAAATAAGATGTTTATGAACTCTGTTTTACTTGAAAATTTACCACAATATATTTTCAAGTGTCTAGTATAGTTCTATAAAATTTCAGCTAGATCTAATATATAGTTTGAAATATATGATCAATCTCACAAAACTGGTCAGCAGGTATATTAAGATCAAATTCATTTTTGACTTAGTTTATATAAAAAAATCAAGTAAACTCGTAAAATCAAACCGATTTTACCGATTTTGCACGAATTAAGTCCAACTTTACTAGTTTTGGTTTTTTAGTCTGACTTTACATGTAAATACATGTTAACCTCTAAAATCATACGAGTTAACTTGTAATTTTGATAACAATGATACTAACTCATGATGATCAAAGAGAACAAGGCATCCCTTAATTTCCTCATCAAATCAAACCTTGTGTACATATTTCATCTGCATGTGAAAATAATTGCACAAAAAGTAGCCACAACTATCATCTTCCCCCACCTTCCCTTTTAGAGGAAAACGAAAGGCATGGAATTATATTGTAGTGGCTAGAAAGAGAGAGCGTAGATTAATATATAAATAATTAAGTAATCAAAGTAGGGCATGTGTACCGCAATGAAGATACGGAATATATACCTTCGTGTGCCTATAAAATCATCCTATTCAAACCTCAATTTTATTAATTTTATTATTATTATGTAATACCATGTGGGCTACTCTATGCTTGCAGCGGCTATTTCTTAAATAATATTAAAAATATATAATTCTGCGTTTCCAAACAGCGCTTAAATCATAATCAAGGACCACCATTGTACGTTGAAAAAACTATTAATAGAAAAATAATCAGTCAATTAGTAAAATCTTGACAACCTTGGATTACTTAATTAGTGAAATCTTGACTTAATCTTAACAACCTTAGCTGTAGGTGGTCCATGTCGGTCCATGAAACTAAGACAACGTAATGTAAGGAGTTTGTGTTGCAAAAATGGTGTCCTAATGTGGCAATGGGGTCGCTGATTTCGACTCCGAGATAGCTTAATTAGCTAACTGTTTGCAGACAATGGTGCACTTTCTTGTAATGTGCCACTCTGATTTGCATGGCCTCTGTAGAGCCCCACTAAAAAAGGAAAATCTTTGGCTTAATTTAGGTCTTTTAGACCATGATCCATGAGATAATTCTACCATGTGGCCTAATGATTTTTTTTGTCATGACTAAATATTTTGCGAGTTTCTTAGGTTATGGTGTAATGCATAGTAGATCTGGAGTTCGAATTAGACAATATATTCTTTATAAGAGTTTTGAATAGATAGGATTTTAGTTGTTCATATTGGTTTACAGCATTTCCTTTCCGGTCTGGTCTAGCAAGTAGATAAAGACCGTTCTTCCCTGTCGGCGACAGAAGAGGCTACGTTTTCCGAGTCATTCCAGCCGCAGCATGCCATGACCCGCCGGAAACACAGCCTCGTGCGGTGGAGGTGATCGCATAATTGGTTTTAGTCAGTCAACACCCGTCCCAGCATACATGGGTCAACTTTTTTAGTCAACCTTTTTCTGATCAGCTTCTTCCCTCACCTATTTTCGATTGAGCAACAAGGTTCTCTGTGCCCAACATTCCTCTATTTGTCTCGTTGTCCGCAGCAATGACTAGAATAGCAAGCCTTAACACTCTTTAATATATTCTAGATAGTACGCCTAGCTTGTACTGGGCTATCAAGGGGTCCGATAAAAATTATCCATTTTTTTAATCGACCCTTCAATTAATTATTATTTTTAATAGTCATTCATGTACTTGTCAATTGACAGCGTATGCTATTTAATTTTGAATTTGAGTTGAAATAAAAAAATTAAATTAATAGGGTTTTTTTCTTAAAAACATTTTTTATAAAAACTCTTATATCATTTGATTTTAAACTTCGAGTAGACAAAAAATTAGGTTGTTCTTATACAATTTAGTTTTAAATTTAGATTTTTTTACCGGTGCTCAATTTTCACAAAAAAATATTTTTATTATTGTATTATTAAATAAATAATATTTTATTATATTTATATATATATATTGTGTTTTTTTTAATCTAAATCTAAATTCAGTGAACTAATTCAAATTGTGTTTTTTTATCCATTTAAATAGTTTATACATATGATTAAATAAAAAATGAAAATTATTTCAATACCAAACCATTCGTCAGTCCTACAAATTATAAGAAACTTGTGCCAGCTATTCTTAAAAAGAGTATTGACAAATTTATAAAAGAAAAAAAAATATAAATTTCAAAAATGGACCATGAAGTCAATATTGTTTTGGTCACTACACTTCCAATCATGCAAGTTCGGAGACAGTACAGGCTACAGCACAGACCTACATGACCAACCACGAACCTCGTCCATAAGATCAATAGATCCCCAATCCAAGGATCCAGGATCACTTTCTGCAAGATCATAGGCTCGATGGCATAGTAGTAAATAAGATGTATGTCAGGTGCCATTTCCAAAGACTGGCTAACTCCCTGACTGACTTCATTGAAACAAAAGGCAGGCTTGTCTCACGCGTCTATTCGTAGAACGTTTCTAACACGCTCCAGCGCGTATCACGTTTTGCTGTTTTATTGTTTTCTTTTGTTTTTTTAATCGTGACACGTTGTTGTTTGTTTTGTTTATTTATTGTGTAAATTATGTTTACTTCTTTTTTTATCATTTCTTTTAGTCTTTTTTTTTCGCACCTCAAAGTTAATTGTGAATTTAATAACTGTTTCCAAAATAATAATAATACACTGCCACTCCTCGAAATGCCAACGCGATTGGGAGGAGTACAACTCAAGGTTGTCAAAATCACGATTTTGACACGAATCAGAAAGTCATTCTGAAACTCGGATCGTAAGATCGGATCGTAAAATCGTGGAAGTAGAAAAATCGTAAAATCATAAGTAAAATATTTCCGAATATAATATAACATAATTATGGCCATAAAACTTCATTAGTTAAGATTCATGCATGATTCAAAATAATTGAAAAATACATTACAAAACAATTATGTCCATATAATTTCATTAGGTAAAAATTAACAAACTAAAAATAATATTTTTTTGATGTGATATATAAATTACAATCAGTCTCATGACCGTTATTTTTCTCGTTATTTTTAATACATTCATCAAAAACATTATTATTAAAAGGATTATCAATACTAATACTGGTATCAATATCGATATTGTTAGTACTAGCTCCAACTCCAACAAATTATTTCGACATCAGGACATGAAAATGATTTAAAAACATCAAAAAAAATTAAATAGTGTATATATGATTTTTTTGTTGATGTGTTCTCCAATGATAAAAACTATTTTGGAGAACCATTTTTTTATTTTATTTTAAATAAAGTTCAATTATTTTATATATAGTTTAATTATACAATTAATTATATAATTAATTGGAGTAAGTTATGTAATTAAATAATTACTTTTGAAAAACCCTCCAACAATAAAATTATTATTTTTAATTATATTTAAATTAAAAAAATGAATTTAAATATAATTAAAAAACCCACAATATTTGAGATTTGACATTTAAACTACTTCTTTTATTTTTTTCAAGTAATTGTATATTTTTTTATGATTGTTGTATTTGAAATTAATTAATGTTATATATTATCTTAAATTAATAGAATTTTTTTAAAATTATTTTTATGTTAATTATTATTATTATTATTATTATTATTATTATTATTATTATTATTATTATTATTAACAACCCCCCCCCCCCAACCCAAGAAAGTAGAAACCTCCTCCTCCTCCTCCTTCTTCTTATTATTATTATAAGTTATAACTACTAGTATAAAAGGGTCACTCCCCATTAACTAACCCTAAATCCCTAATTCTCTTCTCTCACGCCGCCGCCCACCCTCATCAGTCATCTCCCTCATCCTCTTTTCCTTTACTCTATTTCTCCTCATCCTCTTCAATGACTATGAAAAAGAAAGATTGAAACTTGAAAGTTGAAGAGCGAAGTGAAGGCCGAACACGGAAGAGAAGAGAGGATTTTGATTTGAGAATTGAGATGCAAATGAAATATGTAAATGAAAGAAACGAAAAATTGAAAACGAAAGCTCAAGCCTCAAAGCCCCTGGCGAATACCTTGAACTCGTAAAATCAGACCGATTCGGTCCGATTTTACGAGTCAACCTGATTTTGACCGAGTTTTATCGGTTTTGATTTTTTTTTCCGAGTCAACTAGTTTTATTGAGTTGACTCGCAAAATTATTTTATTGAGTTAACTCGCAAAATCGTACGATTTTGCGTTTTAATAACCTTGGTATAACTATAATGATACACCACCAAACAAGACCCCATTAAATCTTCGGTTTCAAATATTTTCCTGACTTGCTATTACGTGGCAATCTATGAGTGGATACTGAGAATTTAACAGCTCGTAGCTGGAATCTTCAATCCAAAATAATAAAAAGGTACGGAAAAGAAAAATTAAAAAGAGTGGGTCCTACTCCGGAACACACCCCACTTAATTCCTCTGCTAGATTTGGGACCTCACTGTTTTGCGCGTGGGACTTACCCTCTTCATATGGATGAAGCTAGGGATTGTTTGGGAAGATAGAGCAAGAGAGGAAACATCGTGGACGGAAAGTTTACTGCTGCTATTTTTTTTTCATAAATTGAGAGCGAACAATTTAATTTTAGTATTACGAGGACAAGGTGTCAACACTAGTTTGCAAACACATGGTCCAAGATATTACTATTACTATATATATAAAAGGCGTGGGTGTTTCACTGTACACCCACGCACTGTACACACATTGCAATTTTTTTTTTTTTTGCTTTTTTTTTCTGATTGTGTTTTTTTCTCTTTTTTTTTCTGCTTTTTTATTTTATTTGATGATTAAGCTCCTCTTTTTTTTTCGTTTCTTCTTTTGTTTTGTTTTTTGCTTCTTTTTTTTTATTTTTTTTTGTATTTTTTCCTTATTATAATTTTTTTTCACTTTTTTCTTATGATATTCTTTTCTCTTTTTCTACTTATATATTTTTTTTATTTTTTGTTTTTTAATAATCGGGGTGTCCGAGCTCGCTTAAATGCACCACGATTAATCTCCATATCCAAATTTTTTTGATAACCAGGGTGTCCAGGCCAACTTATGCATACCGCGACAATCCCCGGACCCACATTTTTTTCTAAAGTGCTTTCCTGCTGGTACATTTTTTTATATTTTTTTATTCACTTATACATTTTTTTATAACCGGGATCTCCGACCAGCTTAAGCACACCACGACTAATTCTTGGGCTGAATTTTTTAAAAAACAATATGGATTGCTACAGTGCTTTCACGCTTATACTTTTTTTTGGTTTTCTTTCACTTATACATTTTTTTTATAACCATGGTCTCTCAGCCAGCTTAAGCTCTTTTTTTCACTTATATATTTTTTTTCACTTATTTATTTTTTTAATAACCACTATCTCCGAGCTAGCTCAAGTGCACCACCACTACTCCTCGAACCAAATCTGTTTTTTGATAATCGGGGTGTCCAGGCCAACGTGGACACACCATGACTAATCTCCGAACCAATTTATTATTACTTTTTAGTTTTTTTTCCTTATACGTTTTTTTGTTCACTTATATAATTTTTTATGACTGGGGTCTCCAGTCCAGCTTAAGCACACCACGACTAATTCCCGGACTGATTTAAAAAAAATATATGGATTTAAATTGAATTATAAAATGAACGAATCTTAATACAGTGAACTTAATAATTCAGATATCCGAGTTTTCTTGTTTTTTTAATGATGATGATAAATTTATGCTGGTTATTTCGTTTGAAACTACAAAACAAATAAATTTATATCGATTTTAAATTTATATATTTTATAGAAAACTTGCACTTGACATGAATTCTGCACAAATTTATTATTTTAGCTAAATTTATATTATAATAAAAAATATATACACAGTTAATATTTTTCACATTGAAAAAAATATTGTGCCGCCCGCGGCGAAGTGCGGGGGCATTGTCTAGTATATATATAATTTTACATCATCGGTTCAATCTATAATTTATAACATAAATATGAGATTTGCAGGAGAAAATTCATACTTGTTACTTTTTTGTTTTCAAATAAAATTCATGCATATTATCTAATATATCTAAAAGAGTTGGTTGCCAACTCATCACTTTCATTGTTTATATAAATACAAAAAAAATATGATTTTTTTTATTTTGCATTTCCCCTTTTTAGTTTATTTTTTTGTTATTTTGTCTTTCAATATTTGTTATAATTTTTTTCATAGATTATTTTTGTTTGTTTTCTAGGATGTTATTGCAATCTCTGGATTTTTTTGTCGATGCTTGTTAAGTGTTTAATTTTATAAGTATTTATTTATGTTATCATCTAATCAAGTAAAGAACAACTTAAAAAACAAAGTTCTTAAACATAATAGAGCACATCACCTAGATTTAGAATTTGACGGGTTAAGTCATGAAACATAGTGGATCCAACATGTGGCTTATGGATTTATCAAGTTAATTGGATCAAGTCAGAAAAATTCACATGTTTTAATTTTAAACTCTATTTAGACAAAAAAAAAAAATAGTTTGGAGGTTTCAAATTTGAACCTTAGACTCAATTTAATAAACAGTGAAAATATTTTTTTATGACTTGAATATTTTTATTGAATTCATGTTTTTTTTATACAAGTCGTCACCTTGTAAACTAGTCACTTGCAATATATTTTATATATGGTTTAATATTAAAAAATAGAAATATAAATATGATAAAATTATATAAAAAACACATTAAAAAACATAAAATTTATGCTAACTAAATATTAATGAGTTTATTTCATTAGAAGTTATATTAATATTCCCATATATAACTATAATATTATTTGAGAAACATTAAAAAATAGAATAATAAGTGAGATATAATATTAATGTTTTTGCGCTGCATTTAAATCTACATAAAAATAAATAAATAAATAAAAATCAAAGTACAAACCTAACTCAATAATCTAAGGGTCGAAGAGGGAAGGGTTTGTAGGGCCAGTCCCACCTAGACGACCCTCTATTTTCTATTTTTAAAAAAATATAAATGACATGTCTTTTTATGGAAAAAAATGTAGATGATGCATCGTTTGCCAACCTCAATCTTGACTACTTAGAGGTAACTGGAAAATCAAGTTGAGGTTTTTTGGTTCAAACTTTCATTTTAAATTTATTTTAAATCTATATAAAAATAAATAAATAAATAAATAAATAAAGATCAAAGTACAAACCTGACTCAATAACCAAGGGGTCAAAGAGGGAAGGGTTTGTAGGGTCAGTCCCACCTAGACGACCCTCTATTTTCTATTTTAAAAAAAAAATATAGATGACATGTCGTTTCCCGACTTAAATCTTGACTACTTAGGGGCGACTGGAAAATCAAGTTGAGGTTTTTTTATTCAAACTTTCATTTTAAATTTATTTTGACACGGAACAACCAATAAACATTTTAGAAATCTCAATAAAACAATCTCTCAACTCAAAACACTTTTGAATCAGTTCAAAACACACATATCAAACTTAAATATTCTCTCTCAAGCTCAATCTATATTTCATCCAAGATGAAGCCTAAAAACAACCATCATTGAATTCCACTTATTGAATGAAATCCCTTAACATCAATCTTGACCGGTTTTATTGTCAAAACCATAACAACCAATTATTTTCTCTCTTTTAACATTTTCTAGTTAATTTATCTCTCATCTTTTTACTCTATCTAATCTAGAAGCTAAGAAATAAATAAAATAAACTTTGAGGCAACATGAAAATTATTATGAATTTGAGATTGACCATGCTTTTTTATTTGTGTTTTACACTCTAGTAATTTATATCTTAATTTAATATGTTTATTGCAATTTTAAATTTAATCCCATCTAATTATCAGTTGCTTCATTGTTCATATGGACATGAAACATGATAAGAAAACCTGATTATTTTAGAATACTACTAGATAATTGTCCACACTAAGTTGTAGGTCAAATCAATTTTTTTCTTATTTTTTTAAAAATATTATGTATTGTTAAGATGATTTTCAGTAGAAATATAAATAAATTATATAAAGGTAACCTTACATGATATAGTCAACTTCGCAAGTATAAAGACAACCTTAAACGACCAATAAGAATATAGTTTGATTAAAAAAATCATGATATATTTTTAAAAATATTAAAATGACAACATATTTTATTTACTTAGATTTACTCAGGCCAACTCAAATCCACTCAGGTTAATCTACCAAATCTCTAAGCTAAGTCACGAGACCTTTCTAACCTAGTAGAAAACAAATAAAAAAAACTATTAAACTCGATTCTTAATTAACCTAAAAATTAAAATAAAATTCAATTAGAAAAAAAAGTCAATCTGAGATAACTACCAAACTCAAGTCTTGAGATTAAGATTATCGTGTATAAAAGAATTGAAAGAGATTATTAAGCTTAATCCCAAAACGACTATGATAACTCTAAAAATAGAAATAAAAACAAAATATAAAATCAAATTCTCATTTAGCTCAATATTGAAGGATGAAGTTGAGATTTTGTTTTTGAAGAAAGAATAGAAAAAACAAACAGAGTCAACATGAGTTAATATATCAAATCAGAGTTATAAAACTAGAATAACTTTATAAAAATAAATTATAAAGTCTAATAAGTAATAATTGTTAAACTAAACATTAAAGGATATAATTAAAAGAAAAAACCTTAATTACCAAAAAGTGTGCAAGGCCAAAGCATTTCATAGTTCATTGCTGCAACAAAATATCAAAGCCTTTTGGTATGTGTAAACTAAATCCTTGCCCCATGCTTCGTTGCTGCTTAGATCAATCTTTTTTTAATTTAAAAAAAATTAGATAGTGTTATTTTTTTTTCAAATACAAAAAAATATTGTGTGAGGATTGACATGATAAGACCAGGTCTACTTAACATGTTTAATAACAACTTAGATGATCAGTAAAAATATAGTTTTGGTCAAAATATATATTGAAGGTAATATTTTATATATATAAATATTGAGATAAAAATATATTGGATTGATTTAATTTAACGTAGGTTAACCTCTAATCAACATACCAATTCATATGTTGGGTCATAAGACCATGATAACCCCATAAAAAAAATCAAAACAAATTTTAAAGATTTATTCTCAATAAACTCAGTATTGAAAGATAAAATTAAAATAAATCAATTTGAAAAAATGATCCAATTTAACCCAAATTAAATGATTAAACTCACGACCCGAGTCATGAGATAAAAGATAACTTAATAGAAAACAAATTCAAACAAAATATGAGTCTCAATCCCCAATTAACCTTGTGTTGAAAGATGTAATTGAAGAAAAAGTTTCAATAAAAAAATCATAAAAAAACTTGAGTCAATATGGGTTAACCCGTTAAACTCGTGACTCTAATCATGAGACAAAAATAACTTTATAGACAATAAATCAAAATAAATCACAAAACTTAATTATCTACAATCCAATAATGAGATTGCAAAAAAGTTCAACAAGAAAAAAAATCAAGTCAACCATGTGAACTCGCCAAACCCACAACACAAGTAATGAGACAGATAAATTTGTAAAAAAATAAATATATTTTTTTATGAAATCTAATTATATTAAATTTAATGTTAAATAATGAAATTTAAAAAAAGAAAAAAGAAAACAATATTATTAAAATTAATAGTGCTATGTGAGGAGATAAATAGTTATTATTTTCTAGTTTTTAATTTAATATAATATGTCTTTAATTCTCTTGCATTTATTCTATTTTATTTCATAGTTAGCTCAATTATATATACTACTTCCAAGAAACTCGATCCACCCTTCCCTTCCATCCACCAAACAAACACACCGTAAATGACATAAACGAAAGGGGTAAGAGGCTGTGTGTGAGCTGTGAAGTTTGTGTATGTGTATGCAAATGGACCCCACCACCCATGTGCCCTCCTTCCTGTCTCCACCAGCTCCTGCCGCTCAATGATTAGCTCTCTTTCCCTCCTCCAAACCCCCCTCCCCCCCTCTCTCTCTCTCAAAACACCACAAAATCCCTCCTTTTTCTCTCCAAAAACCCACCATTTTTTGCTTCCCATACTCTCTCACCATGTCAGACAACAGTGGTGCTGTCAATAACGGAGCTTTGATAGACCCGCAAAGAAACCAGCCACCGGGAAGCGGTGGTGGAGGAGCTACTAATGGAGCTTTAGTCGTTAAAAAACCACCTTCTAAAGACCGTCATAGCAAGGTTGATGGTCGTGGACGGAGGATTCGGATGCCGATCATTTGTGCTGCTAGAGTTTTTCAGTTGACTCGTGAATTGGGTCATAAGTCTGATGGGCAAACTATCGAATGGCTTCTTCGTCAAGCTGAGCCTTCGATTATTGCTGCTACCGGGACTGGAACTACTCCCGCTAGTTTTTCTACTGTTTCGGTTTCGGTTCGTGCTGGTGGCAATTCCAATTCAATATCTTCGCTTTCCAGCAATAATGTTCATTCAGCTGCTTCTTTGGACCATAAGCCTTTGTTAGGCCCTGCGCCCTTTATACTTGGAAAAAGGATGCGGCCAGAGGAGGATGGAAATGGTGGGAAGGATGATGGTGGGGTTATTGTGGGCCCCACTATCGGGTCTTTAATGGGACCCACATCAACAGCCGCAGCGGGGTCCGGCGGGTTCTGGGCCTTGCCTGCAAGGCCCGATTTTTGGGGGTTTGCTGCTGCACCACCGGAAATGGTCGTGCAGCCGACGGCGGTGCAGCAGTCGTCGCTATTTATGCACCAGCAGCATGCTGCCGCTGCGGCTGCCGCTGCCATGGGAGAAGCGTCGGCGGCTAGATTGGGGAATTATCTTCCTGGTCATTTGAATTTGTTGGCTTCTTTGTCCGGTGGGACTGGGAGTTCAGGAAGGAGAGAGGAGGATCAGCGTTGAAGGTGGAAAAAAACTGATCTTGGTGTTGTTGTTGGTGTATGGTATATATTATGAGTATGTTATTTTAGCTCGTGCCCTTTTTTTCTCTCGCTTGTGTGTGAAGAAGGATAAGAAGAATTTTAGTGAAATTAGGGTTAGGGTGTAGGAGCTGGAAGAACTTAAGTAGTGGAGGAATGATTTGATTAGGGGGTTCTTTTAGCATGTTTGGAGATTAATTAGGGTTTTTAGGGTTCAAATTGTTTAGTTTTTTTTTTGGGTGGGGGGTTGATGGAGGAGGAAGGGAGTGAAGAGTTGTGGTTTTGTGGTTCAAATTCTGTGGCTGAATTTGCAAGGGTGTTTTTTTTTCTAATGGATTAAGGGAGTCTGCTGCAAATCTACATCAGGCTCTGTGTTCTTATGTTGATAAAAAAACTTGTCAAAGTTTGGCTAATTTGAGAAGTTTGAGTGCTTTATGCAATTAGTAAGTTCTTCCTATTTTGGAAACCATGTAGGTTTCTTTTTCCTGGTGTGACACAGTGCTTGTAAATGTGGGTTGGAAGCATTGTTATGTTATGTTTCAGTTATTGGGTGCATATACCTTGAATTGATCACTGCAATGGAAAGTGGAGTTTTCCATGTGTCATTCTGCTTGCTTTATATTTAATCTGACGTTGCCTGTGTGAATTTGGACTTCAGTGTCACCAAATTTGTTGAATTTCCCTTTGCTGCAATGGTAGATAAAGAGTTGATATTGTTTGATGCAATTCGTGTTCTGATGAGAAGACGACAGTGATGGTACTGTAGACTGTGATTTGCCATGGTGGTTGCAAACTGTTTCTTGCTCTCTTCCACTTTCAGGGTATGTGCTGGTGGACTGATCTCAAAGGAGACTGCTGGGTGTGGTAACAACTCCGGTGCCTCTTTGTAAGGCCCCTGTTTTGAATTTTTTTTTTTTTTTTATCAGTATTCTTAGCCATTTCTCAGATTATTTAGTGTGAGAATAATGCGTGTTCCATATATGTAAGGGAATTGTTTTTCGGGGTTCCTGTTGTGTGAATAAGAAACCCAATTGGAAATTTCCCTCAATTTAATTTGTCGCTCGCTTCCCCCTTTGTGTGCCATTGCCTTCTGCTCAATGTATACATCAACTTCTTGTGCTATCAATAATTTTAATCTGCATTCCTTACTATGACTCTCTTGGGTCGTTTCTTCCTGGAACTTGATATATCCTTCAATCCAAGCAATTTTGAAAAGTTTGTGTGGAAGTAGTGAGTTTGAGGTGGGCAATTCATGTTAGCAAGTTGTGCTCGTGGATTTTATTTTCTGTTCAAGTTGTCATTCTAGTGTTATCATCCCAAGTTTTCACTGACTGTTTATTGCTCGGATCCATCTCGACTGTAAGATGCCGCATCACATCCTTTTCATGTATCATAATGAAAACCGGTAGTAGTTGACCAAATGTATTTCTGTCTGGAGCATCCTATCAAACATTATTAACAAAGAACAGTTGGACGTTGGGAGTCTGGGATTATGGATGTGTTTTGGTGCGAGTGACATGCCTGGTTAATGGATCCCCATGTTGCTCCATTGATTCGGGGTCTGCCGGAATAAACCCATCTGCATTTTCCGGTCATGCGTAGATGGCATCTCTTAAATATTCGCAGACATTGTTTTTATTTGAAGTCATGTTGTCCCGGGCGAACACTAATGTCTCTCTGATTGAGTTTCAGCATCCTAGGATCTATCTGGTTGGTTTTGAGGTGGTGGTTCAGGCTGCGCGTAGCCATGGATTATTAAAAGAAGAGGGGATGATAACAATCAGACTGTGCTGTTGCATTTCAGGACAGAAAGTGGAGAATAAACCCATGGGTTAGTAGATGCAACAAAATAATTAGTGGGAACAGTGCAGGCTTTCAAAAGGTTGAACGAACAAGATCCATTTGTCAATGTCAATATCTGTACTTGGTTGTTTTGGATTAGTGCAAACCAAAAAGGTTTAAAATGATAAGATATACTAATTATTGAGAGGGCCCTACATCTTTAATGTTCGGAGAAAAATGGGATGCTCCTGTCCTCATTGAACCTGTTGAGAAAAAAAAGAAATAATTAGAATTGGTCTAATTAACACGATGAATGTCCATGGTAGATGCATGAATCAAGCAAGGTGCTGTTCTCTCTTGGCCGATGCTTCTGCTTCAATTCTTCTGCTCAATTTCTGGTCTCAGACAAGATCAATCGAGGCCCTGTGGCAGATGGCTCATAAAAAATAAAAAACATGATCGTGAAATAAAAAAAACAACATTGACATGGCTGGAATCCTCACTTTATTTCAAGAATCATGGGTCGATCGAGCGTATTCAAAAGGAAGCAGCTGCCTTTCCTTTCATGAACTCAACAATTGTTCATCATGAGCTTGCGGACAGAGTTCAGTTTATACGAGCCACTCAAAATTATATTTTTTAAAATGTTAAAAAAAAAATTAAAATGTGAGATTTTTTTTATAATACTATGATTTTTGGTAAAATAATAAATCTAAGCACGAGTTTTTAATAAAATATATAAATTTTAAATCGTTATGAATTTATTTGCTTAATAGGTTTCAACAAAAATTAAATGATAATTTATTTTTTCAAAAAACTAATGTTAAGTAGTATATTTTTTAAAAAATAAGACAATTAAAAATAACATTGAGTCAAAAAAAATTTCAAATCACTAATCCAGGATATTAGATTTGAAACACTACACTTAATTCTTAACAAAAACAATATCAAATAATAAATTATTTTAATTATTATTCTCATTGTTGTTATTATAATTGTTGAATTGTCACGTTCATTATAGCTACCACTACTATTATTATTGTGAATAATTAATATACTAATTATTATCGTTGACACCGTCATTTTTGTTATTATCTTCGCCATCATTATCACAATAACTATTATGATTACTAACACCATTACTATTATCAATATCATTAAAATTATCATCAATATTATTATCATTATTATAATTATTTTTTTGTTATTGATATTCTTAATATTATTTATGAATTATTGTTATTATTATCATCATAACCATAATTATCAATACCATAAGTACCACAACTATTATAATAAATTATTATTTCTATCATAATTATCATTAGTAACGTCACTATTATTATCCTGAATTTAACGGCTAAAATTATCAATTTTTTTTTTGAATACGAGAACCATAATAATGATAATTTTTTTTAAATTATTAAAACAACCATTAAAATTATTAGTATTATTATTGCATCAATAATGAGAACCATAATATTATCTCGTGGAATAAAAAAAATCCAAAAAACTTTATCAAGAGAGCAAATAAAAACAACAACAAAAATAATAAAACCAAAATAAATATTATTAGCATAAAAAATTATTTGCTTTGAAGAACAAATAAAAAACATAAAAAAATAAGAAAAAATGATTTAATTTTAAGAAAAAATAAAACTAATAAAAACACTGAAAAAAAAGAATAAAAATTTTATAATACAATTAATATTTTTTTGCGTTGAAATTAAGATTTTATTCCATTGACACCCATATCCTGTTTCTTCTTTTTGTTGTAGCCCAAAATCGACAACCACTGCAGTAATTACCAACGCATCCATGGTGACCCATCTCCACAAAAGTTCATTAATTGTTATGGGTATGGCTTACAAAAGTCTCCCAACTCACCAAAGTTAATTAAATCGAGTTGATTGATTTTACGAGTTTCACTGAGTTTGACTCATCAACTAATGATTTCATTATTTTTTTTAATCTGATTTTATAAGGTATGTATAATTTGATTTGTACCCATAAATACAATGCAGAAAAATCAAATAAAAAAATAGTAACCAAAATAAAAAATATTGAAGAACTAAAATAAAAATTAGGAAGCAAAATCTACCGAAGAGAATTTTGAAAATACAGGGTTGAGAAAAGGAGAATTAAAGGGACACTAATGCCCCCATGCAGGATCGAACTACAGACCTTCAGTTTACAAGACTGACGCTCTACCACTGAGCTATAGGGGCATTTGTCAGCGGCAGATGCTTCGATTTCTAAATATACTTATGTTTTTGGCTCCGTTAAAACTCGGGCGCTAGGGACAAGCACCACAAGTAGCGTAAGCGAAGGGGAGAAACAGAGGAGGCAACAACCATCACCATGGCATCATCCAAAGGAGGAGCCGCCAGTCCTGCGGTGTTGAGAGCATCTGAGATGGAGAAAATGAGTGTAGAACAACTAAAAGCATTAAAAGAACAAATAGATCTTGAAGTCAATCTCTTACATGACAGCCTAAACAACATCAAGACAGCCACGGGTCGTCTTGAAATCACCGCCACTTCACTTCATGACCTGTCTCTCCGTCCCCAAGGCAAACGCTTTATTTCCTTTTCATTGAAGCTTCGATCTCTTTGGATCTTTGTTTGTTTTATAGGTCAAAGATTGAATCTTTACGATTTGTTTTTGTGGTTTTTTTTTTTAAATTTTTTTTAGGAAAGAAGATGCTGGTGCCATTAACTGCTTCACTTTATGTACCTGGTACACTTGACGATGCTGATAAAGTTCTTGTTGATATTGGAACTGGATATTTTGTTGAGGTTAGTTGGTTACAGCTTGCTTCTTCTTCTTTTTTTAAAAAAAATGTTTTAGTGGTTTAGCATAGGATTGGATTGTCTTAACTTTATTGATTGGTTGCCTGTTGGTTTTCTTAATAGAAAACAATGAATGAAGGGAAAGATTATTGCGAGCGCAAGATTAACTTGTTGAAGTCTAATTTTGATCAGCTTATTGAGGTATGCTTTCAATCAATCTTTGTGTTAAGGGTGTTGCGGAATTGCATACATTTGGAAATACTAGCACAGGACACTTCGTTTGGTTTCCTTAAACCTGTTCTTTTGATGCTAATTGTGTTTGGGGAATGCAGTAGTCTCTTAAAAGAAACTGCTTTTTAGCAGTTTGACAGGGTGCTTAACTGATTGGTATGGTGCTAAACCTGCATAGCGCATCATGACTGCTGATTGAACCATGCCATGCTAATTGTCCGTCACTGTCTTTTCCCAAAGTATTTGTCAGGTTAAATCCATTTTCACCATATTTAAGGGGAGATTGTTTTTCAAAATATTTTTTGCTTGGAAATGTATCAAAACAATATGTATTTTTTCTAGGAAAGTTATTTTTGATATAAGCATATCAAAACAATCCAAAAACACTAAAATACATTTGATGGAAATTGTTTTTCAAGATTTTGAGAATTCCGGTTGAAACGCCCTCCAAATACCCCCTTGCTGGCCCTTTCTACTCCTGGTTTCTTCATGTCCCTTCCATAATGTCCGTTCATATCCCAACCTACAAGAATTTCAGCAAGTTCGAAGGATTCTGCTGTGGTCATGTGATTTAAATTGGAATGAATTTGAACTCCTTGTATACCGGTCTTCGAGAACCGTACCAGCATTTGGTCACCGTTGCTTTTAGCATAAGATTGGAGAGCTGGCAGTTTTCTATTTAGGACCACACTTGCAGAAAAAAAGAAGTATGCTGGGAAGAAAGTAGCCCATCAAGTTAAACATAATGAATCCTAATTCAAGGGGTTAAAATGAATTTTCTTTTGTTCTTGAAATTCAGGCTACGATCTTTTTCAGTGGTTTGATATTACCATCGCAGCTACTTGCTAGTCTTTCAGTGACGGGATTGCTAAATTTGAAATGCTTAAATTACAGCTTGCAACTAAAAAGAAGACTGTAGCAGATGAAGCAGGGGCAATCCTACAGGCAAAACTGAGGCAGTTGGCTCCTTCAAATTAAGATTTTCAGAATCTCTGCACTCTTTTTGTTAGGTTGTTGAATTTCCAGCTTTGTGTAAAGGTACTTCTCTGTAAAACCGCATTAGAGGTGACGTTAAAGTTCACCATTTTTCTTCTTCTTTCTCAATGAGGATTGAGGAAAAGTTTTCTCAATTCAAATGAGACCAGCTTTGGATTAACCAATGACGCTTGAAAATACTGTGAAGTTAGTGATGATGGTATTCGATCTTGTTATCAGGGATGTCATTGAGGTATCCTCGCAGTTTAATCATTTGAAGGCATGTTGATCTGCTTAATGACTCTTTATTTCAGATGGTGTGTTATGAGTTTTATGACTTTGATCAGTTGTCCACGGATTTTCTTTGTCTGGCTAAAAATGAATGCTTCATACTGTATTGATTTCTTTCTTTTTAGATGTATTTGAAATTTACTAATGTGCTGAATTTCTTGCCAATCCTGTTTGCCTAATAGAAATGTTGTGGTCCAAGAGCTTCTATTGGATATATCTAATTTCTGGCTTAGTGGGGCCAAATCTCAACTCCTCACAGTTGCAACTTCGTTATTGTTTTTTATTTGAAAATATATTGAAATAATATTTTTTATTTTTTAAAATAATACAAGAATTGCGAAATTAATTTTGCTTTGTGGGACGTGGTCACGTGGCAAGATCCTAAAGCAACAATTTTTTTTTATAAATTATAATCATGTGCTCAGCAGGAGCATTGTTTCCTGGCAGTGCAGTTATCTGGGTTATGCCTAAGCTTCTTTTATTTTTATTTTTTCTCACTAAACTAATTGGTGTTGTATTGAAAGAGTTTGTGACTTGGATGTAATCTCTTGATTACAGGGCGCAACATGAGCTGAACTTGAGATCATTGTTGTTTGCAACCCTAAAGTGTGACATGGATGCACCCACTCATTATCTATTGTCTGTTTAGTATTATCGTGGTTGCAGTTGTTTTTTAGAGTGTTTTTCGTTTAGAAATATATTAAAATGATGTTTTTTTTTGTTCTTGAAAAACTATTTTCGATATTAGTACATGGAAATGATCTGAAAAACATAATTTTTTTAATTTAAAATAAAAAATAAAAATAAAAAATTTATATTTTTTTTAAAATATTTTTGAAATGCAGTGTCGACATAAACAACGAAGGTCCTTGACATTGGATTGACCAACGATCCCCTTTTGTTTTGATTTTCCGTTTACACCCAGAAAAACTAAATCCCTTAAATAAATGAGGTTTGAGGGTTGAGTTTGCAAGGTAAGATCTCAATTAAGAAATGACAACTATGTGGCACAGAAGCTTGTAATACAGAGAAGTTAATTGTACTGAAACAAAACAATATCAAGACAGACATTTTAAATTCAAAGCCACATCACTGGATCTTAAAAAAGAGAAGTTTCTGGTTACAACTGGGGCAGAATCCATTTTTCTTTTCCAGTTGAATGGAGAAGTGATTAGATAAACGGACAAGATTTGAGACAATCCCTAGTTGAATAAACATCCAAAACCATTTCTGTCTTGTACTATAATAGTCAAAACCACCCATCTTAATTGCTTCTTTTGTATGCGTGTATGTATATTATGTCTCTCTCAACATGTGGATACTAGATCATTTGGTGGAGTTATTGTTGGTGGTCTTGGAGGCAATTTCCACAAATGACAATAGACACCAGCGGTGGATGAATGTGTGGAGGGTCAGGTTTCTTTGACATTTGGGAAGAAGGGTTGATGCATAAATTATGATGAAATTATTGTAAACTGTCCTTGTGTTTCAAACCCAATCCCTAGAGACATTGATTGATTTTGATAGTCGTGCATGTAGGGTAAGATAAACTTTTTTTTGATATTAACGTGTATGCATCTCGACTAATCATATGCATCTTAAAGTAACCATTATATTAGTAATCATAAAGCTTGAATCTGAAATAACAGGAGAATTAAACTCTTTAACCCCAATTTCTTAACACTGTAATACGTACTAGATGGTAGGGTATGATAAACATTTAATCTAACATGATATGCCTTTTGTTTTTGTACATTTTTGTGCTCGGTAGATGACTAGATAGGCTGGCCTTCGTCGTAAAACATTGTAGTAACTAGTAACCGCTCGGGGTAGTGGTTAAGAAGGTTAATGTTCTCCTTGCTGGTCGCGTTTTGTTTTCCATTTTTCTTTTTATTTTTCTAAATATATGCTTTTTTTTTATGTTGTTTTCTGAGAACGTTTTCAAAGAGGCAAGGACTGGAGCTAAATCCATGACAGATTCTCATGCCGCGTGGAGTCTCTCGAGCTGCGGCTAGATATAGAGACTTTGTAGAGATGTCGGGTGGGACCGGGTGCATAAGAGGGTGTGGAGGCCACTATTTTATTATAACCCCACCCCTGTAGAAGGAAGATGGAATGCACGTTTGTGACTGCTAAATTATAGGACTAGGTAGGAACATTTTACTGCTTCATCATTGATTCATGTTGTGGACAAAGTACTTGTTGTATCTCTCTACATATAGTAGAACTAAGGGAATTTCAGAGGCAGCCCGTGAAATTATTATTATTATTATTATTCCTGTTTCTCTGCCATAAATACTTTTTTCTGTGCTTTTGGATTTGATTGTAGCTTGAAAGCGTGTGAGTTACAGTATGGAAAGATCGAAAGTGATGAAAACTGTTACTGCAGCAGGAAGCTTAGCTCCGCAGTCCATTTTTAACATCGATGAACCTGCTCATCCTTACATTTCTTATCCACAGACATCAACTGTTAGAGACGCATCCTTTTCTTCCTATCTCAGACCGACGCCAGAACAGATTGCTCAAGCTGATGATTCTGAGATAAGCATTTTCGATGCACAGAAGTACTTCAATGAAAGTGGCGGTGACCCCAAATTGAGCAAGAGGGTTTCTCTGGTCAATGCTAATCTTGAACGCATATCCGAGCGATATGATTTCTCTTCGATTCCTAGATTGTCGTCTGCCTCGGTTTCGGTTGATGGATATGGCAGGAACTATAGAGCTCGTTCTTTCCACGCAACACCAACCGCTTCATCTGAAGCTAGTTGGAATAGCCGGGCTGGTTTATTGTCTAATCCACCAGGTGCTGTCGCTGTTTCTATGCGAAGTCCACCTCGAAATGATGACAAGAGAAAAGGGTCTGGTACAAAATGGCTTCTTGGGAGAAAATGTCCATGTTTAGGTAAGAAATCTGTTCAAATCGAGGGAAAGCTATCAGAACCAAGAACCCCATCACGGAAAAGTCACACCAATGGACTCTCTCTGGATCTCAAAAGGCAGATTCAGATTCCTACCTCTGTAGAAAATCCTATTGAAAAAAGTTTGGCTACACCGGACTGGCTCAAAAGACATGAAGTAATCCCTAGTTCTCACAGAATGTCAGCAGATGGCAAGCTCGAAAGATGTGATGCTATTCCGAATACTCACCGGATTATGGCAGACAACAGCCGATTTCCTTCAGGCATAAGCCACCAGCGTGTAGTGGCCTCGGCGAGACCATTTAGTACCGATACTACTGCTGGGTTCAGTTTTCCTATACTGAGCCAAACCCCACCTCCCATGAAACTGGAGTTGCCATCAACTACATATAACCCTCCTCTTAAGGACCCACCCCGCGTGTCGTTGGAAGTTTTCCGGCCAGCTGAAGATCCTATTCCGACAAAGTCAATTTCTGATCTCCGGCGACGTCAAAGCTTCACAGTCATGGATGACGACATGGCAAGTGATGCAAGTTCAGACTTGTTCGAGATCGAGAGTTTCTCAACTCAAACAACATCATATGCAGTGTATCGAGATTCCCTTGATGATGCCTCTAGCTTTAACGCAAGACGATTAGCTGCAACTCATGGAGGGAATTTGTATTCCAGACAAATTCTTGACGAACCAAGAACACCATCAATTGCACCAACAGAATGTTATGAGCCAAGCGAGGCTAGCATAGACTGGAGTGTGACTACAGCAGAAGGGTTTGACAGAGGAAGTGTTACAAACTTCTCAGTTAGTGCATCAGAAGTTGATGAAACGACAATGATGCGTGGCCGCGAGTATGGAAAGAATAGCGGTGGCGGTGGTGCGAAGAAGAGAGGAGGGAATGGAGGGTTGTTGATGAGCTGTCGGTGCGAGAAGGCGGTCAGTGTTGGGCCACATCCGGTTAAATGTGTGCCCGCAGAGGGACAGAGAGTAGCAAGCTCCTCGGTGAGGCATGTGGGAGGTAGGCCAGCTACTACGATCAAGCCACCACTAGCTAGGTCTCACTCTGCTCGATTGTCTTTACCCTTTGCAACGTAGGAAGCAGTCTGTGATTGTAAATTGCTTGATTCTTCCATATCCAGTTCCCTGTGCAGATACTCTCTCTCTCTTTCTGTGTCCTTTTTTTGGTTGATTGTTGAAGTGAGTCAATACTTTGTTTGAGGAAATAAACGAACAATTTATTTACTGTATTATTATAATATTAAAATCATTGAAAGTTTTGTCGTTAAATTTGAAAGATACATGGATTTAATTATGGAGAATAAAGTCAAACACCAATGTTTTCATAGATAACCAGTGAGTTGATCAAAATCCTATAATATAAAACCACCGATAAATCGAAGAAGACAATGAAAACGATGAAGGGTGCGTTGTCTGCTGGTTTTTTCCATTCCCTTACTTTCATGTTTGGTTATTTTCATCAAATTTAAGATAAATAGGTATAGTATTAGAAAATGATAATAATTTGATTAATTACTCTCTTCCCTTCTACATGCCCCAATTCAAAGACCCAAGCTTCGGCCCATTTCAATAATACTTCATCGTTGTGGCCCAAAAGGAAGGCCGATATTGGGCCGAGCATATTACCTTACGTGTCACCCTCAACCAGTGAATGGGAACCTGGCACGAGCCATGATGCAAACCACTAAAACATCAACAATCAGAGGACTAGCAGGGCCCATGGTTTTGGACATACCAAGAGCTTCCGTGATGAGGTGGCAACCGACCCATTATTCAAAGCCTTGAATGGAGAAAAGCAAAACAGCAGAAACCACAGAATCCAAACCCAGTTTCCTGTTTTTCCATCACGAAAACAGAAACATGTCGGTACCGGCAGGCTGAAACCAAGGGGCTACGTAGTTTTTATTTTATTTTTTATCATTGTATAAATATCCGACCAACCCACGTAACCTTCATGTCCGATATTCATTTCCTAATTACCACAGAAAAATTAAAGTCTTTGCTTTTTGTTTCATGGCTTCTCTTGTGCTTTTGCTGTCACAACTTGTTCGTCCTCAAAACACAAACCTGGCTTTTGTGTCCACATTAGCTTCTTCTTCTTTTACCACTTCTTGTGCTGCTGCTATGTCTTCTACAAGTAATCAGAAACCATTGCCAAAGGAAAGCAACAAGTACGATTCATCAGGGATTGAAGATCAAGTGCAGGAGCCTAGGTTTTGTGTAGATCAGCTGGCTTGGCCTTGAAGGACTTGTATTTGTATATGATCAAGGAAACTGGTCCTCTTCCTTTCTGATTTTACTGTAACACTCTTTACCTTTTGAATACATTTTTGGAGTAGCGAACTTTTCTTTCTTTCTTTGACTGTCAGAAATGAGTAAGCCTCTCGTTCTTTTCTGTAACATCTGATAGAATACATTTTTCATGAATTTGTTAGTTTTGAAGTTGGTTTCACTGCAGAATGTTTGGCCTTTAAACTAAAGCTCAATATGACAGGGAATTTGTAGCTCACTTTCTGAGTTTTGAACGTGATGGCTGGGGTGAAGAATTACTACATAACATATATATTCCTGTCATCCAATTCTCTATACGGTTTGGGTAGAGTTTATTTTGGAAATTAACCCTAAAAAGCAAAACATGATTTTCGTTATGAAATGCCCTGATTTGCTTACGCATTCCATTAACTGTCTAATTCAATGTCAAACATCAAGATTCTCTTCATGATAGGGAGCCAAATCAACAAATAGAACTCTTTTTTATCGATCCTTGGGAAGAGGAGGTTTCAAATTTTGATGACTTATTGTATAAAAGCTTGAGGAGTTTGCAACATCTATCACAAGATTGTATGCATGTAATGAAGATGTTTTATCAGGCTTTATAGAATAAAATAGCAGTAAGTTTGATTCGAATGAAAAAGAAAACTCTGAATTTCCAATCTCTATAGAGAATTGTTCAAAACAAATATCATTCGACAAAAAGTGGATTCAAAGCAATAAAATTCCTATACAAAGATGGATGTTGTTGTTGTTAAAAATCTTGTTCCAAAAAGTTGATATTAGTGGACTTTCCTTCACTGTGTGGATCCAATGCTTCAAAAAAAGTTAAGGTGTGAAAACAAAAACAAGGTTTGAAAGAATACTTCAGATGATAAGCACAATGTTAAAATAATTACCTTTTTTAATGTTAAAAAAAACCATATTTGGTAATGATATAATAAGAACAAGATGAACATGCATGTTTTAACTTGATGTAATTAGTTATACTGATACATAAATCCACCTTAAACATTCACAATTAATCAGAACAAGAAAGCTTGCAATTCACGCATATACACAGAACAGAAAGCTTGCTATTCACGCTTATACACAGAACCAGAAAGCTTGCAAGAAATCCAATGACTCAAGGGTACAGTTATGGAAGAACACCTTAGTCGTACGATTATGATTCACGGGCATAGCTATAAGAATCAAATGATTTACTCTCGGGATCAACCAGCTGCTTGATAAACTTTGGATGTAAACTCCTGTATGGCTGGCTATCACGAATTCTTTCGAAGTAGGATCTCATTAGCCCATTCTCCCTTGCAATATTGGAGCGAACCCAGCCTGGATGGTTTCCTGGCGCACCGGTAACTATCACAGCTGTATTCTCACCAGCCAAATTAGCCAAAGCCACCATTGTTTCTGGCTCAGTAGCTGATGAGGCATCCACCAAAAAAATATGACTAAAATGGCCAGCGACTATCCCTTCATTATGCAGCCGAAAGCTACTAACAAAAGTAGACAAGATCACTCTAAATTTCCTGAGTTCCTTAATAGATGGACAAACAAAACAATCCTTTTCGTACACACACGATGTTAGGATGTCGATAGGCACCCCATCTATCTCTCGGAAAGCAGCATTTGCTCGAAACATATCCGACTCTGGAATATCATTTTTTAAGCTTTGCGTCAGATCATCACATGTTCTGTTAATGGGTGCACATATAAGAATCCGATGCTTTGATGAACTCTGATAAATTTGGAGTACTGCTTCCTGGACTACCACTCCAGTCCTTGACAGTCCTGCTTTCCGGGCTACATATCCAGTCCTTGATAGTTGTTTTGAATACTTTTGTGAACAAAGTGGACCTTCAACAACATAAGGTGCCGGTCCTTGAAAGCTCAAAATCTCCTGAACAGCAGATCTTTGATACACATCTAGTTTATGATTGAAAAAATGGAGAGGTGTAGAGGTTGGGATACTCTTTCTGTGAGCACAACCAGGGAAAAGGAAATTTTTAAATGAAGGATCTGAAGCGGCTTCTATCGCTTGGTGAGCCCTTTTCAAACAAACTCTGTTAAATGAGAAGCTAACATCATATTTACGGGTTGAATGATGCTGCAAATAAAAATCTTCGCCAAATTCAACCAGTACAATATTGTTCTTGATCACCACGCGGTAGATAACACCCTGGTGTGCATTTGAAAACATTAACAATGCTGTTAAGATGACAATACACTAAATGAAATTCAAGCTGCACGACGTTCACATCTGCTTCATCCAAATAGTAGAATGACATATCAAGCAGCACATGATGCTTGAAAGTTGAGGAGGCTCACCTGATATGGCTCGGTTTGTTGACCTGAAGGTCGTGCTAAGGCAAAGTCTCTGGACAAAAGAAATGGCCGCCTCTCACGACATGAGTCAATCTCAAATTCTACAAAGGTTTTATCATCCTTTCCATGACTTTCACAGAAGTATTCATTCCTGCCATACTTCTTAATGATTTCTGCATCTAGCAACTTGAGAGTAATGTTCTCCAATTTAAACTTACTCCATTTCTGATTCAAACAAGGCATAGTAGACTCATTATACTCAATATACAGAACGAAACAAGTAAGAACTTAGAAACTCTTCATTCAGAACCTTATAAGGGAGCCCTTCGTTTTACCTCTTTTAATCCTATAGTAGACTCATTAAATTTAATCTGTCCAACCACTAATACGAAGTATTTCAGTTCGAAGATTATTCCAAACAAAATGTCACTCTCGATGATCAATGTAGAGGCAAAAAGTTTCCAGAACAGAAGTGTAGATCGTGCTCATATCCTTCTAATGTGTATATCAGAAGGGATGCATTTTTTTCATTACCTCAGTGTAGAAGTCCTCAGCATACAGAAGGGCAGCAAAATAATCCTTGTATGTGGAGGGAGACAACAGCTCATTAAGAACTTCAGGCACTATATCTCTCTTGAGCAAGTCCTCGATATCCTTGGGAACCGCATAAATAGGTGACATGCCCTTTTGAACTGACAAGTAGCTGACTTTTGTCTGCCCATCAATTGAATTTGGGGAGGCCAGAGACAGAGCTTGTTTGAAGGATGGAAGCTGCTTCGAGGATGATGAAGATGGTTTCGATGGAGTTGTTGAGGGTCTAGAAAGAAATGTTGCCGGTAATCGTGAAGATTGAGATTGATCAGAAGATGATGCTGGGGGTTTAGACCATGGAGGCGCTGGAATTGAACAAGGAGAGAGCAATTTTGATGAAGATTGAGTTAATGCAGAGGAAGATGCAGGTAGATCATCGGAATATGTGCACTTACTGGATCTATGAAGTCTATCATTGTTTCTTTTCACAAACCTAATGCATCCTGATCCAAAGTGATCTTCTTCACGTTCTTCTTTTTTACCAAAAAATACACGCTTCAAGAATGCAAGAAACCCAGGCATGTTGATTGACCTTCTGCAACAAAAACACACCCGAATGTAACAAATACCTTAACTTATTGTTCGTTTCCCAAGAAAATAACAACAAAAGTTGAGGTCAGGGATTACCTTCTCTATGAGATAATGTTCCTACAGTATTGTGGGAGAGATTCCACCAGAAGATCGGAGGAACTGGGATCTTCAAAAAATAGATCACAAAATAAAAGATCGATCAAACACAAATTTATCTCTTCCTGTAAAGATGATGACTACACTAGATAGAATATAGATGACAGGCAAATGAAAAGGTTGAAGAAAACCTTTCTTTGCTACTGAACCAAAAACACTAAAACTCTGGAGCTGCTTGAGTGCCTTTCTTTGTAGTGCTGCTGGCGCTGCTTCTGATGCTGCAAGTAGAGAAAAACAAGAAAGCTTAGCGTTGTGGTAATGATTCATGTCCTCGTCGTCAGCAACTCTTTCTTTATGGAATTTTTTTCTCTTCTCTTCTCCTTTCACGTATTTCTTTTTTAGCATATTTTTTCAACGTCCTTTTTCTGTCACCATGCGAGGATATGTCAGCAAGATGAACGCACCTGGCGTGGTCCTATTCGAAGCGGCAAAAGTTTAGGCGGGCACTCGAGAGTTTTTAATTTGAAGCGTGGCCCCACTAGCCAAAGAAGAAGACTTTGTGTTGAGAAGTCTGTGGCCAGAGAAACCTAGTACTGGTGCAGGAAACTGACAGGGTAGCTTCCTGTCTGGTTATTAAAATTGGGTTAATGGGAGTAATGATCCATCCATTCTTAATGCGTGACTTTAAAATCAAAATCATGGTGTTATGGTCGCGGAAGTTTTAATTATTTTAAAGAATAATATAAATTATTTTTTCGTGTTTATTCAACAACTTAAATGATTGGACAAAAATAGTTCTTTGATAATTAGATATCTATCAAGAAAATATAAGTAAAGTAGCCAATAGATTTCCCTTCGTTAAGTAGTAAGAAGGTGCTGATGAAAATAGACGAGATGACTATGAATTTCTTAAAGCGAAGGACAAAAAATTAACAAAAACTTGAAAGATTTAGTGAGTCATTTTATATATCTATATATATATATATAATCTTTACATCATTTGTTTTTTTCATATTTGATTCGTTATAAATTGTGTTTCATGAGGTTTTGGACTCATAATTTATCTCAAATTGATTTATATAAGTTTCTCGAGGTATTAAAAAGATGAAAATTGAGATCAAATTTGATAATAAAACAATCATACAACTTTTTTTTTCTTTGCTGTGTTCTCAACTTCTTTTCCAAAAAAAAAACAATTGTTGTAAGTGTAAGGCTTGGCCCACTCTCCCTTGCAGAATATTGTCCTCTATGGCTCAGCCTAATTCCGGCGTTCACGCCTCACGGTTTTGTTCTTGGCAGCCCACAGACCCCAAAACACGTCCTACAAGGTTAGGTACCAACTTGCCTTAATATGCCCTAACTCTAGACACTCTTCTTTCGATGTGGGATGTTACAATCCCCCCACCTTAAGAATGAGCCGTCCTCGGCTCTGATACCATATGTAAGGCCCGACCCACTCTCCCTTGCAGAATATTGTCTGCTATGGCTCAGCCCAATTCCGGCATCCACACCTCATGGTTTTGTTCTTGGCAGCCCACAGGCCCCAAAACACGTCCTACAAGGTTAGGTACCAACTTGCCTTAATATGCCCTGGCTCTAGACACTCTTCTTTCGATGCAGGATGTTATAATAATGAGGGGTGCAACACGAGGACTTCCCAGGAGGTCACCCATCCTCTTGCTACTCTCGCCCAAGCACGTTTAATTGCGGAGTTCTGATGGGATCCGGTGCATTAGTACTGGTATGATCCGGTTACAATAATGAGGGGTGCATTAGTGCATTATTGTAGGGTTTTGAAACTTTAAATAGGAAAATAATTTTAGGGTTTTGAAACTTTGAATAAGAAAGACATTAATACCTTTAATGACTTAAGATTAGGTATAAATGAATTATGGATACAATAGTAACTTGTAAAATATAAATAGAAAAAGAAGAGAAGAGAAACAAATCTAAAAATTTAGAGTGAGCTGAAAGAGAGAAGAAAGGAGAAGAAGAGAAAAGAGGAAAGGAGAAGGAAGGAGGAGAAATAAATATTAAGGTAATGTGTATGTGTTATTATGTAAAAGTATTGTTTAATAGTTAAGCTAATTGCTTGCATTGGTGATTAGGGTTTGTAGATTTTATTTGAATTTAATGGATGAATGGATTAAGATGTTAAGGGTTTAATGGTTTGACTAATGGTTAATAGGTTTGATTGTAAATGATTTTGAAGATTTTGATGTGTTTGGTTTAAGAAAATATTGAGAAAAATGGTGAAATAATGTTGAGAAATTTCGAAAATCCCTTGCTGGAATTCTGGGTTTAGGTTGAAGATGATGAAAATTCATTTTAGTCCTTTTGGTGGAAAATTACAGTTTGGTCCCCGAACTTTGGAAAATTACAGTTTGGTCCCTGGAGTGAAATATTAGTATTTCAGATTGGTTTGATGGATAATTAAGGCTTATTTGATGAGTTACTATTAATTTTATGAATTGTGTATCTTGAACTAGATTTAGAAAGAAACCATTGTTTTTAGGTTTTGCGAGAAATAAATAGTTTAATTCAAAACACATAGGATTATGAGTTGAACTCTTAGATATGTTTACTAAAGGTATTCTACTTCTTTTGAGTCATTTTTGAGTATGTATATCTTTTATATATTCAGATAATCCTGATATTCTGCCCGCGGTACATCAATAGGATTCCGACAATATTCTGCTTTTGAATTTCGATCACTTTTGAGTCAGGTGAGTGGATAATATGTAATATGCATGAGAAATATTATAAATATTTGATTTGCTAGTATTTGGATTATGCTTCTTGATAATATATACATTAAGTACTATTCTTGTTACGATAAACATAATCAATTATTGAATATATGTTCTTGATATGAGCCAATATTTGTTTGTGAATTGATAACTCCTCATTTGATTGATATCATGAGTTGAGCCTTAAGATATGAATATGTCTGTTTGATTATGATATATATATATATATATATATATATACCTATGGTATGCCAGTCAGAATACCCACGCTAACAGGGAAATGTTAGTCTTTGTGCACATCGTATCTGAAATCCTAGTTGGTCGGGGAAGTCACCAACCTGTGTGGACTGATCATCCCACAGTACGGAGCCTCATGCTCATTGCATTCTGATTTTCTGACGAGCTTTACCTATTAAATTCTTGTTATGATCTATTTGAGAAACTCCTTGTAAGAACTTCGAGCCGATTTGATAATATATTTCTCATTGTTGTATTATCTCGTATGTGTATATTAGATATTATCTACTCACTGAGTTGTTGAACTCACCTCCTCATTATTTATTATTTTCAGGCTCATAGCTCGCTAGTAGATCATTATCGTTGAAATTTCAGAACTTATTATTATTTTGTTGTAATTGACATTTTATTTTTATGTCTAGTTAGCGCTCCACTATTATAATAGGATTACTCAACTTTTATATTAAGACATTCGAATTATGTTATAAAGTTTACCTTGTTATTTCCGCTGCGTTGAACTCTGAAAGTTAAATGTTAAGTTTGTGTGTAAGTTTGGGTTCGCATAGGTGTGGAACCTTGGAGGGAAACCATATCTATGTGCCGGTCACGAATCCGGGAATCGGGTCGTGACAGTAAGAATCTTTTCAAATTCTTTTTTGGTCCTTTGAATTTTTAATTTTCTGTTTTAGACCAAAATATTATTTTTTTTGTTTATGTATTAGTCATTGAGTTTGAAAGGTGAAAGAGAGGGTTTGTTTTCCTATAAAAAAGTTAGATAAAATTTCATTCATTTATTTTTTTAACTAGGTTTATTTTCAAAGTGATTTTAGGGTGTTTTAGGGTATTATCTTTGATGAAAATGAGTTTAAAATAAAAATTTAAGGTCTAAAACCTTGAATTTTAATTTTTTAATCATAACAAGTTTACTTAAACCAATCAATCAAGTGGTAGGTAGGTAGGCTATCGTTATAGGTGACTTGTCGCCTGTTAAAAAAGGATTGGAGAGAAAAAAGAAGTCAAGCCCACGGACACACACAGACATTGGTCTGGTCTGGTCTGGTGATAAAATCTAACCCTCGAATGACTTGTAACCAAGGTAGTCAAAATCGAGATTTTGACACGAATCGGAAAGGGCTCCGAAAAATCGGATCGTAAAATCGTACCCGAATTTTTCCGTACAAAAAACGTAAAATCACAGCTAAAATCGTGTGAGAAGAAAAATCATAAAATCATATGTAAAATATTTCTGAATACAAAATAGCATAATTATGGAAATAAAACTTAATTAGTTTAGGTTCATGCATGATTCAAAATAATTGAAAAATACATTACAAAATAATTATGTCCATAGAATTTTATTAGGTAAAAATTAACAAACTAAAAATAAATATTTTGTTGATGTGAAATATAAATTAATTAATGTTATTTATTATCTTAAATTAATAGGATTTTTTTAAAAATATTTTTTATGCTAACTATTTTTTATGCTAATTATTAATATTATTATTATTATTATTATAAACCCCCATATTATTATTATTATTATTACCCCTCCCCCGTATAAACCTACTTTATTATTATTATTATTATTATTATTATTAATTTATATAACCCCCCCTAGAAACCTACCTTCTTCTTTTCTTTATTATTATTATTATTATTATTATTATTATTATTAATTTATATAACCCCCCCTAGAAACCTACCTTCTTCTTTTCTTTATTATTATTATTATTATTATTATTATTATTATTATTATAACTAAGTATAAAAGCCCTAACATAACCCTAAATCCCAATTTCCTTCTCCCACACCGCCGCCCACCCTCATCTCCTCATCTCCTCTTCTCCATTTTCTTTTCTTCCTCCTCATCCTCTTCTCCTTTACTCTTTTCCTTCTCAATAAATAGCAGTATGATTTTGGGGGTTTTGAGCTGAGAAGAGAAGAGAAGATTTTGGGGTTTAGGGCTGATGATTTGGGTGTTTTGTGCTGAGAAGAGAAGAGAATTTCGAGCTGAAAATGTGCAGTATGTCTTGAACAAAATTGAAATGAACGGTTTAGGGCAAATGGTTTTTTGCGTTTGGGGAAGAAGAGAACGGGTGTGTGTCACTGTCTGTGAAAATTGAAATGAAAATTGAAATGAACGAAGAGTCGAAGAGTGAAGCGAAGCTGCGAAGGCCGAATTCTTGAACTCGTAAAATCGGACCGATTCGGTCCGATTTTACGAGTCAACCCGATTTTAACCGAGTTTGACTGGTTTCGGTTTTTCTACCGGTCCAACCAGGTTTGCTGAGCCAACTCGCAAACTCGTACGAGTTTGCGAGTTGACTCGCGATTTTGACTACCTTGCTTGTAACTCTTTGTAATAACTGTTTAAAATTTTGATTTACTTTGTTTTTAAAAATATTTTTTATTTAAAAATATATTAAAATAATATTTTTTTTATTTTTTAAAAATTATTTTTACTACCCGTACATAAAATAAAATGATATAAAAACACTAAATTTTTTAATTTAAAATAAAAAATTATTTTTGAAAAAATGTTTTTAAAATCCAATTAAAAACAGTATAATCGACTATCATAGGTTGGTGGCAACTAGTACCATGTCAACGTCACAAGCCAAAATATCTTGAGTCTTTCTTTTTAAAACAGCTTTTACGTATGTCTGATGGCACATTCAGCAGCATTAATTAGTTCTGTTTGTTTGTTGGAAATGGTTTTTTTTTTAAATGAATTCCGGGAAAAATAAATTTTTGAAAAATAAATTTTTAAAAAATGAATTCTGATTTTTGGCAGTGTTATAAAAAATGAATTGGAAAACACTTTCCAGTGTTTGTTTGTGTTATGGAAAATGAACTGGAAAATAATTTATTAATAAATTAATTTTTTTTTTCAAGTTTATTAAAATAATGAGAAACAAATCTTACAAATTAAAAAGTTGAATGAGAATGAAATTGAAAAAAAATATAATTTCATAAATTATCTCAAATAAAATAAATAATAATCAAAATAATAGAGATCAAATCTAAAAATTTAAAAAAAATGAAAGGTGAATAAATTAAAATAATAATAATTAACATTTCATAAATTATTTGAAATAAAATAAGTAGCAATAAAAAAAATGAGGACCAAATTTGAGAGATAAAAAATTTCAATAAAAAAATGATAAGAAAAAAGCAAATAGCAATTATAAAAATAAGGACCAAAATTAATATAAAAATTAAATTTAAAGAGATGGAATTGAAAAATAAATATTCAAAAACAAATTATATATAGCAATCAAAAGTTTGGGAATCAAATTTGATATAATCAGCAAAAAATAATATTTCTAAATTTTTCACAACTTCCGGAAAGTGTTTTCCGCCCAAATTTTCCGGAAAACACTTTCCTGAAAACCAAGTCAAATTTTTCTTTGACTGGAAAGTGTTTTTCGTTGACCGGAAAGTATTTTCCGTTGACCAACTTTCCAGAAGACAAACAAACACAGGAAATTTTGAAAAATGGTTTCCCGAAAAGTGAATTCCGGGAAACAAACGGGACCTACATGTTTATTGCATCAGGCCACTCTATGCTTGCCTGTAATGCATTTGTGATGGATAACCATTATGTGGCTAGCATTTTTTGAGTAATTTTTATTCGTAAATGGAATTAAAATAATATTTTTTATTTTTTTTAAATATTTTTAATATCATTATATAAAAATAATCTAAAAATATATAAAAAATAAATACATTTAAAAAAAATTAAAAATACTTTTAAAACACAATATCAAATATTCTTATTAATACTCTTTTATATTTAAAGACAATCCTAGTTTCACTTGCATGAACATATATGAAAGCATTCCAAACAAATGAACAAATGAAAATTATCGAACAAGAGATAAAGTAGGGAAGATATGTTGGGCACCTAAGCATTACAAACATGTTTAAGTTTTTTCTTGAATTTAAATCTAACATTAATTAATTTAACACACACACATATTACTTTATTATATCCTTACATTAATTAATTAAGGTTATATTTTAGATATTATTTTATTAAATACTATTTATTTTTACTTTATTTTTTAATAATATTATGTTTGTATTTTAAAAACATTACCCAAGTGTTGTTCTTGTGCGACTAACCATAATTGTTTTTTGTTTAAATTTTTTTAGTTGTTATTGCGCAAAAATCTATTTTGTTATCAAAATTAAAACTTGATGTGCTAGTCAAAAAATAATTTTTTAAAAATAAAATTATTAAAAGCATTAGTATCAATATCATTCGTCATGAGTTTGACTAGTAACAGGAGTAAAACCAGGGTTTTACCGGTGATTCAAGTTGTATTTGAATCTATCAAGTTGATTAGGCTACAATTGAGTGAATATCTCAATTTCTGTTTTTTCATTTACAACTTAGTTTATAGTTAACAAAAAAAAACATTTATCAGTATGCATGATACTTGATCTATTTTATTTAACTTGCACATCAAATTTTAAAATCATATTTAATTCTTATTGTTGTTAGAATTATATTAGAAGTGTCTATGATATTTGTTTTTTCTTTCACTCACAAGTAACACAACCAAGTTAATTAGTTCTTATTATTACCTTTATTTTAAATGGCGTATGAAAAATATTGCAGCAATTAATAATGTTTTTTTCCAAATTTGCCCTTGGAAAAAGCATTTCTATTGGTTGCCTTAAAAAAATTGGGTGAAATGGTCATTTTACAGAATATGAATGTCAATGTATAATTGTTGGAGGGTGTAAATGGTTTTTCATAAGTTTTTGGACTTGAAAATACTACATTGCCCTTGAATAGAAAAATAAGAAGAAGAAATGCTTGATGCTTAAAGGTGCTACTGAGATTTTTAAATTTCTTGCACAATGCAATTACTTAATTAACCTTGGACTTACATTTTTAAACCAATGTTTTAGGGACTCTTTTTGATTTTTCACACTTTATTTATGTTATCATCATATGTTCATGGGGGTATTTTTTTTTTATTTTTCACACTTGATTTTGTTTTGAATTATGGGGTTTAAGAGGGATTATTTTGGTCTTTTAATAGAAAAAAATGAATGTTGCAGATATGTGAGGCACCTCATCGCCTTCGAGCAACGTGTGCGAAGCCTTCTATCTATCAATAAATGTAATCCAAGATATTTTTTTGACTCCTCACAATAGAGCCAACTACATTAGGTGGCATGTGTGCATAGATTCACATTGCTTTGGTCTTGATTTGATTTTATTCCTTTCTATTATTATTATTTTTTGGATCGTGTGCTGACCATGCAAAAAATTATATCAACTCTTCAATCTATTTTTTCTTTTGATTTAGTCTCTCTTCTCTTAATTGCAATTGTTTTTATTTGCAATGATTATTTTTAATTAGATTATATTTTTGATTTCATCCTCGGTGATTTTATTTTTAATAAAATTTGATCCTTATTTTTTCAATTTCTATGTGTTTTGTTTTGAAATATTTTTTGATTGATTTGTTTTTTCAATTCGATCATTAAGTATTTATTTCATATAATTGCTTTTGTCAATTTTTCATTAGTTTTTCCCTAAACATTTAATTAAATTTAATCTTTATGTCAAATTTAGTCTTAATTCATTTAATTACAATTTATTTAGTCAAATTTATGTCAAATTAAGATTTTAATATTCATTTTTTTTTGTTAAATTTATGTTTTTTTTAAAAGGGAGTTTTATTTTAAATTTATTTAAAATTGTTGCGTTATTTTTAAAAAAATATATAACCCAACATGTCACTATCTTCATATTTTTTCTTAATATTTTTTAAAGTTTAGAAGAAGAAAAAACCCTCACTTACACCACCGGTCAGATCATTTTTTTCTAACTTAAATAAATATATTGAGATGATAGGAAGTCTAAAACTTGATGCATAAAAAAAACACTTTTAAATTACTAAAATTAAAACATATTAAGATGACAATAAATTTAATTGACCCTAACCAGCCATTATTAATTTATAAAACCTGAGATGTTAATTAAATTAAATTAATTGATATGATATGAGCATAAAATTCTAACTCTATTGTATTTTGAACACCGTTGTACACTATAATTTTATCTTCCATGATTTTTTTGTGTGTGTTTTATACAAAATAACTTTATTTTTAGGGATAAATTAAATTACTTTTTTGGTCAATGATAGGCTTTGCGAACAAAAAAAAAGATGAAATCTTTGGCTTTGAATATCAAGATTATCTATATTTTATTTTTACAGGATGACTGTATATATATAATTTCATTAGTGTAAGTGATTGCTCATAGTAGAGCAAGTCAAATTGAAACTCCAATTTGTATTTCCCAATTGGTTTAATTAAATCCACGCATGAGCTTTGATTTATAATTATAAATCTTTTTTTTTCAAAAAAATACTTGCTCACGTTTTTCATATATATATAAAAAAAAGACCCGTAAGGAGATGTGGATTGATAATTTATTTAGTTAGATAGATGCTTGGTCCTTTTCTTTTATTATTTTGTTTTTTTTTTCTTAAAGAAAAGGTTAAGAACACAGCCATTTTCATTTTTCTTTGCTAAGAAAATTTTGTTTGCTCCCCGCTAGATTACAGGACCAGCTCCTTTTTACAAGAACATGGGACCAGGATGTAATCAAGGTATCCCGTCTGCCTCTACCAACGCAGCATTGGCTAGTTTACTGCCTCTTTGATATACGTCAAGGTTATGCTTGAGCAATCGGAGAGGTGATGAAGGAGGCGGTGATCTATCTGGGGACACGATCAGGGAAGAGGAAGCTTCTAAATAAAGCATCTGAAGCTGCTTGGTGAGCCTTTTTAAAACAAACTGTGTTAAATGGGAAGCTGGCATCATATGTAGGGGTGGAATGATGCTGCAAAAGAAAATCTCCACCAAATTCAACCACGATGCGAGTGCTCCACAGCGATAGATAATACCCTGGTGTGGAAGTAAAAATATTAACGAAGTTGATAAGGTGATGATATGAGATTTATATATGCAATGACCTTTCCAGAATATCCGGCACGTTTTCTCTTTTGATGATCCTTTCTTCGATATCCGGTGGTGTACCCTTTTGAAACCATATGTAGCTGCCTTTTTCTGCTGAATGACTAGGTTTGAAGAAGCCGGGGACAGTGTTGGTTTAAAGAAAGGAGGGTTCTTAAAGGACGATGAAGATGGGGATGCTTTAGGTGAGGATGGAGGAGTTTTTGAAGAAAAAGTTTCAGGTTTGGGCAATGATGGAGATGGTTTTGGAGGGGAGGGGGCTAGTTAGAATTTTAGAGAGTAATGGAGATGGATCGGGAGGGGGAGGAGAATGAGGGGATGGTTTTAATGGAGAAGTTGATGGTGTAGGGGGTAATGCAGATGGATGACGATAATGCAGCTTGGGGGGATAGTTTTAATGAAGAGGTTGAGGTTGCAGGGGGCAATGCGCAGATGTTCTGGATGATAATTTGTAGCTTGAATGGCTGGTTTTGACGAAGCAAAAGAGCAGAAACCATCAGCAGCATAAACCGCAGAAACCACACCCAGTTTCATGTTTTTCCAACACGAAAACAGAAACATGTCGGACACGGCAAGCTGAAACCAAGGGGCTACGTAGTTTTTTTAATTATCGTTATATAAATATGCGACTTTAATAGAAAACAATAGAAAAACTACAACAAAAAAACAAGCAATTAAAATTTTCTATCAAGTAAAATCACGACACAAAAATTTAATTTTAATTTTAATTTTAATTTTAATTTTAATTTTAATTTTAATTATTCAATATGTTTTTCAAATGAAAACTCAATACTGTAGCACTTCTACATTAGTCTTCTCATAATGGCTAGAACTCGTTCTTATGTTCAGCTTTTTTGTTAGAAACAATATACATGCATATTCAGAGTCATTAACTATTATGATTTTTTAATTAGGAATTTGTGGTTCATAAATTTAAAGTTTATAGTAGTTTTAACATTGTTAAAACTCTGAATATTAATATCAATATCTATTAGAGAATTTTAGTATAGTTAAGAGATGGATAATTGATTAGATCTCTTCTTACTTGGATGAACATGCATGTTTTAACTTGATGGAATTAGTTATAAGGATACAGAAAACCACCTTAAACATTCACAATTATGCAAGATTAAACATTCATAATTAGCAATTTGCAACTTACAGCATCATGCAATTCACGCATATACACAGAACCAGAAAGCTTGCAAGAAATCCAATGACTCAAGGGTATTATGATGTTGCAGTTATGGAAGAACAGCTAGTCGTACGTTAATGATGAATGGGCATTGCTATAAGAATCAAATGATTTACTCTCGGGATCAACCAGCTGCTTGATAAACTTTGGATGTAAACTACTGTATGGCTGGCTATCACGAATTCTTTCGAAGTAGGATCTCATTAGCCCTTTCTCCCTTGCAATATCGGAACGAACCCAGCCTGAACAGTTTCCTGGCGCACCGGTAACTATCACAGCTGTATTCTCACCAGCCAAATTAGCCAAAGCCACCATTGCTTCTGGCTCAGTTGCTAAAGAAGCGTCCACCAAAAAAATATGACTAAAATGGCCAGCGACTATCCCTTCATTATGCAGCCGAAAGCTACTAACAAAAGTAGACAAGATCACTCTAAAGTTCCTGAGTTCCTTAATAGATGGACAAACAAAACAATCCCTTTTGTACACACACGACTTTAGGATGTCGATAGGCACCCCATCTATCTCTCGGAAAGCAGCATTTGCTCGAAACATATCCGACTCTGGAATATCATTTTTTAAGCTTTGCATCAGATCATCACATGTTCTGTTAATGGGTGCACATATAAGAATCCGATGCTTTGATGAACTCTGATAAATTTGGAGTACTGCTTCCTGGACTACCAATCCAGTCCTTGATAGTTGTTTTGAATACTTTTGTGAACAAAGTGGACCTTCAACAACATAAGGTGGCGGTCCTCGAAAGCTCAAAATCTCTTGAATAGCAGATCTTTGATACACATCTAGTTTATGATTGAAAAAATGGAGAGGTGTAGAGGTTGGGATACTCTTTCTGTGAGCAAAACCAGGGAAAAGGAAATTTTTAAATGAAGGATCTGAAGCGGCTTCTGTCGCTTGGTGAGCCCTTTTCAAACAAACTCTGTTAAATGAGAAGCTAACATCATATTTACGGGTTGAATGATGCTGCAAATAAAAATCTTCGCCAAATTCAACCAGAACAATATTGTTCTTCACCACGCGATAGATAACACCCTGGTTTGCATTTGAAAACATTAACAATGTTGTTAAGATGACAATACACTACATGAAGTCCACATCTGCTTCATCCAAATAGTAAAATGACATATGAAGCAGCACATGATGCTTGAAAGTTGAGGAGGCTCACCTGATATGGCTCGGTTTGTTGACCTGAAGGTCGTGCTAAGGCAAAGTCTCTGGACAAAAGAAATGGCCGCCTCTCACGACATGAGTCAATCTCAAATTCTACAAAGGTTTTATCATCCTTTTCATGACTTTTACTGAAGTATTCATTCCTGCCAGACTTCTTAATGATTGCTGCTTCTCGCAACTTGAGAGTAATTTTCTCCATTTGAAATTCACTCCATTTCTGATTCAAAGAAGGCATACATTTATCCAGATCTCAGTGCACAAATAAGAACATTATACTCTATATACAGAACGAAACAAGCAAGAACTTAGAAACTCTTCATTCAGAACCTTAGGAAGCCCTTCATTTTACCTCTTTTAACCCTATAGTAGACTCATTAAATTTAATCTGTCCAACCACTAAAACGCTAGCTCTAGTAATTATAGCTATGCAACAAGTATTTCAGTTCGTAGATTATTCCAAACAAAATGTCACTCTCGATGATCATTATGCACATTATTTGCAATGTAGAGGCAAAAAGTTTCCATAACAAACTTTTTAAGTGTAGATCGTGCTGATATCCTTCTAATGTGTATATCAGAAGGGATGCATGTTTTCATTACCTCAATGTAGAAGTCCTCGGCATACAGAAGGGCAGCAAAATAATCCTTGTATGTGGAGGGAGACAACGGTTCATTAAGAACTTGAGGCACTATATCTCTCTTGATCAAATCCTCCATATTCTTGGGAACCGCATAAATAGGTGACACACCCTTTTGAACCCACAAGTAGCTGGCTTTTGTCTGCCCATCAATTAAATTTGGGGAGGCCAGAGACAGAGTTGTTTTGAAGGATGGAAGCTGCTTAGAGGATGATGAAGATGGTCCTCGTGAAGGAGAGGGTTTAGAGGACGAAGTTGTCGGTTTAAGAAATGATGGGAGTGGTTTAGGAGATGGAGATGGATGTAAAACGGGATTACGATCTTTATGGGATGATTTTGAAGAAGAAGTTGAAGGTGGAGGTGGTAATGGAGATGATTTTGATGAAGTAGTTGAAGGTGGTAATGGAGATGATTTGATTGACAAAGTTGTAGCTTGTGGTGATGGAGATGATTTTGATGAAGTAGTTGAAGGTGGTAATGGAGATGATTTGATTGACAAAGTTGTAGCTTGTGGTGATGGAGATGATCTTGATGAAGAAGTTGAAGGTGGTAATGGAGATGATTTGATTGGCAAAGTTGTAGCTTGTGGTGATGGTTTCGATGAAGTTGAAGGTACTGGTGGAAATAGAGTGGGTCTAGAAAGAAATGTTGCCGGTAATCGTGAAGATTGAGATTGATCAGAAGATGAAGCTGGGGGTTTAGGCCATGGAGGCGCTGGAATTGAACAAGGAGAGAGCAATTTTGGTGAAGATTGAGTAAATACAGAGGAAGATGCAGGTATGTCATCGGAATATATGGGTGCATATGTGCAATTACTGGATCTATGAAGTCTATCATTGATTCTTTCCACAGAACTATAGTAACTTGATCCAAAGAGATCTTCTTCACGTTCTTCTACACAACAAAGCACACACTTCAAGAATTCAAGACACCCAGACATGTTGATTGACCTTCTGCAACAAAAACACACCCGAATGTAACAAATACCTTAACTTACTGTTCGGTTCCCAACAAAAGTTGAGGTCAGGGATTACCTTCTCTATGAGATATGTTCCTACAGTATTGTGGGAGAGATTCCACCAGAAGATTGGAGGAACTGGGATCTTCAGACACAAATTTATCTCTTCCTGTAAAGATGATCACTAAACTAGATAGAATATAGATGACAAGCAAATGAAAAGGACGAAGAAAACCCTTGCTAGTGAACCAAAAACACTAAAACTCCGGAGCTGCTTGAGTGCCTTTCTTTGTAGTGCTGCTTCTGATGCTGAAAGTAGAGAAAAGCAAAGAAAGCTTAGCGTTGTGGTAATGATTCATGTCCTCGTCTTCAGCAACTCTTTCTTTATGGAATTTTTTTCTCTTCTCTTTTGACGTATTTCTTTTTTACCATATTTTTTCAACGTCCTTTTCCTGTATCAGTGTATGTTCACCATGCGAGGACATGTCAGCAAGATGACGCACGATTAATTTTGAGGCGTGGCCCCACCAGCCAAAGAAGAAGACTTTGGCCAGAGAAACCTAGTACTGGTGCAGGAAACTGACAGGGCAGCTTCTTGTCTGGTTATTAAAATTGGGTTAATGGGAGTATTGATCCCTCTATTCTTAATTTTGTCTCCATGTAGTCCTCTTTCTTTTATTGTTTTAATTCCATCTTTATTTTATAATCTTTTGGTCCTTCTTTAATGACAACGTAAATCATGCCCTTCAGGGCAACATTTATATATATATATATATATATATATAACATCAAAAAATATTTTTAATATAAAAAAATAATTTAAAAACACCAAAAAAATTTAATTTAAAATATAAAATGAAATAAAAAAACAACAGACAACATCGCCCAGCTTTTTACCTAAACTTCCTGATGTACTTGAGATAACCTCATGAAAATTTCACAAAAAAACATGTTTGATAAAAATATTCAAACCAAGTTTCTTCAATAAAAGTCAAGTTAAAAAGATTCTAACTTTTAATTTAATCAAAAGTTTAAAAAACAATTTAAATTATTTTTTTTAGAAATCATATCAAATGTAACTTAAGCTTCAAATATACATAGCCTATATTTACCATAAAACCTATGCATAAACATCTTAACTGATCTTGAGATTTGGGAAGAGTATTAGGCCAGTTCGCGACAGGCTAGTCCATCTTGAAATTTATATTAGGAAAAGGTGTACTCTGTACAATAGTAAAAGTCACAACCCTCTTTCCTACAATTTCTATTTCACTTCAAGTTTTTGTTCTTATTGTACAGAAAACATTTACCAACCACCCAAAAAAGAGATCAGAAAAAGAGGTGAAGATTTTGCGGGGGGAAGCTGAGAAAAAACAAAACTGCAGTGACCAGTTAATCGAGTAAATATTGCTCAACAAACGAAATATATAGAGCTGAGCCCCCCATATGTTTCATGCTCGTTCTTTCCATTTGTCTCTGTTGTGGTGAATTGCCTGCATGCTGAGACAGTCTTCTCTCTCATTGTTGAAAAACCTGGGATGCACTACCTATAATCTGCACCAACTGCCTCCAAGATGGACTTGAAACCATCCCTTTCTAAGCACTCGGCCAGCTCAGCCTACAAGAAGGCTCGGTTGTTAATTTGTATTTCGAAACAATTCGTAACAATCCCTATGTTATTATTATTACTCTTATATTTCTTCTTTCATTAATCAAGACATTTCATGCGAAATGTAACAACCTCCTAAAAGGAAGCTTTGCTATGAACTTAAGCTATATGCAAAAATCATTCAGAATCCAATTGAAAAAAGAAGAAGAAAAGTGCATTTTCCGTAAAATAGAACACATTTTAAAGTCCTATCACATTTTAATTTCTAGACGTTGCCCTTCAGGCCCCGAAAATGCAGAAACAGATTGCAATGTTACCTTTATTCGAGGGATTAGGGCAGGTCCACCATAGGCAAATCCTGTATAAAGCTGAACAAGAGTTGCGCCAGCTCGTATTTTTTTGTATGCATCCTCACCACTGAATTGACAGGAAATAATTCAAGTTCAGATAATGAATTTGCGAAAAAGTCATCATGTTAATGACACTAACGAATTTAAGATGCATTCTTTAGATTTTACCTGAAAACACCCCCACAGCCTATCAAAGGAATTTTTCCCTGGAATGAGACAAAATATGCACTCTTTAACAAATAAATCATGACAGCATGAACTAATAGCAAAAAGAACTAATACATAATTCAAGCCAAACAATATTAGATAGCATGTTTTACAGAAAATATAACCATGTTATTCAGCAATTATAAGGGAAAATAACTATAAAATAGTTTTACATAAAATCCAAAAGCAGTACAATGGACCGCAGAATAAAAAAGGGTTTTACTAGATAACATGAAACGAGAAGAGGAAAGCATTCATAGGAAAATAAGCATCTGACCATGGGGTAAATTAGGGTGTCTATAGAGGATTGTCTATTAAAAAGGAAGAAAATGAGCCGGATTACATTGGAAATTATGATACAATACAAAGCATGTGATAATTGGACACTCTTTTTCTTTTTTCTTTTTTTTAGAGCTACCATTTTGAACCTGACAGCACAACAATTGAGAACCATGGAGAATGCAGAGGATGCATAGGAGTTTAATTTTAAATTATCATAAGAACAGCCAACATACCCTTGTCAAAATGAACATCTCTTTTAAGATGTTGGTAGACAAATTGAGGAGAGGTTTCCCACTCAAGCCACCAGTTTCCTCGGCCACTGGGTATTTCTTTACAGGATCTGGTCTCAATATGGTTGTATTTGATATAATCTACCCCAAGAGAAGAAGCTAAAATCAGCATTGATAAGAGAGTAACATGACTGTGGGCATAATGTCCTTATTCTACAGTGAGTTGAGTGTGTGCGTGCGTGATGGGAAACATCGTTATTGCAACTTCATCCACAAAAATCATATTACTGCTATTATTGGACAACATGAAAGCATCATCTTCTCCTCCACAAAAACCAAATTACCAAAATAAGACTGATTGGAGTTTCCACATACAAATTCTGTAGAAATGTATTTTAAATTTACACCAATCATTAAACCAAGAATATTCTGTTCGTTTTTAGGCTGCACTTGCAACTATATGTAGACAGATAGTTTAGTTTTAGTTATGAGAAGTTTTCAATATTGATATTGTACTGAGATTTGATTTAATTGCATGATATCAACTTCCGCAACTACAATTAATCCCTTCATTAGCTCCAAGCCTAACCACAACAGGAATATAAAAGGCAGATGTCCGGGTGGAAAATCACATTCCACCACACAGTAAATGGGGTCGGAGCCAGAGATATTGCTAATACCAAGGACACACATATGAGTCATGCATTACAGAAGAACATGTGACATGTGATGTCCATATGTATTTAATTAAATTACAACAATTGCAACCACTAAATTACTATTTAATGCAAGTAACCCAAGAGACCACACCATCTACCATACCTGTAACCAGGTCATATATTAATTTTAAAAATTTAATCAGAAAAGCTTCATTCATCTGACAAGTAGCCAAAGTTCTGAGCACCAAAACATGAATGTCCAGCTAAAAGTTAAGCAGATGGAGTTCTTGACAGGAATAAAACATACCAGCCCATCCAAGCGGAGTGCAAGAGCAACCTACACAAAATCAAAAACAGGGAACTATATGAGTGATGCATGTGGAAGTGGAGAACAGAGATGAAAAATAAGAGCAGTTACACACTGCTGCAATGTCTTCAAGGTCTTCCTTTGACAAGTCAGGTGCAATTTTCACAAGCAAAGGAGGAGGACCCTCCTCACCCCATTGCATTTCATCTCGAGCAGCTTGGATCTAAATGAAAAGCCAAAAACAGAAAAGAAAGAAGTTAACTCGGCATTACACAATTTTAAGAGAGAAGTGAGTCAGGTGTAAGCATCCACACCTTCTTAACAAGGTCCTTCAATTGCTTTCTTCCCTGAAGCATACGCAATCCAGGAGTATTGGGTGATGACACATTGATTACCTACACAAGGCAAAGGAAAATCAAATCACAATAAACAGAATTCAATTCCTCTTAGCCTGTCATGTGTTTGACTAGATAAAAGAGTCACGCTATTGGCATTCCATCTTTCATTTCACAGTATACATATAAGTGTGAGAATAATAAAACTAGATGATGGAGAGTCAATAGACCACCCTAGTAAATTGTGCCAATAATGTATATAAGAAACAGAAGAAAGGATGAAAGGAAAGAAAGAAATAGAAAGAAAGTTCTACCAAGTAATCAGAATATTGGGATAATGAATGAACCCCTTGTACATAATCTGAAGCAGCATCTTCACTTGTTTTGTTCTTCCCCAGATTGACCCCGAGAATGCCAGGACCAGCTTTGCCCCCGTGTTTAAAATCATTGTTCAGGTTAGATGAAGCGCTTGAAGTTTCATCCAACTTCCGTTTCCCATGTTGTGCACCCAATCGCTTTGCAACAGCTACAATGCCTTCACTATTAAACCCACAACGATTGATAATTGCACTGGCACAAACACCAAGCAATCATATAAATCAGTGTTGAAATACTTCTCAAGAAACCAATGTGCAATCATACAGCACATTTTTGAAGTCAGTAATATAAAAAAGGGGTCTGTTTCCCATTCTCAATCATTAAAGACTCAAACTTGCACTAATACAAGCATCTTTCACTACCACTACTATAATAAGTGCAGGAAAGAAAAACTGTATTCTCACCCTTCCTGGCGCAATCTAAAAATTCGTGGCTTTGGATTACCCACTTGTGGAACAGGGGTAACAGAACCAACCTCTACAAAGCCAAAACCTAACCCGAGCAAGCCGTCAATAGCCTCAGCATTTTTATCAAAGCCAGCAGCTAGACCAATAGGGTTGGAGAATTTCCTTCCCCAAACTTCCAGTCCTAAAACTGATGGATCAGGCCTCTTCTCCCTCGGAACCCAACCACGAGCAGCAGCTGAGACAGCAAGCTTATGAGCAAACTCAGCATCTAGAAGAGCAAAAAATGGATTCACGAGTGTCGTTGCATTGAATAGCCAACCGCTGCAATAATATTCTATGCAGAATAAGTTGAAATCCTAGAATAAACTATACAAGGGTAAATTCAAAACTTAAACTCATACTATAAGTGATTCATGAGATTGTCTAATCATCTAAATTCATCTAATGCTATAAAAGCATTAAAGAATTTAAACAATGTTTTATTATCAGAATGTATCATGATATGTATCCAAATTCTTTCACCACATAAACCAATCATTCTTGTTCATGGCACATTTATGTTTACATCAGTAATCTGGAATCAGTGTACCAATATGCATGTAACAAGTTTAAATGTGGATTAAGATAATGTCTTGTTAGAGTTTCAAGTGAAGTACCAGAAAGTTGCTTCATCCACTGTACTAACATAAGCTCCTCCAGCTATAACCAGTCCTATGGTCGCTCCTGTTAATAACCTCCCCTGAGGTGGAAAACAAAAGGAGATTTACACTTCAGAGTTGGACAGAAACATTTATGTTCATGAATCTCACTGGAGCTCAATAGGAAATTTGTGCAATATGAACAACAAAAAATATGCGCCAAAGTCACTAATATTCGTTACTGCATGCTAAAGCAGCATACTAAAGAGACTTATAACATCAACAAACATGGCATCTTGGCAAAAGGAATGGATTTACGAAATGGTTTGCAGGGAAAACAAACAGAACAGCAAGCATTAATTCATTCGATAAACAAGAATTTATTAATATCACAAAAAATCGGTGTCCAACGGCACTTTATCCTCGAGATTCACAACATCAACCACTGCAGCATATTGAAACGGTAATTTAACAGCTATAAAGTCCCCTACTTTTGAGTTTTGCAGCATAAAACCATAGCAAAATACAGGAAAAAAAGGAAACTATAAGCTCAACACAAAACCTCAACTTAGACCCTAAGAATATCTACATTCACACTTTCATCAATGATTAAAACCCAAGAAAACAAAAGTTCAACTGTGAATCAAACCAGTTCATGAAAAAACATTTTACAACCAAAAACACCAAAAATATCCTAACAGAACCAGTTTTTGCTATCAATCGAATCTCTCATTACTATAACCAGAAATTTTAAAAAAGATTAAAAAAATTACCTTCTTTGAGAAATGAGGAATTTTAGGAGCAATTTCTGATGAAGAAGAAGACGAGCAATGTCTAACACTACTAACAGGAATTGAAGTAACCCTTCTGAGCAAAAAATCGTTAAGTAACCTTCGTGAAGCCCTTGAAGCCATAAATCAAGAATCACACACTACTTTGCAAAATTTCTAAGGAATCTAACTTTCTATGAACGCCACCAAAAAAGGTAAAAACAAAACAAAAGGAGAAAGAAAAAGGGGAGAAAAGGAGAAGGATTTTGTGGTGCTTTGGTTCTAGAGGTAGTGAATGAGAGGTTACGAGAGGTTTTAGCACAGAGAGAGAGAGAGAGAGAGGCTGCGTTTTGGTTCGATGGGTGTGGTTCTAAGCATAAACCCTTTTTCTCGCGCTTTTAAAAATGGGGTGTCCTTTGATATAATAATTTTACTTTTCGTTTTAAATACTTTGTTTTTTATTTTAAAAATATTTATAAAAATAATTATTTCGTTTTAAATTAATTTTAAATGATAAAAAAAGTCAACTTTCCTTTTATCATGGTATGGAAAATTCTACCGTGATAATATAATTTTACATTTTGTTAATTTAAACTAATCTAATTGAATTATAAGTAAATCCAGGATAGATTTGGAAACATTTTTTTATTTTTTCATAAGAACTGATTTATCAAATTGACACAAACAAAAGCCAATTAGGGCTAAATTGAATTTGATGGTGTTCCCTTTCAAGTTCAAATTGATAGCATTGTGATGCTAATTTCTAATGGTAAGAGATGGCATCAAAGGTGGGATTTTTAAAATGAAAATACAACATTAACCCTAATAAAGGATACTTCATCTATAATTTCTAATGGTAAGAGATGGCATCAAAGGTGGGATTTTTAAAATGAAAATACAACATTAACCCTAATAAAGGATACTTCATCTATAATTTATAAAGTCTACAAATGCATGCAATAAAATATTTATTTTTAAGAAAACTACTAAAACACAAACAAAGATTGTTCTATACAATGCTAAAGCATGCAAAAATTAATTTTTGATTTTTTCTTTTCAATATTTTTTAAGGACCTGGAAAAATGCAAAATTCTAAATAAAAATTAAATAATTTTAATCTCCATATGTTTAGCACAATCCAAAGTCTTGTTATAAATAAATTTAGATTTTAGGGCCAAAACTAATAAAATTTAAGTTTGGCCCCTTGGAAAGGTTTTTTTTAATTTGGCTCTAGACAAAATTTTATAGTTTCGCCCTTGGTATAACCTACAAGGCTGTTTGGAATTATAATTGGGATTGCTTTTTAAATTATTTTTTATTTATAAAAATATTAAAATAATTTAAAAACACCTAAAAAATTAAAAAATCTATATCTTTATTGAAAACCATTTCTAACCATCATTTTTCCTTTAAAATCTATCCACAAGTTGTTGCATAGTATGTGTTTCTATAAAAAGAATCTTTATTTATATTGGTTAGCTTTTCATAAAAAACTACCATTTTTTTTATAAAAAAAATGTAATCACAAAATATTATCATCTACTTCGCATGCGAAATAAATGAAACGAATCTGCTTATGTGTGTAGTAATGGAACTATGAATCTTCCTATTTTGGTCTTTTGTACTGGGCGATAACCTTTGTATAATACGCTTAAATATCTTGTGCATATATTTTGATAATATATCTTTCAAGACGTACAAAGGTATGAGATCCAAAGTTGTTAATTTTGTTCCGTTTCGGCTGAAACGATCGAAATATTCTGTGCCATTAAAAAAACCGAGATGAAACGGTATCATTTTCATCCCATTTTTAATTCCGACCTGTTCCGAAAATACCGGCTAAATTCCGGCTGCAACGCCTTGGGCCCGTTCTAGGTGTGCCGTTTAGACTACATAAAAAAATCATTTTACTTTTCAACTTTTAAACCAGCACACGTCTTAAATACATTGGATGTCACTGACCAAAGATCATTTCAGGTGAACAGATTTGGCATGGCTTCTTGATTTAGTTTTATAGACACAATTCTTTGTCTTGACATCTAT